>JAPSES010000120.1:4403962-4433471 GCA_029822895.1 Maxillicosta whitleyi | reverse complement strand
TGTTGTCCCCTATAGGCACACTCCTGTGTTGGCCTGTTTGCTGACCCCCCCCCTCAGCCCCTGCTGAAGCAGTAGACTGAGACAAGAAAACACTGCCTATAGCTTGTTGTACCCATTCTTTACATGTTACTGTGAATATTGAAAGTTTATCTTTAGATTTATAGTTATAATATATGCAGCTCTGGGGGGGGGGGCACATTATTAATAAAAAGCACATTATTAATTCTAATAAGAATGAGCTTATAAAAATGATCATTGGAGTATATCATTCTAAAAAAATACAAAATGATATCCTCTCTTTACAAACATTTAATGTTGGAAAAGAGGTTATAATCAGTGGTCGAATTATAAAATCAAACCAGGGGGGACGGTGGAATTTTTTGTTTATCTGACATTTTGTTTATCTGAAATATTTTGTGCTGATGAATTGTCTACCCTTTTTTATTGTTGTTAAAGGAAAAATATAATTAAGATACTAGTATTTTTCTGTCCTAAAACAATAATCCTGTCCTGGCACCTCAGAATCAGACTCATTCCCCTGGCTGGTATGACCGTCACATTCACCATAGTTATGGTCAAATGCAGAGGAAAAATATTCCCACTGGGTTCAAGTGTAACTTCATAGTCATGGTATTTTAAAAAAAAATATTTTGGTAATTAATCTATTAAAACCTCAGAAAACATTGTAAAGGAATATCTGAATGTTTAACTCTTAACTCTTTCTAGAGTTAAATAGACGTAATTTCCACATTCATTGATAAAATGGCACAAACGATGGAATGGGGGGTGTTTTAGAAGGGGGGTGATTTTGACCGTTTTTATTCCAGGAGGGATGACATCCCCCCTCATCCCCCTTCAACTCCAGTACTGGTTGTAACACTTTGAAACAGAAATGGGAAAAAAACTAGGATGATGTGTCTCAGAGGAGCAATGGGTAAATATCTGGAGAATTCAACAGTCAGCCCCTTCTTCAAGAATATGGAGGGGACATTGCTTTAAAAATATAATTTTTCATAACACTTAAAATTACAGCTAAATGTGTCCAGAGTTCAACCTGGTTGGAGAGAATGTGGATACGTCAGTGTAAATCATACACGTGTGTTTTTATGTTCTAAACTTGGATCATTCTAAGATATTCAACAGTTGTTATATTAGGTTACGCAAATTCCTAAAACATGTTTGTTGATGTATTTTGGCTATATTATTGGTAATAATGTAATTTAAAAATGATAGATATTTGTTTAAAATACTATTAGCAGCCTCTAAAAAGGATATTACAAAAAAAAAAAAAAAAAGATTAGAATGACCTACAACTAATGACTGGATCCAAATTGTGAATTTAATATTTGAGGTGGAGATTCTGACCCATAGATTGAGGACTGAAGAAGAGCAGTGTCAAGATAAATGGAAGAAATTAACAATTTTCATTTCAACATCACATTACTAAAACCAATTGTTAGTCACAAAGGTTTTTATGGTCAGTGTATCCCAAATGTCTCTATATTTTTGTTGTACAGAATTCAAACAAAAATAAAGTTAAAAAATAATAATAACAACAACAATAAAAATACTTATTAAAAACTACTGGACTTCTCCTCTAACAATGTTCCCAAACATTTTCCAACGCTGTATATAATCAGACAGTCTATCTTAGTACAACAACTCAGTGTTAGGCTGTATTGGGGGGGAAAAAAGTATGTTTCTGCATCACATTTGGGATTTGACTAGAATTACTTACATCTAAGTATCACATTTTATTTTGTATCATAAAAATATATCTTTTAGAGAATAATGATAACCATGCATGCAATCCACCCCCCAACGTGCCTCATGTATAGTAAAGCCATAGCTCTCTCTGGGGAATCGCTGCAGAATTCATAATTTTCCAGCATTCTCCTCCTCCAAGGTGCTTTTACTGTTACCGCACCCTGGTAATGTATGCAGCCAGCACCAAGATCAAAGATACATGGATGATATTTTGGTGTGTGCATTTGAACATGTATGTGAGCAGCTAACAGGCGTGTGTGTGTATCTTCAAAAGCACCGTGACTGGGCCCAAGGCTATAGAGCAAGGAATACGGGTCTTGATGTCAGACGCCTTCAGAGAAGACGCTGCCTTAGTATGCAGTCACATTATGCAGCTCCTGAATGAAGGTGAATCACCAAATATGATGCCTCAAAGCTGTGGCAGTTTGTGCCTACTGACCTTAAGTAAATACAACTGTGCACAGCATGTTAGCAGTCCCACTTACACACCTCAACAGGCCTCGGGGGGGAAATAGGCTGAATGTAATAGTGTATAACACATGAACAATATGTATGTTCAGGTTATGGTTAACTGCATTAACCATAAAATGAGTTATTTACCTATACATAGTGGAAAATATATGTTTTTTTACATTTGGCTGACGCATTTATCCAAAGTGACTTACAACGTATAGGTATGTATAGTGTAAATGGCCTTGCTCAAGGGACTACCGGGAATTTGAGCTACCAACCTTCTGCCCCATAGTCTGCAGTGTTAAACAGCTAAACTAGTGGTTTTCAGTTGCAGACATGAGTGTTTTAAACTTAATCTATTGTATCTTTGGTCTCACTGCCAAATCACTGTTTCTAGTTTAATAGGAGTCATGTTAAATGCATTATACATCGTCCTGGCACTGCGTGTATTTTATTGATTTAGTCGTCACTCTAGAGTGCTACATGTCATGTAGAGTTAATAATAGAGATCTCTCACTATTCAGTGAAAAATTGCAGCAATCACGGCAGGGTCCTCATTGGAAATAGAGCAGACTGATACAAGAAATCATGGCAAAGGGCTTTTAAAGGTTATATCACTGTTTGTGACAGAGGATAAAAGAATGTCCACTGGGATTCAGGTCTGTCCGTCAGGCTAGACAGATGCAGAAAGAAGATACAAAGACACATTTTGATAAAATAATGAAGTCAAACAACTAACTTTTTATATCATAATTAAAGCTGCGTATGCCTTTCGTGGCTCATTAAATCTGTAAGACTCCAGTCATAGTCTAAGTATCATAAATCCATAAGTCTTCCTGGAATCATGCACCTGAATCTCTTCCCTCATGATAAACAATTTTCGAAGTGTACTCCACCACAAACCATTTATTTGTTTACAAATGGAGCTGGTAGGTCACGGGCCTTTTTGGAAATTTGTTGTGACATGCACAGTGGGAGGCAGAGTTAAAACACCTGCCTTCACTTGGTCGGTTTGTTGTTGCTGCCTCTGTGGCCGTGTGGAGCTCCACTTCCCACAATGAATGTCACGACAAATTCCCAAAAATGCCGGAGTGACCTACCAGCTCTGTTCATGCAAGTGCATAATCAAGGAAACTCTCACAGATTTGGGATATAGGCTATGACTTGTGTTTTACAGATGTGATGAAAGTCATCCACAGCTTTAATAGCTGACCTGTCACCTGTAGCTGATGTTCCACAGTGGAGCAGTGTGACTTCATCTCAGTACTGAACACAGTAAAAGGCAGACCCTTACAAACACTGAACTACACAAACACATGAAAGCTCTGCTCACCTACAGAACTGTGGTCACTTCCTCCTCAGACCACTGCGCTGTGGTACAGAACAGACACATAGATGCTTTAAACACACATGACCTGAGGTTGATAAATCATAATCATGGGAACGTAGTCACTTTTTCTTTCCCACTCTATATTTCATCAGCTGTCTGTCTATCTAACACTTCCCTTACCTTATCACACATGAGCTCATTTATCTACCAAACGAAGGACACATATGGTCATCTCACCTGCTGAAAATATAAACATAAAACACTACAGTGTTGCCTGTAGCAGCAGAGGACACCTGATAGCAAAGGTTTAAGGACACATAATTAAACCACAACAGCAGAAACGCCTGACACAGACACACTTGCAGGACTGATACCCAGCTGCCCTGACATTTGGAAGGTTTTTGATGTGGGAGGAAGAATGAAACTCTGTTTGTTTTTTTGTTTGTTTTTTCTGTCGCTGCAAATCTTAATACAGAAGCTGTCTTTCTCTTCCCACCCCCCCACTGCACTGCATGCATCTTTGTTTCTTTCACTTTGATAATTTTCCTCCCTTGTCTTGTTCTTCTTCTTTTGCTTTTTTCCTTCCCTATCGTATTTGATTTTTCTGGAAGCCTGAAATAGGTCCTCTGTGTGTGTGATTGTCAGTTGCATCCATATGGATATCTCTGTGCTGCATTACCATCTGCAGTGAGTGCAGCAGCAATTCACAGACCCCTCACCTCACCGTCAGAGGGTTATCAGAGTAAAGCCTGGTGTGTCTCCCACTGAGCAAAGAGGCACAGACCCTCCCTCCACTTGCTTTCATCTGTGCCTTAATGCACACCGATTACACTGAAAGCACACGCACACACACTGAACCACACATGACATTTGCCGTGGTTTTCCACTGTGTCACATTAATTTTCTAAGCTTTACTACCAATATTTTCAATGTCTAAACCTTCATTTTATCTTTTCTCTGTGTTCTTTCAGTAACATTTGAGGCTTAAAATCCTTAAAATCTTACACTTATGAATGTTGTTGTTTTTGTGACGGTCATTTGGTATTGAAAAGTGCTGATTGATGTGTTGTTTGTTCACTAATGAAGCTTGTGTGCTTCTGAGTGCTTGAAATGATCAAGAAGTCATAATTTGGTGCAAAATTCAGGCTGTGACTCAGATGAGATAAATCAGTACTGATCATTAGTTTTAGTATGATACTCAAGATTTAATGTATCAATATGAACTGTACACACCTTGGTTAGTTACCTATCAACCACACATTGTATACATATATGGTTTATAAATGATGTACAACATGTAGTTAGCCTGTGCTTCCAACAGCAGTGACTGTTCCATATCCTGCTGTGTATTTGTAATTCTGTTGACTTATCTGTTCAGATCAGTCTTTCCTGTCTCTGGCTTTGCAGACACGTCCAAGCTGCTCTGTACTCAAACATGTATACATGTCATACACATACATATATGTGCACAGAAACATAAGTAATAAGTCTATTTTTAGCAAAATCAAGGATGTAAATAAAAGCTCAAGTGATTGCACTAGTTATAAACTTTCATAACAGTTAATTAGTTAACATTTCTATTTTATTTTCCTTAACAGCTCATTCAGAATCCCCAGAGACTGTCAGACCTTCCCACTGGGATATGCTCACACCATAATAATGTGATTATAAATATATAATGTCGGAAATCCCAGATCTTAATCACCACTACAATTTAATTAACTGATCTGTTGACCCTGGCTTATCTTTCCACAAAATTTCAGAGTTATAGAATAACTCGAACTAAAATTAGCACAATTGTTTTTCAAGAGCAGCACCATGTTCTGAAGGATTATTGGACATACAGTACTGGACAAAATGCTTAGGACAACATTAGGTGTGCTGGTTTAGTAAAGGGATAATAACCACACATTTTGGTTCATGTTTGAGGACAAGAGTTTCACAGTTTTATACAACAAGCAAAAAAAAAAAAAAAGTCCGCCACAAAGAACATTTCCATAAAAATTCTAAAGATAAAGTGTATCTGAAAAAACTGTTGCATCATGATGTTTCCAATATAGACAATAATTTAATTAACAAAAGCCCAAACTTGTACTTTCTTGGGTCTCAAGTGGTGAAGATACAATCCAGATTTTTTTTTTCTATAGACCAAAGTGACGTCCCTCTACACTTAACATGACTTTAACCCAATATGAGATTTACTGCACTAATTTAATTAAAGTAAGATTCTTTATTGTCAGTATATTGTACTTTTTTTTTTTTTTTTTTACCACACACTGAAATTCAACCCCTGCTTTGAACCCATCTCTAGAACATGCAGGAACACAACATGCACTGCAAGCTGGGGGCAGTGAGCTCACTATGGTGGGCAGCTGGGGAGCAAATGGGTGGGTTAGGTGGTCTTGCTCAAGGGCACATCAGTCAATCTATGAAACTGAGCAGGCGACTCTTCTGTCACAAGCGACTTTCCAGCTTTCTAGGCCATGGCTTCTCCCGAATTTATAAGAGCCCCTGTTTTTTTCAAACATTACTCGTCATTTGATCTACCAGCCAGACCCACAGTACTCATTTCTCTTCACACCTCTGACCTTGCCACTGAGCTATCTGTGAGCTAATAATAATTTTTCGATGTCTTATACCAAGTTTCATTCAATATATGTTAGATTTTTGAAGCTGTTTGTGCTGTTTCTTGTCACGTGAACAGGATTCACGCTAGTCATTTTAACCTTAGAATCCATTTAATCCAGATTTGTGTGTGTCTTTTAAGACTGTGCACATTTTCTTTTTTTTTTCTTTTTTTCTTGTGTTTTCTACTGGATAGCCTAGGGGTTTGCACCACTGACTTTGGTGTGGAAGGTTGCCTGTCCAAACCCCAGGTAGTTTTGGATAAAAGTATCAGCCAAATGCAATGTATCTATGTGAGCAAAAGTGAACAATAAATAAATATATGTTTATTTATTTAAATCCTACAAAAATAAAAATGGTAAAGGTGGCCTAAGACTTTTGCGCAGTACTGTACAGATCAAAAAGATGACGGAAATGTTATTTGAGCATACATTTACACGCACTCCTACAGCACGTGCAATTCACATTTACTGTTATCATGCTGCATAATAATACAAATGTAAACAGATGGATATGAAATTCTAATTTCTCCTCTATATTCTATTCCATGTCATCTTATTTTGTAGCCATGTATTTTTCTAGAGATAGCATAACTGCTGACATTCAACTAAATTGAAGCATTAGCAATTACAGTATGTAATTTCATCCATCAGGCTGATAGCACCGTGTTGTCATCAGTGTCATAGGCTGCAGTTAAACATGTCAGCATGTTTTTATGTTATTAGTCCATGTAAACACGCAACCATGGTAATAACACCCTTCGTGACATTTTATGCACTGAGGGCCAAATGCATCAGAAAAGCAGAAATTATCAGCTCACCCACTAGTGAATCTTATACACCACCTCTTTATGTGGATTACAGGATGTAGGTGGGGCGGTTACACTCAGCACAGCACAGGCTGCTCCTCACACCAACACCCACAGACCAACAGGCTCAAAGAAAGAGCCCAACATCAACCATAAAAGAGCAAAGGCATTTTGAGCCGGTCGGCCTGTTGCCAGTCTGTGGTTTTACAGATATGAGTAAGACAAATGACTAAACAGAAGATTGCATGTTTGGGTACTGCTAAACGTGGATTCTTAACATGTAATCTTGTGATGAATCTTTAATTTGACAAACTTTCAAAACAAAACTCCCATCTTACCATACTACATCCACCTTTCATTGAATTTCAGTTGGAATTGTTTTAATTTTGACATGTTTGATTAAAACATGTCCAAAAACATGTGAAAATTTTTTTGTATGTATCAGTGTGCTTTGGTCTGATGATGTGGAACACCTATGTAGGTCAGTGGGTGGGTGGTGGGGAGGAGACATATTGCCAAGTATTGCTTTCAACTTACTAACAGATACAGCCATTTATGACAGCCATCTGTCCACCATCTACATGTCTGAATGTGTGTGTGTGTGTGTGTGTGTGTGTGTGTACACAGACACACTTATGTTGTCTATGGTGGGTGTTGGGCTCCAGGTGGCTGTATACAGTAATATTGCACCCGCAGCGTGCAACAACATAGGGAATATGGGGGCTCAGAAAAGCATGTTAGTCATAAAACCACAAGCTGAAGCCTGTTTTTACCTTGAACCACACACTCTAACATTACTTTCAATTTGAGTTATCTGCCCTCTTAGACATTTTTTTAATCAGAGAAACTCTTGCATACACCATGACACATTTGCAAAAGAGATTTTAAATCTTTTTAACTCTGATTCAATAAAGGTTAAATAAAAATAAAAATGATAACATAATGCATATGCTGCCTTAATTGTAAATGCAGCCTTTGAAATACCATTAGAAGCCAACATGTTAACATACATCAAAAACACACAGAAAGGAAAAGAAATGAGGATACAAAAAGTCAGTAGTAACATCTGGTAACATACCACCTTCCTGTTGTGGACTGTCTCTCACCAGGGCCTTGGGGGGTATGGGGTTCTCCATCAGATACATAATGGTAGATGTTCCTACTCCTGTTTTTATTGATAGTGATGGGAATCATTCTGCACTCACTATAAAATAAAGTCTGTTATCACTGTTACTCCATGGGTTTCATTAGTATTATTATAGTCTTTTTCTCACATTTTTACACTGGCCAAGAGAAAAAAAAATGCACAAAATAACACAATAACATTTCAGATAGTCTGGTCAAAGCTATATGCAGCTCTTTCTCGATCTGTGTTGAGTTTTCTCATGTTGTTTTGAGGTCTTGGGTTCTTGCTATTATATATAATTGACTTTGTTATCCCTTAACAAAAGAATACAGTATAGAATTAATATGAATAGATAGAATACAAATAAAAATGAATTTAAAAGCCAATGTATTAGTGTTTTTATGTAACCAACTAATCACATCACATCAATCATATATCATTAATCATTTCAACTGTCCTTCCAAGTAGGCGGCAAAATGTATGAACTTTATACTAAGTCGCAAAGTGTATGTAAATGTAACATTTGATGCTTGTGTTTGTAAAGAAATAAATTAATATGTGGTCAAGTGAGTGATAAGTTGCTGAGAGTGGCTCAGTTGGTACAACAGACATCTAATGATTGAAGGGTTGGTGGTTCAAATGCTGGCTCTGATTGTCCACATGTCAAAGTGTCTTTGGGCAAAATACTGAACTCTGAGTTGCTCCCAGCAGGCCCTGGCAGCACCTTCCATAGGGGTATACACTCAAAACATACATAAAGAGTTATAAAATGCAGTATATACATGAAGTCCATTGTTTTTATCAAAAGATGTGAAACTGAAAAAATAAACTAGTATTTCCTGACAACTCCTATATATGGGAATATTCTATAGACAGTGTACAGCAAAATAACAGCTTCCTCATTTCTGTACACTAATGGGTCTGTTATGGACAATAGGCTCAAAGGCCTGTGTGTATCTGTGTGCTTTCCACAGAGTTATGCTTCTGTGACAGAACTATGCAGTGAGTGTGAGGTGTTCTCACACTCACACTGGTGATGGACTGGTGTTACTGGTGATGCTGTTACTGAAGACACAGACTCACTGCCTAAAGACTGTCCAGAAATGTCCCAATACCACATAACAAAGGGAAAATAGAACATTTTAGACAGAGGCCGGGGTCTCTACAAATATACCACCAAACATGGACAAAGGGTCAGAAGTGATGGTAGAAAAGGATTGTTATTGTTAGAGAAAAAGTAATAGTTTAGTTTGCCTTTAAAACTGGGGTTCATTTCAGGGTTTGTACGGGTGCTTGAAATCCTTGAAAGTATTTGAATTTCAATGTTGTGTTTTCAAGATCTGAAAAGTGCTTGCATTTTAGTTTAAGGATTGGAAAGTGCTTGCAATTTTAACCAAAGCAACTTGCAAAGAGGTGATATATTTTTTTAAAAATGAGCAGGTTCTCAGGTCGACTCCTGGTACATTTTTATTTTAATCATTGTCTTTGTGAGAGTGTGTCTGCTGAACACCAAGTTTTTTCCAACCTGTTTAATCCCAGCTCTGTGGTTAAGGAAACATGTTAGAAAAGGTGATATATTCTTGTAAGAAGGAGAAAAAAAGATTTGTGAGTGTGCCAATGATAATCTAAATTCAAAAGACTGCCTTCCTTTGGTTTCCACCTTAAAGTTGTGGAAAAACAATGCAAGGTCTGTCTGGAGAATAGCTATGTCTCCCATCCTGGGAACAGGGTTACCTAGGCTTATAGCATATCTCCAGCAATAATGGGATGGTTATTTTGTCTAAAATAACCAGTTGCACCCTTGGCCTTGGTACTTTCTTAGATCACATACAAATGCTTGAACATTCTGTCCAACGCACTTTTATGGCATGAGCTTTTGGTAGTGACACCTATTGATTCTTTGGATAAGTATGATTCATTTGCCAATAAAAATTGCTGAAACTCGTAATATATTTGTAATGAATATATTTTTGCGCATCACCTACTTTTCTTAAAATGTAATGTTTATTCTGAGTCACTGGCAATCTATAATCCCAGTTTGGTATGAATTCAACCCATTGTTTTTTTCTGCTATGGACATGAAGTTTTGCTCATTATAAGTAAATGGGGAAAATATTTTAAATTAATGTTTGTATATGATTCTATATTAACCCAGTGCTATTTTTGTGTCAGTTCCCAAATTATTTTTTCTCTATATTTACCCTTTTTTAAGTGATTTATCACCATATATTGTCATAATGTCCTCTTTGTTTTGTGTTTCTTCAGTGAAAATCTGGTATTTTTCTATTTTTAATTTATTGATCATGTGGGGGAAAAAAGCTCAAATGAATTCCAAGAAACAGAAAAAAAATAAAGGAAAACTGACATTTTCAGTAAAATCTATCAATAACTGAACATAAAACAAACGTGTTCATCCACTGTCATCGATCCAACTCCATGAGTTTTTCTGGTTGTAGAAGATGACGGTGTTTCCATGGTAACTACGGAGCCTCTGAATGTCCAAATGGGTCATATCTGATGACCATGAAAACACGAAAAACTGTATTTTCCACCAATTATTTACATGTATTGATAAGATTAGTGGATCAACACATTTTAGATGCTTTTGGTCACCGGAGGATGTTTGGGTCTTTATGGGTTAAACATGATTGTTATTTGTGTGGTTAAATCCTCCTAATACCACCTAAATGTTACATACAGAACCTTTAAATAAACAATACTTAGTGGAACAGTACAAAGTCTGACTTATCTGAAACCCCAAGATAATCTTTTACATTTAATCATCTAAATACTAGAGGATGCTGTTTTATCAAGTGATAATATTCGCTGGTAGTTCGCATGTTTCCTGGGTGACAAGTGGATGAAAAAGGCCACTTCATAGGCTTTACAAGACAATAGATGGGGCTTAGTGACAAGACTAAGGAGGAGTATCACCTGTTGGAATAAGATCATAGTTCAGATCCCATGGGTATCAAAGATCACTGTGCTTTGTAAGAATACATCACAACTCCAAATACTTAGAAGACTAGTAGTTCTTTTGAAAAGCAACTGGAGACAAGCAAATAGCAGAACATGAAAAAGGAAGTGGATCCTGCCCATCTGCAGTGATTCATAGGCTTTTTGATAGTAAATGGTTTGGGTGTAGGAGAGAAGCGGGTCTACTAGATAAGAGAGAACAGGGAGGAAACACGGCACTTTTCAGCCCTTTGATTCCCACAGTGAACACTGACAGATGACAGGAGTCGTTCCTGTACGGCAAATCCTATTTTATGACTTCTGACTGCAGTTCTGAATATCAAACCTGAGAAATCATCCACAGTGCGTTCTGTGTTGAGGCTGACGATGAGTACGGAAAAGGACTATTTTTACACTCATCCAAAACAAGGCTTGAAGTGAAGGCCCAGTGGAGAAGAAGAAGAAAAGTCAAGCGTATGTTCTGTTCTCATCTGGAGTGGCAAAGATCTACTAAAGCTGCTTTGTCATATATCATATATTGTCAGATATCAAAAATATGCACATACACTCAGCAACTGTAAATTTTGAAGGTGTCTTTCTTCCAGAATTTCTACTTTAACCACAAAAATGAGATAAACATATATGACCTGAAGCCTTTGCATGTGCAGGTGTATGTAATATATGCCACTAGTCTGTTTCTATCCCATTCTGCATTTTACTGCACACGACTGCAGGGCTTTCTAATGGGTATATTTGTGTGTTTCAGATCTTCAAGTGTATAGGCCACTGTGTATAACCTTGCATGATATGAATAGAAATAGGCTTTTATGGGTGGATTATATCCTAAAAAGGAATTACAATAAAAAGACCAAATGGCTAATCCCTCTGTATAGTAAGCTACAAGCACCGTGCCAATACTATAAACGTACTGTCGAGGAAAAGCTCAGTAATTGATTTCCATGAGACAATCCCATATCAGAGGTATTACTTTGCAATTCAGTCTTCATAATGGTCCGCTCTACTGTATTCTTCTTGCAGTGCAGCCTGTTTTCATGGCTATATTTAGAGGCCTGTTCCGTCAGAGGTGAGGATACTGCCTGCTGTGTGTGAGCTAAAGGAGGCATATGTTTTTCTCCCATCTGACCTACACTTCCTGGTGTGAATTAAATCAAAGCTGAGAAACACTGAAAAGAGGTGATAGGCAGTAGCCTCCTGAGATAAGTCTGGGTGATTTTAGTTCCAACTGGCCAGCAACCAGTCTTGTTCAGTCTCAGTTTTGACAGATAAACTGGCCTGTCGCCAAAAGGGACTGATCTAAGTAGGAAACAAGAGGGGACACGACAGAAAAAGGAAAGTAAGATTTGTTCACAAATGGAACCTGAAGACTCCAATATGGCATCGAAGTACATCAATGATCATGTCATCTTTCATATCCTTTCTTAGGTACGACTTGTTTCTATTCTCAACTCAAAGAATGTGACAAAAAACACAAAATACGACAACTGTCTTCTCTCCTCTGCTTTTCTCTTCTCTTCCCTTCCCTTCTCTTCGCCTCACTCCTCCTCTCTTCTCTTCTGTTCTCTCCTCAGCCATTTTGATTGATGCGTCACAGATGTTCTGTTTATTTGTGGCCATGGGCCAGAGATGAAAAGAAACTGGTGGTTGAGAGGCGGAAATGCTGAGCAATCTTCGGAGCCCATCTGGGCTGGTGGAACGTCTGTGACAATGACCGACTCCATGTTCTCTCCATCATCTTCAGTTGTGCTCCCAACTATGATGCCCTGCAGGGAGCATATGGCCCCTCCTGATGAAACACAGAGGAAACATGAAGAACGGTAAGGTTACAGGAAAAAACGAAAAGGTGCAGTGTGACCAGACCTGATGTCAGGCTACCATGATAAGCCTTCACATCAGCCAGTGAACCAATATTCAACCTCTTATCCACATGCTTTTTCCAACTTCTACTGCTCAGCTGAGCCTTTATTGATCTGTGGCCTTACAGTGCCAATTAAAACTGCTTTGTCACTGCTTAAATATATTGAAGATTAGTATTTATGTATACAAAAACTAAAAAAAAAAAATACAAAAAATATTTATATATACAGTCACAGAAAAAAATATTAGACCATCAAAAGTCATCAAAACAATGGTTATCCAATCAAGTCCTAACTCCCATGTGTATCATGTGACTAAAACATACAGAAAGGAAAACATGGAATGTCTGAAAGCACTGTTTTTGTCAGTACAATGACATAGATATTGATGTAATAACTGAAGTGATTTTGTTTTTTTATGAAGAAAACATGAAAAATGGATAGATATCAGCTATCAGCTTGTTGTTATCATTATATTTGTCCAAACAAATGTACCTTTAGTTGTACCAGGCATTAAAATGAACAAGAAATTGAAGAAAACAAGGAGTGGTCTAATAATGTTTTTTGTGACTGTATATAGATTAACAACATGAGTATAACTGTTGTGTATTTTACAAGTTTTGACTGATATCAAATAGGTAAATGTTATTCTAAAGAAATAAAACTGCTTACAAAACTATATTTGTTTGACTATAATGCAGATGCTGTATTTTATTGTGCATTAAGACTCTAATATCAACAAATCACAATCTTTCTCCCTCATTCTCTTGTTTCCCTGCCACATTTTACCACTTCAGTCACGGTTCTAATGTGATGTTTAACGTGGCAGTTCAGTGATGTAGAACATAGTTAAGTTCCCGCTGTCTAAAAGTGCTCACTAGCTACAATTTCTTGTCCTCACTGGAATTAATCCATGGGGTTTCTGTCTTACATTGCTCCTTGGCTTATGATTTATTCATATGCAGAGCAGAACATCCTGACATTCCCCCATACCCCACCCTGTACCCCCAACCCCCAACCTCTCTGATCAGAAATATTGAGAAAAAAAAAGAGAGAAAGAAATACATGTATTATTTATTTATATTTATATTTCTTGTTTCTGTTTCAGTATTTTTGATTGTAAAAAAAAACCCCATTCTGTTAAATTAATCCTCATTTGTCCATGGGTCCCTTAGTTAATAATTTTTTTTTTTTTTTTAGCTGTATAATTTCATTGTCTTTCTGAATCCATGCATTCCATGTTTGTGCACAGTGGGAGAAAAGGGGGCAGATAGGAATATGGGAGGATGCGACCCCACCCAAGCAGGTTACGTGAATTTTCATGGCACATCCATTCATAATTCACCATATAAACTACAAAGGTGGATGGATAAGTGGACATGTGAACTAGTGATGAGACAGAGAGAAAATAGGAGGCATATTTAACACTTCAAAGCATATTAATGCAACATGGGACTGAACATGCATTAGGCCTATTTTTTTCCCCCCTAAACCCTGTGTGAAAACATAACACCAGCCACACAGAAACAGAAGATTAGAGACACACTTCAATGAAAGATTGAGAAGAAGTAAAAAAAATAAATCATAAAACAAACAAACAAAAAAACCCAAAACAAAACATGATATTCTGTGCTCATGCACTCATCCTCACCTTTGCACATGCACACAATGAGAACTGGCCATGAATGTTTTTGGACCTCCAGTCAGTTCTTTTCCTCCTCTTGGTCTCATGTATTTTTTCATCATGTCCTCTGTGTCTATAAGTTACAAGGTCATGTTCTACACTACTAATGTTGTGATGCAGGCACACATCAAAACACATCATAAATCTGTTGCCTATAGTCTATAGATGTCACCTCATTTGCCTTTTTAGGAGAGAATTCCTACAAATGTACTGATCATCTATAGATCCAGATGATCTTGAAACGAAACACCTTTCAGCACGGAAATGAAAAGCACACATCACAATATCTAACCTAAGGTGCCTTCGGAGGTGATGAGTTAAACTGTATGACGATGCTTCACATTTACGTTGACGTCACCGAGAACAACTACACTTCCCATAATGCATTGCCTGCGATTTTCACTGCACTGGTGATGCTGATATGTTTATGTACTAATGGGAAATACCTAAATTCTATGTTGTACATGACATTCCGGGACGTTTGATAAAATGGAATTAAACGGATGGGCTATGTGGCTTAACTCTCCGATTTTAGAATAAATCAAACTGAAGTAAATTATTATGTCTCTGTCTAAATTCAATTATTGTTTATCTGTAGTAATAAATGCTTTATTCTTTACTGCAAAAAAAGTATATTATTGGCCGAAAAATATCCAATTAGAGTTGTATTTATGGAATTTTTTTTTTTTTTTTTTTGCTTACTTATTATTTATTTAACATAAAAAAATAGGTCTTGAGCATTCAATTTATCCTTATAAAATACAAAATAGTGGTAACACAATACGCTTACTGAACTTGCTGGACTGCTATTACTATGTTATAACAGCATAATTTAAAGATGATAGTCAACTAGAAAGAAAAATATAGTAGGATACGACATTAAGCTGCACTAAAAGCTAATAGTAAATGGTATATTGATTGAGGTTCGTTTTAGGGTGCAATCCACCAGCGCTCAGCTTCATGACGTTCATATTTCCTACAGTAAGTGAAGGCAGCACGTCTCCGTACCACTACAAGCAGCAGCAGCAGCGGCAGCGGCGCTTTCTCCGTCTGTAACCTAAACAATGACTCCTACTACAGACCGGAGGAAAGCACACCAATAGAATGCGTTACATAGCACCTAAACCCTGCTTTTCGCTGCTGCTCCGACCGCTCACTTAAATGCGCCGACCGTAAATATGTGGATACCTACAGAACATGAAAAATACGGCGTCGGTAAGTTTATTCCCTTCATCTTTTCTGCCATAAACTGCTGTCTGTTTGCGCTCGTTCAGCTGTAGGGCATGTGTTGGTGTGTAGAGAGGGTGCTAGAGGTGAACAGGCTCTGCCATGATTTCCAGCAGTGCGATTTGTTTTAGTGAGTGTCTCTCTTTCTGTAAGGCAGCATCAGTTCTCTTTCATACAGTCCGTGATGGGAGCTTGGATTCATCTGAGTGCCACATTGCAAAGCATAGGGTTGTTGCTCTGACCCCCCATGGTTTGCCAAATGAGCAGCTACATTTGGATTTTTTCCCCATTTTTTTCCCCTCCTTTGACCCATCTCCTCAAGGAATAAATAGTGGAGCATCTTTACAACCGAGCGCATTGTTTCTGTTTTTGCAAGATTGTGTTTGTTACAATGGAGAGGAAAAAAAAAACAAAAAACAAAAAAACAGTTACTGACACTGTCCACTGTCTGAAATAATGTATTCACCCTATGCTTATTCTTCGAAAGAAATAACAATAATAATAATGATAATAATGAACATCTTGCTTTTTTATGGTGCTTTGTAAAAAAATTGACATTGTGAGAGTTGAGTCTCAGTGTCTACCTGGAGATGTGTGTATGTGTGTGTATGTGTGTGTGTGTGTGTGTGTGTGTGTGTATCATATCCAGTGCATTGTTCCAGGCTGTCGGGGCTGTGGATCAAACACTGAAGTGAGACAAACAAGCCACAACAGCAAAACCAATGCTAAATGTGCTGGGGAAAAATCCACACAGTTGATCCTAATGGGTTGATTGGTTCTTTAAATGTTTCCTCTAGCTGTCTTAACAGTATATAAAATGATAAAATTCATTTAGATGTGGCTACTGAGAGGCGGCTTAAATGTCTCATCATAATATTCCCTGGAGATGTGGGTCTATGTGTGATGCTCCAGTCCCTACATAATCCCACAGCTACAGTGAAGATGAGCCTGGAATCATTGTCAAATTCTGCAGGATGTTGGAAAACTGTTTTGAGTATTAAAACTCCTAAAATGACGCTGTGATTTTATAATAGATGTGTCATTCACGAAATCCTCTTCCTTTTACCTGCTGTGAATTTAGTGTTTTATGTGTCTGGTTGCATAACAAGCCTGTCAGGCTGCTCTAAATGTTGTTTACTGTCCAAAAATGCACCGTGTGCCACCTTACAGCCATGACCTGAAATCAGCGAAGCACAGTGAACCAGAACCTAGCCTTTGGCCTCGCTGTCACATATTGCAGTCTGGTGACTTGACTGCTTTGCAAAAAAATTTTCCCTGGTGGACTTGTTTCCCTTCCCTGTCTGTGGTGTTACAGACCTGACCTCAGTTACAGAGCAGATATGTTACGTTTTACTTAATCCATGGGCTGGACCGTTTCCCCCTGAGCCTGTGACTTCCTTATTTTGATAAAGCAAAGTGAATTTATTCAATTTTACTTCTAATCCTACTTGACCTGTCAGAGTTCACTTTGTTGGATGAAGGGAAGACATTTATTTTGAAAGCTAAATACTCACTATTGTCCCCAAACTGCAAGGGGGAGGAGATGGGGGCTGGTTCTAATTGGATTAAGGCTCTTTATCCTTTTTTCTCAATAACAGCAATATGACTGCTTTAATTGGCCGTGATTTAATTTTTAACATGTTTTGGCAGCACTGCAATTATTTGCGGCCTGATTCTTTTTAGGAAGGAACCAGGCTGTTTTCCTGTTGTGAAATTTGTGTTAGATTATGACACGCTCACACGCAAGATATAAGGAGAAGCTGTTTTGTGGGACAGGTCAGGATAACAGCATTATTGTATCAGACTGCGTAGAGTAAGCAGTTGGGATGTAAAGTTTATGCAGCCTAGGATCTGTTCTGCTTGTGATTGTTTCTTCATTGAATCAGTGAAGATGTCAGTCATCCTGCTTAAGAGGATCAATGGCGATCAATTTGACAGACTGCTGAGTGTTTGAGACGTGTCATTAATCATAAACTCAGTAGCCAAGCAGAAATTAAAGTGTAACCTTCAATGAGGTATTGTGTTTGCTTTTAGTTTGGCATTTGCAGTTTAGCTACACACAGTGCAATATCTAAGCGACATCAAACTGAATGTTTATCCCAGTGGCAAAATGACACCATACAAGAAATGATCTTTAAATGACCATTGATCCCCTGGTGGGGGCAGAAAATAACATGGAATCTTCTCATCCTAAATTATTCATGCCAGCCGAGGCAACTGTTGGCACTCACAGGTATCTGAAGTGTTGTCTTAGTATTTACCACATTAACTTCTGTTTTAACTTGTCTTTCCCATTCAGTTGAGTCTTTCATGAATATCCATGATGTAGAAGCACTGTGATATCTAAATATTGATACAACTAAGTCCCTACGTGAGGCATTTTAAATGTGATCTCCTCCAGGTGCTTTCAGTGAACATTTTATCCTCTTTTTACCACGGAGGCTGGGTAACTAAAAGGGCTTGAAATTCCTTGGATCCTTGCAGGAACATTTGATCTCGGGCCAAATCGAGATGTGATCACTGTGCCTCACTGTCTAATTGGAAGGTTGCTGTGTTTGATGTCGATTCGCCTTACTAGCAAAATGGGCCTAGGGAGGACGAGGCCACTGCCAATGATGAAATATGAATGGACTCTTGGTGAGTTGATGTTAAGGCGCCCATTAGCCCACCAGTGAAGTGATTACTGGTTTTTAACCTGAAGCAAGAAGTCTGGAAGATTGATGACATGATGTTATTATCTGATTCTTAAATGGACTAGCTGGGATTGGGATATGGAGACATTAGGCCGAGCCAAGGGGGTGATTCTTTTATATCAAAGTCATGTCGCTGAACAAAAAGATGGCTTAGGTTGCCTGTGAAAATGACTACATCAGGTAGGGGAAGAGGGAAGAGAGGACCTAAAGTTAGATGGTGCCAAGTTGAAACAACACAACCAGGAGGGTGGAGCTTATTAGCTTATTTCAGATAGATTTCTGGTGCTGTAAGGAGATGAAATAAAGTCTGTCATAAACGTCACTGAATGCACTTTGACTGAAGCACTTGAGGCATCATTGTGTCATGTTTAGTAGGACTTAAGTAGACACAGAGTTAATGCTGTAGACAGAGAGAAGAGGCCTTTCTCCTCATTAAAGCCCTTTGATACAACCAATCAAGCATGTCATTGCTCATCATAATTTAGACACATAATTAAACCATTTTAACGAGCTGGTTTGCATTTGTGTGCGTGTTGAATTTTCCAATAATGGTTGAATGGAGAGGCTAGATTTGGTAAGAGCCCTGCTTCAGTGTTCACAGATAAAGCCAGAAAACAGAACCTTTTTGCCTGGTCTGACCTCACTGAAGGGGGACTGAGGTCAGACCTAGGGCTTTCCTGCCATCCTGCGGTTGACAGTGCATGTTCCTCCCTTGGGGAATGTCACTATGCTTGATAGGGAGGTGGAGGAGGGGGTGATGGGTGGTTGAGGGTGTTGGCGCGTGTCAGGGGTGGACTCATGGTCGGGGTGTCTGCCTGCCCTGTTACCCCTAAACCCATACTCCCATCCCGCCCTCCACTCCATAGGGGATTAGCAGGTTGTTTTGGAGGGGGCCCTGAGGCCCATTCCACCATTATACCCATGATTCTCTAATGCAGCAAGCCCCAGGGCGATGTATGGGAAAGGGTGGGGGGAGGGGGCGTGGCGAAGTGAAGCCTACCAGCTTGTAATTGCTTCTTCACCCACTGCAGAGATAGGACCCCTTCTCCTCTACGTGTGCACACATTTGCACACATACTGGTCCAGTGTAATCATTCACCATGGATGCAGTCTGTACGAGGCTCCCTTGTGAATTGAGCAGATGCAGAAAATAATACAAAAAAAAAAATCACTGAAACCACCATGTACAAGCTGTTCCCTAGTGTGTGCATCATTTAAGGGTTAAATAAATCTACATAGACATGTGACATATGACAGACTAAGTGAGTGTTTTATTCATCACTGATTCACAGTGACAATAATAGGCATTGTAGCTTCAACATGGCCTGAGACATGAGGACAGAGCTGGAAAAATGCCCTCGCTGATTGTTTGTGTTATTCAATTAAAGCATGCTCTATTTATTATGGAGCTCACAATTATGAAAGAAAACACCCGAAATACACAAGTATTGTCTGTTTGTTTAGATTCAACAACCCTAGACACTGGACAAAGAGACAATTGTGTGAGCAATCATGTTTGGCTGAATTAAAGATATTTTCTCTTCATTTCTTTTCAGTTTTTCCTCACTACACACAATAGGTTCACCATTGTGAATCCCATGTGAGTGTGTGACACACACAAACCAGTATGTTGTAATCGCCTGTCCACATCCATGTATAATGTCTCGACAGGCGGCTGGGGGTGGCTTTCCTGCTTTTCCACTCCAGTGGCGTCCTCGCATGTTTGCTGTAGGGAGATGATGCTACCACTCTGAAATGGCTCAGTGATTCCTGGTTTATCAGAATGCATACGGCTGTCTTAATGGCCATTATATCACTCTGGTTTGGCATGAATAGAGGTGCAAGGCATCCTTCAATCACTTGTATTCTTTCTCTGTAAAAGGAATATCAAAGTGATGTAACATTTGTATTATAAAACTTTACTGGATTTGAGAATAATAGTCAGTATCTTTGCCAACATTTGTTTTTGAGCAGTTAGTGAAGAATAGCTTTGAGATTGTGAATAAAATGTGTGATTTTTTCATGTAACACTTTACTGTGCTTCTTGGCCATCTTACTGTTATGAAACAGTCTACAGTACACCTTTGTAGCAGGCTGGTTTGATCTACTATGATTGTGCTTTCTCCTCCATGTTATCAATCTGTGATCCTTGCATGAGAGAGGTTAATGGGATATGTCCTAATAGGAATTCATCAGCTTATCCGATCCGTGGCATCCTGTATTCTAGGCAACCAAAGAGCGTGCGCGCATGTTTGTATCATCTGTGTGGGCTGGGGGGAAAATGACTGACACGCCATTTTCATAAACGAAGGGCGTCTGCCAGTGACAATCACTATGATTGGCGGGTGAGAAGAGCTGTTTATGCATCAGGAGACACTTGTTTTTTGCACTCATTTATAGTAATAAAAGATTGCCTGGATGCTGTCATGCATCAGCACAACTGATGTGGTCTCCCTGTTATTGGTGTCCTGTGGCTGTAATCCAGGCTTGCACATATTGACCATAAAGGAAGTGTACATTGATTTGTGTCAGCGTTTGTGTGGCTGACCCGGTGCATCAAAGTGACCTCAAGGCATCCATTTTCTCATTAAACCTCACTTTAGTAATAGCTACCTCTGTGTACTGACAAGTTACTAAAAGCAGTGTGCTTAATTTATTATTAATGTACTAATAAAAAATAATGGTTATGGTGTATTTCAGTTAAACCTTACATCATTAATCTATTATTGATGCTTAATAAAGTGTTGGAAGTCTGCTGTTAGGACATATGCATTATTTAAGACTATGAAAAGCTAATGGTTGTCTCTGTCTTAAATTATCCTGTTATATCTTGAATATAGAGTTGGCTTCTAACACCCATTTGCAGCCACAGCGGGGTATCTGTTACAAGATGAGGCTCACACTGTTCACTTTGGTCCACTTCTTTCTTGTTCTCTGGTGTGTAATCTATATCACTGTGGGATGATTGACCCTACTTTGGGACAGTTTTTCATCTGAGCATCTTTTCATCCTTTTTTTATAGTGCCTGCTGTGGCTCTGCAATGTATGCACATGTCACAGTAATGGAAATGGTTGAATATTGAGCGTTAGTACAGTCCCAGTATAAAAAAAGGGATCAGTAGTGGTCAATAAACAAGTGGAGCAAAATCAGAAATGTGCTACAGATAAAGAAATAACAATAGAAACAAACCCTTGTCTATAATTTGTCAAAAAAAAAAAGAAAAAAAAAGAAAGAATTGTAAGTAAAACTGACCATTACCTGTAGCCACAGACTGGAGAAACAAACAGTCCTTTTTTTTTTTTACTGCAGGAACTTTAGCAGAACTTTGTGCATTACCCTGAACTTTCAAAAACCACAGTGCATTTGCACTAAAATAACACAGGTAAATGACTAACCCTAACCCGAAGAAGTTCCTGGTAGGGAAGTTACTGTCCAGATTACCAGGAAGCAAACATTTTTCTTTTGTTTACTACAGCTGCCTTCCTTTGAGATATTTTACTTTTACTGGAAAATGGATCCCTAAAAAATATACGACAAGTGGACAGAAGATGAGGTCTAGCGTGCTTATTTAAAGTTAGCAAAGGAGCTGGTGGAGCAGAATATTACACACTCTCATACACAAATTCGAGAGAAACTGAATAAATTAAAACAAGACTATAAAAAACTGAAGGACCACAAAGGCTGAAATGGATCCGACTGCCGTACCAACAAATGCTATGATCAACTCAACAGTATTCTGGGCCATAGACCGGTGTAGTGCATTTTATTTTACCACTTCCCCATAGGTCATCAACAACATTTGCATAAAGTACTCTGAACTTTTGGCTTTGGTGGAAATTGAATTACTAGGAACTGTTTTACCCCCCAAAAATTCCTGGTAAATAAGTTCCTGGTAATAAAGATCCGGGGCTTTTGGTGGAAAAGGGCCTATTAGCTGCTTTCACACAGAGATTTTGGAAAAACAGTGAAATGGTGATCCCACTTTTTTCCAACATTGACCAATTTCCACAGTCAAGCCAAAGGAAGAACAGAGGTGAGACAGGCTGGACTTTTACACAGCAGTATGCATTCTAGAATCAGAGGCAGTGACACAGTGCAGCGTATAGGCATATGCACATATGTCACTTCCACCCTAGGCCACACCCCCTAAGCAAGACTGAGTGACAAAAACAAACAGGCTCAACATAGTGGAGTATAGCAGTAACTACCATGAGACCAGGAAAAGTGTGGAATATAACATGAAATTAAGGACAACTGGACTCGACATGGATGCATACAAGCTACCAAACAAGTGGTCTATGAATATTGAAAACAAACAAAAGCCTTGGTGCTTGGTCATGCTTCCAGGCTGGATTTGTTGGTGAAATTAAAGTGATGAGAACACTGATATTATCTATGGACACATTTGTACATAGTCTATATATAAACTATGAGTTTGCTATTGTCAGGCTTGCTGTGTTCACCGCTAACGCTGCCGTTCACTAATTGTACAGGTGAGAAACAGAGAATGAATGAACCTCCTTTGAATCTTTGGGTTGGTGCAGAGAAGACAGGGACAGTTTGGACTGCTTATTGGACATGTACGGCAGGACTAGGACAGACATGTTCACATGCAGCAGCGTTTATGTTTGCCGTTATGTCAGAGGTGAGGATGTGTGACGACACGCTGTGTACTTCACTACAATGTCAGTGGCTTAAAAAAAATAGAACCTAAAATAGAACTAAATGACAGATGCAAAGCTTTACTAAGAAGTAATGTTAGCTAATTTAAGGTATGATTTTACCCAAGAATACAGCATAAATTAGCGTTACCTGACATCAAATAACAACCACAAATCCAGGTTTTGTTTCCTGGATTCCAGTTATTTCTATGAATTGCACTGATCCATCTACTTCTTCTGTCTTTGGCTTTAGGTAGCTGCTAAAAAGATAGCCCAGAGTGCTTTTTAACCCTATTTGTGCAATCAATGGCACAACAGCTCTGCCCCATGTTTTTTTTTAGATCGTTCTAAAGTTTTCACAGTATTCAAGCCAAACTCATTACTCATCTCCGTCTATTTGCCACTCAGTGGGTGTAACCATGGTGACTTCTGCTAACTGTGACGTCAGGTGCTTACCATCTATACTATAATGTATAACTTGTGCGTTGGAAATACCCCAAGGATAGCGGTGTTGCTAACCTCTCCAGAATTGGCCATTCTTTCACCGTTCCACCGCTGATAGCATGGATAGAGTCCTCCGCCCAAAGTGACAACAGCTCACGTATCTCTGTCTCCCCATTTAAACATCTTTCTGGTCATATTGATTTGTTTGTTTTTCTGTACACGGCTGCGCATGCAATACTTTATGAAAATATCACACCTTAGTTGCAGAACGAGCAGTGTTCCTTTTAGATAGCATTTTGGAATTATGATTCCACCTTTAGCACAGCTCTGTTAGTACCTCCAGAGGCGTTACAGAGCCACGTTAAAGGTGGGACCAAAGGATCCAACATTTCATTCAAACAGATGTTGTTACTGGAATAAAGGTGAAATAATCACGTAACAGAAGTGCTGTGGAAAAGGGGCTATATTCACAATGAATCTATACAGTCTAGACAAAAAAAAGTCCCACATGAACTGCTTTGATTAGATAACACATTCACTGTGGCATCCTGCTTATGCAGCGATAAAGTCTGTCATTTAAGTTTTTACATCCATAGTTGCATTAATTTTTTTCTAAGCTCTTGCATAGATGAAGTCAGAGTTAGACCACTGTGGAAAGTGTTGTCCATCACATCTGAAAGATTCTCAATGGGGTTCAGGTCTGGACTTTTCTGTGGTCCATTCATGTGTGAAAATGACATATCTCCTTGATACACACTTTCAGAGTTTGAGTTTGATGAATCCTCGATGATTTTTTGTGCTTTCTAGCAAACTGATGGTTGTTTAATAAATGAAAAGCTACTGACTGCATCAGTTAGGTTTAAAGAATTTGTTGCTCAAACATATTAGTCACTGCATTAGTTATCCGATGGAGGGTTTTTACCATGTTTCCTTAGTTTTTTTTTAATTTTTTTTTTTTAGCAAGGCTATAAAAGGACTCCTTGACTTTTTATAAACTTTTCTCACTGTAGTGGTCTGTTCCACATCAAACCTTGCAAAACCAAACCATTTCCATATCAATGAAGAAACATGACATCTGTTTTGATATTTTTCATCGTTGACATCAGCTGCGATTGCTTTTTGTTGACTGGCAAAGCTCACATGTGCAGGCATCTCCAAGGAAACAGCAACAGCCTACACTTCTGCTAAGTGCTGCCATTGGTGTTTGACTGACAGCTGAGGAAGCAGTCACCTCAGTTTTGCGATTCAGCCGTTTGTCAGATTGTGTCAAAACTAAAATTAATTGAATTAATTCTATATATCTACCAGCTCTAGCTGCAAGTACAGCTCAGCTCAGTGAAAAGCAGCGCAGCCTGGTGTGGTCACTGAGGACAGCGCCAGGAGTTTATCAGTAGGGTGACAGTCTGGATTAATGTCAGCAGGAGAGAGGGTGAAAGGTCACTCAGACACAACGCTTTGAAACGTCATTGCTCGACCTTGACTGGGCCTTTACTTACATTACCGTTAACAGCTCGCTGCCTGGTATTCCCTCTCCTGTGTTTTATACGTTAATTTGTTGTATACTGAATCGGATTCTTTTTCCTTCTTGTTTGCTTCCTTTGTAGCCTTTTCTCTCTCCCCCTGCATCCCCCAGCTCAATCCTGCAGAGTGAACTATTTCCAGAGACAGCAGGTTATGCTGTGATGACCCTTATCTCACACTATGCCTCTTTTTTTTCCTCATTCATCCTTCATTTGTTCCTTTTTTGTTTGGCGTTTTCCCCTTTTTTTCTGCAGCCCACGTCCTACAGATCTGTGTCTCATTCTATTCCACCTTTATCTCTTTTCCACATGCATCTTTTTCTTTTTTTTCACCTCCTCTAAATCCATATAACCTGTCCCAGATATCCCTAGATAGTGTGTGTTTGCTTGTGTATGTGTCAATACATGCATATTTGTTGCTATGCTTTCTTTTCTGTGTGTCTAATGGTGCTTGTGTGCATGTTTGTGTGCTGCGCTTTTGGTTGTGTGTTTGTAACACCCTCAGTGGACTGGAAATGTGAAGATGATAAAGCACTCCAGACACCCTCCAGGCTTTCGAGGAGAGCCGTAGTGGATATTGTACATCTTTTTGTTGTGCTACTTTTTCTACTCCCCATCAAATCATCCTCTGTTTCCTTTCAGTGGAAGCACATCACTCTGAAATGTGATTTCAAACACTCAAATTGAAAATGTCGCAGTTGTACAATATGAAATCATAACATGTCTGTTCTTCAGATTAAGTAGACATAGACGTGCTGTGAGCAGATTCCTCATTTTATGATAATGTCAATCCAGTGTATATAGCTGGTAAACAGATGGTATGTTCACATTTGCCTTGGTTTGGTTTTGTATCTTTTGCCAGTGTGGGAAAGTGACATAACAGTGAATATTCAGTCTTGTCTCTTTATCCACTGATTTTGATATTTTTTTCTGTAATCACTGACAATGTGGATTGTGCAGTCTTTATTTTCTCTTTATCTTCACTCAGGCAGTGTACACACATCATCAGAGCACAGCATTAGTTATGGTCAGTGGGGGATTGACTGTGAAAATCTCTATGGCAAATAAAGATGCTTGCACATACAGACCACAAGTATTCCATATTAGTAGGGTATTGACTGTGGGCCCAAGAGTTGTGGCAGTGACATTGATTGGTGTGGATTTCTCTCCATCTTCTCGACCACTTTATCTGTGTCTCTGTAGGTCATAGTGGGAGGAACAGGATCTATCCAACCTCAGTTTGCATACCTGTCTAATGCAGTTCAATCACTGTTTAAATAGGCTCTGGATTTGCTTTTTGTCCTCATGGTGCAAGGGGCTGTGCGTGTGAACAATCTGTTTCCTGCTCTGGCTGTGCTTACTTCTTGCCACCTTTGAAACAACAGCCTGGCTCTCTGCATTTCAACCTGCTGCATGCATATGAGGCGCTGGCTCGCTGCCCATGCTGCTCACCTCTCCTCTGTCAGCTCTCCTCACTTCCTCCCTGCCTGTGCACAGAAAAGCCAGTTTAATGTCAGGTTGACTTTCAAAAGGTCTTTTCATTGCAGCCCACCGCTGCTTGCTTGCTCACTTTCGTCACGGCTCGTTTTTCAGTCAGTTTGAAGAGACTGAAGTCTTCACACTAATTGCAATTGATTTCTAGCATGCAGGACTGCACAGCTGATTGAAATAGTGTTATCCATGGAAGAAACTATATGATGTACTGTATTTTGCAGGTGCTAAAGGTGGTGGCTCTTTAGTAAAATGTGTGAATAGTCATATGAGTCACAAATGTGTGATAAGAATGGTTTCAATCTCAGTGGCAAATCTTAGAAAACTGACTGGCTATGAATTCCTAAATTAATTGCGTGGGTGTTTTTTAGAGTTTTTTTTTTTTTTTTTTGCCTCAGAGAGTCTGTTTAATTCATCAGGTTGACTAAACCTCCAACTGCGACCCAATTCACTTCTTACAACCCAGCTCCTCTTCGGGGACTGCTCCTATTTAGGATGTTTATGCAGCTAAGAGGGAAGCCTTCAAACCACGCATACACAGAAACAGATTTCTAAGTTAAATACTTGTTTGAAATTAATAAGCCCCCTCAACATCTGAGCCACTGAATTATTTGAAGTTTTGTTTGTCTGAGGAGGGAAGACTGTCTTTCTGCTTCCTGTATCTCATATTGATTGAATGAGGCCTTAACAGTATTCTCTCAGTGACACCAAATGTAGCCATTGTGCAGTTGGTTTGTTTTGTTTATTCTCATTCTCTGGGATTTGCATAGTGATTGGAATAGTAATTGTCTTCTATCAGAAACAGAAACAGATGCTTAAAGTTACAAAGGCTTGATGTTATGAAGGCATCAGTTTTACACCCATATTTACCTGATATAACCTCTACTTGTGTATTACCCAGTGTTCCAGGTAAACAGTATCAACAGCTGTAAACACTAGCTCCAGATCCTTAAAATATTTATCAGAGCAAACGCCCAAGTATAGTCTTAAAAGAACCGTTTGAGAGTGTGAGGAATAAGCTCAAATGTTGTTTTCTTGCCGAGAGTTGGAAATATTGAGAGCACTTTTATGACTGTGGAATATAAGGTTATGGCCTGCAGCCCATTAACTAAGCTTACCATTAACACTCGACGCAAGGAAAAACACAGCAGCTGCCTCATTCCAAAGGGAGGACATGTACCTGTCTGTAGTTTTAAAGCTCGCCAAACAGGTCATGTAGTATAAAAACTGGAATAAGACAGGCTAGGACTTTATTTTGCCTTTTCGCTCATGTCAAGCATTGATATCAGTTTTACTTTCCAGAAAAGGTCATTTCCAACCATTACGACCCTTTTTGCCACAAGCCTAACCTCAGTAAGCATCCACCTGGTGTCTTTATTTTCCTCCTTGAGCATTTCATACCCGCAGGGGAATGAGTGTTAAGGCCTAAAAGTGGAACGTGGCGATGCTAAAAGTGGTTGAAATAGATCCCCTTTGTGTGGGCGAGAGGGGAAATGTGAAGGAAACCCCCCGCTTTGTGTGGAGAGTAAAAGCACTTTGCGGATGAACACCTCAGGCAGTTGGTTCAGTGTTACAAAGGAGATGATGGGGGGGGGGGGGATTTATTGTTTGTACATATGCTGGTTATATACACAACATGAGCACAAAGCATGATCCTAAAACAGCCTCCCTCTCAGTGGATAGTTCCCATACCTTGTGAGGCCCCGGGCTATTCTTGCTAACAAGCAGTTTGCGTTCAGAACTAGCCTCAGATAAAATATACAGATACTGGCTTAAAATAGTACATATGCACAGATGTAAGTCAGTAAATGTCAACATTTTGCTAGTTTTTATTGTCAGAGCATAACTTTTGACCACAACTTGGTCAAGTAACAAACAGCACTGAGATTATGGTGGTTTCTATTTCAGCCCCAAGGGCATCTGTATTTTAAAATAGTCTGCAATCTTACCAGAAGAATTTCCATATGAAGTAATCTCAGCTGTTAATGGATCAATAATGGAAATCTCTTTTTGGATCAGGTATCTCCCTGCCCATTTATCTAACTGAACAACGTGTCATTGGTAACTTTTTTTGACCTTGATGGTCACCATGAACTTCAGTATTATCTTTCAGTCTCAGGGCTTTTGAACAAAGCTGCTTTCATGTTGTTTCATTAGTTTAGCTTGAAAACCCTGTGGCAGGTATATCCTAACAGCAGTGATTCATGTCAAGCGTCTTTGAAATGTGAATCCTATTCTCTTGACATTGTTTACGCAGCATCTGGAGAACTTGCTGATATAAAGCAGTCAAACACGGCATATTTGTTTTCTCCAAAAAAAAAAAAAAAAAAAAAAAATCTTAATTGGTTTAGTGACAAGCAAAACACATTTTTCACAGCCAGATACATGCGAGTGGATTGCATGCCTGAGCAGATGCGTGAGTTGAAGCTGAACTGTGCATTGTCTTTCTTCCTGTCTTTCTCCCAGTTCACTCAGACCAGCTCAGGCCTTCTGCGGTGCCGTGCTGACATAATGAGTATGGAGATGCTAAAAATACTGATGCACAAATGGAGCATGCAGCACTGCACACATTTATGACATATGTCTTAGCATTGTTGCTAATGCCACTGCTGCGTCTTGAAGCAGAAAAGGAAGTTGTAGTCGCCCTGTCATTCTGATCAAATATGCAGCATTTAATCAGTAGACGGTGACATGTTTGGTGTTCTCACCCACTGACTGAGCATCCTCTGATGCACTCAGATATGCTAATTTTTTACCTCCGCCAAGGAGGTAATGTTTTTGCCAGGGTTTGTTTGTTAGTTAGCAAGATAACTCAAAAAGTTATGAACGGATTTTAATGAAATTTTCAGG
>JAPSES010000120.1:4391939-4403862 GCA_029822895.1 Maxillicosta whitleyi | reverse complement strand
ATTGTTGTAGTACTAACAAATGTCCACCAGATGGCAGTGGAACTCCTGTTTTCTCATATAGTCTATGGACTTTTCTACGACGTATCTTCAATAGTTATGGAGCTAGATCCTGAAGAAATTACGGAAATGTCGATTTTTGCAAAAAACTATTCAACAAATAACAATATCAGTGTAATTCTAATTGAAAATGGTATGTTTCCTGTGTAAAGAATCTAATAAAATAGATAAAAAACAAATGTGAGAGTAATATTGCGGGGTGTCAGTAACAATATGTGGGAGAACTGTGCTGCTTGGCGGAGGTTTGCGCTCTCTGAGTGCTTTTCTAGTCTGAAACTGCATTTCCTCCAGCTTCTATTGGGTTCAGAGGTTAGTGTGGTAATGGTAGTGATTGAAAGAGCTTGGAACCAGGCCATTGATTTGTAGGGGAATGTTTTCCAGGCATCATCAGTGGTGAAGTGTCACCCACAAGCCCCCGCCCCTTCCCATATACCCTCATTTGGGCTGCCGCTGTAATCCTCTGTGCAGAGACTGTCCTAATACACCAGTAACCTTACCATCACCACCTACGAAACAGTCTGGGTGGTGGGGGCTACATGAACCGGCTCAGCCCCAGTTGCCTGTACATAAACATGTCGGCTTTTTTGCGAGCAAGTTCTAGCAATAAATGGGTATTTTTGACAGGAATTGTAGTGTATAAAGAGCAGGTAGATCTTTTGACAGTTTTCCCTCAAAGTGTTGATGTTGCTGTCGATATAAAAACAGCAGAGAATGTGACAGATTTAGTAGTTGTCTGCATTGTGGGCTACACATCTTCATAGAATTATCATCTCAAATTTTCTCAGTTGTTATAAAAAGGAGGCAGGTTACAAACAAACAACCGACAAGTGTACCTCTAGTTTACTTTGGTTTGTGGAGATTTTACCATTTTTAGTGTGTACCATGCAGTAAACGGTATGCACAGTTAGAATGCAATTTGTGTGCAAATAAAATCGCAAATCTTCAACTGAATAGCTGTTCCAGAGAAGGTGGAGAGTACAGCTCAGTACAGGATGACTAACTCATGTTGATTTTCCTGTAAGAGTATCACTATTTTACACCATTTTCTTGTATGTTCTGGAGGGGGTGGCCATGGTTCAGAATGTTGTGTCATTGAACAAGACTCTTCACCCACCTTTTTTATATATTTGATTATTTTTTTAAACAATTAGAAGGTAAGACATAGTATATTATGATCTGCCTTTATATTATTGTTCCTTTCATGAGAGTTTGGGGGTAATAGAAGAAAGTTTCAATGTGTGATTAATGCAAGATTGTTAAATGATTTTGTTGCACAAATGCTTTATTTGATTTTGAGTTTGTTATTGTTTTAGTCAGACAGTGTTAAGCTAAACCAGTACAAAACCAACCATCACTGTCCACTTCTTCAGTGTCTATGCATATACAATTTTTTTTTTTTACAAAGGCAACTTAAAGACACAAACCTACCAGTGGTTTATTATAAAATGTTTAGAAGGTGGATGTCATAAGAGCTCTTGACATTTCAAACCAAAATATTCATGATTTTCCCCCTTGAGGCTGGCTGTATACCCACCCCCTCCGTGTCATTTTATATGACCTCGGCCGAACCAAAACCTCACAAAATAAATTTTTCTCAAATGTGATTTTGGACTTCGTGTCTTCAACTATGCATTTCTCTGCCCAATGGTTTGATAGGTTTTTGACGTTATAAAAACAGGCGATAGAGAGTTGTAATGACTTCATTTTTCACAGTGGGAGGAAACAGGGTTCTGACATCCATCTTTAGACACTCTGTCAAATGCCAGTTTCATGCATGCATCAAAAGTATAGTGTGTCTTTGTTTTGTCTGTTCAGTTAGTGTTTGGGATACCCAAGGTATAATTTATGTAACACCTGAATTATAGAAGTTTTCCTTTAAAATTCCATAATGGTGAAATGTACCATGTAAGATGAAGCATTCAGAAAGTGGTGATAGGTCAATACACACTGCTATGGAGGAAAAAACAAAAGACATCATGAGATAAAGGAGGCACATAAGGAGAAAATAAATGTGAATCAAGAGGCAGGGATGCTTGATATTGTGGAGTAGAGGTAGTGAGGCAGAGATAATCACAGGCTCAGAGAATGTGATGGTTGATGGGCTGTCAATTGATGGTCCACATGGAGTTCCTGCTCCGAGTTGAGCTGCCAAGCCTGGCAGAGTGTTGTCCCACTGTGTCTCTATCTGCCCACTTGTGTTGCAGGAACTCTCTCTGTAGCTCATTAGAATCTTTATACTTTCTTCCCCCTAGGGAGCACCAGGCGTTCAATGGGCACACAAATGAGGCTACCTTTTGGTTTTGTGTAATGGTGTTCACTAGCAAAAATGGGAGGAGAAAAACAAAGATGAAATTAATCACTCGTCCCTCCTTCTCCTCTCATCTTCTCCTTCTTTTTCCCTCCTTCAAGTTCAGAGCCTTCTGCAGACTTTTTAACTAGTTTTATTTAATTACAGACAGCCTAAAAGGGCGCACACGATTGTTGTTGACCTAAATCAGGAAACTGGGGCATTTTTTTTTTCTTTCATTACCCCCTCCAACTTTCTTACTCCACTCTATTGATTTTGTCTGTATGGACCAAAGTATCAGCAAATTAGTTGAGCATGGCCATCAGTTTTGACACTCACTCTCTGGATCTGTGTCTCAAGCTGCTTCTGTCTTCCTGCTGCATCTGAATTAGCCTCGTTTAGCCAGTGTCTGGCTGACCATTGCTCCTTCTTCCAATTTAGTCTAAAGGATATGGGGAATTGGGAATCTCATCCATTTCAAGTCCCTGACAGGACGAGAGCCATTATAAAACAAATTGGAGAGCAGCCTCTTTGTTCACAGTGATGTAGTCTTAGTAATGGACAAGATTAAGGCAAAGTGTGAAGCGGCTCCTCAAGCTAAAGCAAAATTCAAAGCAGGCATGAGGGATTTTCTTGTGTGACGGTTGAGGATTGGTTAATTATTTTTCTGGTGTAAAATGGCTTGAGTGGCTACACTCTCTCTCTCTCTCTCTCTCTCTCTCTCTCTCCTCTCCTCTCCCCTCACTCAGTGTAGCTCTTGGCTGTGCGATCTCCTACGTGGTTTGCTTTGACAAACACAGCTTGGTTCTGCACAGTCCCTTTTGCCCAGTTTTGATTCCTGGGAGAAGTCGTTCCAAGCCATTGTGGTTCTCTCTCTTTTTCTCATTTTTCCTCTCCATCCCTCCAGCTTTAAAGTTGTCCCAGGAATAATCCTCCTTGATCTACCAATGGCATGCAGCACACAGGAAAATAGCCCTGACGACAGCTGAACCTCTTAGTCCTGCAGGAATGTTTGACCATGTGCATGCACAGGCCATACATTGAAAAACACAGAGGAGCGCAGTGCGCAGGGACACACAGGACTCCATTCTAAAGACTGCTGTTGAGGAGTCAGTAAACCGTTTCAGACAGTCACCCGCCTTGTTTATAGCAGCTCACCCTAGTTTTATCGACGTCATACCAACATGAAAGCAAATTTAGGAGTGATTCATGTCTTAAGAGTGTTTTTGTGAGGAATACATTTCCTGACAGCAACATGAGGTGACTATTGCACGTACAAGGAAGGAAACACATTTCCTACAGAACCCTTTAGTCACTGTTACAGATATCAGTTCCATGATGTAGTTCTATACACCCTGTTTATGCATAACATGTCCTATTGTTTGACATTTTTGATGGCATGTGGAAGACTTCTCAAAATTTACTTTACAACCTTCCCCTTATTAGTTTGCCATATTTCTTTAAGTGCATTTTTGACGTCTATTACCGATATAAGTTATAGCAGATGTCAGCAGGGCTGGCATGCCAGCTAGCCATGGAATCCAGCTGTCATACCCTGAAATGCAGTTTTCAGCGTGAGAGCCTCATTTTATAGGAAAGAATGAGAATTGGTGCCAATATAGACATGGACACACACACACACACACACACATGCACACTCATTCATTCTCCAGATCTTGTGGCTCATGGAAAGCGGAATGCATATCACATGAAAACCTTTTATTTTTATTCTGAGGCTTGGCTAGATGACAGACTCTTGCTTGTCATATTTCTTGGTTCAGGCGCCCACCAGCACTGTCACTATACTGTCATTGTTAGTTCAGCTCCATTGTAGTCTGAATGTTAAGTGGCCTGTCTTCTGGGTTTGGAAAGACTTATGGCAGAGCTTACAAACTTTTGCGTTTGCTTATGGTTGCCTGATGCACAATGGCATGCCCTGTATGTGAACATGTCACTGTTGAATTCCCTCACATGTTTAGGTCGTTAGTATAATACACACTGTTTACAGACTAGTGAAAACTGGAGACTTGAAAATCAGTACTATTCATTTTTCATAAATACTGCATTTGCACAAATTTAATAACATCTCTTTCACCCTCCATCCTTATCATTAAAAAATCATCCTTCATCTCCATGCTGCTGTGCTTACCTCCTCAGAGGATTCTTTTTAAATTGTTGACTTAGCTCTGAGAGACCCTTCCTGTCTGTCGATGGAGAACATCATTCATCTTTTGAAGGAGTAAACAAGAGGTTGTTGATTTCATACTATTTCGTTCTTTCTATGAAACATGTGCTGTATGTCACAGCCTTAGGGTGGAAGAAATCAGTGATATGTAGTTTTTGCTTTTTTGTTTTGTTTTAACAAAATCAATATATACATAGTCTGGAGGATTGTTAACTTTTCCATTTTTTTTTATGTTAACTAAAGTTGCTGATTTGCTCTGATTGTGACGCACTGTTTTGGTAGGTGGATGGCTGCCTTAACTGATAATAAGCTATATGCTTCAGTGGCTTGTATTTGTGTAGCACCTGCCATCTGGGTGTCCTTGAGTAGAGCTACTATGTGTATACAAGTGTGTGTTTCAGAGTTACTGCACACTACTTCCTGTGAAGTGCCTTCAATTGGCCTGGCTGTTCTCGGAGGCTATCACCGTCTGTCAGTGTGTGTGCTTTTGAGCTTCTACCCGCACACATACATGTCCGGTTTGTGTGACTGTGCATGTTCCAGTCAGTGCCTCTTCCTGAGCCTCGACCCCACACAGTGAAACTGAGAACAGATCTAACATCCAGACCTGTACCCAGCGGCCCTTCAGCTCAGTGCAGACGGTTGACACTGTGGTCCTTTCATTCAGTCCCATGCTTTTCATAGACTTCCCACTGTCTCAAATAAGTCACTGATGCTTCAGTGCTCTCTTGTCTCTCATACAGTCTCTCTGTCTGTACATGTCACTGAGTTCTTTGTTTTATCTTTGCAAGAGGAGAACTGAATGAGGGCTACTGGGCCGGGATGTGAAGCGAACGTACAGAACACTATCTACACAGCATTTGGGATTGTTGTCCATTGAGATCTTCTCTGTCTGATCTGTTTGTGATTCTTCTTTTATTCTCTCTGTTTTGTGTTTTATTATGTGTTCATGTATTGTGTGTCAAACTAGGCTATATCAGACTCAGGGTAGTTGGTGCCAAAGCCCCCACTCCTCTCTTGTCTTTACTGTTTTGTTTTTTTTATACTTAAAATTAGCAAGAAATTTATCATGTAACAGTAGCAGCACAGGGCCGTTTCTTTTTGACCCCTTGGCATTGAGTTTTCCACAAACATGTAGGCTATGCTCATCACTAATGGAAGACTTATGATCAGTGTGGTAATGAGATGAAAATAGCTGCTGAGGTTGAAGTCAATATTGACCCCATGGTCCACTGCTACCATTTATCTTCAGGGTATCTGTTCTCCTACCCTCCTCTCTGCACATCTTTCCCGTGTGTGCATTTTACTTAGGCTGCGAGTTAATCAGATGAGGCAGAAGCTTGTCCATCCACAGGGACCACTTTGACACTTCCTTCCTTGTTTAGGCTTGTTTAGACAGTGCTGGCATACATGCACTTGAGAATTGTGTAATTTAACACATAGAAACACACACCAGAGTACATTTTGTAGATGCTGTAACACAGACACATGCCTTTATAGTGTGAGTATGAGCTGTGGTTTTTAAGAAGTCAAAAAATGATGCACACTGTTCATTTCCTCACTGCCCTCAGAAACATTCCCCTAAGCTCTAGAGAGCATCACTGCCCTTTTATTATCATGTATGTGTGATAGAATTACCTTTAAGTGCACATATGTGTTTACATGTTCATATTTAGCACTTGAAAACATAACTAGATTTTACTCTGCAGTGTGGAATGCTGAACAATGGTATTAATTTTAGCTCAGAGAAGTTGTTTGTGCGTGCTATCCAGTTATTGAAAGTTAATTTGCTGCCTCTTGACTTGAACCCTACAATTGAGACGACTGTGGTGATGTTGCAGAAAGAGGCATGTTGCCTTAACAACGGGATGAGTGTTCAAAACAACCTACATCTGTATCTAATAAAATGCACAGCTCCTTCCCAGGCTACTGTCGTGCAGCAATCCAGTGAGTTTAACTAAGAAGAAAGCCTCCATATGGTTGTTCATGGCTCAGTGCAGTTTTAGAGATGCTTCACCATCCTAACAACATGCATGTGAGTGTGTTTGCATGCGGAGCAGGTGCTTCTGCGGTCCTGTCAGCCTCATGTATGTATGTATCCGTCCTGAGATACTGTATCTGTAGAGGACAAAATGCTTCTCGTTGGAAGGGGGTGGGGAAATATTTTTAATGAGGCGATAAGTACCAGCTGCCCAGCATGATACGACAAAATCGAAGGGTATGATATTAACACATTAACACTGTAGCACATGCTGGCTATACAAATCGGACTGATTCTTCAAGCACTGAACTGCAGGCCACAGGCATCACCTTCAAGCTAAAAAAAAAAACCCAAAAAAAACCTTTGGTGTTCAACATCTAGTTAATTAATACATAAATGTAAGGCTGGGCAATATGAAAAAATATCATATCACGATCATGTTTCTTCATATCAGATGATATCGGTATGTATCACGATATAAATCAAATCACTATTTTTTATCAAGTTTAAATTTTCCGTTTCTCATAAGTTAGTTGTGAAAACATCAGGTTATTTTTTATTTAAATATGATTTATTTTGTCAGAGCTTAAACATGACAGATGGGTAGAAGAACATTATACAACTGTTTCAGATAAATAAAACAGGATATCTAAAACTAAACAAAAAGTCTGACCAGCAGGCGAATACTTACACATTTTAGAAGAGAACACAAATAAAACAGACCATTGTCACAAAACAATGCGGGGTATTTAGGTGGGGGTGTGTTCCTTAACTGCCATACCGAAAATGAAACTTACCACGTGTTGCTGCACCCTATTTTTCAGTAACCCGGTCACCCAAGTTCTCGGTCAGATTTTCTCCTGAGGGAACGCTCATTACCTCCCGCTGCAGCCCAAACATTAGTGTATGTACTGCGGTTGCTCTTACGTCTATGTTGTGTGTGTCAACTGAACTTGCCATGGCTTTAGTGTGATTAGTTTAGTGCAATGCTCCTTAATTATAATTGGCTGTTCTTATGTCTGTCAAAACATGGACAAATGAATTATGTCAAAATTGTATCAAACATTTTGCAATATATATTGTTATTGTTCTAGCTCTAAGTCCTACATAAAGCCATGGAATTTTCAGTTCTGTGGTACTTATGAACATATCTAAATATAAACCATGTAGACGTGGCATCATAAATACTGTATTACTTTATAATTTCCAAAGGAAGTGACAGAGACAGAGCAGTAATGAGTGAATCATTACTCAGAAAGCAGGAACACTAAAGACTCATAAAGTGCAGACCATTATGCCACCATCCACAGGTGATCTTATCGAACACCTCTCCTCGCTATAATTCACCGTGACTGTTTTGTGTATCCATCTCCTTCCGCTCATCCTCACCATCACCATCTCCGCCGGCCCTGCCATCGGGGTGTGCATGTTTGAAAGCTGACAGGGAACATCTCTCTCCCCCTCAAGCTGACAAACACAAACGGGGCAAACAAAATGAAGTGAGACGCACAAGAGCTGACAGCCACCTATCCCTCCCACCTCGTGCTTTGAATCCCTCTCTTCAACTCTTTTCCCTTCTCCTCCTCTCCTTCATCTTGTCTATCTTCCTCCTGTTGTCTGCTGTGTTTGTCAGTCGTGGTGTTCTCTGGTCTGTATCTGTCTCCCACCTTCTGTCTCTCTGTCTGTCTTCCCCATACAGTCTCTTGATCCCCAGGCAGCACAAATCCCACTGGTGTCTGTACATCCTCAGGCTTGAGGCTGTGGCTGTAGGCTTTCTGGTATTAAATCTCTCGACAGGCACATAACACAAATAAAAATCTAAACTAAGCCACTGCAGCAGTTGTACCTACTCTGCTTATAAAATCCAATTGATTTCATTTCACTGTGGGGCAGTAGTTTTCCTCCTGGTTCTTTTTCCCCCTGTGCTATACCTCCTGTATTTGATTTTTGGCCAACAGGAGCTGTGAAATAAAACCACCATAGCTGTTTTTTGGTGGATTTGTTTCATCATTTTTTTCATCATCCTCAGTGTGGACTTCACTCCTATTTGGGATGCTGTAGCCCAGAGCTGTGAAAAAAAGGAGTGGGCCGAGGGTCTGCTGCTGATGTCATGTCGGAGAGATGTGATGTCAGATACTAATTGTGATGCTGACAGCTAAACAGGGACGGTGCCAAATGCATCACAAATGTAAGAAATGACTGATTATGCAGGTATTTATTTAAATAGTTGTGCATGGGATCTATCAAGAGTGCAAGCAAATGTGAATACTTTGAAGCCTGGAAGTTTCTACTTTTGAGATAATAATTAAAGTCCAAGTCAATATATAAATGCATCTTTTTTTTTCTTTTTTTTAAACTCATCTATTAAAAATGCACAAATTCCATAGCCCTTCAAATAAGCAATTGCCATCCAACACTGTTCCATTCATTTGTCTGTCTGGTCAGCAGGATCTTCCAAAAAAACTGCTCGAAATTCAGTGGGTGTGTATGACATTGGCTAAGGGTGAACCTCATAAGTATGAGGGAGACAGCAGGTAGTCAATAATAGGATGAGGGGAGCTCACAGATGTATCGTGTTACTTTTAGCATTACATTCAGCATGCATGATGTAGCCCATGTTGGAAAAAATGAAAGGGGAAAGACCGGTCTTATGGGTCGGTTGCTTTTATAGAGCCCTGGTACAGCTAAAATGTTGATAATAGGGCCGATATCCGATCCTAATATCAGATCAGTGTAACCTCAATACATACATTAAAAGGGACAGAGTCTGGATTTGATTATTAGAATTAAATAATAATAATAATAACAATAATGACACTAATGGCACCAAATGGTCAAAAGGAGGGAAATCCCACATTACGTGAACAAAACTGATACATACAGCATACTTCTTTGTAGAATGTGTCTTTCTGGTGTGAATACGTGTTACCTCCTGAAAGGTTTGCTACTACTCGCCCGTACCTGCATGTGCAATATTATGGACTGCTGTCAACTGTACTACAGGCTATGCTGATAATGTATGTGACATCTATGTATGTGATAATCTATGAGGTGTACCAGCATCTGTACAACAGTTCACCCTGTCATAGGTCGACTGTATTTTATTGGGTTATGGGTTATTTATGGGTTATTTGTGTTGGTGAAGTGTCCATTGCCTTCATACTACAACGTTATCCTGGAAATTGTAACAGTTCACCTATTACTGGTTTCACACAATAGTTTTACAAACTGTTTTTGCCTAATTATTCCCCTTTCGCACTTACACAAATGACAAATTTACAAGTAATAACTACAACATTCGTGTAGTGTGGAGAGTAAAAAGCATCCAAAGTTGAAGTAAGGAGGGGACTGAAGTATTTCTTTCCCTGATTCCAGTCCTCGAGTGTGGTGGAAAGGAAATGTTATATGCGGCTTACGACTGTAGCAAAACATTTGCTCTGCATTCTTGCTTCATTCAACCCGATTATATTGCATATTTTCTCAATTAGAAACTCCCTCTCACCTAAGAATTGATTAACTGTTTTTTTTTTTTTTTAAACTTATGCAGATTGAGGAGTAAGAAGGTCATGTCCACGCTGCAGGGAGGCCACAACTATCTTGAACGATGTTTTTCTACCACATCCTTTGAATATTCACTTATATCAAATACCTTAGTTAAGTTCTAGAAATGTTATTTAGGACCAACTGAATTGATTTCCTGTCATCTTTAGGTATGCATGCCTGCCTTCACACCTACACATATACCATGGCAGAGTGCATAATTTGCAATAATTCGACTGAAGAGAAGTGCAGCGTGTGGCCAGTCACACCTAATCTTAAATGAGTGAGGCTGAGGGATGGTGAAGACACATCAGAAGACAGGAAGTGAAAGGTTGCAGTTAGTCAGAATGAGACAAATTGATGCAGTGGTTTTCTTCTGACACTCCCATTTTTAACTGTTACACCTGAGGAAAGAAAGCAGATGTTTATATTGTTAGTCTTCCTTATCAGATCCATCTGTCAGTAAGAGTTGCACTCCTTTTTCAACTACTTCATCTCAGCCTTTCTTACTCCTCTCCCATCACTCTCATTCTACCCTTTTCTTTTTCACTCCCTAAATGTTTGTCTTTTATTACTCTGTCATCAACCACATCCACACCTTTAGTATCCCTCCTCTCCCTGTATATTTCAGCACGTCTTCCTCTGCTCTCGGTCTTTCTCTGTGGGAGGATGTGGAGGCACTAACTGGAGTAGGTGTGACTTTAGCTGCTGCAGAAACACTTTGTAAAGCTGTAGCTCTCTAAATTCGCATCTGGAGCATTTAGAATGTGAGAGAGAGGAGAATAGATACAGATACTGTAATCTCTGTGTAAGGCATTCAAAACAGGCAGAATTCATCAACTAAATTTAGAATATGTGTCACTTCATCTGATGAAGTGTAACTGTGTGCATGTACTCAAGTACTGTGCTTTGCAGCAGTTTTTAACTTGCTTTTATTTCAGTTCTGTATTTCAATTTTGTGCTAGTTTGAAGTCTAAGCCACTGTCTAAGCCACTCTGACGAAAATACTGTACTCTATCCATGTCACTAGTATAATGTAAAGTAAAGTTGGCAACGCTTCAACAAACAACACCATTAAATATTTCTTCATATATTTGCACATATATTTTACATACTTTTAGGTCATCTATACATGCAGCCAAGTATTTATACAGATAGATATTTCCTCACATCTGTTGTCAATAATAACATTGTGAACGCTAGATTGTTTTGGAGTTATTGTCTACTAGGGCTGCAAGTAATGGTAATTTTAATAATCAATTAATCCGTAGATTATTTTAATAACTAATTGACTCATCAGATGAACACAAAAATTCTTAAAGGTTGTATTTAACCCAAAGCATAAGCAGCAGACAAGTAATGATTAATATCTCAACAATAGCTTCGGTTAGTTAGCAACCACTAGCCCATTACCTAGACTTGTTATGGCTAGAGGCTAGCAAGATACAGTCTTCAACCAGCTCTGGGTATAGGATATAAAGTAACACATGTATTAGTTCCAATTAATGATAGGTAACGTTAGTCTGGTGGCCTGATAAAAAGAGATGGATGAAAACATTATAATTATGATAGTAATGCCTAACTAGCTAGTAGGCTAAAGTAATCACAACATATAGCTGCTAGGTTTACATTATGTTCACAGTGGCCACAACAGCCCAGTTTGCCAGGAAACATGCGCGCTGTGGGATTTCAGCCATTTTTTCCTTCTATATTCAAGTTTTGTTACATAAACGCGATGCGCTATGTTTCAGGCAAACGGGGCTGCCATGGCCACCAGGAGGATCATGTAAACCTGGCTTTAAAGGTGCCCTATTGTGCAAAACTCATTTTTTGAGTTAATGTTACTCCTGTTTGGGTCTGGTCTAGTCTGATA
>JAPSES010000120.1:4369926-4391839 GCA_029822895.1 Maxillicosta whitleyi | reverse complement strand
ACATACAGTCTTTCTTAAATATGGCTGACAGATTTAATCACATGTTGTTTTTTTCCTCCTGTATTAATTGTATTTGATGAGATTTGATGCAGAATTTGAGGATCTTTTAGGATTTAGAGCTTATGGATTTTACTGTTGTTTAGCCGTTAAATCCACCCCAGCCTACAGTATATTAGAGCAGTAGAGCGTCAGGGGTCTGACCTGTGTGATATATGAATACATTTTACCCTGCTCAATTTCCTGTTCTAGTAATATTCTTCTGTGTTCTCCTCTGCTTTCCCTCCCCTACACACAGATGGAACATCGGCATCGTAAGAAGGAGACCCCAGTGCCTGCTAGCACCCACCACTTGTTTGTTCATGTGAAGAGTCTAATGAGCGCCAACCTCGGAGAAGAGCTTGAAGTCTTTTTTCATATTTATGATGGACGAGAGAATCGACCACTCAGGTAGAGACGTGAGATCAAATACTCAGAAGGACATGAAGTGCCTTCTTGTGGCTTTTCTCTTCTGTTTAACTTTGAATTTGTTGTCATGTTTCCTTTTAAGTTGTGAATCAACAGGAGAGGTCCCTGGGTGATTGCAAGTTGCTATTGAGTCACTCACTCATGTTAAGAGCTAATCTAATTATGTTAACAATGATTTATTAAATGGAGAAGGCTTTGAAACTGCAGAGGATTCAGAAACATGTGCAAGGACACTTTTCTCTGTCAATAAAAAAGAGCTTCGTCACCTAGTGAGTCTGCTGATGCCATGCTCACTCCCATGCAGACACGCCAACATATATACCCACATACTCCTCACGAGGCGTGGGTGAATAGAAAAGACCGTGTTTAAATCCTATTTAGCGTCATAGTTGAAAACAAATGAATTCCATTTCATGTCATGAAGCAGTGAAATCATCAGGCAGGGAAATTGAGTGGGCTGATAAATGAGAGCAGCAACAGTGAAACTTCTTTTGATAAGTCATGCTTGGATTTGATGTCGCTCTCCACCCTGCAGGGTCATAATACATGAACAAGGGTGACATTGATGGTATTGATGGGATGTATTTCATGCAGCACACACTTCTTATCATTCAGCTGATGTACATAGAAGCAGTGAATTCATGACAGTATTTAAATATGCTCTTTGTGTTTTGAACCAACATATCCACACGTTTAATACAGAGTCAAAATTTGTCATCAGTGAAAGTCCTTTTTTTTTTTTGCCATCTATTCCCAACCAGTATTTTTATCTTGATGTGGGTAATTATTGTCCAGTGGTATCATATTATGTTACACTTGAAACACTTTCTCCCTCTGTTTCTCTTTCATACTGTCATTATCTGGTTCCTTTTCTGCTCTTCTTCTATCTCTTGTTCTCTGTCTGCCTTCTTACTTTGAGAGATTGAGTGCCTCCCACAGGTAAAGACTAATTAACCCCCTACCTTTTTCCTGTATGATTCTCATATATTTACTGAACATTTTCTCATATTACATTAGATCCAAGTCCCAATCTGGATTTAACTAAGCACAGAGTTCACATCCTTCTATTGAATAATTACTGCAGTGATATGTTTGAGCGGCAAAAAGTTTTTCAAACTTTGAACTGATTCAGTGAGTAGTTTCTCATTTCCAGATTTTCAACCATCACTTTGACAGAAAGCATAAAGATTGGACTGTGTGGCAATAGACAAAGGTCATGTGGTCTGATGAGTCCAAATTGACCCTAGTTCACAGTGATGGATGCATGAGGATGAGTAGAAAGGGGAATGAAGTGATTGCCCATCATGCCTAGTGCCTATAGCACAAGGCTGTGGGGGCAGTGTTATGACCTGGGGTCAGTTCAGTTCATCAGGTCTAGGTTCAACAATGTTATGTGTCCACAGCTGAACCCCACTGAGAATCATTGGAATTCACTGCAGAACACAGCTAGAACTACACTTGCAGTATCAAACGATGAAGCCTACACATCAAAACTGAACAAAAAAAGTTTATTACATAAGGTGTGGGCAATGTGAGGCTCTATAATGTAGGTGGTTGTGAAATATGATGACTATTGGCCGTAGGCTATTTAACCTCTGGTCACAACTACTTTCAGACACTAATCAAATTACACTACACCTTTCTATAAAATGAAGACAGATAGAGCAATAATATGCCCAATACACATTTCTGTTTTCCATTTAGCAGCTTATTTTGATCTCTTAATCTGCTAATTAATTTCTGTCTACAGTTTTATGGGCATACAGGCAGTCAGAGGCATGAACTATTGTCCCTTTGTGTTTCTAATTTGTGTCTGCTGCTTATGTGCGTGTTGCAATCGCATCAGTTGTCTTCAAGGAAAATTTTACAATGGCATCAAGCCAACTGTCTGGTCACACACACGAACACACACGCACACACGCACACACGCACACACACACACACACACACACACACACACACACACACACACCAGGCAGGGAGCCATTTCAATGCTTCCCTCTGTGCTGGTGGTTTAATGTGTGTCTGTTTGTGTCACAGACCAGATGGGGGTCCGACCCGTTGTCTCTGTACCATGCCAACATGAGCAGCCCCTGTTTGCCATGGCAGCTTCTTTGTGTTCAATACAGACTCCTTGTCTGTGTCTTACAAACACACAATTGCTTAGTGTGCCGTCCAACATGGGATCCTGCTGTTTTTGTAAATTTTAATTCTATTTCAAGCCAATTAAATTTTAGAAATACAAGTGTGTAGACTCTTACTGCCTGTCTCTGCACATGCACACATTTCCCTTCCTCTTAACCCTAACCTCCACACAGCTCTAACAAGGTCACCCACAGAAAACTGGGTGTGTGTACATGTCTGCTGCTCATTTTATGTGAACTACAGGTGCACAGTATGTGTTTTTTGACAGAAGGATGGGTGTAAGTGATAGGTCTGCCCTTGTGGATTTTTCTTCACCTTTTTGCCAGGTTTAATTTTTCTTCTGCTGATTCCACTAGTCTGCAAGTGAAAAGCTTCCAGAATAAAAAAAATAAATTGCCAAACTCTATCAAGTTGAAGTCACTAGAACATTAAGTCAAAAATACTGGTTGGCTGTAGTTTCCAAGGTCTTGAAAGAGTCTTGGATCAAAATGTGAAACTCTTTGAATTAATGTGAGAATATGTTTTACTCAAAGGGAATGTTTGTCTCAGAGCTACCAGATCTGCTCCAAAACATTGTCTGCATGTTACAATTCATTCACTTTTCAGAGTCTTTCTAATAGAAGATTGAGTTATCTGTTGTATTAATGTAAATACATCAATATATATGTATACACTGAAAACATCAGATAACAAGCACTTGTGTCATTTTGTCTTCTTAAACTATGTAAGATTATGAAGTTATTTTGTCTAGTTCCTACCCACATCTGTTGGTATTTTTAGGATTCCTAGTGGAGGGGTGAGAGATGGTTAATTTATCCAGTATTATACATGGCTGTGGCTCCCAGTCCCATCCCCCTCCGCCCCCTTATTGGGCTCCTAATGCAATCATCGATATCAGCAGAGGGAATAGTGAGAGCTGTGAGGGCTCTGAGGGGAGGGAAATCGGCCATTCATGTTATGTTAATGTGAGCGGTGATAGAGGGAGATAAGGTCCCGCTGGGGCACACTGGTCCTCTTAGCCTGGGTGATCAACACACTGCAGCTGTGCGGGAGAAGGGCTGGTGGCAGGCGGAGTGTGTGTTAGAAAAGACAGTCATGTGTGTGTGTTTACAGGAGGGATTGTTAATTGGCAGTTGGGGTTTCAACAATAGAGGGCTAATTAGAGTTCCTGAAAGCGTGTTCAAGTCTCATGTCTAATGCACAGGAATCCATCTCCATATGGCCAGATAAATGGCCTGGAAAGTTACACAGAGCAGCTAATGAGTAACAACCGCAACTAAATTAAATCAGTTCTCAACTGGTTCAGTAAAAAGGAAAACTTTACTAAAGGAATACATATATTAGAAATCGTGTGCATTTGTATAATTAATAACGTGGATTTTAATTAATTCCAACATGGGCTCTCACTGCCCTACACAAACACTGAGCTACAATGTAAGACGCAGCCTCTTATTTACATCATGAACACAGACAACTTTATACTCGTAATCAGTTCTTTTAATAGCTTGCAGACAGTTCTAAAATATCCTAATCTGTTGTTGCTGTTCACAGTATAAAGTCACATCATACGCTGGCGTATATTCTCCTCCTGTGTGAATGAGCCTAATGTAGCTTATGCTGCTAGCCATGCCAGCGACTTGGCTCATTGTCAAGCGCTGGTGCATTACAAGGTTTTCTCTCTGCTTATCAGTGGACTGTGAAAGTCACCTAACTGGATTAGCCCTCAGCTCGCCAGCCAGGATGAGACGGGCCCAGCAGGATGCCTCCGCTGCCTCTCTTTGAGCCTGTGTGTGCGATAGAGAGACTGTACAAAGAGAATGAAAAGGCGATCTGTGTCTGTCCTTTCTGTTTTAGGCCGACATGTACTTTATTTCCTGCCAGCATAAGGGCATTTGAGGAAGAGTTATTTCAAGTGCGTCATGTTTTTGTGCGAAGGTTTTCAATTTTATATTTGAAGCCCACACTCTGTGTAGTGTAAAGACCGTACAAAATGTTATTCAGCATTTAGACAGACAATTACTGTGGTAACTCCAATCAATCAATCAATCAATCAGTTTATTTATATAACACTTTACAACAACACGAAAAAAACCCCCAATGTGTTTTCCATTTAAAAACATGATCAAACAAGTGGTTCTATGCACAACAAACATACATCAGCACATACACAGACATGATGACATTAGCTGGATTGATGCCAAAATAAGATATAATATATACGAGGGGAGGAGTTTGTTGGGTCTGGTGCCACCTGTTACGAGTTAAAACTAAATTTTCAGTGTAAATGACATCATTCAGCAGGTTGAGTAACTTTTTAGATTCACCGTGGGGTTCAGGGCATGAGTCTGTGTGTCACAACCTAAGGATATGTGACAAATGGCTAAGGATTGTACAGTTCTCTCATCCCATCCTATTCTCCCTGACAGTCAAGAATCTGGGCTAAAAATGTCAGGGAGATGATATGCAACAACACAATGAATATTTTATCCAGCCGTGGGAGCCATGTGTGGATGTTACAGACATTCATTGTTGGGAATTTAGTTCAGTAAATCAAGCTTTGTGTATCTTTTTCACTCCCTCTATCCTGCCTCTGTTGCCTCTCTGCCTATTTTTCTCTGCCTCATATTCTGTTGGAAGGATTTGGGCAACTTTAGTTTAAAGTTTGAACTTTGAAGCAGTTCCTCTAGTGCCTGCTGTTCAGCTTGTGACGATTTTAGCATCATGTTCAATCTTTATTCTGTTCTTGTTAACAGTGGTTTGGATGCTGTTGTTTACGATGGCACAGAGTCATCACTCCTGACCTCATTCATCTCCATGTGTGCCCCCTGCCTCTGTCTCTTCTCTTGTACAGTGAAAGGTTCTTTGTCAGGCTGAATAAGAGCGGGTTGCCCAAGTCGCCAGAGAAGACGGAGAGACAATGCACGCTATTTGTGGTGAGCAGTGAACATGACTTTGTGTGTACAAGGATAATTGGGAGCAATTTAAAGCTGTGTAAAGTTGATTTTCAGTCATGTTTCATTACCCTGAAGACACAAGTGAATGTGATACTAAGGTGTGTTTTTGTTTTTCAGGATTTGGGAAGTAGTGATTTACGAAAAGATGTTTATATTGTTGTTCACATCATCAGAATAGGTAGGAGTCACAAAGCTGTTTGTATATTCTCCTTTTCTAAATTCCCTGAGCTTTCACAACAGTGCATCTGATACTAGATATCTCTGTGTGTGTGTGTGTGTGTGTGTGTGTTTACAGGGAGAATGGGAGCAGGTGAGAAGAAGAACTTGTGTAGCGTACAGTACAGGCGGCCTTTTGGCTGTGCTGTTGTCAGCATAGCGGATCTCCTCACTGCTGACTCCAAGGATGACCACCTGCTTAAGGTTTATGCGTAAGTCTCAGTAAACAACTGGTACTTCATTACTGATTCATTTATTCTAACTTTTAAATCTTGTTCTTGTGTTCAACAAAAACAGTGAACTCAATGTGGTTGTTAAAGTTAAAATTCAGTGAGTAGATAAATGCTTACATGCTGCAGGTTATGTTTGATTTTTGTTTCTTACATGGAAAGTGTGTGATTTTCTGTCTTTCAGTAAATATAGGCTATTTTGTGTTCTGACATAGTCTACTCTACACGATGCCCTGAGGGATAGACAAACTACTGCTGACACACTAGTCTGACCTAAATTATAGCAGGATCAGAGTGCTCTGCAGCCTTTGTCCAAAAGAAAACGCAGTCACTTCCTCTGAAACTGCTGCAACACTAGAGACGTATTAGTTGGATTAGCGTAAAAGTTCTGATCTGGATGTTTTTAAGAATTAGATCCAGACATGACGTCAGTATAAATGAGGTTGTTTTTACTTAACGTGGCCCAGTTAATTGTTACCTATAATTAAAAACAACTTGTGTGCAACTGTGATTTATTTTACGTTATATCCTCTTGAGACGCAGCCATCCATTTTCATCCTCTGAGTTTCACAGCTTTACTTAGAAAACAAACCAAAAAAAATGCTGTCTGTTACAAAGGACATTCCATTAAAAAAGAAGTTGTATTAGGCTGTTTCCAAGCAAGACAATTAGTTAAAACATTTACTTTCCTGGGTCTCAGGAGGATATACAGGGTTCATGCAGGGACATTTATATACCAAGTCATCTCATAATGGACTGTTGTTACCTCCAGAAATGACATTAATAAGTAATCATGTTTTTAAAACATATCTTAAGAAATCTATAATCAACAATGAAACAATGCTGAATTAATATAACTATGTTCTGGTTTTGTTTTTTTCTGTCTATGTGCTTTGTAAATGTAAAAATTGTAATACTTTAAAATTGGATATGGACCACAGGAAGAATAGTCTCTACCAAAGTAGACACTAATGGGGATCCTTAAATAAATAAATAAAAAGTCTTGAATTTACAAATCTGCATTTAATACCTTAAAAAAAAGTCTTTAAAAGGTATTAAATTTGATACGGTAACTCTTAATTTATGTGTTTAAATGTGTCTGGGAAATGTCCAAATGTTAGTATGCTCAATTCCACCTCTTCCAAGCCCAACAGTTTACATTGAAACAGGGGCCAAATATTGGTAACTTTGTGGCCCTTAGTGATAAATGACTTGGAACGGTGAGAATCAAGGCAAGGAGTAAATAAATACATTTTCCTAAATTCTAGGAATTACAAATTTTTGCCAGTATGGAAATAAAATAGGGATTAAATTCTGTTCTATGTAGCTTTAAAAAGGTGTTAAAAAGTCTTAAATTTAACTGATAGAAACCTGTAGGAACCCTGTATATACACTCGCAGAAAAAATGATTAGACCACCCCTTGTTTTCTTCAGTTTCTTGTTAATTTTAATGCCTGGTACAACTAAAGGTACATTTGTTTGGACAAATATAATGACAACACCAAAAATAATAGTAGTATACAGTAGTAAGTATATAGTAATATACATATAATATAATAATAATTAAAATCACTTCAGTTCTTACATCAATATCTATGTCATTGTAGTGGAAAAACAGTGTTTTTAGACATTCCATGTTTTCTTTTCTGTCTGTTTTAGTCACATGATACACACAGGAGTTAGGACTTGATTGCATAACCATTGTTTATGATGACCTTTGATGGTCTAATCATTTTTTAACAGCTTTATTTATATAGACCAGGAAAGGCATTTGTTTAGTTGCAGCACATTGCAAATAAGTTTGGTGATAAGTGTGTTTTGGAGTAAGTAAAAAAAAAAAAAAAATTACTGTATTAATCCATATCTGTTATGCTCGTATTCTTTGGTTTTAGGTGTAACACAGAGAGTGAGTGGTACCAGATCCATGAGAATATCATCAAGAAGGCCAATTCTAGATACAACCTATCAGGCTCCAACACAGGTAAGAATGGCTTCAGGTTCATTCAGGTTATGTAACAGTATTGTTTACTCTACTTTTAGACTTAAACAGGCTTTATTGTCATTCAGACATACAACTACAGAATGGAATGTCATTGCATTTGCTCGCTACAGTATGAAACAAGAATAAAAAAAAATTACAATATAGAAAATACAAATGTAAGATATGCACACAGTGGAATATAGGCCATGCAAAAGGCAAAAAAAAGTGCAAAATGTAATAAAGTGTCAGTTGTGCAGTATTGCCAGTACAGACTATGAATGTAAGAGTCTGATGACCTGGGTGAAAAACTATTTGGGATCCTAGTTGTTCTGCTCTGGATGCTGCAGAATCTTCTTCTGGAGGGCAGAAGTGAAAAAAAGTCCATTGTGGGGGTGTAAGGCGTCCTTTATGATGTTTCTGGGCTGGGACACACAGCGCTGAGGGGCATGTTTTGGTGATGTGGTGATAATGGTCTGAAATGATGTGAAATGATGTGATGTTTTGTGTCGGTAAGAATGTTTGTCTGAAACTTTGCCAGAATGCTGAAATTCAGACACCATCCGAAAACCAAAAATTAACCTGTTCTGTTAATTATCTTGTAGCCTACAAAGGTTTAGACTTAAAATAACCAAGTGATTGTTCTAAATGTTTTAAACTGATCATCTTTGGTTAAGTTTGTGGTTTTGCCTTCCGTGTGGTGTCAAAAGCATCTTGAGTCTCTTACTATGAGATCATCAGTTTCTGGTCAATGTAAGCAGCATGTATGTGGGAGTAAAGTTCCTCTTAATGAAAGCGGATTAATGTTCACATGGTCGTGTCTGCAGGAAGTCAGAAACTGTTGCAAATGCATTCAGAGGATTTTTTATAAATAGCTGTGTTCGTCCCAGACTGAACAACAGCATCAGCAGTTTCCAATAGCAACAGGTTGGTGGAGAACATTTGGTTCTTCAAACATCAAACACATATTATGGCATGTGAAAAGGTTGTTGGTATCACTAATTTATTTCTGTGAATTTTTCATTTATTATTGAAAATATCATGTAGTCTAAATTCTGCAGTTAAATGCAGTTAATGTTTGTTTTCGCACAAAATGGAAAAAAACAAAAAAATGAGATGATCTTCTGATAATGACAATGGTAGTGGCTACAGAAATACTGAAACAAAAGGATTTACTCATGAACAATGAGCATCAAAATGTAAATGTACTAAAACTAAAAGCAGTAAGTAGTTCATCAACTTTGTCAAAATGCTAATGTACATATTACAACTCTTGTGGTTACCGAATATTTGGTGCATCCCTAAGCACAATTGCAATAGAAAAATATATTTTGATGCATAGGTGGACATCTGTATTGTGATATCTGTTGTAAGAGCAGAATATCTAGATAGGTAATTTATTTTTCTATTGTGTGTGTGTGTGTGTGTGTGTGTTTGTTTGTTTTTGGTTTAGGTTTAGGTTTTCTTCCCCTCTTTAACTCTGACTTTAGCTACCAATTCATTTTCTTCCTTTCCTACTTGGAAACTGATACAGTAACTAACATGATGTTGTCAAGGAGTGTTCAAGATTGTTTGTGATCAATGTTTGGATGATCAATAAAATTAGTTAAAGAAAATAGTCACTTGCCCGATAAAGGATTAATCTATAGTCTGTCCGTTATCATAAACAGGATCCAGCGCTATAACAGATAAATCCTACAGATATTACATGGCACCTGTTCAACTTCCTACACCAGATGACACTGCGGATATGTGTTTCTTGGCTGTAACGTCCACAGTTGGTTGGTTCACTCAGCTGGAACATCTTGCCTGCTGGGTGAATGACTTTTTCAAGCACATTTTAGTCAAAAGCAATTAATCACAGTGATTGGTCACAACAGTATCATTGGCAGAGAACATTTCCTTTAGTTTGAAAAGCATCCAGTGATTGCCTTGAACAAACAGTCTCTCACACACTGGCACACATATAATAAACACATGTAAGTTAATTATTTTCAAGAGTTACTCCAGCACTTTGGCTGCAGTGTGGAGTTTATCACAAACATTTGGATTTCAGCGATTGAGTAGCTGTCAACTACAGACATTGATCCAGCGAAACGCCTGATTTGCTTCACTGCTCTCTCTTTCAAAGTGCATTAGCAGGGAGCTGTGGGTCTTTTGTCACAATTCTCTGCCATGCATAATTCAAGTGGGTTTGTTCCAAAATTACATTTCCACCACTTAACTGAATTTGACATTGATATTAAGTAATGAAAATAAAATGCACACTGTGTAGATTACATTAGAGGAAATAATTGTCATTTCTAAGTTGATGAGTGCTGGATTTTAGCTTTAATTTATGTGTTATGAGTACCATTTATCTGTGTTGACCAAACATACTAATTAGAATTTTATTTGCTTTGACAGTTTCATTGCATGTTTTTAAATTCTCATATCTTTTCCTCCCTTGCACACAGTCACCCACTCACACTCTACTTAGCTCTAGTGACACAAGCAAATAAATAAATAAATTTAAAAAAAAAATCCTCAAACCTGTTTCCTGCTCTTTCTCTCTGTTCATGCACAACATCACTTGCAGCTTATTTTAACTGAATACATTCTCATCTAAAAAGTTAATTCCTCCCAAATGAAAATTATTCTGCTGTAGCGCTGCATTACTGAAAATATAACACTTGCGTCGTTGCATTGCCTCAAACTCATTTGAGCAAACCGGTGAAAATATTTCATCTGAAGCAAACAGGTCAGTGTCTCCTCTCCAGTCTGTCCCTGTAAAAATGTCTATGTAGGAGTTATGGAACACCATGCATAATTAAAGGCCTGCAATTTATTACATTTAGTGTCAGGAGGGCAATTAAAACAAAGTAGCAGTGTGTAGAGGAGTGAGATAAGGTTATGTGTCTTTGTGTACATGTTCATATGTGTACTGTATGCCATCTGTGAGTGCGTGTGCATCCTTCAGTGTGTCTGAAGTTGTCTTGCTGTGTGGTTCTCCTTTAAAGCAGCCATGGCTTTCTGCCAGAAGTCTCTTATTAGCAGCCAATTAGCTGGGGAGAGATGAATGCGTTGCCCTTAAAATATAAAGAAGGGTGTGCAGTTTGGATCATAAAACGACACGGTCTGAGTGTGTGTGGGGAGATGGTCATTCTGTCCACATGGAGCCTGCACTGCAAAAAAGGGATGTCCAAAAACAAGATAAAAACAATAAATCTGAGCTTAAATGTACTCAAAACAAGTGAAGTATTTGTCCATGCAGCAAGATAATTTCACCTGACAAGATTTCTTGAATTCAGATTGTTAAGTCTAGAAAGTAGCACGTGTACAGATGTACGGACACTTAAAGGAGTGAAATTTAGCTTTTTAAAAAAATTGAATTATCGATTTGCAAACATTTCTCTACATAGACACTAAATGTTCTGCTTGGGTCTGAATTTTTCATTAGTTAAAGTCCACAGGTAGACCTTCAACCCTATTTCTGAGTAATGACTTGAAAAAGATTGAAAAAGGTGGAGCGCTGGCCCTTTAAATGCACATGCTCCACCACCTCCAGATTATTGGCTGTGCTGCTCTGTCCTGTTCAACCAACAATTGAACATTTTAGGTAATCGGTTCAAAGTTTGGACATATTTTCATTATGAAGTACAACCACTGCTGTTGATAATCAATTATGTCGTACTCAGAGAAATGTTCCTCAGAAGTCTTGACTTTATATGTGCAAATGTGGGGACATAACTACTTGTAAATGTAATAAATTAAGAAGGAATTAAAACTAGTTGTAGAAATCTACTCAACTTCTGCCAGTATGAAGATAAATATAGTTTTGCAGCACCTGGAGAGTTCAAATTCAAACTTTATGAACTGCTATGGTCTCCAAATACACAAATAAATGAACCAAAGACGAATAAAAGTAAGTTTAGCAAAATATGAGCCCTTTAACCAAATCATTTGCAATATGATTACACTCATAGCCATTCATTTTCTTAGCTGTAAATAAGGTCATGGGTTGTTTTAATCATATTTGAAAGAGGAATAAGCCAGCTGATGAAAGCCTATTGTTATTTTGTTTATATGTAGCTCGGTAATCCAAAAAAGGGATTTCATAAGAATGTGTCTCAGCACGAGTCAGGTCAGGTAGATAATTCAGAACCCACCTCCACGCGAGCGTAGGCAGTGACAGGAGAGCCTGCGACATCTCCACTGTTTTGTTTTGGATTTTTTATTTTGCTCTTTGTTGAGTTTGTGAAGAGGCAGGCTGGGTGGGCTGAGGGCAGGAAAGGTCGAGGGTGTTTTTGTCAGCGTCAGCTACATCTACCGGGCAGAATAGTAATGAAGCTGGTTTGCCTAATTGTAGCCTTGCAGTAGCTTTTAGTGCCCAACTGTGTGTATGTGCGTTCATTTATGTGTGTAAACGCCAAAGGCTTGGGACAGGGACAGGCAGATTAGACTCTAACAAACTCTCCTCTCAACCTAATGGGACTCTCCTTTCACTTCCCATGAGGCCTTTGTTCCAACTTGAACACACTGTTGATTGACTGAGTGTGTTATTTCTGAATTATTTAGGCTAGGGGGCTGCTGTGTTGTGTCTCAGTCATCCTTTATGCTGTCTGTATGCATAGTTTTTAGAGTTTTGTCTTTAAAGGTATCTTCCCTGCATCATAGAGCATCGTACAGAGTGCTGCACCACCAACGTCTTTACAAGCGAGTCACGTTGCCTTGTCACAGTTAGTGAAGCATCTCACCGCTGCCTCCAAACTTTCTTGAACCCAACCACAACAATAATCATCACCGTCATCCTGCACATTCCCATGCTGTTCTGCTGTTTGGGTATCTTGCCTCTTCTCATCATAAACATGGATAGACACACACATGCATCACGAAGATGCATTTTGAACTGTAGATAGAAGCCAGTTCTTTAATTTAGCGTGGCTGACATTTAGAGTTATTGCATAAGGATATTGATTTCAGATGACTGCCTTCTTGTAGGATTTCCTCTTAATAAAAAGGAACTGGGAATGAGTCACAAGCTGTTTGCATTTTTTGTTTATGTGTGCGCTAGCTTTCCTCTCACATAAATGTTGCTGTTGGCAGGTATAACTGTAGGGGTCTGGGCTGCAAGTTCATACAGCTGCAATAAAACTTAAAATATTCCCTTCTGATGAGTTTTCTATGCACACCAAGATTAGATTGCTTATATTTAAGAGTGTAGAAGGGCCTGTCCAAGCAAGTAACTGAGTCAGAAAGCACTGTGCAGCAATACTATATAATGATAATAATAATAATTATAATACAATTTAGCAGCGACCATAATAACTAAAATTATAGGTCTAAGCGAGTACTTTAACAGGCCATTAAGGAATAATAACTAAATATTTAATATAAACATGAATTTATCATCATTAGCAAAGTAATGATGTGAGGAGAAATCTACAAAAAATACCAAAAAGTGCTGTTGTTCAAGGCCAGTGCAAATATTCTTTTAATATATGAGAGTACATTATATCCAAAATATATCCTTAAATGTCACAGTTTTAACCTTTACTTTGAAAGTGATCCTTTAAATGCGACAGAAGTTGAGTCTTTGGCGTATTGGTCCAAACTCCATATTTGATTGTTATGAAATAAATGAAAGATTAGACACAGGTATATTTTGAACATACTTATTTACACATTGCTTTTTACATTCTGAATTTACACTGTATACATTCATTTACAATGGTTACTGTTCTGAATTTACACTGTATTCTCATGTACAGGTGCTGAAATATTAGCCCATCAAAAGTAATCAAAAACAATGGTTATGCAATCCAGTACTAACTCCTGTGTGTGTGTGACTAAAACGGACAGAAAAAAAACAGACAGAAAAGAAAATATGGAATGAATAAAAGCACTGTTTTGTCAGTACAATGACATAGATATTGATGGAAGAACTGAAGTGATTTTGGTTTTTATCAAGAAAATATGAAAAATATCTAAATATCAGCTCTGAAATTAAATTCTCCTGAGCTATTGTTATTGTTTCCATTATATTTGTCCAAACAAATCTACCTTTAGTTGTACCAGGTATTAAAATGAACAAGAAACTGAAGAAAATAATTGTGGTCTAATCATTTTTTCAACAACTGTATTTTCTCATATATCAAGTTGTAATTCAGATACAAATTAAATAAACACAGTTTTAGAAACTAGAGATATGTGTCTTTCATGCTGAGTAATCAAAAATATTGTTTTAGAGGGAAAAAAATTGACCGTGATGTGCACATTTGTGTGGCCAGGTCCAGAAACAGACCGGTCTGGGTGAGGAATAATGTATAAGAACATGCAAATGTCTCAGCAGTTATTTTTAATGGAGAGGAGCACACACAGTCCTCATTAAGTGTTATATTGCATGGCATTAGCAATGGGTAAGAACGACAAGATCCAGGCTGCACAGCTGCTGGTTGCGAGAATATGACATTTCCGATGGTAATGATGTCTATATTTTACCGTCAGGCCTGGCAGTGGCTCTGCAGCTCCTTCACGGGGACATCGAGCAGCTGAGAAGAGAGTACATGGTCCTCTTCACTCGGGGTGTGTCCATCACCAGGAAACTGGGCTTCTCTGATGTCATCATGCCAGGTACGACAACACAAATATAGCCACATGAGAGACTCAAAGGTGATGAGTCATGGCCTATCAGCTATCTTTCCTATTGGTCAATATACAGATATACTCTTATAATGTGGAATACAATGTGTGTTTAGGTGGAGAAGGATAAAATATAGATATGAGAATGTATCATATTACTTCTGGTAAGGAAAAGTTACATATACGCTGGCAACAGGGTTCGTATGGGTGCTTGAAATCCTTAAAAATGCTTGAATTTCGATGTTGTGTTTTCAAGGTCTGAAAAGTAATAATAATAATACATCAAACTTATATAGCGCTTTTTTGGACACTCAAAGACGTGTGTGTGTAAGTGTTTGTAAGTGCTTGCAATTATAACTCTGTGATTGGATTTATTTATTTTAGTATTACCTCTGCCAGGTTAGATACCAAGCCAAATCTACTTACAGAGAAGTGATGCATTTGGAAAAATAAAACTTTATGTCAAAAGGGAAAAAAAATTGAAAATGACCCTTAAAAGTGCTTGAAAAGTGCTTGAATTCGACCTTGAAAAATGCATGAACCATGTGGCAAAGTGCACTGATGTTTTTGTTGAAGCTTATGTGTCACCTGGACATGGAACTCACAGTCAGTGTGTGTTTGTGTGTGTTAAAGTCCCACAGTATCTTACCAAAAAAGCCTCAAACACACAAAACAATCACTAGCAGTGTTTCTATAAAGTGTGAATTCTTAGCAAACATTTGATGAGCTGCAAATCATGTACATTTCCATAAACTGGTGTAAAATAGAATAAATGGACTGAAGACACTGCGGGCTACAATACATATGGATCTAATAAACACAGAAGCAGGCGCTCTGTTGTTCTTCCTCTAAAATGGCTGTGATGACTGGTCATAGATGACACAGAGGATTAATTCAATCTCCTCATCCATTGACATCTACCTGTTGTACCAGACACTCAAACAGCAAACAGACTATCAATAACATGAGTTAGGTTAAAAGAATTGATTAAAAAATGGGAATTCAATATCAAGTGCATTTTCTGCTTATTGTAAAGACCAAGAACAAGAGTTTTACATTTTATGCAGCCACTTTCAGGTAGTTGTAATGCGTATGTCATCGCCTGAAACCATGTCATGGATGATGGATGGATAGACGAATGGATGAATAGATGGATGGATGGATGAATACATGGATGGATGAATAGATGGATAGATTTAATGAGGCACTATGCCTCATGGATAGATGATGGATTGATAAATGGGTGAATACATGAATGGATTAATGGATGGACAGATGGATGGATAGACAGATGGATGGATGAATAGACAGATGAATAGATGATGGAGGGATATATGATGGATTGATGAATAGATGAATACATGAATGGATTAATGGATGGATGGATGAATACATGGATGGATGAATAGACGGATAGATTTAATGAGACACTATGCCTCATTGCCTCATGGATAGATGATGGATTGATAAATAGATGAATACATGAATGGATTAATGGATGGATGGATGGATGGATGGACAAATGGAAGAAACTGATGGATGGTTGAATGGACAGATGGATGAACAGATGAATAGATTGACGGATGGACGAATAGATGGATGGATTTAATGAGGCACTATGCCTCATAGATAGATGATGGATTGATAAATGGATGAATACATGAATGGATTAATGGATGGGTGGATGGATGGATGGATGGATAGATAGATAGATGGATGGATAGATAGACATATGAATAGATGGATGGATAGACAGATAAATAGATGGAAGGAGGGATAGATGATGGATGGATGATGGATGAATAGATGGACAGATGAATAGATGGATGGGTGGATGGATGGATGGATGGATAGAAGGATGGATGGACGGATAAATAGATGGATGGATGGATGGATGGATGAATAGAGCATTGTTTTCCCATCACTATTCTTTTTGTTTTGTGGGTGAAATACATAATTCATGTTATTTTGAATTTGACAGGCATTGTTCCACTACGGTTACACAGACATCGTAATGTATGATAGATGATTTTCTTGCTGTGTATCAGGTATCACTGTGATACCATCATTATTGTAGGCAGTATACGGTGGTACTATCCCGTTATGATTTCAGTTCTTAGTGTGTGGTGAAATAGAATTGAAAGTTTTCTCCTTGACCCATTTTGAGGGTACTAACCCGATAATGTTATTTTTCACTGTTTGTAATGTGAATGTACCTTTATAATATCAATTGTAGTTGCCGTGGTAACACTTGGCATAACTAGCTACAGAGAAAGTGTGTTCGAGACTGATATTTGATTTTCACCTGAGGGCACCTCGAGAAAGATGGAATATTCAGGTTGTTTGAGGTAGATCGGCATCACTCACATATGTCGCCGCTTCTGTAAATGACAAGAGTCTCCTAAGCTTAGCCTGATGGGGTTACCATAGTAACAGATATACAACTTCTTCAATGTAAGACAGAAAAGGGGACTTCCAGTGTAATTATTGCATGTATTGTATTTATTATAGTGTTACATCTACAATTACATAAACACTTGAGAAAGTATAGTGAAGTAAACCTGTTGTATCCGACCTTTCCGTTGTTTATGTAAGCACAGTGTCTGTCTGTCTGTCTGTCTGTTTTGTTTAGTTATTTTATATAATAATTGAGGTGTGCTGTGTGGTCACACAGATGAGGCGGAACCACAGACAGTGGAGCCTCCAGTGTCTCACTAAGGCAGATTTATGTTCGCTGTCTCTTTCTTTGTCTTTGTCTGACTATAAAAGCGTTAACGGTGAGCGCACTCACCCTTTCTGCCTGTGTTAGTCTGCCCTTGGGCTAAGACCCCCCCTTTCTGTATCGGACAATATCTTTGTATTCAATTCTCCAGGAACACCCTGTTTTTTGTGACTAGCTCCCCCACTTCCCTTCTCTTCTGAGACAATAAGAAGGTTCCCTTTCCATGTGTTTCTACCTTTCCACAGATTGTGTGATATATGTGTGAAGCTTTTATACGGTGTGAATGTATATATAATGCCTTGTGTTACCATGGTTACTGTTGAGAGGAGAAAATCAATGTTGACCCTTGAGATAGAGATATGATGAGAGCATGCACACACGCGCGTGCACACACACACACACACACACACACATTTAGAGATTTAGATTATATGGGGAACCCATTTTATAATGCGTCTGACCACAGCTTAGCGCTCAGGAAACAGGCCTATCCTCTTTCTTTACCCAGAGCCCATTGCACTATTTTGACTTCCCCTACAGACGGAAACGTAGGTGTCCTGGCTCACACATTGCACATTCATCTGTGGTATTGGAAAAAAGTTTAATATTACTTCCTTGCACAATATACTCTGTGTTTTGGCAGGTTGCAGCACAAACTTCAAGGAAATGCTTTTTACAGGAGCCTTTTTCAATATTTATATTGTTAGGTTGATTACTTGGCGGGGGGGAACTTGAAATCTTGGGGCTGTGAGACGATACCTTTGTTCAGGATTTCAAACTTTGTTGTGTAATACAGAAGAGGTCATGCAATGTGATTTCATAATGGGCCCAAAAAAATCAACACCATTGGAAATATATTGATTTTGATGTCATTAGAAACAAGGTAACTATACTTAGCTAATCAGCTAATGTATACAGTCCATAACAAAGAATAGGTCAGTTATTAAATTACAAAACAAAACCAAATGATTATATACCATCAATAACTATTACTGTTGTACTCCCGTTCATTGTTACTATCTTGTAAAAATAAGGTTTTTTACGTAAGGTTTCTTAAATATGATGTAATCCTCTAGAGTTTACATGTTGGTCAATGTGTATTTACATCTGTATGCATTTGTGAAAGTCCAACACAGGACAGTGATGCGATTATGTGCACATTTTGGTGTATTATCTAAGAACATTGTGTGTGTGTGTGTGTGTGTGTGTGTGTGTGTGTGTGTTATATCACTATTTACACTTGGGAAGGAAGGAAGGAAGCACCTGCCAGTCCTATTGTGATTTGCTCTACTTTACTGTTATATTAAAAAAGAAAAGGTCACAAATGTGGATCAACCTTACTACCAATACTAGAACAGTTTTTTTTTTTTTTTTTTTGCAATGTTTTGTGTATGTTTCCTACTTTTTCTGTTTTATTTTTCATCTCAGTAGAAAAATGACTGTTAATTAGTCCTGGTGTAAATGTTGTCCACCCCTGCCATGAAGAATTAGATCAAAAACTGTGGTTAGCTTGCACAAAAATCATTAATAACAGTCTCTAATATGCATAATCAATGTTATGCGTGCTCGTTTACCTCCCTTTCCTACAGGAGAGATGAGGAATGACCTTTACATCACACTCGAGAAAGGGGAGTTTGAGAAGGGCGGGAAGAGCGTTGCCAGGAACGTAGAGATCACTGTTTATGCTCTGGATATCGATGGACAGATCCTAAAGGTAAACACAGTCTTTCTTTTTGTGTATATTTAATGAATGCTGTATACTATCACAGCACAGCTATTTAACTATTTAAGTTCTTAGTGTTTATTTTAACACCAGACACCGTATTCAGACAGAGAACTCTTCATTTTTAATCGTACTGACCCAGATGAGGGCTAACCGTCTCTCCAGTGTGCTGCCTGTTTCTAGTCATGACAGCCTGGCTCTGTGGTTTCCTGCTTTGCCTTGGCCTAGGAGAGAAAATAGATGCAAATATAACCCTGCTGCCACCGCATGGCATGCACTCCCTGTAGCACACACAAACACACATGAACACCACATCAGTCTTACTTTATTAACATTTGCGGTGAGCATGAGAAGGCTCAATACCTTTTTAATATATTCGTATCTTTTGTCACATTAACTTATTGTATCTTTCAATCTGCCTCCCTCCTCCCCCTTTATCCTGGCCTCTAATTTCCTCCTCACTTCCTGTTCTTTCTTCATGTCACTGCCTCCTGCACCTGTGCTGTGTTCACCCCCCCTGTTTCTGTTTCTCCTTCCATCAGAGTCAGGTTGCTGCTGGTTCTGGTGAGCCAGGAGGAGATGAGTACCACTCCTTGGTGCTGTACCACAACAACAGCCCCCGCTGGGCAGAGCAGATCAAGCTCCCCATACCAGTGGACATGTTTCGCGGATCACATGTCCGGTTTGAGTTCAGACACTGCTCTAGTAAGTAGGGCTTTCCAAAAACATACATGTCTACAATCATTGGTAATAAGCAAACATATTATTAAATACCAAGAATAAGATAAAAGAAAATGACACAATCATAAACAGTTGTAACAAGAAAAGTAAGAAACTTAGGTTTTAGGTTATTTTTTCTGTTATGACATTATGTTTGCACTTCATATCAAATGTTTAGTGATGAGTAAATTAAATGAAATAAATAAAAACAAATCATGTCCAGAGGGGACATTGAAGATCAGCATTGTAGTGTCACCCACACCACATGTAATTCAATTCTATTCAGTTTTATTTAGAGTCTTATATCACAACACGTTTGCCTCACAGGGCTTTACAGAATTAGTTGGATATGATAACAAACAACAGCCAAATAAACAGTTGATGAATGAAATGGATTAATGTCCTAGGAATCCCCTGTCCTTAGACCCTCCTTCTCGACAAGTTAAAACTCCTAAAACTCAGTGGGAAAAGAGGAACCTCAGGGAGAACCACAGTGAAGGACAGATTCACTCCCATGGACGGACAGACTGTAGATGCAGCAGGACTGATGGACGTCTATTTACAGATGTAGATCCAGTCTGTAATGATGCAGTAGGGTGGGGGCACATGAGGGGGTCCATCTAGTCAGATGAGACAGGTGAGGGCAAGGAGGTCCATCCAGACAGGTGAAGGTGGAGGAGGAGGTCCGGGGTCATAGGTCAGGACAGGGCACAGATGAGTCACCACAGATTCTGTTGTCATTGGGTCCCAGGCGGCTGCGTAAAGCCCCTTCAAGCTGCCAAACCTGCCACATTCAGGAATAAACAAGATGTTTCTTCAAAATTGACCAAGGACAGCCAAAACCTTTACAGATCTGTCTATGTAGAAACATGATTCACTTTATTATCAGAAAGTGTTAGATGTAAAGACACATGTAAGTGAGCCTCTCTGCTGTTACTCCACTCCACTTTGTCCGCCCTCTGCTGTGAAACCCTGAGACTGCTGCCACGTTCCAAACAAACAATGTACAAGTGTGTACTTTGTAGCACTTTCATAATGACACTTTGTCCAACTTCTCACCTCCTAATGAGACAAAACTTTAATTATGACCAAAATATTTCTCACACAGTCGCTCACCCTGTTTCAGGGCTGCAGGGAAAAAGGCTGACTCTCTTGTCTCATTACAAGCTAATGTTATTATATTGTTTGCATCCAAGCTGGGAGGCAGCATGGCTGTGTGCAGTCGATATAGTGCCCTTATTACTGTTGGCAGTACTAGCTTTGCTACCTAAGGGTTGCCTATTAAGAGTCCAATTTAGTCCTGTGCTGACACCAAACTAAGGAGCCCATATTACATGTACTATTAGGGCTCCCAAACTCAGGGACAACCTGGCTGCAGAAATGTGATTAACAGACACAGCTTTTTCAATTAAAACCAAAAGCTCATTTTACTGAATATGCTCTAAATATGACCTTGTTTTTACAGTTATTATGTAGTGGTGCAAATTGGGCATTTGCTTTGGGGGTAAAACTGTGTTGATTCTGAACAGCCCTGTGGGCAACTGTAAAAACCTGTCAGCATCAAAAGCACAGTTTTGTATCATACATGTTTCATTGTATTAACAGTAGCTGTTGTACTTGGTGCTTAGTAACATCCTTATGCCAGAAAGCAGCATAAGATTGTGTAAGTTAATGACAATTTTATTTTAAAGCTAATAATACCTACAGTAATAAACAATGGAACCTTCTATATTGTATACTGAGTTTGTTTTTGGGTTTCAGAATTTAGCAGTCAGCGAAAAACAACAATCTCTACCCGGTCTCACAGGATCAACTATGCCTGTATTTCACATTGTGCCACTTAATCTTTCCTAATCTCCTGGTAACAAAGGCTGCAAGGTCTTATAAATTATTAAAACTGGTCCAAAGTGAACAACACACACACCACCAAAAGCAGTTTAGAGTGTAGAGTTTTGTGTCTTATAAGCAGTTACCTTCTTGTTGTAAAAATGTAATCACAACAAAGCAAGACAGAAATCCATTTGTAAGTTTAATACAACTTGTGCTGTGTGTGTGCAGAACTTGCAAACACACACACACACACACACACACACACACACACACACACACACACACACACACACACACACACACACACAC
>JAPSES010000120.1:4303633-4364822 GCA_029822895.1 Maxillicosta whitleyi | reverse complement strand
ATATATTGCAATGTAACTTTTCCTCCATAGAAATATGAAACATGGTCGGTACAATTTCAATAGAATTCATTCATCCATGTTTTGACAGACATAAGAACAGCCAATCATAATTAAGTAGCCCTGCACCAAACCAATCACACTAAAGGCAAAGCAAGTTAGGTTGATCTACACAGCACAGGTGTAAGACCAGCCATATTATAAAATCAAAATTTTATCAAGTGTGTTTTTCTCATTTCTAGTGAAAATATCTCGTCACACATAAAATCAGACATAATCACCTGAAGAGTAACTTTTCAGTGATATAAGAACTTATTTTTAATTAATTCAAGATTCTTTTTGCTTAATTCAAGCAAAAAAATCTGCCGATGGAACAAATGAAAATTATTATAAAGATTTTAAAGATATTGTCTAAAAATAAGTTCTTATATCTCACTGAAAAGCTGTGATGAGATGTTTTGATTAGAAATGAAAAAAAAATACACTTTGTAAGGTTCAGATTTTTTCCAGTGCAGCACACACACACTAATGTTTGGACTGTAGTGGGAGGTAATGAGTGTTCTAACCCTGACTATGAGGTTACTGAGAAGTAGGATGCAGCATAGGAGCTGGGGATGGGACAGTCAAAGTATGTAAAATGTAAATTTCAGTTTACATCAGTTATGGCAGTTAACAAATGCACCCCCACCTAAATACCCCCAGCATTGTTTTGTGAAGGTGGTCTGTTTTGTTTGTGTTCTCTTCTCAAACCTGAAAGCTTTTTCCTGCAATTTAGTTTAGTTTTAAATATATGGACCTGTTTTATTTCAATCAAAAATAACCTTGTAATGCCTTCACAACTAACTTATAAGTAATGTTAAATTTCAGCTTGACAAAAATAGTGATTTCATTTATATCGTGACACATACATATGGTCTGATATGAAAAAAAATGATCATGATATGATATTTTTCCATATTGCTCCGCCCTAATATTTGTATGTTTTAATGCATTTTATTTCTAAGGACTAAGCCGGGTGATTTTGGTTTTGTTGCATATTTACAATAAACTAGACTGAACTGAACTGAACTTTCTGATATGAAACCTCATTGCTTAGTGTTTGTTGACTTGAAGCAGGTATCAAACTCACAAACACAAATACAAACTTTCTGTCTGTCTCTGTTGTGGATCTAGTGATGTAATGCTTCAGAGCTCAGTGAACCAATCTGAGCCGGTCATGCTTCCCTGCACTGATAGACCTGATAGGACAGATCGATTGCTCTCTCGCTGTCACTCTTTCTCTGTGTCTCCTCTGTGACACATGAACACCTTTTCTCCTCTCAGCCTAGCGTTATCAATGATGAGAAAGTCTACGGAGACAGTGCACTCATCAAGTTTTCTATTTGTGGTTTTAAATCAATCAAACCCTGTCTGACAAGTGGACTTATCTTCTGCGGTCAGGGAGCCTCTGTGTATTTCACAACAACCTAACACAGGGGACAGTGAGCAATATGTGCGACAGCGGACAAGTGTTTTATCTTGGTTGTGTCATGGTATATAAAATATCTGATAGTGCCCTTGCGGGATTTCTTCTTTCTGTGGACCACACACACACACACACACACACACACACACACACACATTTTTCTTTAGATTTCACTTTTCTTAAATGATTTATCAGCATTTATCACAGTATCTGTTTTTTTTTGCTTTTTTCAATGAAAACCATGTGTTTTTCTGTATTAAATTCACTGATCATGTAGATGTTCATTAAAACTGAGATTAAAGTTGAAGGTTAGTATATCCAAAGCAGAGAAAACTGATGAAAAAGTGACTTTTTTTAAAAAAATTTTAGCAAAGATATCAATAACTGAATACAAAATCAAGTGTCTCCATTCATTGTTATTAATCAAACTCCATGGGTTTTACTGGTGAATCAATGTTGTAGAAGATGATGGTGTTTCCATGGTAACTACAGAGCCTCTGAATGTCTAAATGGGTCATATCTGATGACCATGAAAAGATGACAAACTGTGTTTTACACCAATTATTTACATGTATTGATTGGATTAGTGGATCAACAGGTATTAAAGAGTTATTTAGATCAGTTGATGCTTTAAGTCACTGGTGGATGTTTGGGTCTTTGTGGATTAAAAGGACCTGACAGACTATTATGGAACACATTATTATTAATAACAGTAGAACTTCGAGCTCAAAATATATTGAGGTGAACCTTCATTCGCAGTATAACTAAGAAATTATACAAAATAAAATGTTAATTCTGGAAACAATAAAAACCTAACAAATATAATTAAGAAGTTATTACACTTAGAACATAATGATTAAAAACAAAAACTAACAATAAAAAAACAAACCAGTCAAACAATCATTTAGTCAAAGTAAATCATTTAAATGAGCAACAATACAAAACAAGAGCAATTCTTAATAAACATAGAAAAATATTAAATTTCAATTGCTTAAGCTTTTGCTCCATGCTATTCCATGTGACAGATGTACAATCAGTAAAATCAATAAAACACAGATACTTACAGTATAATGAAATAATTTGTGTGTAATGTGGAATGAGTGTGTGTAATGGTGCCCATAGTAAAAGAAAATAAATCTGTGGTATTTCAAAGTAAAAGCCTACTAAGTGCTTATTTTATTTTTATATACAATATATCTAAACTATAAACTATGGGAACTACTCAGTTTATATTCCCTGTGTCCATCTGACTAAACAGAGCAAATAATAGATGTAAATATTTAACTTTGGGGGGGGGGGGGGCACCATAGGATACGGTCATTTTTCAATAGAAAACTTCAAAAGACTTTATTAAAGACCACATTCTCTCTTTCATTTCTTTAACTCCAGGTTCACATCATCAATCTCCTCCAAGACAGCAAATTTCAGCACTTTAAACCGGTCATGGACACCTACATCGAGAGCCACTTTGCCGGAGCCTTGTCCTACAGGTATATGACGTTTGAAGCGTCCACTTCACTGCAGCCTCTGAAGGTTAAAGCAGCGATCATACAGTACCAGAGGGTTAAGCGCACATTATATTCTAATGACACATCGCATGGACAGGCAGTAAGAAAGGACAACCCCACCTACATCAGAGATGAAATGCCACACTGGTCCTCTCTGAGCTTTGATTCAGTCAGCTCATGCGTGAATAAAATGCCTGCGCTGCCCCCTGGCTGATGAAAAGTGAATGCCTACTGCTGCTCCCTCCTATTTCTTCACGTGCTTGTGCTGCTTCATGCAGACACACATATTCACAACCTGCTGTTCTCACCGGCTGTCTTCTTCACACTCTCTGTACCAGCTAACATATCATATTGGTGCTGTCTTTTCATTTTTTTTTTTTCAAGCTTTACACTTCTATAGATTTGAAATGTGCTGCTTTTGGCATCCATCTGTAATACAGCGCAGAAATATTATTCAAAGTAAAAGCAAGCGTCAGTTTTGATTTAGTACAAAATGCCATTTAGCTGAGATGATCTTTAAATCAGTGTACCCTCCTCGGTGCCAAAATGTAACTTAAATGTCTCCTATTTTGGCGCCTTCCTAAAAGCCATTTTTAAACAAAATGACTTTTTTGCCCAAATCATCAATTATTCAATTTAAGTTTTTTGTGTTTCTTTAAAAATCTGAAAATAAAAACAATTAAGGCAGTTATTTTTAGGAAGGTGATGATATGTAACTCAGATAGATGGACAGAATTAGGAGAACATTATTTAATTCTGGTTGAACAATTCAACGTTCTGTTAATTCTGTATCATGATGAGAGGAATGCCCACCACTGTAAAGAATGGCGTTGCCTCATGTGTGTTTGGTAGTTTCGGTGGAACTGGAGCAGAGTAGTGATACCGTGTGTATGTTTGTGTTTCTCCCAAGGGACCTGATCAAAGTGCTGAAGTGGTACGTGGACCGCATTGTTGACGCAGAACATCAGGATCACATACAGCAGGTGCTCAAGGTGAGACGTCGCACGGACACACCAGCAGACAGACACGTGGTCTGACAATTTACACACACACACACACACACACACACACACACACACACACACACACACACACACATACACACACACACAGTCTTGTAAACCTAACATAATGGGGATCACCAGTTTCTTACATATGATACGGGGACACCTCTTTCCTGTGGTTCTACAAGTACCAAAAAAATTAAATATATAATAAAAAAATTTTTTATGAACATCACTAGTTATACACACACATATTGCAAAAACCGTCACATGTGGTCCATACCCTGAAATTCACATCAGATATAGTTCTAGTCATTTTAGACACATTTCAGTTTTTGTAGGGATGCATTTTTGGTCCCCATAAATATTTGTGTCCCCAGAACGAGACTGTGTATTCATACCCGTGTCCCCACACAATATAGTTTTACAAACACACACACACACACACACACACACACACACACACACACACACACATCATCCGTACAGATATACAAACAACCAAACAAACCTTCCCCTCTCACTGCCACTCCTGCTAATTTATCTCCCCATCAGTGACTCCGTCTTGCCACCATTCATTATTCCCCTCCTCCCTCTATTACGCTGCATGCAATTTTAATCAGCAGAAACACACTGCCTCTGGTGTTGGGAATCCACATCACGTTATTTTAATGACTCATGCAGATACGCTGTCAGAGAACTACATTGCGGTTGCTGTAATGTGGTGTCCCATTTATCATTCACAGAAAATAATCTGCAGCAGAAGCTAATGTTACTCTGTCATGCATTTAATAATAAATGAGTGATGCACCAAAGTGTATATGCAGGTTTTTCTTGAATAAGGTCATGTTTATTATTTTCACTTCAACATCTGTTTATGGTTTTAGAACAGACAACCTGTGGCAACACATATATTATGCAAAAACAACAAAAAGAATTACTCTAAAAAATAGAATTAAAAAAACAACCTTATATTGATTTTTTAAAAAATCACCACAAACTTAAAAAAAAAACTTATAACTTCCAAAAACTATTTGATGAATAAAACATGTGCATGACTTCCACTCTATTCTGCTTATTTTCCTCTATTTTAGTTACTTATGTGCCAATAAGAGAATGATTTTTAAAATGTTCTGAGCAATTTTCCCCAAACAAATGTTCTTTAGAAGAAAATATAAAGTAAAAGCAGCGTCTCTATATTTGAGAACGAAGTTGTTAAAGTCAGACTAAAAGATGAAGTACTACAGTACTCTTTAAAAGTCTGACTGGTTCATAACTGAACAGATGATAAATGGTGATGGTTCTCTCTGTCCTCCAGGCGAGCGAGTACATCTTCAAGTACATTATCCAGTCTCGCCGGCTCTTCTCACTGGCCACAGGCGGCCAGAACGAGGAGGAGTTCAGAGTGTGCATCCACGAGCTCTTCATGTCCATCCGCTTCTTCCTGTCGCAAGAAAACAAAGGCACCAGCCCTGTTGCACAAACACAGGTGTGTTTATCTAAGTGTGATATTTGTACTTATGCGTATGTCTGAGGGAAAATATATGTATATATCTTGGCTCAAGCGCACCACATTTTTTCCTCCTTAAGGCCTCCTGTTAATGCAGTTGTGATAGGTGAGAAATTGGCTGTAATTAAATTTCATGCTACCGGAGGGTCTAGAGTCAGAACTGAAATTTGTGTTGCAGCTTTTCTTCTTCCAATGGGAGGACTGCACAGTGGGGCGGCCGCCTTCACTGATTTTGAACACGACCAAAACAAATAAGCTTAAAGACACCTAATAAAATCCTAATTACACAGTAAGAATGTCTGCTTAAGTGTTTATACACTTGTGTGGGGAAATACCTGTGAGTTTTTCACCTAATGTGTGTGTGTATTTGTAGAACTGTTTATGTTTCTCTGTCTCCTATGATCTTCTTCACTGTGTTTTCCTCTCACAGGTCTGCTTAGCCACTTCACAATAATTTATCCTCACTTTGAGGCCATTAAAATAATATTATTAATGTAACATGATCTGTCCAGCTGTGCCCACACCTTGCTATGTGAAAAGCTCTGCCTCATCCTTCCTCTGACTCCTGGTCTAGACTAATCTCTATTCTCAACACAACAATAGCAGAGGGAGGATGCAGGTCAGGCTAATGCTAATCCCACTTAATCTGTTACATGCGGGCGCGCGCGCACACACACACATGCACACATTCACACTGGCCAGAGAAAACAGCAAATACACACTCACCTAAGACTCATTTACCATTTCAAACGCCATCTACTGTATGTAGTAATAATAATAATACTGGTATTTCTAAAGTATGTAAATAAAGCATTTAACAAAGTGCTTTGAAACACAAAGCAAAGTGGGACAGTACAACAGCATCACCAATTACCCAAACAATAATAAACAAATCTTAGATTAAAAAAAATGTGGAAAATATGTTACAAAATATAACAAGTATGAGTACTGTAGAAAGTCTTAACTTAGACAATGAAAATGCACAAAAAATCAGGATCCTCAGTACACAATACCAATGAAATGGAAAAAAGACATCATAAAAATAGTGAAAGCGGAGACATATTACAACAATAAAAGCAAATAAAAAGGGGAAAGGAACTTAGAAAAACAAATCAAAGCAAGAGATGGTAAAAGTGGTAAAAGTAAAATTGAGTTGGGAAAAAAGAAAATATAAATAGTTTACACCTCAGGAGGACACAGTGTATAGAGAGTATCTTCCCTTAATTTCATCAGTCACTGCTTGATTCGCAAAGAAATTTCTAAATAAATTGTTGATAGTTGGAATTGTCTATTGTGTTGGAGGACATTTTATTAAGTAAAATCTGTTTCCTTAAACAAATGTATAAGATCAAGACCTTTACAAGCTACATATGCCCTTTGTTTGTTGTTTCCGGATCAAAAAGACAATTGTGTATTTACCACTATCACTGGACCAGTGGTTTGCTTAATCTGCATAACCCCACCCACCAAATCTAAAGTATATGACATATCCAGACTACTGAGTACACTCATTTATTGCAATAGAATGTTATAATGCAATCAATATTAGCACATTGTTTATACGTATCCCCATTAGTTTCAACCATATGTGGTTGCTACTCTTCCTGGGGTCAGTTAAAATACAGATACAGTTACAAAATACATGCATAAATAAAAATCACCAAGCTGAAAATTTCATCTCAACACATAAACCGCAAGACATTTAAACTTTTATCTTTACAACAACTTGGATTACCAGAGTCAAAACAATCATTTGGATTACTGTATTTCCTTGAGTAGTTCCTCTTTGAATGAATATAAGCTTTTAGTGTGTTTCATGTATGACGATAACTTATTCCATAGACTGGAGGCTCCCTAAAAGACTGAATTTTTCAATCATTTTGTTTTGAGTCTGGGAAGTTCAAGGTGACCTATGGTAACCCATAGTGTTCTATGGTAAACCATAGTGTTCTATGGTAACCCATAGTGTTCTACGGTAACCCATAGTGTTCTATGGTAAACCATAGTGTTTTATGGTAACCCATAGTGTTTTATGGTAACCCATAGTGTTCTATGGTAACCCATAGTGTTCTACGGTAACCCATAGTGTTCTATGGTAACCCATAGTGTTTTATGGTAACCCATAGTGTTCTACGGTAACCCATAGTGTTCTACGGTAACCCATAGTGTTCTACGGTAACCCATAGTGTTCTATGGTAACCCATAACACCATCTCATGTCTTGGGCCTGCTGTTGGTATTCTAGCTCTGAGAATGCATTCCAGTAATATTGTATCCCCTGAAATACCTCTATTGAATTACATTTTTTAAATGAAAATGAAAATTTCATCACAAATGAAAGAATGTTATTATGCAGTTTGATTACTTTGAGCTGTGAGTTAACCAAAAAAATGATTGAAAATTTCACATCCGTGTGATTAAACACCTCTCCGTTCTGCCCAGGCTGTGTTCCTGCGGACATTTCCCGCAGTTTATGGTGAGCTGTTGAAGATCTTCACAGTGCGAGAGGTTGCTGGTTTTGTCAGGGAGACTCTGGGAAGCCTGCCCACCACCGTCCACGCTGAATGCCCCTTGGAGGCTGTCAAACTGCAGTGCATTGCCAAGACGGTGGAAAGCCAGCTTTATATCAACCCAGGTGAACACATGCACAAATAAGCAGATGTATGGGGTGTGTGTGTGTGTGTGTGTGTGTGTGTGCGTGCGTGTGTACAGTACACTGATATGCATACATAATTAAAGCCTGTAAACATGACAAAATAAATACATAAAAATATGAGCAAAATTCCAAACAATGCTGTGCAGATTATGAACACAGGAAAGGTCAATGGCACAGAGGGAAACATCAGATTACAACTAGTTCATTAATGCACAGAATCTGTGATGCAGGATCATACAGACACGTTTCCAGTCCATATTACAGTGTTCAGGTGTTCCCTCCTGCAGTGCAGCGATTTTAGAACACACATTGGCTAAATGTTGCCCTACAGTGCACCACACGATTAAATTATTCTTAATAAAAGCTGTAGACTGAAGCAAATTACTGTGTCACCTTTATTTATAATCGAGTCCCTAAAGGCTATGTGTAGCAGGGAAAGCATCCGTCATGCAAATCACATTAATGTTACACAACAAATTACATTTTTGTACCTTTAATTACAGAGGCATTATGTGCTCATGCAGCTAAAAACACCTCAGGAGACAGTTCTTGCTTACACCTACCTGCTGTTTAAATCATATGTGTATTTGCTGTGTGTGTTGCAGAATCCCGTTGTATCCTTCTGCCGGTGGTGCTCCGAGTTCTCCAGGCCCACATGCAGGAGCAGAGAGACCTGGTCATGTGTGCCCGCATCCTCACTAGCATGCTCTCACTTATTAAGAAGGAGGAAAATGGCGCCGTGGTAAGTATTTTAAATGTTTAAAGTTACAGAAGTTACATGATCAAGAACCTTTGTGCTTCTGTTGTACAGTACTTTGGTCAGCTTTGGTTGTGAAGTGCTTTAGAAATAAAAATTGATTGACTGAATGAAGAAATCAGTGCAGTGGAGTTGTATTAGATCCTCAACTCACATTTAACCACCACAAAACACCTTTTTTTTTAATTAATTCAAAAACAATAAAAAAAAAAAACATACTGCTTCAATTTAATCAGAAACTGCACACCAAACCAAGCAGCCTTACTGTACATGCTTCTCTCAGATATGTGCTGCAGCTCCTTTTTACAAATAAACTCATCAGTTCCTTATAAAATCAAGCTGAAAATTATGGATAAAAAGCTAGTTCACTGGCGTCACTGTCACATCCTGGAAAAATGTAACTTAATAAGTTTTGAAAGCTTTTCTGATCTCTGCTTCATGACATTAAAGAGATAGTTGTGGATTTTTGACATGAATCTGTATTTCATCCCTGTCATCAGTGTAGTACATCCACACTGACTTACCCCCAACAGTGTCCTGTGAGCCCAGTTCTGGTCCAGTTTTGGCCTAAACGAAAGTAGTCTGTCACTTAAGTTGCCCCCAGTTCCATCTATATTGCCATGGCAATGCTATGTATACTTGTAGAAAGATACACATTCTATACACATTCTATCCATCCATGTAAGCAGAACAACATCAGCTAAAAGCTCAATAAAACTATTTGTCAGACAACAGAACATGGGTGTCGTTAGACCTGGGCGTTTTGAGCATGTTTTGGTAGTTTGGATAGTTTGGATATTTTTAAGTCCGAATGACACTCATGGTGAAAATGTTCTTTTCTTTGAGTGCGTGTGACAGATGTGAATGGGCTTTTATATTGTTTGTTTATATTGTTTTATTTTATTGCTGTTCATACTGTGAATGTACTTCTCTGTTGTAAAGCCAGACAGGGACAGGAGTTTCATACTAGCTCAATACTGTGTACTGCTTGTGCACAACATCAGATGTCCGCTATGTTTCACTGCAGTGTCTATAACAAATAAATGAATAAATAAGATAAAATAAATAAGTAAGTAAATAAGTACTTCAGTTTGATAGTGTACTGGTCATAATAACTTTGAAAGAAGTCAAAACAACAGGATTTAATTCTACATCAGTTTCTAAGCCAGTGCATTGCAATAACAGATTGCTTTGTTGTGTGTATATGGTCAATTAGCCTTGGTAACATGAACATTGGCAGTCATGCAGTCCAGTAATGAGACCCATCAATTTAGCAACGGGCATTGTCGAAGTGGCAGTCACTTCGAGCTCTGTGTGTGTGTGTGTGTGTGTGTGTGTGTGTGTGTGTGTTTTGTCTCATTTGTGCACGTTGTGGTTTGGGTCTGTCTAGTTTTCACTGTTGGCAGCCAGAGGGGCAGCTAGTGGTAAAGGCACCGTAGTGGACACACACACACACACACACACACACACACACACACACACATACGTGGATAATACACACACACACGTGGATAATACACACACACACACACACAGAGAGAGAGAGAGACTGGAACTGCATCTAAAAAGAAGTGACAGCAGTGGCAGCCACTGTGCCAGTCTGAAGCTCCTTCTCATTATCGCTCTGTCCAAGATCTGTCTGTCATGTCAGGGTAGAGACTACACACACACACACACACACACACACACAAACCAGTTTATTTTCCTCTCCCTTTTAGTTACTTGAAGCCCTTAACAGTCTCTCTCCTTTTATATTCATAGTCTTTTATATCCTCTTCTGTTCTCCTCCTCATCTGCCAGTTTATAGCGTCAACATATTTCTATAGCTGTGAAACATCTTGAAGTCCTTCTACTCAATTGTTCAAGACTCATTAAAAACTGCAGTGAAAATAAGATTATAGGATAATGGGTGCGGTTTTTGGCTTTGAGGCAATGTGCCATCAACTGTTGATAATGGTTCAAGGTCAAGCTGGCAGAAAACACGAGTGAAATACAAATGACTCCAGACTAGAATGCACGGGCAGGACTCGTTACCTTGAAACTCATTTGTGTTTTGTCTGTTGTGCAGGAGCCGGTGGTCTCTGAAGAGGTGGAGCTCATTGTGGAGAGTCTGCTGGGAGTTGTACTGAGGACCATCCTGGAAATTAGCAACCGGCCCCAGCCTGCAGGCCCTTCCATGAGACTGCAGTTTCAGGATGTGACTGTACGTGTGTTAGAATGTGCACACAATGTCTCCATCTGTGTCTGTTCTTGCTAAATTGTTTTGGGACTTAGCAAAATGTGCAAGAGTAATTACAGGTTTCAAATTGAGTTGTGGCTGCAGCGACTATAATTCCACTAACATTATTAACATTAATGGCAATAATTAAGATTTATGGTGTAACACGGCATAAAGAGAGAGCAGTGAAGTGGGTAATGATGAGATCATCACCATGATCTGCTCGTAATAGAGTTCACTAATGCGCCCACAACAATGCCAGTATAGGTTAATAAAGGGCAAGTACTTGATAATACAAAGCGTGTCCTTTACTGTTTTCATGTGGAAATGATGCACAGAACCAGTCTGTTTTTCTGATATTTACACATTTATTTCCTTAGTGGTTATAAATATATAATCTTTCCTCTCACCTCTGTGTGATGTTGTACCAGGGAGAGTTTGTGGCTTGTTTGTTGGCCCTACTGCGACAGATGAGTGACAGACACTACCAGCAGCTGCTGCAGGCATTCAGCAACAAAGACGACCTGAGGGTAAGACCACCACACTCAGGTCTGTTTATCCATTCCTAACTAAATATGGTTTCTCACACACTCATCATGAGGTACACTGTGAATCCATAATCAAAACGGATTCAGTGGAGAGTGAGATTTTCCAAATTCAAAATTATTTTTTAAGAATCATCAGCTCTTCTAACTCTACTCTTCTGCTCCTCTCTTCACAAAATTCAAAATTCTTTCAGTTTTTGATGTGAATGTTTACCAGACCTGTGCCTTCATGTGCAACAGGGGTGTTAAACTCATGTTAGTTCAGGGGCCACATCTTCCCACTATGATCTGAGGTGGGCCGGACCAGTAAAATAATAAAATATAAATAAGGTCTACTCCATACATTTCTCTATATTGTAGAGTGAAATTACATAAGGAAAACTTTACATTTACAAACTATCCTTTAAAAAATGTAAATAATATGGAGAACTTTGAAAAAACTGAAATTTCTTAAGCAAACTAAGTGCAATTTTAACAATATTCTGTCTCGGTTTATCATTTACAAATGTACATGACAACTTAGAGATCACAGTGGATCTACAACTACACAACACATTTAGAAACAGGCAGAATATTGATCCAATTACATCCGAGTCTCTTAAGATGTTTCAGGTTATTCACTTTTTTTGTGAAACAATAGCTTACAAATATAAACATTTTTATTGTAATTTTGACAGTAAAACAAAGAGAAGACTGAGTGAGTTGTCATTATTTATATAGATTATTTTGATAGTATTTTACTGGTTCTGATCCACTTGAAATTCAAATTGGAAATGTGGAACTAATACTAAATGCTTTTAATGTCCTTGATTGATAATATCCTGAGTGGAATATTTATATTTCACAAATTCATCCCATGGGCCTGAATGGACCATTTGGCAGGACAGATTTGGCCCCCAGGCTGCATGTTTGACACCTATGATGTACAAATATGTTTACTTAACTCATGTCCTTCCTAAAGTTTACCAGAACTTTTTTATGTTGTCTTCTCTTATTTACAATTATCCTGCACAATACTCTAGTAAATTTGATCTTCTGTAGTGCCGGGCTTTTGTCAGTTTTCTCTAAAATATTGTGGACGACGTCTTTGAACTTCAATTAACATCTTCTTTATCATTATTTTAAAGACATCTGAAAAGGACTCTAATTTACAAAGAAATTTAATGTTTTATATAATTTTTTTATTTATTATTTAGTTATGTAGAATTTTTATTCTTTCTTTTTTCTCTTTATTGTGTATTCCTCAGGAGGAATTTATATAAGCCTTTTTGGCTTCTATCTCCTGAATAACATTTACAAACACTCATTTCAGCACATTAATTGTCAGTAACAGTACTTTGTTCCAGTCAAACTAATGACAAAGACAATAAAGCACATTTTCAAAAGGAACTAAGAACTGTAATGGGATTACTAAGTACTCATATCACTACTCTGTATCAGCAAGTACTCAAATGGAAGTACTTGTACTTGTACTGTGTCTGGAATAAAGTTGGATCACTGCATCCCTATTTCAGAGGAAATCAGTGTTGATTCTTTGAGTGTTTTGGATCCAGTCCAAGTTTATGGTCTGTACTTACAGCTTAGAACGCTGCCTTTATAAACAAATACCAGACTAGGAAAGTGTAGGTTAATTACTGTGATTATTCAGTGAGGATCTTCAGAGCAGAATAAAACACCTTTCACAATAATTTTAATACAATAGCATTCAAGTTCAAGAAAGATCAGGACATATTTATTATTCCAAATGGAGGAAATTATGTAAAGCCAAGAGAATTACATATAGTGCAACCCACAGAACCAACAGCGTAATAAAAATAATAAAACATTAACATAAATATCTCAGTCATATAAGAACCTGGCCTGAATGTTTGTCCGATGTTTTCTATTTGATAATTTACTAGACTAATTACAGTGTATGTCCTGTAATTATAAGAACAGAAGGAATTTGTTCTAAAATGAAGTATGCATGTTTACTTGAAGTGAAATAAAAATAAAAAATATCTGTAGATTCATGTTACCCTCAGTGCCTCCTCCTGTCATATTCAACTCAAAAGTGTTTTGTGATGAATGACAGTGATGTGGATCTCAGCGTCTCACGTCCTGAAGTCTAACCTCTAGTCTCATGTGTGTTTGCATCCAGGACTTCCTTCTCCAGATCTTTACCGTCTTCAGGATCCTCATCCGACCAGAAATGTTTCCTAAAGACTGGACAGTGATGCGGTTGGTCACAAACAAGTAAGACCACACACACAGAAAAAACATGCAGGAGTAAAACATTTTTTCCTGTTACTCTTGTTTTAGTCCAGCGGATAAGGCAACCAATCTTTCACTTTTTCAGGAAAGCACCAAATTTGTATGGTGTGTAGAATTGACCCATACCATCATTTTTTGAGGTGGACCCCAAAAATCTGAGCCCCCTGGTGGTCTCTAACTATCATATAATTGGGGTTATTGCTATTTAAAGGCTGCCATCTTGAAATCCAAGATGGCCGACCTCTGCCACATCTGGCAATGGTTCCAGTGGGTTGCCACGCCCCCAAAACAGGGTTAGCTCCTGGAATTTTGTCTATCTGTTATAGTATGGGGGCTCTAGCAGAAAATAGAAACTGAACGGTGGTCATCTTGAAATCCAAGATGGCTGACCTCTGCCGCATCTGGTGGTTCCAGTGGATGGCCAGGCCCCAGAAACACTGGGTTGGAATTTTGTCTCTATCTATCATAGTATTGGAGTTATTGCAGAAGATAGGTATCGAAGGCGGCCATATTGAAATCCAAGATGGCGGCCACCAGGGGGCTCAGATTTTTGGGGTCCACCTAAAAAAAATTATGGTATGGGCCCATTCTACACGTCTGGAAAATTTTGCGCTTTCCTGAAAAAGTGAACGATTGCCCTGATATTTGGGCCTTATCCACTGGACTATTTGTATATTTTCAGTGAGGTAAGTCTGCTCTAAAACTAACCCACTGTGATGCACTTCTCTTCCAGTGTTATCATCACAACTGTTCTCTATCTTTCTGACGCTCTCAGAAAAAACTTCCTCAATGACAAGTTTGACTACAAGGTAGGCCAGAGTGGCTATTATTGCAACTTTATTTAACAGGTCATTGCCTTACGTGACTGTTTTTGTTGAGTATGTACTGTAATACTGATAATTCATATCAAGAAATCATGGATGCAAGTGGCAAATGATCTAGTTTTTCACAAACATTTCTGGAAACTTTGTTGGAGGAAGTTTTTGCAGAGCAGTGACAACATGCTGTGTCTTTGCTGTCACTTTCAGGTGTGGGACTCCTATTTCTATCTGTCTGTAATATTTATCAACCAGCCCTGTCTACAGCTGGAGTCCTTCTCTCCCTCCAAGAGGAAGAAAATCTTGGAAAAGTAAGTGTTGTTTGTTTGCCAGTGAACACCCATACACAAACACACATTCCCCTGCAGTAGGCTTTCCTTACTGCATGAGTTCAGATGGCCTGTAATGAGCAATGTACTCAGTGAGCCGTCCTATCCTGCTCCTCCTCAGTGTCAAACCTAAAATCAGTCAAACACACAAACCATCCTGCAGGCCCCACACTGTGTAATGAGTCCTTAACATGCTGTTCTATACGGTCTCGCTCACTAGTCACCTGCAGCAAACACACATTTTTCATTTTTTCCATGCAGGTATGGAGACATGAGAGTGATGATGGGCTGTGAGATCTTCAGCATGTGGCAGAATTTAGGTAAGATCCCCAAATGTGTGACGGAGAACGGCTGTAACAGATGCACCATCAACAGGAAACTCATCAGTTGGTTGCTTGTGATTTTATCCGTAGACATGCTGTAGAAAAGATGAAAAATTCTGCTGCTATGATGCTGAACGAGACAAGTTAATAAAAAAATATATATTGAAAAAAAAAAGAAAAGAAGAAAAATATCTAATATCATCATCATCAGAGTAATGCTGTAAACCTAGCACTTGAAATGCAAATGTGTGTGTCTGTATCCACTAAATGACTCCTAATACTCTTTAAACATAGCATTAATCTCTGTATGACTTACTAACATCACCAGCACAGAAAGATAACGCAATTAAATATCTGATTCCTTCCATTTGTTTGCATTTGCACTGATTGGAGCTAAAAACTTCCAGGCTTTTCCCTTAGGCTAAATTCATCACTATGGCAACCAGCCTCACTCTGGTTTATGTGGATTATTTAATTCTGTTCTCAGTCTGTGATTGGGGTGTACAGTTATGTATTATTATTTTATGTGTACTCAAGAGCATTTTTGCTCAATTTGAAATGCATTTTCACCACCCTTCATTGTTATTATTAGAATTATTATGATTATTATTTACATTTTGTTAAGATGCACGGTAAAGCCTACCACACACACACACACACACACACATATATATATAATATATATATATATCGCCCAGTGTTATGAAACTGAAAAAAAGCTGATTTGGAGAGTATTCCAAGTTCTCCAAATTGCCTCTGACATAAATAGTGGGGTGTTTTCAAGCTGAAATGAGAGCCTAACCTCCATCTGGACCTCTGTCTGTCCCTCAGGAGAGCACAAGTTGAACTTTATCCCAGCAATGATTGGTCCGTTCCTGGAGGTGACGCTGGTTCCACAACCTGATCTGAGAAATGTCATGATCCCCATCTTCCACGACATGATGGATTGGGAGCAGAGACGCAGCGGCAATTTTAAACAGGTAAAATAGATCCTAAAAGTAAATGCACTTGTGTGATACACTCCAAAAAGGGGCGTCTAAGACCAAGATAAAAACACTGAATCTGAGGAAGACGGTACTCAAAACAAGTGATATATCTGTTCATGCAGCAAGAGCTTTTCAGTTGACAAGATTACTTGAATCTAGAAATAAGTATGTCTACAGACGTATGGACACTTAAAATAACAAAATTAACTCTTAACAAGTGGTGCCAGGCACAACAAACCCTGCCCATCACATTTATGGTATGCTTATTTTGGCATGGATCCAGCTGATGTCATCATGTGCAGATGTCAGCATATCAATTGCCTCTTTATATGTACCAAGTTTGAAGTAAATAAAAATAAAATATATGTTTTTATAGACATTAGAAATTTTGCCCATTATAAGTCAATGAGATGGGAAAAAAGAGTAAAAAAAAATCATTAAAAATTAAAACTCTGACCTACTTTTCCTAAAATATAACCACATCTATTCTGTGTCCTTGGTAAGCTATAAACCCAATTTGGTATGAATCCAACCAATAGTTTTGCTGCTACAGACATTTGAAATTTTGCCTATTATAAGTAAATGATAAACAATACCCCTTGTCTCTCATTTCGAGGGGCGGGGTAACAAGATCAATTATCTAACACTTCAAAAATGTTTTATCTTTGTAAGAACCAAATAATCTACAGTGTAGTGATATATAATACCAAAATTACATGGACTTGAGAAAATGGAGAAAATTAACCATTATGTAGGATTAAATCACAAAATCTGGGTCAAAACAAAACCTGGACTGACATAAGTTTCATGAAATACTGTTAACCTCTGAACCACCCACACTGGTGCTGGTCACTATTGTGCAAGGCTCTTTGAGCTCTAAAATGCTTTTTTCATCACAGGTGGAAGCGAAGCTGATCGACAAACTGGACAGCCTGATGTCTGAGGGAAAAGGAGATGAGACGTACAGGGAACTCTTCAATAGCATGTGAGTTAGCGGTGATAGAAATGGAAAACAAAGGAATGAGGCCTGTACATTTACATATTTAAACTAAAAAAAAAGGTGTAAATAGTTTAGCTAGAGCAGTGGCCGTTTCAAATGACATTGTCTAGTATGAGGAGGAAACCACTTATGCTTCCTACTACAGATAAAATAGTAATAATTATTGAGGCTAATTACCTAAACGACGTGACCCACACAGGGCTTCAGCAGGTCAGTGTGAGCGTGGGCTGCAGCTCGCAGGTCATTCACCTCAGTTAATGGCTGTTTTATCTGTAAATGGATGTGTCTGAGTATTCTCCTTCTGAAAATGAGAACCAAATAGCACCGATAATAGAATCACTGCGCACAGCCATCTGCAATGTGTTATCTAAAAAAATAAGTAAATAAAAATATCAGTTTAACATGTTAAGCTATTTGTTGGCATGACAACACACTACTGATACTAATATGAGAAGTTAAGTTGTTAATATTCCATCATGAAGCCATGGGTAGTTGTTTATATAGAAACTGTATGAAAAATTGTATAAATAACAATCAGAGGTAAGTAAGTACAAATGTTCAGTCATCGTCATCGTCCATCCTGTTCATGTGTTTGTGCTCCTGCATGATTATTACATCTGCTTAAGTCAGTGTGTGTGTGTGTGTTTCTGATTTTTGTATTGTTCTCTTTCAGTTCACTTTTTTATGTCACTTCCACAAAAGACAACACTTTTTTTTTTTTTTTTTTTTTTACCCCAAATACCTTCTCTGAAGTCATATCTGTGATTCATAATCACATGTGAGTTGTCAGTCTCATCAGTACCACATACTGCAGATAATGTGTAATTTTATGTCTGCTGTAAGTGTCATTTTGTCTCTCATAGTCAGTCACCATTACTGTATAGTTAAATGGAATTAAATTAGTGCATATGATTCAACATCTGATCCATACACTGTACTTATCTGGTATATTTTAATGCCATTCACTGGAAAAAAAAAAATCAAAATTTTATCAAGTGTATTTTTCTCATTTCTAGTCAAAATATGTCATGATACTTAAAATCAGATATAATCACCTCAAGAATAACTTTTCAGTGACATATAAGAACTTATTTTTAGCCAATAGATCTAGAAAATGTTATTTCAAGAAATCTTACCAAGATAATTTTCACTTGTTCCAAAAATAAATCTTGAATTAACTAAAAAAATCTGCAAATGGAACAAGTGAAAATTATCTTGGTAAGATTTCTTGAAATAATATTTTCCAGATCTATTGTCTAAAAATAAGTTCTTATATCTGACTGAGAAATTACTATTTGGTTAATTACATCTGATCTTAAATGTGATGACACATTTTGACTAGAAATGAGAAAAATAAACTTGGTATGATTTTGTTTTTTATAGTGTATAATCAGCAGATCGAGTTATTTTTACATAGCATACATCAGTTTTAGTGTTTACTTTATAAACTGCAAATTCATTTATTTATATTTTCAGACTTTTTTCTATTTCTCTATTTTTTACGTATTGTTTTTGTTTAATTTCCTAATGGGTTTTCCTCCTACTAACTCAACTAACCCCTAAGCCTACTTGTGTGAGTGTGTGCTGATATTAATCATATTAATATTAATTTATTCCGCCTATGCTTCCCGCCTGGAGTAGAATTCCTCTGTTTGGTCCGTACCCTAGGTAAGATGCTCTCCTCTTTGTTCTCTCAGTGTCGTCTGTGTGAGGGGGAGGAGGGGGAAATTAACTTAAGCCAAAACTAAACTACAAAAATAACATTTGCTGTTGTAAACCTTTTGTCCACCTTGTGTTGGTGGTTCTAAATATAGTTGTTCCTTCTGTATGGTATTGTATTGTGACTCCGACAGGCAGGGCATCAAGCATAGGTGACATCGGTGTGCCTGGCTTTGACTTCCTCTTTGCTTTGCCTACTTTTGTTTCTTAGTAAATTCTCCTTTCTTTTCCTTTCCTCCATCACCTTTCCTTTCCCATTTTTTCCCCTCTCTCCCTCGTCCCTGTCTGTTTTGGTCTTCACGTCTCTTTGTCTTGTTCTGTCTCTCTTCATTTACTCTCCAGCCTCCTGAAGAAGATTGAGAGAGAAACCTGGAGGGAGAGTGGAATCTCACTGATTGCAACCGTCACTCGCTTAATGGAGAGATTGCTGGACTATAGGTGGGCTTGAGCAAACGGAGAGTCTCCAAAAACTTACACACGTTATCACTTCTTCAAGTCAAGTCACTGCTTGATGTTTCTGTTGCAGGGACTGTATGAAACTAGGAGAAGTGGACGGTAAAAAGATTGGATGTACTGTGAGTTTACTGGTGAGTATTTGTTTAACCCCAGGATACAGACTGACTGAACACAGTCCTCCACCCAAGAGGACCAAAAAATTCAATAAAATAAAATAAAACAAATGCATATTCATACAAGAATATGTATTTGTTTTTTTTGTTTGTTTGTTTGTTTTGGTTTTTTTGGTTGGTTAAAAATTGAAATAGCATTTATGAAAAGAAAATATGGTACAAAATGACAAATGAACTGCAATACTGTGCACATTTTATCCTCACCTTCAAGGCCTTAACTGTACCTCTGAAGTCTGTCTATATATAAATCTATGCATTTTAACTTATATCCTGGTACAGCACTTAGGGCAGTTTGTGTAGTTGTATTTGTGCTATAGAAATAAACCTGACCTTGATCTTCATATGTGTGTAACTGGTCATAACTGCCATTTATGATCAAGGCATATTTTATTTCAAACTCTCTTTGTGTTTTTGCTGCATTTACAAACACTAGTTATTGATATTAGCGCTGTCAAACGATTACATTTTTTAAAATCACAATAACCATAGGGTTGCTGTGGAATAATTTAGATTAATCCTGATTAAATATCATTAATTTTTTATCTATATTAATCTGGAAGAAGAAGGGAATATATATGCATATAACATGTTTATTAAACACCTTCAACTGTTTCAACAAAACAGCTTCAAACAACAGTTCCATTTTGTTTTTATGTCCTCATATTTCCATCCAGAGGACCAACCTGTTGTTTAGTGTCTTCCATCTTTATGGGTTGGTTCTGCTGCTTGTCACTACTGCATCAACTGCCCATTTGTTCATGTGTGACACTAACTCTACTTGGACAAACTGTCCCAAATGCATTAGCAGTGATGTTCAGAGTCCTTCTGCACTAAATGCATTAAAGTTTTTAATCAGATTAATTATGATGATGAACTAATCCACCTTAATACATTAATTTGGACATCCCTAAATGATATCTATTGTATAGATTGTATAGAATTTCTTATAATGTTCTTTTGCTTGTTGCTAAATATATTCCAGGATGCATCATTCTTCTATATTACTGAGTGAAAATATGGTCAGGATGGACAGTCTTTTAGCTCTTTTCATCACAGACATAAACAAACCATCTGCGGCAGCACCTGCGAACATAGAAAGATGGATCAGAAGCCGTTGTAAATCAGCAGCCAAGACATACTGTTCTGTCTCTACTATAGGACAATCTGTCACTTTCCTTTTCTTTTCCCACCTTCTGTATCATTTTCACTTTGGCCAACTCCTAACTGTTATCTTTCTCTTGTGATTTGCAAACACCAAACCACCTGCTGCTCCTGTCAGAACTTCTACAAAACTGAGCTGAACAAAGAAGAGATGTACATCCGCTACATTCACAAACTGTACGACCTGCACTTAAAAGCACAAAACTACACAGGTACGCCTTAAGGAACGACTCTACGTGTGTTTTTAGACCCGCAGTCTTTGGAGTTTTCTTGGAAACTAACTACTGCTTTTTACTATGTGACTCCAAGGGTTGTTCTTTTTATGTGATCCTGACGGTGTAATTTGTGTGTTTTCCACGTGTCACAGAGGCATCGTACACTTTGCTGCTGTATGATGAGTTGTTGGAATGGTCAGACAGGCCGTTGAGAGAGTTCCTCAACTACCCCATGCAGAGCGAGTGGCAGAGAAAAGAGTATCTGCATCTGACTATCGTCCAGAACTTTGACAGGGGAAAGGTGACGGCAGACACACACCTTTAACATCACACTCTGTACTGTTCACAGGTGTTTAGACAGGTGTGGAAAGGCTGTTAAAGACAACCTTTCATTAGCAGGATTACCCCACTCATACATAGCCTTATTCTCAGTTAAATCATGCTTCAAAGTGGAGTCATTTATGGGGCATCCATAATAAATATACATTTGCCACACTGGTTCAAACATAATAACCGTAAACTAATTTATTAAACATGAACTCCTTTGAAATGCAGCAACAGAGGCACTTCCCCCACTTGTTTAGACAGACGTGACATTAATCACATGTAATAAAATCCCTTCTGAGGAATTTAGTGGAGCAGAGCTGTGAGGTGTAAGATGTACATGCTAGAGCTACAAAAATATGTGTCGTTGCCTGTCAGATGTTTAATTTCTACTTGTCAAGAAGGGTGACAGCGGCTTTAGGCGTCAACACCTCCTCAGTTTAATCAGATGAATGGCTGGCGGCTGTGATTAAAGCAGGAGCAGGATACATATTGTCCTTAGTATCCTACATGATTATTCTTTTTAGGAGCTTTAAGGAGCATGACAGTGACACTGACAGGTGAAGGGTGCATTACACTGGGCCTTAGGTTTTAGGCATCAGCGCAGTGAATAGCGTGATTTACAGCTCAAACAACATTTGTGTGAAGGATGCTTTCACAGAAAGTCTGGATTGTTTTGAATTTCTTCCCGCTGTAACTTCCACTGTGAATTTTCTGCACTCTCTGTAAGAAGTGGAATTTAGGAAACCCTCGATAATTAGTCCCCAAAAAACATCAACATCTCTAATGAAATAACGTCGCTCTACGGAATCATTAAAACTGCTCCCCTCGTTACTCATAGTCCAATTTTCCTTCACATTCACAAGCCATGCCATCTGCTGGTTTTGCCGCACAGGGATTAGAAGTGCAGCAGGAAAGGAAGGCTTTTCTTTTAATTAGCAAGATGGCTGGCTGCTGTGTGTGCCTAACAGTGCCATCAAGTGGAGGAAATGCATTTTTGCAGGATGGTTCATCCCACATTACATAAAAGCTGCCTTTATACACTCTGGTCTTAAATAAATGCATTTCAGAGATGAACTGTTTTGTGTGTGTGCTTGACAAATACAGAGAATGAGCATTAGTTTGTATTTTGATGTCTTCAGTGTTGGGAGAATGGAATCATCCTGTGCAGAGAGCTTGCTGACCAGTATGAGTCTTACTACGACTACAGAAACTTGAGCAAAATGAGGGTGAGTTACAAGCTGCGAGCACTTCCAAAAGATGAGTTATTAAACTGAATTGTGTGTTTGCTGCTTAGGAACTAAATGGAACTGTTCCAGTAGAGTTGTTTTCTTATACCTTTGTGTGTTTTCATTTTTGTCAGATGATGGAAGCCTCTCTCTATGACAAGATCATGGACCAGCAACGACTAGAACCTGAATTCTTCAGAGTTGGATTCTACGGAAAGAAGTTTCCCTTCTTCTTACGGGTAAAAATAAACAAATAAATCACCTTTGTGTCAAAAATATGTTGTTCAGCACAACATTAATTCTAACCCCCCCAAAGACAAAATAGACCTGCAGGCAGAATTAACTTCTCTTATATAACTCCTCCAGTGTGAGGTGACATTCAGCAACACTTACTTAATACTCTTCAATGATGTAAGAGGCTGTGTCCTTGGTGGAGTTTCAGCTGAAGCCGCAGTTGCAGGATATCACCACTAGATGCCAAACTAATCCCACACTGTCCTTTGCTCCCCCTCTGCAGAATAAGGAGTTTGTGTGCCGCGGCCATGACTATGAGAGGCTGGAGGCGTTCCAGCAGCGGATGCTCAATGAGTTTCCCCACGCCATCGCCATGCAGCACGTCAACCAGCCGGACCAGACCATATACCAGGCAGATGCACAGTGTATCCTTGGCTATAGAGACAGGCTCATATGAAATCAATCAGCAAGGATAGACTGCATGTGAGCAGCATGTGTGGAAAGGTATAGAAATTAACAGCCACACATGACACACACACACACACACACACACACACACACACATATATATATATATATATATGTACTTATTTTATAAATAACCAAGCACTTAGAATTAGACAAACACCACTACAGTATTCCACACGCGTACACATTCATGCGGCACTGTATGTTACACTGGTCTGTCTCTCTCTCTGGGTTTATTTTTGTACCTGGTACTTTGCTGGGTTTATAGACCAAATAATAAAATAAATTTACACATTTTCCCCCTAGGATGCTCATCATCAGGATGTAACTGGTTGATGACCTCAGATAAATGCTAAAAAAATTATATGCTTGCTCTAAGTTGTCCCAATAAATATTGGGTCAAAAATAGGACCCAAATTAAGACAAGAAAAGCTTCCTAGGTGTCAGTGCATGTTAGTGTGAAAATATCACTTGAAATGGTTTTATATGTCACTATAAATTAATACACTGTGTTAAATGTGTCCATTCTAGTGGTTTTTCTAATGCAGAAATGCATTTTTTTTTTTTATGAATTGGCAGTGTCATTTCAGGTTTCGTGCATAACCTATCGTGTCCACTCGCATTACATGCGGAACCTGCCCATTTAAACACAAATTAATCACAAGGGATTTTGCAACAGCAGAAAAACTCTGCCTTGCATATTTACTTCAATTCCCAAAATGTACTTGTGAGAGAATACAAAAACATTTTTAGAAAATTATAGCGTGTAATTTTCGTATCTTTTTTTACCGTGTTACGTGTAGAATTTTGTGTTCATCAAATACAATATGTTTTATTGGAAAAATAGTTTCATCCAAAGTGCTTCCAAACTTGCTTCATAACATTAGCCTCCATCTGGTTTGAATTTTTAGCCCTTCTGTCCTGCTTTTAGGGACTGGTTTCATAGAAGAGCCCATATGCAGTACATACACACCAAACATGCTGCTTTACTGTGTTTACACACAAACCCAAAGGTGTGATTGGTTGTATGAACAATGATTCTGTTTTTATTCCCACCAGCAGATACAGCTACTCACTGTTGCTATAAATTAGGTGTGGAGAGCTTTGAGTTGACAAAATGATAGTTGTTCACTCAACAGATTTTTTTTATTGAATGGCTTTATGATATCAGCGAGGACTTATTCCCCTGGGTTTTGTCTCTCAGGCTTCATATCTCTCTCTTCTGATTGATGGAGTCATGTACAGCCTGACAGAAAAAACATACAAACAGTAATCTGGGTTTTTCCATACGTCTGAAGTCTACCATGATTCAACACTAAAGACAGGAGACAAAACAAGTGTGCATTTAATATTTACTTGCACATTGGATGCATGTTGCTTCCCTTCACTTTAAAAGACAAGGATTGCCTGGATAAATCAGCACCATGCTTTGTTATTCTTACATAATGGAAATCAATAGAGACTCTCTCACATTGCTCACCCATATGTACTGTACATCCCTGTCGAAAACACTAACATTCATGCACTGTCTGACGTTGGCTGCCCTATCTCATATTTCCCGGTAAAGCTGTTCGTCTTAGTGTTGGTGTTTCTCCTGATGAATGTGAGGCTGAGCAGTGCAGGGGAACACTGAGTGATTTCCCACTCCACCATCCTCCTCCGCTACGTTTAGGTACAATGAGAGAAAAGCTTCTTAATTTTTAAATGTATTTTCTTTTTTTTAAAGTTTAGTTCTTTGTTCTATTTTTCTTGTTTTGTGATTCAAGCGAGCCAATTTTGTATAATAATGGTATTTTGGGTGTTTTCTACTAAAGCCAAAGAGCAGGTCCTACCAGTTGGCAATGTAACGTTCTCTGTCAGCAATTACTAGTTTACAGAATAGAGAAATTGCTGTGTTTTGTATCATTTGTTGTTGTGATGTATAGTACAGTATAGTGGGATCTGCTGTAGGTGTTCTGGTCCCCATTAGTATATCCTTGGCAATGCATTGTGTCTGTGTGAGTGTATGTTGTGGATTTGTGTATGTGTGTATGTGGCATGACTAATGCAACGCAGCAGATACTGCAGAAAAGGGTTTTTCACCTCAAAGGACACACACTTTACCATCTTGTTGACTTGTACCGGTGCCTGTGTGTGTCCTTGTCCTTTGTGTGCGAGTATATGTGATTTCCCATGTTCTTCAGGGTCACTGAAGAACCCATGTCTGTTTTGATTTGTGGTGCTCTACCTTGTCACTCTCCTGTTCTTCCTTAACTTCCGGAACATCCAGACCTGCAGATCTATGCCGTCACTCCCATCCCAGAGAGTCAGGATGTGCTGCAAAGAGATGGAGTGCCTGACAACATCAAAAGCTTTTACAAGTTCAATCACATCTGGAGGTTCAGATATGACCGGCCTTTTCACAAGGGCACCAAAGACAAGGAGAATGAGTTCAAGGTAAAACCAAGACCAACAAAAAAAAAGAAGCTGCAGAATTTTGCAAGGAATATGCATGATATCTGGGTACTTCTATGAAACTGTTTATTTTGGTATCTGGCACTTTGCCAGCTTTTTTTAGACCCGATAAAAGAGAAATGTAGACATATTTCCCCCCAGGATGTACCTAGTAATGACCTCGGATAAATGCAAAAAAAATTATACTCTTGCTCTGTGCATATCCCCAAAACAATGAATTTTTAATCAAATATTAGGGCAAAAAATAGGACCAAAATTGGGACAGGAAAAACTACCAAGGTGTCAGTGCATTTGATCTGGAAAACATGGCTGTAGATGTTCATATATACCGCTATAAATAAAGACACTGTTAAATTTGATGATACTAATGGTTTTTCTCATCCAGACATGTGGGTTTTTCATGAGTCTCAGTCTCATTCCAGGTTTTTATGTAACCCATCATGTCCACTCACATTAGATTCAGTACTTGCAGATTTAAACACAAATGAATCATGAGTGATTTTGCAACAGCAGTCATTTTTGTGAAACACTCTGCCTTGCATAATTAGTTAAATTCCCCAAATGTACATGTGAGAAAATAAAAATGTATTTGAAAAAAAAAATAGTAGCAGGTAACATTCGTGTCATGTTTACTGTTACATGCAGATTTTTGTATAAAAATAATATTAAAATGTATTTATCTGAAAAATAGTTTCCTTTTTATCTCAGTAAATATTTATTTTTAAGATGGACCCAAAGTGCTTACAAACATTAGTCTACATCTGATTTGAATTTTTAGCCCCTCTGTAGACTATAATGCAAACTTCTCTTTACGTTTATTAAATATTAATGTTTTTCATCTTTAAATACTTAAATTGGCACTAAAATATATTAACAAACTATATAACATAGGCCTGCAGTTCACCAAAATGTCATGTGCAATGCGATAAGCAGGGTATTTTTTTTATTCATATAATTCTGAAATACAAATAACACACCTACTGTATTAAAATGACCATTTTCACTCTGCAGGCAGATGTTAAACAATTTCATTTCCCTCCATCTTTATCTAGATCGTGGCCCATGTAGGTGGTAATAGTTTGAACCTGCAGTATTAACGTTTATGCTGCACATGTTTTATTCATTCCTGTGTTAATAATTATGTTCAGTATCTCAGGCACTAGTCTGACTTACAACCAGACTAATGCAAATCAGTGTTTTATGGTTAGATTCATTCACAAGTAGATTCACATAGCTAGACATACTAAACACACATGCACACACCATACAGAAGCTGACATTATCCTCATACATATTCAGTATTAACACACAAGTATTCTATGTAGTGATTTTATCTGGGTTTCATTGGGGCTGTTAAGGAAAATGCAATAATCATATTACATTTCTATCGAGACTGGATATCTTCGGCTCTCAGGTGCAACTAATGTGTATTGGAAGCCTCTTGTGGTTATGATAGTATGTGATAAGGAAGGGACTGCGTTTCAGTCAGAAAAGGAAAGGATGATGTACAAGCTTCCAAAATCCAACAACAAAAAAAAGTTGAATGTAGGCAAAGGTCAGTGTCATGTTTCTAAACTGTAATATGTTTTTTTGCAAGCAGTTTTCAGGTGGGTTTCTTGGTCTTAAAAAGCATAAAATCAATAACGGGCAGCTGGTTTGTGTAGTATGCCGGAAGACCTTTCTTCATCCTGTGGACACTGGATCAATAGTTGGTGTCAGCACTCATCTGCACTGCTGGAGTGTCCTTGAGCAAGACACGGGTTTCTAAATTAAGCTTCAAATACTGTAATTCTGTATTGTTCTGTGCTATAGTGTGCATGTGGAAGGGGCCAAGCAGGGAGTGAATTATCTTATGGGGATTTAAAGCATAGAGATATTGTGCTGTGTTGGGGAATATTTACCTTGTATTGAAAAAACTGGAAAAAAAAAAACCCATTAACATTAATGTAAAACAATACAGAATGTACTTAACCCTTGTGTTGTCCTCCCAGTGACCAAGCAATGAAAAAGACCCGAAGACTACATAAGGGTTAAAACAAAATTACAAGTTTTCATATATTTTCTTTTTTTCTTTCCTTCTTCTATTAACTTGTCTTATCCAGCATCATAACGGCAGAATGGTAGTCTGGCTGCGTTTTTGTACCGAACAAATTTACTTTGCCAAGGGAAACTTCATAATGTCTATGAGGCTCCTCTTGATATCCTACTGTCTTTATTTTGAGTTTTATTTAATCACATTTTGATCCCTGGACCTGACATGAAGGAACAAGGGGAAGGAGAAGAAAGGGGTAGAAGAGAGGGAGAGAGAGTGAAGGGGGGAGAAGTTGAAGACCCTCACAAGAACACAACAATACTAACAATAACAACCAATGCTAATAATTATAATGGTAAGAATAACTAGAACCAGACCCACCACTGCCACCACCAAATGTAAGGTTTGTGGTGTAAAGCTGCTCCCTTACTAAGCTGTGGATGGCTGCGGTAGCTAATGTGTGTACCCCCAAAACAAAGAAGACAGCGTCCAACTTTGGCGAGCTCTTTTCCTTTTTACTATTTTTTCTTTTTCTTTAAAGCGCGTGAAGCAACATTACAGCACTAACGGGCATGGGATCCCCTTCCCACCCCAACCCCCAACAATAGCAACCAGCAGAAGCCTGTATGACACAAAAAGCCAAAAGATAAAAAAGAAATTACTTGTGTATTTTTTATCATATAGAGAAAAGATAGAACACGTTCTTCATTTTCACCTGGAAAATGTCATGCATAAGCAACTGCTAACCAATTCAAAAATAAAACTTAAACTGTTTTATATTCTGTCCGTGTATTGACGTGGTTCCAACAAAAGGTGCTCCGGTTCTCCAGTTCGGCTTCAGTGTGAATCTATTACAGTAATAGCTTACAATGAACTGTACAGTTTCCATAGTTTATGCGCTGTCAGAGTGACCTTGTGCTTTGCTGGCATATTGACAAGCATGTTGGCTGACAGCATAAGTGGTGGAACATGAATGATGATAGCAGATATAAGACATGGCATCTGACCTACACCTAAAAGTGGGTGTTTGGCAGTAGGTGTAATCAGCATAGTATTATTTTTAATTTTTGTTTTTAATTATTTTCATATCATTGTATTGTGATTAAAGTAGGTACTGTCTGCCAGAGGTCGAATGTGTGTGAGCATCAGCCAGAAGTACCAATGGATTTTTTAAAAAGGATGTTTAGCAATTAATTCTCACGTGTATGTTTGCTCACGTGTGTTAATGCAGAGCCTGTGGGTGGAGAGGACGACGCTGACGCTGGTCCAGAGTCTCCCAGGCATCTCCCGGTGGTTTGAAGTGGAAAAGAGAGAGCTGGTGCGTGTGACCAAATGGATAACCCTGATGAAACAATCATGGGGGCATAACTGCAACATAGTCATCTCACACAAGGGACACACTTTATGGGACTTTTTTTCTGAGGGTTGCAATTTAGAGGACTGCCCACCAATATCCAAGTATTGATCCAAGTATATTGAGCAACAATAATGACATAGGTCAGGAGTTTGGGGCTATTGGACACATTTCATCGCCTCCACAGGAAAGATTAGATTTGATGCTAAAAAAAATCAAATTGTTCTGCTTTTGGTCAATAACATGCTGTTTATTTGGAATATATATTTGTTTTTTCACCAACTCTTAGCTCCTGTTTAAGTCTGGAATCACTATCATATTTGATGCACAAACATATCGGCATGGGGTTAACACGCAAATCCCTTTAAATGCTTCCCGGCTTTGATTTTCTCATTCAGGTCTCTAAGGAGTGGGAGGATTTTAAATGCTGTTTTGTCCAGCATATGCAAAACATAACAAGATGTCTGTCTCTGTTGGTCTAAGCACACATTCTTTAGTACATAGCTGAGTGTGGTGTGAAATTGTAGATTGTGGACGGAGTGTTATTCTCTGATATTTATGCACTGCAGTAGCATATAAAATACAGAACTGGCAACAGCTCTATTAGCAAGAGGATTAAGCTTTACATGTAAGAGGAAAGGAAAAGCAGAATGAAAGGAAGGAGAGTTCTTTAGAATCCATAACTATGTACAAAGATGACCACGTACTGTTTATACGTGTTTGTATATTGCAAAGAATATCTTAAATTAAATCGCTACTGATATTCCTCTTTAGAGAACAGTGAGACTTTGTGACGTGTTTTTTTTGGGATCAATGTCTTTACTGTCTTTGTAGGTGGAAGTAAGCCCACTGGAGAACGCCATTGAGGTGATTGAGAACAAGAACTTACAATTGCGGACATTGATCACCCAGTGTCAGAACCGGCAGATGCAGAACATCAACCCCCTCACCATGTGCCTCAACGGGGTCATCGACGCCGCTGTCAACGGGGGTCTGGCCCGCTACCAAGAGGTATGGATGGATAGATGGAAGATAAGGTTGGATGGTTTTAGAGACTGAGCAGGAGTAAAGAGATGACATATAGATTTCCTAACGATCCATGAAGGTGGTTTTAGGCAGGGAGATGTATGGGAAGGGAGCGTTTTGCTGAGGGTGGAGCACAGGAACAGATGGATAGATAGATGGATGCTTGAATGGGTGAGTGGCTGGGTGAAGGTTTGACCGAACGGACAGATGAGTAGAGCATGAAGGAAGCACAGAATTAGATGGATGGGTGATATACAAATGAGTGGATGGATGGGGGTTTGGTCGATAGATGGATGTAGAGAAAAAGAGGGTCAGGTCAAAAAATGGCAAATAGAGGAGTAGGAGGAAGTTAGACTGGGAGATGGATAGCTAATAACGGCTGAATGAATGAGATGGGAGTATTTATGCAGCTGCTATATTGCACTGTAAGGGGTGGGGGGAACAGAAGGAAGGACACGGCGACACAGTGGCAGAGGAAAAACTGCAATACATCTAATGGCACCGACAAATATCTGCATCTTCAAGTGTCCTCCACAGCAGACATCATAACATTGTTTTCTCGAGCTTTTCTCTGCAATTTTCTTAACCAGGAGGAGCACAAATGGAGAAAAATACGAGTTAAAATGTACTCAAGAAAATGCTTTTACCCTCAACAAACTGACTGGACTCAGCGACTTGCTCTCTGTCGCATAGCAACCACCCTGCTCCACTGGGAGTGTGTATGTGGGGCTGCGTGTTCATGTGTGGGCATATACACTATGTCTCTGTGTGTGTGTGTGTGTGTTTGCAAGTGTATATTAGGTTTGTGCAGAAGAGCGTGCCTCAGTGTAGAAGTAGCCTATTAAGGTTTGTAGGATACTTGATGGAGCCACAAAGGCAAGGGTTGCTGAAGTGCTTTCCACCTTTACCACCATTATTGTGTTAGAGAATTGTGGCATATACATGATATTCTGGCTCCAATATATTTACAGAGCATCTATTTATTTAAGTACATGTGAAGGTCTTGATAATAGAGCTTCCCTGGGCTTTTTTTCTGTGCTTTCAGCTGTTTGCACTGTGTATTTCCATATCACACACAACAGAAAAAAAAAGACACATATTTCAGTTATTTTGCACGAGGTGGACACAGGTGGGGCTACTTCTGCTGGCCCTGATATCAACAGCCATATTTTTCTTCGTAGAATATCACGCGCAGAACCCCATGGAATTCACTATAAATCTATTAATTTCCTTGCATAATGCCGATTGACAGCTGTGGCGGTCTGCTCTGCTACAAATGAAGGAGAAATTGTCATTATTAATATTCAGATTTATTGGTTTAGTTTGAGTTGAAACCCTTGAGGGGGAATGCTGTCTGATTTATTTCCCTCCCTTCAGCGTTCCATCTCTAATTGGACTTTTCTAATGATTAACTGAACCACTCCATGGTGAGGTCTCACTCCCTGCAGCCCGGCAAGAAATTTCCATCGTTGATAGATTAGTAGATTACTGATTATTTTGGATGCGTTTTCCACTGGTCCTTGGATGGAATTCCCCGGTGCAACGCAACCGTCTGTTTTCAAAGAATATAGATTTGTATAATATTTATGTAATCAGTTAGTTGTCATCTGATTGAATATAATAGAAAGCCAAATCACAGTGCAGTGCATAGTAACAAATGCTGTATTAATAAGGACTGCTATCAAAGATTGTTTGTCTGGAATAATAATATTCTGTGATTTATTCTGAAATGGTAGTCTGCAGGCCATAGTCGCCTTCACTCATTGATAGTGATCTGTATGCGCGCGTGTTCGACTCTGTGCATGTTTGAAGCAGCTCCGAGCGTCTTTTCTCTTCAGCTGTCATCCGACTCTGTCTCTTTGGAGATAGACGGCTATGTCCTAGGGAAGAGGAACTGCACTGATCTTTTTGTGACCTCCCCCCTTTACCTTTCAGTTCCTTTTTGTGTCTCTGTCTGTGGCAGATTTGAAAGCAGATTGCAAGCATGGAATTTCACTGTTTGCGTTGTATGATTGAAAAGGATTTTCTATAATCTGTAGACACATGGCATCAAGCGTAGACGACATTGTAAACAGCAGTCAATTAATGTATGGATGTGACAAAAACATTTATCGTCATTCAAAGCAGACCAAGGTGTTTTTCATCTAATCGCTTCCTTCTTTATGCTGCCTTTTTGTAGCAAACGTCTGGGAAACTGAATAGAGAGCACAGTCGTAGCCAAGAAGTATGATGTTTCTCAAGAGACAGGATCTGAAATTGGAAGCAGTGACTTGAATGAAAGAATCTTTAAAAATCTGAGACCAAATTGACTCCTAAATGGAACATTTTCATTTCAGTAACATCTATTTCTTTTCCTATTTTTTAAAACTGTTTTTAGCTTTTTTCTGTGTGTGAACTTGATGCTAATGCTGAGACATTATTACCGTTCTGGAGGTTGAGCTGTTATTTTCCAATTTGCTCATATTCACTGCTATTTCATTACTGTTTTTAAAAAAAAATTAAACAAAAAAAAAATACAGGGACACTAATTCACTGTCAGCCCAGCAGGGATTCAGGTAATACTGCAACACAGGAAGTCTACTGCTTCAGCTCCCGGTGTGCGCATAACAGATGTTCTGCATTTTGTCTCCATGCAGGCCTTTTTCGTGAAAGACTACATTATGAATCATCCAGAAGATGGAGACAAGATTGGTCGACTGAGAGAACTTATGTTTGAACAGGTTTGTCACAAAGATCAACCAATAATCTATGTATATATGAGGAATGTGTACTCTTTATTTGTTTTTGTGTTACACATATTATTACACAATAATTTAAGATGATTTTAGGAAAGTCCAAATTAATTATTGTGATTATTCAGTGAGGAACACCATCATTTTAAAGGGCTCATATTTGACTAAACCCACTTTTATTACTCTTTGGTTCATTTATTTGTGTATTTGGACCCTAATAGTTCATAAAGTTTGAATTTGAACCCTCCAGGTGCTGCAAAACTATCTTTATATTCATTTTGGCAAAAATCAATTGGATTTCTACGACCTCTTTCAATTTGTTCCATCTATAACTAGTTACATCACAACATTTGCACATATAAGGTCAAAATTTTAGACACAAACATTTCTCTGACTACGGCATAGACAGACAGACAGCTGCTGTGTTTTTTTTGTTTTTTTTTAACTGAGCATAAAACATGATTTAAATACACAGAAATGTTGGAGTAGAGGGATAGAGATTTGTGTTACTTTACATTAACCCATAACGAAGCAGTGTGATATCTGCTGCAGTTCCAAAATTTAGTTTTCTCCATATGAAACCATCCTTTTTCAGCAAAATCTCTCATTAACTGAACATAAACTAAGTGGGTCCATCCATTGACATTGGTCCAACTCCATGGGTTTTACTGGTGAATCAATGTTGAAGAAGATTCACTACAGAGCCTCTGAAAGTCCAAATGGGTCATATCTGATGACCATGAAAAGATGACAAACTGTATTTTACACCAATTATTTACATGGATTAGTGGATCAACAATGATTGAACAGTTTATATCAGTAGATTGTGGTAGATGGTGGATATTAGGTCTGTATGGGTTAAATAATTGGTCAGTCAATTTAGTATCTTGTATCTTTCAGGCACATATTCTGGAGTACGGCCTTGCTGTGCATGAGAAGTTTGTTCCTCAGGACATGAGACCTCTTCATAAGAAGCTAGTGGACCAGTTTCATCTGATGAAATCCAGTCTTGGCATACAGGTAGAGGCCATGTTTGTAACTGCTGATCTAATGTACACCACTCAGAAGGTGCACAAGGGTTGATATACTAGTTCCATTTCACTTAAAGATAGTACAGTGTGCATCAGGAGGATTGCAACATTTTGTTTAAGATTGTTTTCCACAAATCATTAGCTTAGGTGTTTTACAGAAGCACACACTGCATGTGACCACTCAAACCTGCTGCTGTGTTAAGACTGCTGAGTCTGAAGGCCTGAGTCCTCTGATGAAAAAACTACCCCTCATTAAACACGCTGCTTCATCTGCACATGTGTGCTTTTTATTTACATACCCCATGCTGGCACAAGAAATCATTTAGTTATGCTGACTTATTTTCTCCACTTGAAAACCCCAGGAGTTTCCAGCCTACGTGCGTGCAAGCCCAGTGCACTTCACCAATGGAAGCCCACGCACATGCAGGAATTCTGTGCCCAACATCATTAGCCCAGACGGTGGCAGAGGAGTTACCAGGCGGAGGTAACAACCTTTTTGTTCAGAATTTGTTGATCTTTTCTGTAGCTAAAAGAAATTCATTTAATAGCTGTCTTTGAATAGAAGTAATCTCAGGAACTTCATTGTAAAATATAGATTTAAAAAAACACTTTAAAGCCTTTTTTTTACTCCTGAAATCTCAGTCGATATACCTGAAATTCTCTCTTTCATATTGTCTAACTCAGCTTTCCTTTCCTTTGATGTGCTAACGTTGACAGCATACCTGTCTGCCTCTTACCTTTTTTTTTTTTTTTTAAATTTATTTATTTATTTTACTTTTTATGTCCCCGCCTCACCTTCAACATCACGCTTGGTGCCTTTGCTCTCTTCTTTTCTCTTCTTTACTGTTGTGGCTCCATCTGGGCATAAAGTAGGGGGTGGGGGGCTGGCACCCACAAGGGTATATTTGTGTGGCTGCTGCCAGGCCAGTAGTCAGACCTTTGTGTGTGTGCGTGCGTGTGTGCGTGCCTGTGTGTGTGTGTTTTGTTGTGTTCACTGACCCTACCACTCTGTCTACCTGCGACATTCTTCTTCCACAGTCTGATCCCAGGAGGCACAGCCACACACAAAGACTCAGAAACACACATCACCTCAATCTCCCAGTGACATTTCACATTTTGGTTATAGAGTTTTTGATTTCTTTTTGTACTTTTTGGCAATATATAACCAGGGAAACTCTCTTGCCTTTCTTTTATACCACTGCCTTGTAACAGACTAGGGCTTAAAATGTGTTTGCTGCTTTGATGATGTTCTAATCTGGCATTTTGTTTGTTTGTCTCTTTATCCATCTTTGTCCTGTGTGCCTTTTTGCTGGTCTTTCTGCGGCTCACACTGACTTTTCGGTGAGCGAAACATCTCATAGCCAATAAAATACATAACTGATCTCCTTTTACTGAATCCTTTTAAAGCCTTGTATCTCTTTGTCCTTCCTTTAGCCGTCTCAGCTATCCGGCGGTGAACCGCTACTCTTCGTCCTCTCTGTCATCACAGGCCTCTAATGAAGTTAGCAACATCACAGGGCAGTCAGAGAGCTCGGATGAAGTCTTCAACATGCAGGTGCACCTTCTGTTTTTAGTTTTACCCACACATCCATGCAAAGGTACAAGACGCAGCTCCCATCCCATTTACCCTTTTGCTCCCTGCAAATATCAGCTGCAATACCCGCCCCTCATTTTTCTCTCTTCATGTGACCCTTTTTCTACTCTCCTCCAGGTCTACTCTTTTCTCTTCTTGTTCAGGGCTTTGCCCGGCCAAGCAAATCGTCATGATTGTATCAAATAAGGACCTAGGCTTTGTGCAGTCTGTTCTGGGAGCTTGCTGGAGTTGGGCAGTAATCTAAACTAGATTTGGCCAATTCATAAAGCTGCCGACAACTCCTGGCAAGCTGTCGTTCGCACCTGGCAGAGCTGGAAATATCAGGGAGCAGAGAAAAACATAATAGAAAAAAAGGCTGTTGTCAGGCATCTGATGCAGCCTATTAAAGTATTAGTTTTGATCATCATAGCTTGCACTCCCTTTAGCACCTATTCCCTCTGGAGAAAACCTATTTGGGTTTTTAATTGAATTCCTGGTGTGTAGTGTGCAAACATTTGCAGGAAAAAGAAAAAGAGAAATCCTTTTCGCTTTACAAAAACAGAAACCATATGAGTAAGTTGACACTGTGAACAGAATTTTAGCTTGTAATTTAATAGTGACAGATAATCAGCATTTTCATTATTATTGTAATATGATCGTGTGTGATAAATACATTGCAGAAGCCACTCAACGAGATAAATCACTTCATTTACACACGCAGTGTATTCACACATGCAAACATTTACTTAATCAAATGAATTCCCAGATTAGTTGGTCTCACATTGGTGATGACTGAAAGAATAATTTGTTTATTTATTGAAAGTTTTATTGCCATTCCAATATTGAGCAATGTTATTGCACAGTGCAGATTTTCCTCATATGATGCAGGCCTGTAATTTAATATTCACAGTGATGATATATAATGATGTGTTTCTTTTGTCTTCCCACCCACTGTATAGCCCAGTCCATCTACCTCAAGCCTCAGCTCCAACCACTCTGCCTCACCCAACGTCACTAGTTCCGCCCCCTCCAGTGCCAGAGGTGAGGGTAGCACACTGCAGAACAATTCATTTTTTCAGAAGTCCGTCTGAGGAAGTAGACAGAGGTTCAGCTGGTCATACTGGACATGGGTACAGAACTCTTTGACCTTTCAGTGACATGATGTTACCTCAAATCACCACCATGTCCTGTCTGCTGAGGTTGGTGGGACGAAGATGGCAGCACATGGAGGTAACAATAAGATGGGAGGTAAAATGGAAAGCCAGAGAGACTGAGAAGCAGAGAGAATACAATATGAGCTGACATGAAAGATGAAATGGGCTGAGACGTGGAGACATATGCTGGTGAAAGAGACCAGTGAAAATGCAAGAGTAAGAGGTGATTACAGCTCTGTGGAGGATGCCTCTTGGACCTCTATATAGTCTCCAGTCCACCCTGGTTTAACAAAGGATTCACTCAAGTGGAGTGTGACTCTAATGCTCCTTCTGTCTGCCCGTTTATCTCACTGTGTTCAAATGCATGTTTCTACCTCTTATCATAAAAAATAGGAATATATGAAGACATTTATGGAAGTGTATACACTCCCCTTTGGCAAGCTGCTCGCAACAGTCAGCACCCTTATAAAAGTGGTCTGCAGAGAATTATTGCTACTGTGGTTTTATCTGAATGAGAGCCAGTGATGGGTATCTCATACTTGTATGATAGTCTTCCAAGTGCCATCACAGTCACTAATAGATCAGGACCCACAGCTAACATAAAAAGAAGCGCTGTGAAAATGGACACTGTTTGAGAATTAGCATATGCATGTGTGCTTTATGTCTGTTACATACTGTATGTTTCCGTTTACCGATTTGGCATCCACTTTACTCTGTTGTGATTGTCCAGTGTAGCAGAGGAGGTGAGGGAGTGAGGGTGGGGGGAATTAGGAAGGTGCGTGTAAGTGTGTGTTGGAAGGGGCAGGCCATTTATCATGTTGTGGAGCTAGTGAGGCTAAGAGAATGGCCGAAAGAGGCTTGGAGGGAGAAAGAGAGATTGGCCTTTCCTGATTGCCAGTATTTGTGGGTAATAGTCTAACACCTTGCTTGCTGCTGTTTGGTCTCTTATGTGTTTGTGCATTGTTGTGTGTGTTCTGTGCGTTACTACTTTAACACCTTTTACATCCATTTCAGGTTCACCTCAAATGGCAGAGAAACACAAGCATTCCAGAGAAAATGCCTGTCTGTCTCCACGTGAGAGGCCGGTCAGCGCCATCTTCCCCAACCCCCTGGACCCTGCTCAGGTTAAAGAAATGATGGTTTTTGGGGGTTTTTTTTTAAATAGAATTATGCATTTTAAAATATTTCCCTGTGGTCTACATAAATTGCAAATGCTACACTTGGGTCTGAATTCTCTATTAATTTAACTCCACAGGTCCTTCTTCAACACTATTTCTGAGTAATGTCACTAGAAATGTGGTGTTGAGTGCAGCCCTTCTTTGGTACTAAACAAATACTGGACTAGGACAAATGAGCCACTTTATGCCCCGCCCCCTCCAGGTTGTTTACTGTGCTGCTCTGTCCCGTTCAGCCAGTTATGTTTGTTAATACAACCAGGAACTGAACATTTTAGGTAATTAGCTCAAAGTTTGGACATATTATCAATATGGACTATAGCCACTGCTGCTGACAAACAATTATGTCGTACTCAGAGAAATGTTTGTCAGAAGTCTTGACCTTATATGTGCAAATATTGTGATGTAACTAGTTAGAAAACATAACAAATTCAGCAGTAATTGCAACACATTTTTCCCAATATTTTTAGTTTTTTGTTTCAGTTTTGTAGCAGCTGGAGGGTTAAAATTCAAACTAGGGTCCAAATACACAAATAAATTAACCAAAGACTAAGGTTTAGCAAAATATGATCCCTTTAAAATTATTTTGAAAGGTGTTTTATTCTGAAGATCCTCACAGAATAATCACTGTGGTTAATTTGCACTTTCCTAGACCAGTATTTATTTAGTCCCAAAGACAAAAGTGAGTTTAGCAAAATATGACCCCTTTAATACACACTTGTACAGGATCTCGCTGAGTGAAATGCAAATGTGAATTGTCATATTGTATGTAGTATCCATGTGTATACTTGCGGCATATTGGTAAATCTACAGGGTTGTCTAGAGGACATGCAGCTGCCCTGGGTGTACTGTGGATCAGGAGTGAAATTCCACTGTAATTTGCAGACACTGCATGTAGTTACAGTCCTTTTTAATTGACCATTGGAATGTCATGCAGATGTGCGTTTTTTTATTACGAAGTAAATTGAAAAATAATCCTGTGCAGTGCATGTGAACAGTTAGCACATTTACAATTGTCCAGGACTGCACCTACAAAGAAGGTGTATGTGAGTACAGAAAACAAGGTTACCTTTGTGTTGTAGAATACATCTCAATGTGTGACTTGTAGAATACCTCCTGTTCTGGCATGTGTGCCATAATTGCCTTTGAGGCTGTGAATTACATGCTTTTAAGAGTCACTAACATTATTTGTTTTTTATTAAAGGACTACAGTGTCAGTCAATAGGAGAGTTCTTTTTCTTTTCTTTTTTTTTGTAAAAAAAATCCTGTACAGTAAACGTATGTGGTTGCAACAACAAGAACCAACATGATATCATCACTGGTTCTCTGGCTGAAGGGCAGCAGGCAGTACTGTTACAAACTCATCTTCACTGACAAAGTTACTGTAACAGAAAAAATAGTGTACTCAGTTTTCAGGGCCATTCCTCTCTTATAGTCAGCTCTGGCACTTCTGGCAGATTTCTTACACTGTTTGTGTCGGGATGCCGTGTTCAAGTCGCAAGAAACTCAATGATAGAATTTGTACAGATTAATATATATTGAGAAGCCTAACGATTTTCTTCAGCAGTGAAGTATTAGCTGTGTGGTGCTAATGGGATATTGATTATTAAAAACACCAAGAATAATTATTGTACGAAGTGCAACAGGAGGAAATACATCTTAATAATTTATTCATAGGGCACTCACCTAATTGTACAAATACTACACCACTCCTAGATATAGAATTCATTCAGCATTGAGCGGTCTGTCAGAGCCTATCTTTCTCTCAAACAAACAACAGAGTTCTAGTGTTTACTTTAAAGCTGGACTTAACCTGCTGTATCTCATGCTGTACATATTTGTCTTGTTGTATTTGCAGAGAGCTCCTCCTCATCAGATAGGGGATACCACTTTACCAAGGAGTGACCCAAACCTCTCTGCACCAGACAAAGGTAGAGCCCACTTAACCATATTCTTTAGTTGCTTTGTTGGTAATGACGCCATAATTATTATGTGTACATGTATGTGTGTATGTAACTGTCATCAGTGGTGCACATAGATAGAGTCACAGTAACCAGCTTTGCCACTGACTCAGTCATACTGTTTTGGGTCATGGTCATCTGTCCAAACATGAAGGGTGTATGACAGTTTCTGTGCAGAGTGACCAGGGGCATCTGTCTTCACACAACTGCCTCAGGGTGCTATGCCTTCTCAGAGCAGACACATATTTCTGACTGACTGCTAACAAGGCACAGTGTTCACAGCAGAGCTTTTCATCTCTGCTGCCTTCTTCAATAAAATGGCAGGTACTAATTGTGCAGTGCAGACGGATGTGACTGACATTCATCCACTATGCATGAATGCCCACAATATAAGACTATCAGTGCAGCATACTCTGTGGAGGATGTATATTTCTTGCATTTTCTGGGGAAAAAATGAACCTGTGTGGTTGAAAGCTGGCCCCCGTGTAATTAAAAAACCCATGCAGTTTGATTGGTTTCCTCTAAACTTCAATAAAACTGTTGAGTATAAAATAAAAACTTGAAATTCATTTCCTTCATAAGTGCCAGCATAAAAGATGGCACAAAGAACAGTTTGTGAAGTAATTAAGGAGGAATATGGAAGAAGAGATGCCTTAAAAGTAAGAATCAGAGGTGTGACTATGATAACTTCCTTGCGCTCACACAGTCACGCATTGTTCTGTGATTCAAGTGTAACTGGTAAATAATGCAGTGAGAGAAAGATTAACGGCTACAATATGGTGATATATATGACAATGATAGAAAGTGCCAGAAATAACACAAAACCTGTGATTGCATAAAAGTGTACTTTGTCGCATCATGTGCTTTGAACCTTAAACTGTTAAGTCACATACTAAATATAGGTGCTTGTGAAAATTGATCATGAAACAGATGAAATCCGCTCCCTACTGCTGTATAACTACGTTGTGTTTTTACACTAGAAGCAAGACTATGATTTTCTTTTAGTTTCACACAAAATGGTAAAGCAGCTGTCCTGACTTTATTGCAAAAACTACAAATAGCTAAAACCAACATTCCAAAGTCCAATATTTGGAGCTACTAGATGCAAGATGTGGAAGTTGTATGACTGATTGGGCTGATTTCTTAGTTCCCATGGCTAGAGCATGTGATTGGTTCCTACTGGGAGCAAATGCATGTGTCAGATGAGTGGATGGGAACCTTATAATTGTTTTCTAGTGTTAGTATTAGAATGAGTTCTGTAATGTTGGGGTGGGGAATGGGGTAGGTAAATATGTCTTCCTAACTAGATTACTGCTTTCCACCAATGTTAAGACCACAAACTAACTTTTATTTGTAGGTCTATGTACAATGTAATTGCCTATCCCTCCTGATTTTCTTTTTTCTTTTATATTTTTCTGAAAACACAATAAAAATGTTTTGAAATATAATATTAATATGACAAAATCTATTCCATTCGGTTGGTGCTCTGAAGTGTTATACAGCACCTTACATAGCATTTCTAAAAGATATGAAACATAATCTATTGACCAAACTATATGAACTTTTACATTTGAAGTAAAGCCTGTATTTCTGTAATTTGTCTTAGCATGTGTTTATTTTGCGTATGTTGCCAGTTATCACTCCATTCACAATGTTCTGTTTGTGTTCTGTGTCCTGTTTTGTGCTATTCCATAACCTTTTGAGTGACTTGTGATGTTTTTTTGTGTACTGTAAGTGAGACCCACACCCAGTAGCTGGAGCCTAGACAGTGTCAAAGAGGGTGCACCATCCTTATCTGACTCTGTTGGCAAATTGCTATGTCCTCCTGTACCACCTAGGCCACCATACTCAGGTAAAATGGCCCATCAAAGTGAATCGTCTCCTGAACACTCTTACTAATTTTCCATTCCGCCTTTTGACACTTGGTGCCCTCTTTACCTCTTTACACTGTGGCATTTCCCCATATCTCAGTCTCTCAGCTACTGTTTCCTGGCTTTCTCATCTTGATGTCAATCAATGTATCAATGTGATGATACCAGCGCTTTCTTTCCCAACAGACTTGAACTGCTTGTATTTTTTGATTCAGTATATGATGTATCAATTCAGCTGAAAATTTGTGGACTTTTGAGATCTTGGATCAATCCTAATTGAAATTCCACTCAATTCTGAGATTTCTATTTTTTTTTGTCTCTCAGTCCCCTCAAGAGTTGCATGTCATTACTTTTACAGCAGCAGTTTTCAACTCAAATTCTGTTTTACTTATTTACTTATTTACCAATGCAACAGACTTGACTTATTCTCCAGTGTTTCCTGATATATTGCACTGCCCAGCAGCGTAATAAGCAGATGGAGTGTGTTTTTTCCTCTTTTTCTGTCCTCATTGCATTGAAAAGTAACAGCTGTTGGATGTAGAAACAGCTTAAGGCAGCCTAAAGGACCTGCAGAACATCAGCACTTATTTGATTCATTGATGCTTTAAGCCACTGGCCCTTTCAGCTCCATGTGTGTGCATATTTGCATGACTCATGCAGAGTCATCTCTGTGAATTTTGGGTAAAAAAAAAAAAAAAACATACTCTAATTTGAATTTGTTCCCTATCTGTGTTACTCTCTTTCCTCTGTCAGCAGGCTCCACAGCAAAAAACATGAGGTCACAGTCTCCCGTTCCCACATCCAGATCTCCACAAAAGGTTGGTTCTATTCCTCTTACATACTTTTCTTGTCCATTTATTCCCCAGTTTTTCTAAGTTTGGGGCTGTTTTAAGTTCCTCTCTCTTTTCCTAAGACAGCCTGACCTTGCTTAGTGACAGCCTCGGGTCTTTATCCGACAGTGCTAATGTGTTACGGGCCTGCTCCAGGGTCTTTATCCTACTCTGTGCCAACCCAAGGCTGGAGAGCTTTGCATTAGTGTTCAGTGAAGCTGCTAACTGCTCCAGTGCTGCTGATTTTGTAGTTTTATGACATGACGGTCCTAAAACAGGACTAACCCAAAATGGAACTGACTGGAGGGCATTAATCGTATTAGCTGAATGTACTGAAAATACACTTAGTAGACAACAACTGTTGTCCATTGTGTTTCACTGAAAAGATGTCACCTTGCTTGCTAATATATGCAAAGCCAAATGGATTTAGTTAATTTGTACAGTGTGTACTCATCAGTGAATCTAAATTTGAAAGATTAGATGCTATTCCTGATTTTCTTTTCCTCTCGATGAGACGGAACCTTGGTTTCTTGTACTGAATTTTCCCTTTAGTCACTTTGATCTAAAATACTGTATATTTAAACAAGGTTTTAATATTCTTCACATCAAGTAGCAACCTTGAGTGTTTTCATGTTTTTCCACTGATAAATGCATTGCTCTTGCATTGTCTCCAAGCTCTGATTTGTTGTTAATGAATCTTTTAGTAGTTAATACCAGCTCACATAAACAGAGGGGGCCAATGGAAGGTTAACTGAGTGCTCAGTGAGCTCTAAATGAGAACAAAAATACTTAAATTGTGCGAGGCTTGTCTCGTACTAACTGCTATCAGTGTCTTCTTTATAGGCTTGTCAGAGCCAACACTGTTAAGCTCCCAGCTTTTTTTTTTTGTGGGTGTGATGTCTTCCTATATGTGACAACTACCAAGGCTGTGCTTGTTTGTGTGTGGTCTATGTGTGTGTTTAAGGTGGGAGGATAGTGTGAGAACAGCTTTGAAACCAAAGTGTGAGTGACAGCTTGGCACTCAGCATGTTCTGTCAATCACAATTCTGTGTGCAGTTGTGTATATATGTTCCCATGTTTGTGTGTGTTGCCTGAGTGCTGTGGCAATAGAAGAGGCCTGGAGTGAGGTACCAAGCTGCCCATCACAGCACAGCCAGAGACGGGTCTTCCACAGACCTCCAGCAGGTCCCATTATCTGACACATGAACACACACCCGACAAACGCACACATCACTTGGTGTAGCCAGGGGCCTATTACCAGACCACAAACTGCAGGGCAGCAGTGAACCTGCAGAAAACACATGGTGCTGGTCTGACAGGGTTGCTGTTACTCATCTCCAGAGGCAGAAATGATATTTACTAGTGGCCTTTCTGGAAAAGTAGGTCAGGACTTTACAACTGCTCATTGCAGTGTATTAAATGCTGATTTTCATCGTATCCAGTCTAAATATGAAAAAATGTATCCAGCCGTGCATGTCAACTAGCTACCTTTCCGTGCATGCCCCCTGTAGCATGCATGATACAACCTTACTGATCAATTGTATACTCCAGTAGATCCAATTAAGTTTTAGCAGAAATAATGGCAGCATGGTATGATTGCTTTGAAAAACATTTTGATGAGTAATCGGATTTTTGAAGAGGGAAGTGTAGCATATTGTGTTTTTTCATCTCGTTGCACAGGACCAATTGATGGAGTGGAAAAACCTGGCCCCCTCAATCTGTTCACTGAGTCTCCTGTTTTTCCCCCCCAAGTATTTAGCGTTGCTTTATGGCTGTGTCAGCACACACTGGAGAGCAGAATAGAAACTGTATTTAATGTGGTCAGTTATCTTTAACTGGCTCCATATATGTAAAGCACAAAATGGGTTTCACTCACATGAGCATGTGAATGACTTTTGAATTTAAAATGAGAATTATAATATTTATGCTTTGAAATGTCTAAAACCCACCAGGCTCACATTATGAGAGTGACATTTATATTGCTTCCAGCTTTTTCAGTGAAATAAAATGGTCTCATGTAAACATGTATATAACATATTGTAATGCAGATAAAACCGTAATGCTTTAGGTTCTTTGTAAGTTTGATTAATGCATGAGTCACATCAACCTGATCTTAATCTACAAAGACAGTAAAAATAACTCCTCACACTATTGCAGGTTTCTTCAGCACATCATCTTGTACTGTGTCTTTTACTTTTATTTTTTGTTTAAAGCCACTTAACAGCAGGATCAACATATTCACTTCTCCCTGCCTTGTGACCTTGTGCCTAAACTGAGATGAAACAAAGGAAATAGTTTTCCAGTGATTTATTGAAAATATCCAAATATTTTTAGAGGAAGACAGAGTTGGGAATTAAACAGTTGAACATTGTAACTCCAATTTGTCAGGATAATGAAGTGCTACACTGTTTGTATTATTCTGATACATTTTTCATACTTTTTTGTCATAGATAAATTATAGCTATAGAGGGCACATTAAATGTCTAACTAATACACATAGAAACAATCTGGGTAAATGCAAGTTACAACTGTACAAGAGAATATTTCCACAGAATGAGGCGGGCAGGGGAATGGATTAGTGTATGATGGGACTAACTTGTCTCTGTAGCAGCTGAAAAAGTCCTGGAAAATAATTTCAGGGAAACAGTGGGAACCCTATAGTGGAATTGATCATCTCCTCTAACTTCTGGAAAGAAATGAAACTATTGTCTTTCCCAATTATTCTCTTAAAAGTGACAAAATGCAATGATTTCTTGTCATCTTTATCTCTCTCTAGACCACAGTGCCGCCGTTCACCCCGTCTCCCACTGAGTGCCAGTCTGCCAGTCTGGTCTCCAATTCTCCCGTCCTCTCCGGCAGCTACAGCAGTGGTATCTCCTCCCTCAGTCGCTGCAGCGTGTCAGAGGCTTCAGGCACGGAACTGCCCACGGGTGACCACCCGACCCACCCACTGCCTCCTCCCACCACCCTGCCAAACTCTGTTTCCAGCAGCTCAGACGAGCCGATTCGCAGGGAGAACAAGACCCCACCCCCCTATAGTGTGTACGAGAGAAACAACCCTCGCAGGCCTGTACCGCTGCCCCACAGCCTCTCCATCCCCCCACAGACGGACCCCCCGGCGCTGCCACCCAAGCCTCACCAGCTCCGCACAGGTAGCATGAAGCTGGACGGGACGTCTGACCCCCGAGTCCCCAGACCAAGGCCTCTGCCCCGGAAAGTGTCCCAGCTATAGGTGCTGGCTCAGTTTCACTGCTGGGGCTTAAGGAGGAAATACACTGGCATATTTTGCACTTTTCTACTGGGCACTCTCACTTGTCTTTTGTGATCTCTAGTTTAGCATTCCTGATCTAAACTCCAATAAAGGATACAGGCTTATAGATTAACAGGCAGTCAAAAAACTGAAGAAACTCTCAAATAATCAAAGTTTCTTTTTGTATTTACTAGAGGGCATTGCATTGACTTTTGACTCGGTCATTCCGCACTTTTAGCTCTAGTACATACATGGTCAGTCTGAACATATGTTTACCAGAACACTCTAGAAGAACACAGTTTTGATAGATGTAATAATCTCAAATATATGTATATTGGTATATATGAAAATTGTTTTTGCCTTAAGTATTGGAAACAGAGTCTTTTATCAGTGAGTCTTGCACGTTTTTATTTTTTTGTTTGTTTGTTTTTTAATAACTCTGTACATTGTATACCGTATGGCTATAAAGGTGCTAGAGGCCTGAGTATGCATTTCAGTCAAGTGTAGTAGACAAGGATGTGTTCCTGTAGTCATATCCACACAAACAGTGGTACAAAACATCACACGGAATTTTACACTTAACATTTTTAATTGGATTTCTTCACTCAACTGATGCTGTTCAAAAAAAAAAAAAGAGATGAGCATTTATGACATTAACATGGTTTAAAATGTACCATTTTACAGAGTAATAACAGCAGTTTTTAGGCTAATTATCACACATGGTCATATGTAAATTAGAAAACTAGAGATATTCTCCAAAGCAAATTGCCGCCTTAACAATACTGCCGCCTCTTTCTCTAAAATTAGCATCTTTCCTTCTCAGTCGTGGATTTCCACTGTAACCACAGCATCACAACCCTGGAACAGACACAAAGGCTAAATTGGCTGCAAGTGCATGTTTTGAAGCTGGATTTCACCATTTACCATTGTCATTTATGTGGATACACCCTATTCCTCCTGCATGATGTACATGAAAACAGAATTTTTAGGGGTAGGGTTACCAAGTATTGTGCCAAAGGAAAATGTACAATGTGCTGTAAAGAACTTTTCTTTTTTTTATTGGACCTGGGACCTGACATCAAGATGCTTGGAAAGACCTTTTTTAAATGATTTGTAGTGAGATTTTTTAAAAGTGGTTTTAAGTTGACATGCAAATATCCTAATTAAAATATTATGTACTAATCAGATGTAACTGTAGACAAGCACAAAAAGAAATGTTCATCCGTATTATGACCTGTACTGTTATTAGGAAGTCTCTATTTGACAGAGCAGTAATTAGAAAACACTTTTACTGCCACTCTTTAACTTGTCAGCAGCGACCTTGCAACACACAAGGATGATGGTCTATTGAAGAATCATTTAGATAAATATTTACAAACTAATCATTGTTAAATATTTGTACAGTTGAAATTTGATTTCTGTTTAATTAAAAACATAGACGTGAGTTGACTGCACTAAGATGTCGACAAGTTCAGCCACGTTGCAGTGCTGCAGTGAAGTAATTATTCTGTGGCTGGCAGATTTCACACTGTTTTGTAAAATAGAGGACAGTTTGGCATAAAATAATCCAAAATTCTGTGCAAGAGTTTTTGAAAGGGGTAACTTAGCTATAGTAATGTTTGTATGTTTCATTTTTGTATGGCTAATTTACTTTTTCATTTGTTGTGAATTTTTGAAATTAAATATTCACATTAATCAGTACTTGAGAACCTGTAAATGATATGATGAGATTAATGTAAGTATGCCAAATATAAAAATTTGTGTATTACAATTAATGTAAATATTGTGTTTTTAACAAAATGTAGCTATAACAATTTACAGCTTTGAATGTAATGTTGAAGCAGCAAATCATTATTATAATGTTCAAACTTTTATGGTTTTGTGAGTGTAGAAAAACTAAGGTCATGCATAATGACACCTAACACATTTTAAGTTCAATAAACTGCCCTATGTTATAAGATCTTGGAGAGATGTTTCTTTATCTCTATTTTTTGCATGTTTGATAAACTCCTGTGGAGGGAAGCAATAAGTTGTGTAGAAAAGAAGCAATAACAAACCAAACTGACTCTGAACACACTGCTGTTTATAAAGGCGCTTTTCCACTCCATGGTACCAGCTCTACTCTATTCGACTCTACACGGCTATTTCTCTTTTCCATTACAAAAAAGGACCCTGGAATCTGATCTGTTTTTTAGTACCGCCTCAGTCGAGGTTCCAAAATCCTGGAGCGTGACAAAACGTGACGTCACGACACTGCAGACACTGATTGGTCAGACCGTTTTCTCTGTGTGATTTACAAAAATCCGACACGGAAGTAAGACAGTGAATAGCGAAACATGAATCCACATGATGACAGAACAAAACTACACCATAGACGGTAACGTAGATTCAGTCTGTGGTGGCGGACGAGAAAAATCCAGACGAAAAAATACGCAACGAGCGAGTTTTCGGCGACTCTCTGAGCAGACGACGTGGAAGTAACGCACCGTGTAGGAGTAACGTGTCGAGCCGAGACGAGCTGGTCCCATGTAAGTGGAAAAGCACACCAAGTAGAGTCGAGTGGAGTCGGTATTAAAGCGTCAATATCGTGCCTGAGATATTGAGAAGCAAAAAATTAATATCTGAGAACCAAACCACAAAATCATAAGGGCAAAACTGTAAATCTGCAACCAAGAAATGAAATTCTGCAAAGGAGAGCCCTGTGATGTTGTCTTGTCGATTCGTTAACAATCTCTACTTTTCAATTGGTATCTCTCGGTTACGCTTTTTTTCTCTCTCGCTTTCAATTATGAAAAGGTTCTCACTTGAGTTTGGACACAGATTTTGCACCTGTAAGAGGGTGGGGGCATTTTCAGATGCTGGGGGTGGGATGTAGTAGCTCATTGGCTACTGACCGACACTGCATTGGAAATGCCCCCCCCCACAGATGTAAAATCTGAGGGGCCCTTTGGCTCGACATGGCAACCATGCATCCATTAGTCTGTGTGGGAGCTGTGGTCACAAATGTAGGTTACCACCACTGGAGTGTGAATGTGAGAGTGAATGAATAATGGATCAATAATGTAAAGTGCTTTGGGTGTCTTGAAAAGTGCTACAGAAATCTAATTTATTATTATTATTATTATTATTATTATTATTTTCTGACCTGCTTAATCCTTAAGAGGGTTGTGAGGGTGCAGGTGCTGAGCTCAGCTACTGATGGGTGAAGGTTAGGTTCATCCTGGGCGTGACACCGTGTTCAGCATCACAAGCTTTCACTCTCATATTCACACCTATGGGAGACTTATACTGATTGTTACTATGGTTAACATCCCATTAACACTACATAAGAGTAGGTGGGCAAATTCTGTAGTGCATGGCTAATACCTGAGAGGCAGGAAAAAAAGCAGAAGTTAAAAAAAAAAAAAGAGGCATGTAAGACGGAAACAGTTCGCTTGACTGGTCCATGTTGTTTTGTTTTTTATATTTCATATCCAACAATTTTTACTTTATTATCAGTTACTTGAAAAAGTGATAGTACTTACATGCTCTAAAATCCTTCTGTTTCTCATAATTTAACAGTAGGCCTATATTAATTTCACTTATAACAGGAGTGCTAAGACTGACAGCGGTGCTGCCCCAGCTCTGCCAATTCCAAACACATACAGCTACAATATCATCAACTGGTTTTTATAGTACTATCTAAGATCAATTAATAACTACAGAAATATTGTATAATTATGTAGGAATTTGACTAAATGCAAGCTGCCTGTCCTGTTTCTAAGATACAAAGTTTTCTGGCATTAAAATAAATGTTTTGGTTTTTGGTCATCTTTTGTTTAGTTTGATAGAGTTTATTTGAGCTCTTGGAAAAAAATATTTTTTCATACCTATGAGAAAAATTAAAACAACAAATCTCTGGTGAATCCCAGATGACAATGGGCAAATACAACATATGTCAAAGTGATTTATTTATGTATTCTCCCATCAGGGCCAATGTGGTTTATTTTCTTGCTATTTTCTTATGCTACTGTCAACTATTAGTCTGTAGCCTGTGCTTGGCCTGTCTCCACTTTTGGACCATATTTTGGCTTGTTACAAGAGGAGAAGAAATGACTCGTTACTTCTTTTGCAGTCAGTTGTCTTGGAAAGCCCTTTTAGTGGGTGGACATGCATGAAAACGATGCATCAAAATAGAACACAACTCAGTATGTTTACCTCACAGTTAATACTTAACTGCCTAACAAATCAAAATGTGTAAATGTGTAAATGCATAAAGGTTTGTTGTTGTAAACACCCTTCTAAAGCCAGAAAACATTCAGGGGTCTGTTTCACAAAGCAGGTTTAGTGAAAACTCTGAGTTTGTTAACCCTGAAATGAGGGGAAACTGAGTTTTCCGTTTCACAAACGGAGCTAACTCAAACCAGAGGGCTAACTCTACCCAGTTTCACAGACCGAGGTAACTTAAGCTCTGGGTCAGTTACCATAGTAACAGACTCTATGAACCTGTTCGGGACCAGTTTTTTCTCAATGAACCTCCACTTTCTCTGTGACTCCACCCACTTTCAGACATGCATAGTATTTGATTTCCTCATTCATTCAGTTAGCAGGAGAGTTTTTGTGTAACGTAGTTCTGCCCTCTGTTTTTTTTTTGTTTTTGTTTGTTTTTTTCAATCCTTCAGCAGGCCTATATTAGAAGTCCATTAGACACTATAGGTGGAGACTTTTTTCAATAACATGTCATGTTATTTTGACAATGATCTCGTGGATGAAGGTGCAGCTTTACTGCAGAGAATTCAATATTGGTAGCAGATGGTTCAGACCAGAGATGTTCTAGAATTCACAGTTATCTTTTTGAACAGTACCATTTCACTTCACAGTCCATCATCTACAAACACAACCTAATCTGTCCGTACATTTACAGTATTACCAGCCCCAGTGATGCTCTGACATCCAGCAGATATTGTGTGGTGAGCTGCGATTGCTTGGAAATGAAAGTTAATGTATAATGTATGAGATGAGGACGGACAGAGCAGTCAGAGACACTATTGGACAAAATCATTTCAGAGATGAAGTCATCATCATCATCATCTTCATCACCACCACATCAGTCAAATAAAGGTGTAAAACACATGTCATTAGTTCTTCTTAATTTAGTACAAATACCAGAGCACCCACCTATAACTGGTGTTCCAGTATTTCCAGTTCTACATCTGCCTCCTAATCTTATGGTGTTTTTTTTCCCAGCAGGTGAATTTAGTAGATGTCTTTTACTGGTAACTGTGAATACATAAGGAAGATATTAAATGATCTGGTGTCACGTGACTTCCACCGAATTAACCTGTGCTGTCATTGTCTCAGTCTGTGCAGGGGAAGTGGACGGACCCTCCGGCTGCTGACCACTGTACTGACCAATGCACTGACCAATGCACTGGCCACTGTACTGACCACTGCATTGACCACTGCTGCTGACCACTGCACTGACCAATGCAATGACTACTGTACTGACCACTGTACTGACCTCTGCACCGACCACTGTACTAACCACTGCTGCTGACCACTGCACTGACCACTACACTGACCACTGTACTAACCACTGCTTCTGACCACTGTACTGACCATTGCTGCTGACCACTGCACTGAGCGAGCACTGTACTTCTGCCCTGTGGGTTTGCACCTAAATTAAATAAATTAATATGCTTCCATTCTCTATGATACTTTTAAAATCATTAACAGAAATGAGTGTGTGTAGTTTTATAGCTTTTTGAAAATTATTCCATGACCATGGTGCATGGTATGAAAATGCTGTGATGTGTCATGTATGCAGACATTTGTGTTTTGTTCCACTAATGAAATACTAGAATTATAGGATTTGATTTATTCCTCCACAGAAACAGCAGAGCTGAACAAATTAAGTTTTTTGTTTCTTTTTAATTTGGTGATATTCAGATTGACATGAAGTTCTGTTTAACACAATGTACTTATCTAGCTCCATTGTAACCTGCCTCATTCTTTAAATGTCACATGCTCTGGCATCTACATCTGTACAAAGTGTTAGAAGGCTGTGGAAGTCTCCCACTGGCACATGTGGTTCAGAGGCTGTGGATGAGTTACTGGTGTGTGATAATAGAAGACACATCCACACAGGGGAGCGAGTTCCCTGTTCATCACAGGGCATCTAATTACCCACCACCACCACAGTCGAACTGAAGACTGCTCTGGCTCCATAATCACTGCAACAGTTGTATGTTGATGGAGTCTGTTCTGCTTGACCAATGGAAACTGAACATTTTGAAGTTTTGATGTTGTGTGAAAAATTGTGTGCTTTTGTTTTCATACAGTTTGTGGAATATGGTGAAGGGGAGGCTTCATCTGTCAGCACTCGTCTTCTTTATTGGTGGTTGGCTGTAATTTGACGGCAATTATCATGTCAGGGATGAATTCCTGTTTAGTGCAGACTCTCTTTGCAACAGAAGGAGCATACTACAATGACAGGAGAGACATGGCACCGCCATTCAACAAGCCTCAGAGAATTCATGTTGGTTACAAACCTCCGTGGGTTTGTCAGCCTGCCCATTACTCAGAGGAAAGCTGATGTCTGCTTAGCAGGCAACAAAGCCATCTGTGGTTAAAGGACAGGAGAGAGTTAAGCAGGCTACACATTTCTGCTGATCCCAGACATTGACATTTTACATTTGTGGGCTCAGATGGCTTACATACGACAAAAGGAACCATAGCTGGAAAGCAAAGCAATGTACTAGTATGCAAATATTTTGAACGTGCACAGCACCCTGTAATCATAAAGACATTCAGCATATTTCTAAGAGATGCAGCATTCATTATATCTAGCACATGTTTTTGCTGAACAGTTTAGCCCTATTATACAAGCACTAAACATCCTCCGTTTATAGCATTCATGGGTGATGATACATAATTATCAGGGGAAAGGCAGTGCTAGGTATTAATTTAAAGTTGCCTGAGGCGAATTTTGGAGAACACACAGCCGCAGAGAAACCCAAGGTGTTTGTCTCGCTCTGCAAATCTCCCCAGGGAGAGGAGAAGCTGGAGCAGCTCTGCAGGGAGCAAAGAACCTCCACCTCAGAGGCACACTGAAGAGAAGTTTCAAAGAGAAACTCGCAAGAATAGATGGCATGTTTTATCTTTCTGCTCCACTCCTATATCTGCTCTGTTGTGTTCAGCAGCTTATGGGGGGATTTTCACCTGACAGCTTCAAATACTCCAGGTTGTTTTTAATGGCACGATGAGTGAAGTTTAATTTTTTGACTTGCTGTCCTCAGAGGAGGACTGTTGCCTCAGCTGAACAGACAGTTGACTGCTAGTTTAAATGCTTTGAATGCTGAAGAGCTACACAAGACAGAGAGATCAGGGAAAAGTGTGTGTGTATGTGTGTTGTGTATGTGTCTGAATGTGTATTCTTATGAGAGACATACTGTATTCTTGCATTACTGTCAGGTTCATGGAGGAGTTTTGTTGCTAAAAGGTGTAGTGTACAGTTCAACCTTTGTGCAACAATACAGAGAAAAAAAGTATTTGACTGGTAATATTCATTTAGTGCCATGCATTGTGATAAACATTTGACAGCAAAGTACATTTCACTTGCAAATACACATAATTGTGAAACTACATCATTAATAACATTACCTCAAAAATATTCATGTAAATTGAGCATGAGATTACATTTATTTGGTGAAGTAATATGTACAAATACATGTAGTAAAATAAGCAAATAAGTAGCCCAATAGGCTTCCATTGAATATAGTGATTTAATATTCAGCTGCTAAAAGTTATTTAAACCAAACAGATTCAGTGAATAGGTTCTCATTTCTTACACAACAATCAGTTTGATAGAGCTCATAAAGATTAGGCTGTGTTTCAATAGAAAAAGGTCCTTTATCTTATGAGTCCAGATTGACCTTATTTCAGAGTGACGGACACATCAGAGTGAGAAGAGAGGTAGATGTTAGAGGTAGATTGATTACCCATCATGCATAGTGCCTACAGTGCAAACTTGTGGGAGCAGTGTTATGATCTGGGTTTGATTCAGTTGGTCAGGTCTAGGTTCAGCAACCTTAAAATGTTCAATAAATGAGGTCAGCTGAACCTGGATATACTGAATGACCAGGTTAAACATCAGTGGATTTTTCTACCCTGATGAGACAAACATATCTTGTACTTCTTCTCATAAAATTGTGAGCATATGACTATAATTTCTAAAGTTTCCAAAAATTATGTCACCCTTACTGTGAGACTTCAGGAGTACATTTTAGTAAATGTGTTTCGAATCAACACAAATGAATACTCAAAGATGAATGATTAAAATTTACTCTGCTTTATTTCATAATCATCCATGATGACATTATGGTCAAATGTTGTCATCAAATGTTAGGTACTAATTCTAGCCATTATTCAAAACCTTACTCTTTTGTCTCTTAATGAAGACAGGATGTTTCTCACTACCATCATCCATACAGTGCACATTTGCATTTTACTAAAATCACAATACTTTCTATTGTTTTAGCTCTATGTTGTGAAGCTGCACAGATATGGTGCATATATGCATCTCAATTCTTTGGCCATGAGCTTAGTTATCTTTATTCAAATAACTAAGAAATGTTTTGTTAATGCGCTTTACCTGTTCGATTTGCATGTGACCATTACAGCCATCTCATTATCATATGCCCCTGTCCTTACCACTGACTCATCCTTTGAAAGTCAACTAACAGTGACCCAGTTTACAGAGCTCTTGTGCTCTCCAAAGGTTCTCGATCCTGGCTTCCACCTCAGCTGTCGTGGTTCAGTAGTCTGCAGGGCAGGACCAGAGGGCAGCCGCATCAAGCTTGCAACGGGCCAGCCATGTTAAAAGGTAGTCTTTTGCCCTTATCTAACCTCTTTCTGTCTCTCTACTCTCATTCTCCGTGAAGTGTATATTAAATTAAATGTCTCTTTCCGTCTCCACTCTCTTGGGTGATCGCCTTAGTTCTGCATGGCTAGTTGAGTTGTGAAGATGCATTTCTTACTTCTTCCGCACACATAAATAAACATGAGGTCAGGTGTGATTTTTTACACTGTTCCCGTAGGGGTTTGCTGTTGCGTTAAAATCCATCAGGATTTTCTTTAAGGCAATAAGAGTGCATAGGACCTTTTGAAATCTGCATTATAGATGGAAAAATGCCAATAGCTGATGTTCAAAGTGTGTTTGTTTGATATACAAGTAAGGTTACTGCTTAAGGTTTTATTTCACTTACATTAAAAAGAGATGTTCATAGTTTGACATTCAATTGGAGCTTTGCATCAGAGCAAGGAGCAGTTGTTTGTTTCTTCCTTGACTTTATAAAGTGAATGTGACTTCTCAGCAGAGTTCAACAATAGCAACTTATTGGTTGCCAGACACGCGTTTGTTTCCCTGCCTTTCTGCAAACTTTTCATTTCGCTGCTTGTTTTCTACTTGCCCTCCCATTGTAAGTGGTGTTTCAGAAGACAAAACTGTCAGTATTTGGTTCCCGATTATGTGATGAAGGGGGGTGGGGGTTAGATGTGTGTTTCAAACTCTGGCACCTCTTCATGATGAAACTTCGGGAAAAAAGAGATAGATCAGACCATTGAGATACCGGTGCTGGTAAAGGCGTCAGAGTAATATGGGATAGGATGAGCCTCTCCATCTCTTGTGTAATGAAGAATGACTGAGAGGGATTGCATGGGCCAACAGCTGCTGAAGACAGAGGCCATTGCTATGCACCGAGTGTTACACTTCAGACTGAGCAAGTTGAGACCTACAGCGCGTGAGGTTAGATTGCAAAAAGACAAGAGGAGCGCGAGGTTAAACGTCGCTTCTCTCATTCTTTATCCTTTAAATGACATGGCTCATTCATACAAGCAGCTAGCATTCAAGGACACAAGCAGGATCTAGTGAAAGGAAAAAAAAAGAAAAACGCTGAAACCCAGTTTTACAAAAACAGTGGAAAGAATAAACAGAAATGCGCGCAGAGTGGAAAAAAAAACACATTTAGTTAAAGACTAAATCTTCAACGCCGTCAAAAAAATACAAAAGAATAAAGTCGCTATAGTGAAGCCTGCCTTTTGCTTTACATATTAAAAGAGTTGGTTTTAAAACAGACAGTTTTTGCTGAGATTTCCCTTATGTATAGAGCAACCGGGATGTAGGAAGCAATAAATATAAAAGTCTTTTTAGTTCTCACTCTGTAATTCTTCAAAACAGTTGGCAAAGGCATGAGACATTTATTTTGCACAGTTGGTAACATAAAACTGAGCTGTCTAGGCCCTTTTGGTTTTCACACTCAATAAGTACTGATAAGCTAAACAACGGCAGAGCAAAATGGAATGTAAAATGCAAAAAACACAGTGAATGTGGATAAGAGAGAGTGTGCATCATCATTGGAAAATGAAGCTTTTTTTTGCTTTATGTACAACTGTGTGACTATGCATACTTGTTTGTATTTTTTAGACCTGTCTGATATGACATAGTCCCTGAGGAGCAGCAGTAAGTCACAGTCTTGTTACATAGAAAGGTAACTAGTAAATGAATGCTTGCTGCAGGCCTTTCTCCTCTCCACGTTTCAATCCTGGGAACCAGAATCATTTATTCACATCAAGAGGCTGCTTTGTAATCTACCCAAAGGGACTGCATTTGACAGCGGGTTTATTTATTCATATTACGTTCCCACAGATGCTTGCACAACAAGTGGATCGTTTTTTTATTTTTACACCTGCCTATAGCAAAGTGCACTTCCACACATCTGCACTTCAGAACTTTTTACTCCACGGGGAAGGAGGACAACATCTCCTGCCACGAATAGCTATAGACTGACTTTTTTTTTTTCCTTCATTAGAAGTCCTTTACGGTAAAATGATTCCATTCATTGAGAGAGGTAGAGGAATAATTAATGTGAAACTCACTAAGGATTTCTCTTCTAATTGGCCATATGGACTGGAAAGAAAAGTTTTATTGTTTTCTTTTGTCTTTTAAAAGCAGATGTGCAGGTCTTAGACTTTTGGCTTTAGAGACTCTGTCATCTTTCCCCTGGTGATTCCAGCCATAATTACTATACCATGTTTCATGCTATTTTAGTCCATGCAGAGGTTACAAAGTTAAATACAGACACAGTTTTGCATCCATGGCTACCTCTAGGTGGACTCTGGCTCGTCAACAGGCTTCTCTGAAGAGGTTTGATGTCAGCGTGATGTACGATGTCAGATGTTTACACTCTAATATCTGTGATGCTTCCCCAGAAGGCAGTATTCCTTGGCTGCATTCACACCCATCAAAACTAAGCAATAAATGTACTTTTTATATGTTTTTTTTTTTTTTTTTTTTACGGAGGGAAGCATGTTTTATCTGTGCAGATTGAATAGCAGCAATGTCAGATGTTTTATCATAGACCCTAAACCAACAGCCATTATCTGACTTTGGCATTGGGATCCATCTTTTTAGTTGTTTTGTTTTTTCTTTTGATTGACTACTGACATGCACAGAGAAAACCAGAAACAGTACTTTGACTAAATACACTGCTGAGAAATGTGTTGAAGTTAAATTTAGCTGTTTGTCCTGTGCAGCCCAACTTCCAATCTTGTCACAAATAAACAGGCCCTCTAAGAGTCGTACTTGTCAAGCTGTGGATGAATTATAATGTAAGACACGGTAAACACCACAGACACATTTATTAACATTTTGTTCGAAATAGTGAAATAACTCACATTTATTGTTTCTGAATATGTTGAACTCTCTGAATGAGGGAGTGTGCAGGACCCACGTTATCTCTGTAATTGCACAGAGAACGCCATGAGCAAGACCTGAATAGAGATTAGACTGGTTTCTTCATCTTTGATGTTGGGATCCAGAGCCAAGCCAACATTTTAAATGACTGTCACCTGCTGTGCTGCTGTATATCCCCCAGGGATGCTGTGATCATTGGCAGGTTGCTGCAAATCAGACAGACACTTGACTACCTCTCAATGACAGAATTATAGCTGTTAGGGGGAAGTTGCTCGTTTTTATTTATCTGTTTTCTGTTTTCTCCATGGGTTATTACTTAAAGGTGGTGTTTTTCATCAACTGGTGTCATGGTTGTGGCTAAAGTGTCAAGCCTAGACATTATCCAGACATTAGCGTGTCTTGGCACTTCTGTAGCAGCATTTCTATCTATTTTCGTAATAGAATTATGTAAATCAAGTTGTGGTGCAAACAAGCCCCTGAAAAGTCCTAGCAAATAGCTCCTTCATTACCAATTACAAGTGCAAATTACCTCAGCTTTAGAATTAATCCACCAAGACTGGCACCTTTGCACCCTAAAGCCTCTTTAGAAATGAGGCATTCTCTGATCTTATCTTGGTTTCTGGGATGGAAAAACCTTTTTCTTGTTTACCTGACTAGATGGTGACAATACTGTGTCTTAGCAGTAATAACAGGAGTCGTTTTTTGAACAGGAAAAGCTGAGCACCGTCACCCCTGCTATTTTTGAGATTCTTTTAGGTGGTGTGGGTGGGTGGTGGTGAGCGTTAGTGGATTTGACACAGTCTCAATTTGCCTAACCTCATCTACAAAACACCACTTAAGCAGACAGAATTGTGAAATTTACATATGATTTGCATATGCATAGTTATGACAGACACAAAGGCTTTGTATTATTATAAGTAAAATCAGACTATGTGCTACTGGTTGTTCACATCTTGCTTTTAAAGTTACATTGCAAACAATCTTCCTACATTACTCACTGCATGGATTCAGGCTTAAGAGTGTTTTATATTTTGGGAAAAGCTAGCAGAACAACATGACACACATTTTTGCTACTATTATGCAGATGGTCAATGAACATAATAGGTTTACGGGAGATGACAATCCAAGATGAAGAGATAAATGTGTGTGCTGTGTGTCTTTTGGCATTATTCGAAGAATGCTCAAAGCGAAGTGTATTGTTTAACATCTTTATCAAGTGCGAAGAAGTCTAGCAACAGCCGATCTAGTTTGTAATGACTGTGGGTTTTCCACTCCTGACTGTGCATTTGCATAATGGAATTATGGGCTCAGCCATGCTATGTCTTTAGTGGACCATTAGGCAGGCCTTTACTGGATTGTAATTAGTGGCTTCTGCCCTTCACCTTCATTAGCATGCAAATGAAAATTCTGAACACCAAGAAATATTTGGCACATTGGGAGAAAAATGCCAAAGTGATTAACGGGCAATCCGTAGTGGAATTGTCTGTTTCTATCTATCAGAGTTTTAGAGTACTTGAGATGAGACACTGTAAAGTGGTTGAGTCCTAACAGGTTGATCTGAACAATCAGCATGCTGAAATGAATTTTGATGGCATGACGGGTGACTGAAGGTTCATTTTGGACCGCAGCGTCTGCGGCCTTAATCTGAAAAGTAAAGGCAATCAATCTGATGCTCTGACTGGATACAAGTTAACCTTTGAAGCCTGTAGTTGATTCTATTTGAAATGCATCTTCTTTTCAGCATTTTTTTTAATCCATTGCCCCTACTTCTTTCTAGCTTTGCATTTACACACATACAACCCTGCCTACACATTGTTTTTTTTACCCCGTATTTAATAAGACATCGCACTTGAACTTCTAAACCATCTAGTAGTATTTGCAATTCTAATGTACTCATTTGAATTGAATTAAACGTTGCTAACCATGAATACAATTGAACTTTCCAGACATGTCAGACAAGACCCTGCCAAAAGTAGCTCCAGACATGCACACATTAATCACAGGAGGTAGCCACTGGGCTGGCAAGTGAAAACATCCTTCCATTGGCAGCACATGCCAGAGAGAGGTGAAGCCTGGGGGTCAGTCTCCTTTCGTTAACCTTGTCTAATTAAGAGTCTAAAGTCAACGTGGGGAGACAACTTGAAGGCAGCAATGGTTGCATTACTCTAACAAATTATCGACTATACATATACCTGTAATTAATTTAAATATGTGCAGGCCATCTGTGAGGAGAGATAAGTACAGGCAGCTTTTGCAGCTTAACACCTTATAACTCCACCTCTACAGGGTAAAGTTGCCACCATTCAGTAAAATGCAAATCAGTGTTAAGAGAAATTTGCAAATTTACAACATGGCACATTTGATCTAAAAGGTGTACTGTCAGAAAACCCCACCTGGAAGACGACCAATGAGCAAACATAACTAAAATCACATTTTAATGACTAATGTGAATTTGACAGCTCCTTGTGTTGAAAATGGGGCAGTTCAGCAGCCAATTGTTGTTCATTGTAAGTGCATTATTATAATAGGTGCTTGTAGAATAATGACTTTAATGCATCAAAATGACTAAATGAGTCAGTGACTGAACAAATAACTAAGACAAGGATGAAATATGAAAACAAATTATGTTTATGGCTCCCCACTAGGTAGTAACCCAGCCTCTTCAAATATTATATTGTCAATTAATTTGTGCACTTGTCTCTGATGAGCACACTATCCCAATTTCATTTATATTGGACAATTTTACTGGTCACATCTTGGTGTATATCCAGTGGCAGCATTCAATGGGACTGCTGGAAATGTGTCCTTTAGGCTTTTGAGATGAGTGATGTGACCACAGGTTTTTATCTGTGATGCTGCAAAACAAGGCTCATTGTCATTCATGTTACTCTCTTTTGTTTAATTAACTTAAATTATCTTCAGTTTCTTTATTTTCATTGGTCATCGCTGCAAACTGCTTTTTTTCCCCTCTTAAAATCATGACTGATATTATAAAATCCATGGTATCACGACAAAAAGAATGAACAGACTCAAAGGCACAGCACTGGAGGGAATATGGGTGTTTATTAACATAAAAGCAAATGTGGAGGAGCTGCTTAAAAAAGGCTCCTAATGAAGCTCTGACTCAGGTGAAGATAATCAGAGGGAGGGGTCTGTGGAAAAGCATGAGTGCACCATGACACACGCTAAATATGTATGAACTGGAAAAGCACTCAGAGAGCACAAACCTCCGCCAAGCAGCACAGTTCCCCCCATTATGGTGACTGACACCCCGTAATATTACTCCCACATTTGTTTTTTTTAATCTTTTTTATTAGATTCTTGATACTGGAAACACACCCACAGAAATGTGAATTACATGCTGCAAGAAATTAAATTTGAAGAAATTGAAGAAATTAACAAATCCACATTTCCGTAATGGTGGTTTTCCACACCATAACTATTGAAGATACGTCTATAGAAAAGTCCATGACCTATATGAGAAAACATGAGTCGCCATCTGGTGGACATTTGTTAGAATTACCACAGTAACGCCAATGATAACTAATAGAGAATCCTTTTAAAAAAAATCCTGGATCCAGACAGTGATCCGGATGACCTCCAAAATTTAATCATCTGTTCCTTGTCTCAGAGCGAACATTTCCTGAAAATTTCATTAGGTTTGGTCA
>JAPSES010000120.1:4244929-4284181 GCA_029822895.1 Maxillicosta whitleyi | reverse complement strand
TGCACCCTCCGGGTCGGGGAGGAGGTACTGCCCCAAGTGGAGGAGTTTAAGTATCTCGGGGTCTCATTCACGAGTGAGAGAAGGGTGGAGCGGGAGATCGACAGGCGGATTGGTGTGGCATTAGCAGTAATGCAGGCTCTGCACAGGTCCATCATCGGGAAGAGGGAGCTGAGCCGAAAGGCGAAGCTCTCTGTATACTGGTCGATCAATGTTCCTACCCTCACCTATGGTCACGAGGTTTGGGTAGTGACCGAAAGAATGAGATCGCGAATACAAGTGGCCAAAATGAGCTTTCTCCGTAGGGTGTCTGGGCTCTCCCTTAGAGATAGGGTGAGAAGCTTGGTCATCCAGGAGGGGCTCAGAGTAGAACCGCTGCTCCTTTGAGTTGAGAGGAGCCAGATGAGGTGGCTTGGGCATCTGGTCAGGATGCCTCCTGGAAGCCTCCCTGGTGAGGTGTTCCGGGCACATCCCACTGGCAGGAGGCCCAGGGCACGCTGGAGAGACTATGTCTCTCGGCTGGCCTGGGAATGCCTCGGGATCCCGCCGGATGAGCTGGACGACGTGGCTAGGGAGAGGGAAGTCTGGGACTCCCTGGTTAGGCTGCTGCCCCCACAACCTGACTACGTATAAGTGGTAGAAGATGGATGGGTGGATGGACCTTTGTCTTCCTCCTATGCCCATAACCTCCAGCCACCAACCTCCTGCCAGCCACCTGTATGATGGCAAAGACCGGGTTATAAAACTAAAACAGCTGATGTGGAGTGAGAAGGTGACAAAATATAACCAAGGTCGCAAGTAGGAGAGAGGTGTCAGAAGTGCTCACTTTTTAAAGCTAAAGCTTAAAAAGTGGCTTCTTCTTTCTACAGTGGTATGAAATGGTATCAAGTCATTCAGTCACTGCCTGTCGCTGCTTAATCTGGGTAGGTGGCGTCTATCCCAGCTGAAATTAGGCAAAAACAGGGTAGGTCCTGGACACAACACCACTTTATTGTGGGGCTGACATACAAGAGGGACAAACAACGATTCAGTCGCATTCACACCCCCTAGAGAGAAGATGCATGAGATCCTCATGTGTCCATAGTAACTATACTGTAAGTTCAGAGTACAGTTACAGTGGCTTTGGATCAGATACAGACTATGATGAGACAAAAGTCAACTTCTTCAGTCCTATTCCTTCTGTGTCAGCTGACTTCAGCCTCCCATTTATCATTTCCTGTTCAATAAAACCTTTGTCAGCATGAATATGATGCAACAGACTAAGAATCTATCACTAAAACCATCTCCATAATATGAAGGTTTCAGTTAAAGATCCACTTTAAACCTATTGAAGTTTACAAACCATTTAACTGGTTATTGTTTAATTGTTTTCCAAACACAACAATACTTCTTTAATGTAATTCATAAACTTTTTGATTCCAATTAATGGAATTTATCCACTCTACATTTTTTTATTCGACCCAAATTCAGATACATAAAGAATACCAATTAATAGTAGTAGTACCATGTAGTGGAAAAGCAGCATAAGTGAATGCTTTAGGCAATAGAAGCCTAGTAAGGAGGATGAGTCAGTGGGTCTCTCATGGAAGCACAAGCCCCTGCATGACATGTACCACCAACAAAGTGAAGAGGTGGCAGTCAATGAGAAAACATACCAGTGGCTACAAAAGGCTGGACTGAAAGAAAACACAGAGGCACTACTCATGGAGTGAGTACAATAGAGGCAAGGATCTACCATACCAGACAAGATACAGGCTGTCCAAACAAGCCCTTGAAAGTGTAGCACGTCACAACATAGAGTAAAGTGTTGGTAGGAAAGGCATATATGGAATGGCATAACCAGGTATTTGGTATAGTGTACAAAAACATCTATACTCAGTTTGGACAGGAGCTCCCAGGGTCAAGATGGGAGACACCCATAACGGTGACAGAGAACAATCAAGCAAGATCCTGCGGAACTTCTACATCCAGACTGACAAGATGGTGATGGCCAATCAGCCTGACCAAGTGGTGGTGGATAAACAACAGAAGACAGAAGTGGTGATAGATGTAGCAATTCCAAGTGATAGCAAAATCAGGAAGAAGGAACACGAGAAGCTTGAGAAATATCAAGGGCTTATGAATGACAAAAAATGTGGGCTGCTAAGGCAACAGTGGTTCCAATATTGATCAATCATTTTTCAACCATATTGCCTGACCCTGTTTTTCTGATTTGAAAATATACTGAATATATTTCCCAAGGATGACTTCTAATCATGCCCAATGTAAACATTGTTTTTATTTATGCAATAGAGCATGTCCTTGTGGTCTTTCAATTGCTTTCTTGTCACTAATTAATGTAGTTTGTGGCTGCAGGCAAATATGTTGTCAATGCTGCTGTTTGTTGTGTTCCTTGTTGCCCTTTGTAATATTGTAAAATTGTAATAAATTAAACCTGAAAGAATTTGCTGACCTCTAGAAAATTAATTCATTAATGATACATTGATCAAAACAGAGTCTACAGTCAACCATAAATGACCAAACAGTTTTATAAGTGAAATGGCTTTGAAATCTGTTTTAAATGGAAATAAGTTGTGCTTGCAGTGATTTAGTTCCCTCACATTCATTGTTATTTGGAGTGTTTACTGCATATTCATTTTCATGTTGCATTTCCCAAGTTTTGTATGTGTTAGGTCAAATTCACACACCCTGTTTTCTCCCTACAGGTGTTGTTTGCCTTTGGGAAGCTGAAAATGTAGCTGTTAATTAACTTGCTGCCGATCTCACACTTGTAGCTATCTGTCAACACTTCCTTTACAGGAATAATCTAAATGGTCTGGGAAGTTGCACCTTCACACTTCTATGTGGGTGTGCTGTTCTACACTTGTGTGCATAAAAATCAAGGGCTGGTTTTTCCTGCGTGCTGCAGATATAGACCTTACTTCCTTTAATCATCTCTACATCTTGTATAGAATAGAATAAAACAGTTTCTGGAATTTCAATGGAATAGTACTTCTCAAGGTCATTGAATGAGTTAATATACACTGTAAACACCTGTATGGGGCTTATTTTTTGTGTAGCTGCATTCAAAAGAAGCATTTGTTTGTTTTTTTAATCACCAAAGTCAAGTCTCTTAGAACTTGCCTATGTCCAGGCACATCTTCAGAAAACATTCACACACAACTGTTCATTATAAACTCATGTTTGTTCATCTCAAATGCCTTGAAACAATTTCCTTCCAGTTTAGCACAAAAGTTCACATGGAGGCAAGGATGATCTGAAAAGACATCACATCACAATTCTAAATCTGGATCATCAGTGTACAAAATCTTGGCAATTGTGTGGTTGCTATGATTTGAATCATTTTCCGTCATTATCGGTGCCACAGTTAAGGTAACAAACATACTTAATGAACATTATTAAAACATGTCCATTTATATAAAACTTAAAGTTTTATAGATTGCATTGATTCAGAAATGTTCTTTATATTTTATAAGGGATGTTTGATAGATATTAAAAATAACTCAACTTTACCACCAAACTTCATTCTTGGTCAATGAGATATTATAATACTTCAAACCATCAAACCCAAATTAGTTAAAAGTCTTAAGATCTTATCTTGTATCAAATACTATTTTGTATTGTTATGCAAGTATTGTGATTAAAAATAAATGAATAAATAAATAAAAAAATAATGGTCCAGGTTGCCACGTCACTAAAGACATGTAGGGTTCATCATCTTTATTCTACATAGTGTACATTATTGGAGATTGTAGATACAGTGGCTTGTGTTCTGCTTCCTGAGTCTGAAATGTTGAGGCAAAAGCATAAAATTTATTCTAAATTAGGGCTGCATGATATTGGGAAAACTTTACATTTTGATTTTTTTTTTTTTTAACCCCGCAATATATATTGTGATATGACAAAATAATCTGGAGAATATAATAGCTGTGTTGTGCCGATATAAATAGTCAAACAAATTAGTTGTGTGTCCTCTCATTGCAGCGACAGGTGCAAGGCACTGTTGACACAGAACAGGTTTCACTATCATCCTTTTTGCAGCCAAAATAATTTCATATTACTGCTTTTGTTTTTGACACCAAGTCTTTGTTTTTGGTGATTTTCTCTTGTTTGTTGCTCAATTTTCAATGTTGTTGCCAGCAACTCACTCCATGTGCAGGGGCGTGGTCTGGTTCAGCAAACTGATTGAGAACAATTGTGATTGATGGATCGCTGCACGCAGTGTTTGTCAGGTACCCTTGAAATTAGATTAGAACACATTGACTTAATTTGCCTCCTACATTGCAGGCCTTGCGATGTGACTATTGCACACACATATATTGTGATGATGATGCTGAAACGATATATTGTGCAGCTCTAACCTAAATCCATTTAGTGTATACAGTTACAGTATTATAATGTGTAATTCAGGTTTCAGGTGTCTGCTAATACTACATTGCCATTGTGCTGATGTTTAAAAAGACACCCAGGATGTTTTTATCTTTACTTTGTTAAGGCATGACTAATCTGTGTGTAAAGCAGGGGGAGTGTATAAAATACTGCATTAATGCAGATGGTTTACTGTATGGCATTTATCTTAAACTTTTTATAATGGAATACCCCCTTGAAATAGACTTTTTAGCCAAGTACCCCCAACTCTAGCATTTTTGATTGAAAAAAAAAAATTGGCAAAATTTGTTCCTATGCCAAAGGTGTCTGTTTATATTTTTAAAACTTTGCAAGCAAACAATATATATTTATTCTATAACATATATTTTAAAAAAGGCCCACTTTTTTAAAAAGGAGATTTTGTTTACAAAATTTAAACTGAAAAGTGCCCTCTTTCATGGTTAAGAAAAATAAATAAATTGGTCATTATTTTCTGTTGAAGAAAGGTTCATTTATTAAACTAGAAAAGCACTCAGAGAGCGCAAACCTCCGCCAAGCAGCACAGTTCCCCCACATATTGTGACTGACACCACACAATATTACTCCCACATTTGTTTTTGACCTATTTTATTAGATTCTTGACACTGGAAACATACCCTTTGCAATTAGAATTACACGGATATCGTTATTTGTTGAATAGTTATTTGCGAAAATAGATATTTCTGTAATGGTGGTTTTCTTCAGGATCTAGCTCCATAACTACTGAAGACACGTCAAATCCGTTCACATATTACTTTTTCAGTAGACCTTCAGCTACAATTTGGTGCTAGTTGCAGGTCTGTATCTGCATTAGTTACCTCACAGTGACCAAAATTATGAAGGCCCCCTACTTTTGTCATGTTCTGGATCATAGTATCTAGAATATTGCTAGTATCCGGATCATACTTTTACATATCACAGAAAGTATCAGGACCATGTTCTGCATTTTTTTTGGCCAAGTAATCCAGTTATTCTGTGTGACGTTATATACACATATGTTGAAAATGGCCCTATCTTGTTACAATGATAAAGAATCATTTAAAAAATTCCTGGATCCAAACAGTGATCCGGATCACCTCCAAAATGTAATCATCTGTTCCTTGTCTCAGAGCAAACATTTCCTGAAAATTTAATTAAAATCCGTTCATAACTTTTTGAGTTATCTTGCTAACTAACAAACTAAAAAACCCTGACAAAAAACATAACCTCCTTGGCGGAGGTAATTACTATTTTCAGGTCACACATTTAACGCAACTACATGAGACAACAGGAATTATACTGCCACCTGGTGGACATTTGTTAGTACTACAAAAAAGTCAATAATAAATCATTTAAAAAATTCCTGGATCCAGACTGTGATCCGGATCACCTCCAAAATGTAATCATCTGTTCCTTGTCTCAGAGCAAACATTTCCTGAAAATTTCATTAAAATCCGTTCATAACTTTTTGAGTTATGTTGCTAACTATCAAACAAACAAACAAACCCTGGCGAAAACATAAACTCCTTGGTGGAGGTAATAAGCATTTAGCTACCCAAATAAACTCATTTTGAATCATCTAAAATAGAAATGTTCTTAAAATGTTACTAAAGCTTAAACAAGATCGTCGACAATAAAAATATTATATGAATGTATCAGCATTAATTCTCATTATTTTGTATTTGGTCCATGATATCTTATTAAATATAGTTTTTTTTTTTTTTTTCAAGTACCCCCTGGGCTTTTTCCAAGTACCCCTGGGGGTGCATGTACCCCATTTTGGGAACCCCTGCTACATGAGATTTGTCTTACCTGAGTTGTCCAGTTGCCTATTGATGGCTTTCGCAGACATGACACTAATTGAATAGCCTTGATTCATCTTTGTTTATCATCTGATCTGTTTAAAATAAACTTCCTCTTGGTTGGAGTGAACATACTGATGTACGTATTCCCTGTCTTACTGCATCGTTTAGCTCCAGCCCAAAGAAATATTGTTTGAAGTGTGTCTGGGTGGAGCCCTGAAGGTAACAGTTCAGAGATGTACTGTGAAGTTCAGTCATCAGAAGAACGACTGATATGAGGAGACAGCTGGATTGATGCAAGCACACATGTAGTCGCACACTTAAAGGGCCTTGGGGATTCTATGCACTGTACCAGGTAGAATAAATACACAGTGCCTACATGCACACACCATACTTCCACAAAGAGGAATAAAGCCAGTACTAGTTTTACTTTTACAAGGACAATATTCAACCCCTAACCAATCTGAAATTTTAAAATAGAATTTGAAATGAGGAAATCTTGCTTGTCATAAAAGTTATTGTGAGTAAGTTATTGGTGAATGAAAGCTGCTTGATGGTTTATTTACCCTTGGCCACACTTGCTGTAGGGCACTGTCATCCATCTGTCCGCCTGTTTAAAAACTTTAGCATGCACTGATAATTCAGGTCACTGGGGGCAATAGTGCACCTGATAAGTCAGGCGGAGGGTTTTCAAGTTTGTGTATGTTATGTTTTTTTTTTTTTTGTGCATCACTGAGCAAAAAAACAACATAATTACCTTTCTTTATTTTTGTGATTCAAGGGGTCTGAGAGGGTATTAGACTTCCAGTCTAAGTTTTGCCTGTTTTGCGACACCCTAGTTCTAGCTCATCACTGGTGTTTTAAGACAGGTAGAGGGGTTAAACATCAAATATACAGAAGTTATGACTGTCATTGTTAGATATGACCAATAAGTGATTCATACATAGATTAAAAAATAATTAGACTTTTAGTATTTTGATTTGGACTGAGAGGAGAGAGTTGCTGATGGAAGGTTTTTTTATTCATATATAAATATATAAGCCTCTTTCTTTTAAACACCTTATATTGGGTTCTGCAGACCATGATATCCAATATGCTAGATCTGTTCATCCAGTAGCTAGCTTTTATTTAGTCCGATATTCCAAATTCCTGTATGAGTACATGGGGTTAAGCCTGTAAAAGCTCATGTAGCACACATTTCATTCTGTCCATAACATGATGCTAGTAAAGAAATTAGGCAGCTTTGAATACGTTCTGAGCTTTCAGCCAAACTGTCCACACTCTAGTGAGAAAACCTTTCACGCAGTATTTGTTAGCTTGAACAATCTATTGTTCTGCTTTTGTGACATGTCATTGACTTGTTTCAACATCAAACTTACTTAAATTACTTAAATTAAGACTCTATTTTCAGCATGGAACAATCTTCGTCTCGCCCACCTGGGTGGTGTTTCCTTCAGACTCTGGTCCTCTACCAGAGGCCTGGAATTCTGACGGTTCTGCACAGGATCTTAGCTGTTTCTAACAATGCGCTCTTTTGGACAGAGATCTCTGATGTTGTTCCTTGTATCTTCTGGAACCATTCTCCCAGGTTGGGGGTCATTGCCCCTAGTGCCCCCCGATCATTACTGGTACCACTGTTGCCTTCACATCTCCTCTTTCAGCCCTTGGTATTTCTAAAGCTTCTCGTGTTCTTTGTTTCTGATGTTGCTATCACTGGGGATTGCTACATCTATCACCACCACTGTCTTCTGATGTTTATCCACCACCACTTTGTCAGGCTGATTGGCCATCACCATCTTGTCAGTCTGGATCTGGAAGTCCCACAGGATCTTGACCAGTTTCTTCTCTGTCACCTTTGGGGGGCTCTCCCATCTGGACCCTGGGACCTCCAGTCCATACTAGTACAGATGTTCCTGTACACTATGCCCGCTATCTGGTTATGCCGTTCCATGTATGCCTTGCCTGCCAGCATCTTACACCCTGATGTGAAGTGCTGGACTGTCGCAGGGGCTCCTCTACACAGCCCACACCTGGGGTCTTGTCTGATGTAGTAGACCACGGCCTCTATTGTTCTGGTGTTCAGGGCCTGTTCTTGTGCAGTCAATGTCAGTTTGTGGCATTGAGTCATAGGCTTTCTTGTTGTCGACACAGGCAGTGCACAGGTTGGTGTTCGTCATCTTACAATCTCAGGCAATTGCCCTGTCAACCAGTAGCTGGTGTTTGGCTCGTCTGGTGCCATTGCCTATTCCTTTCAGTGCTCTGCCCATGTATTGCTCCACATTCCTATCCATCTTCACCACTATGATGCCTGATAGGAGCTTCTATGTGGTGCTGAGGCAGATTATAGGCTGGTAGTTGGATTGGATTGTTCCTTTCTGGGGAACCTTCATTATGAGGACTGTCTGGCCCTGGGTTAGCCACTCTGGGTGGTTTCCTGACAATAGCAGCTGGTTCATCTGTGCTGCTAGGTGTTCCTGGAGTACAGTCAGTTTCTTATGCCAGTAGGCATGAATCTTGTCAGCCCCTGGTGCTGGTGCCAGCTGCTGGACTGCTAGGATGGTGACTACTGGGTCTTGTTTTGGAAGTTGGCTGTGCTCTGCCTGTAAGTCTGTCAGCCATTGGGCATTAGTGTTATGTGTTGCCTCTTTCTCCCAGATACTCTTCCAGTATTGCTCAGTCTCAGCCCTAGGTGGGTGTGTTATCACCTTGTTACCCTGCCATTGAGAGTAGACCTTAGCTAGGTTGGTGGAGAACATCCTATTTATTCTCCTTGCCTCTTCTTCTCTTGTATACCTCTTTAGGTGGGCAACCCTTTCCTTAGATTCACGCCTCTGCTTGGTTCTGTTAGAAGGCTACCTTATATCTGTGCTGCTATGACCTTTGCCTCTAGCCTTCTCCTCCATGGGGCAACCTTCTGGCTATTACTCATGCTGTTCATCTTGTAGCCAAGCATCTCTAGGCTAATTGTTGCTGTTGCATGCATCAGCTGGTTGTTCTCAGGGATGGTAGTGTTAGGGATAGTTACAAGTGCACTTTTCAAGTCCTCCAGTAGAGACTGGTTTGGTATTTTGTTGTTTACCCTTGACAAGGAGGTAGTTGAGTTCTTACATGACTTCATGATTCTCTCTCTCAGGTCAGCTGCCCTTGTGTTCAGTCTTTCTGTTTTGGGGCTTGGTACCCATTCTCTATATTTTGAGGGGATGGTGAAACCACCCTCAGGCTGAACTATTGTCCTGGCTCCCCCTTGCCGGAGTATCTTTGTACCATGGATAAGGTACAATGATGTACCTCATCAGTTTCTAGCTTGATGGCAACTTCTTATTGTGAATATTTGAACACTGAGCTAAGAGCTGTTTCTTAGTCAGTGAGGATGTGGGGTCTCAAAGCAAACATTTCTCCCACATCCTCTCCATGTACCCTCTGTCACGGGGATTGCTACTGTAGTTACACTCCATTAGTACCATGTTCTCTGCCCTGCTTCATGAGTGACTCTTTCCAGTAGCCACATCAGGTGTGTGTGTGTGTGTCCTGTATGTATGTATTAGAAGTTAACTAATTTCTTGTTCCCTGAAAAAGACCTTTTTAATTCTGCAATATATAATATTTTTCAGTTTTGGTTAACCTTACCTTTTTAAAAAAACAAACAAAAAAAAAAAACAACTCAGTTCACCACTTACCTTTGTACCATTTCACGCTGTTCAGTGGATTTCAGATGCTTAAATTTCAATAAAAGAAACTGGGAAAATGTGGGTTTTCTAAAACTTTTGACCAGTAGTGTATATATACCCCCTGTACTTCAACCTTTTTTTAAATTTAATTTTTTCATATGATATTGTAAGGCCAGGAAATACAAAAATAATGGTGTACCATACAGCTAACTTTAAAGTTGGCCTCATCTAACACAAGTGGCAATGTTGACTGTTTGAAAGCATCTCTTTTGTTTTCACTGGAAAGGATAGATTTCCAAAAGTGGTTAATCATTTAATACTGCTTAAGACCAGTGTAGAGCTGCCTTTGGCCTTCAGTAATGGAATAGCTTAATGCATGTTTAGCTTCCCCCACGCAGTTAGTTAAAGATCCTGCCATCACTTTGACCCTGAATTCTCCTTTATAAAAACACATTTCCAGTATGAGTTTCCAGGGCATCTTTCCTCCATCTCTGTAATGGGCTGCCAAGTAAAGAACCATATTAACATTAGGTTATGGTGAGAAACTGGAGCATCACGCACACACACCAACAGACACAGACAGAACACACAAACACTGAAGCTTTCCAATTCAATCCAACTTTATTTATAAAGTATTTTAAAACAACCACAGTGGACCAAAGTGCTGTACAGGAAAATAAATAAATAAAAAAAACAGAGTAAAATACAAGAATAGATAAAAATCAATAAAATCTGTAAAATTGAAAACAACAACAAATTAAGAATAGGAGCAATAAAACCAATACCAAGTAAAACAACTGAGTAAGAATGATAGATTTAAAACGTCTCACATGGTTTCAAAAGCCAAGGAGAAAAATGGGTTTTAAGAAGGGATTTCAAAACAGACAGAGAAGAGGCCTTTCTGATATGGAGGCAGGTCGTTCCATAGTTTAGGACCTGCTGCAGCAAAGGCACGGTCACCCCTGAACTTGTACTTAGTTTTTGGTACCCTTGGGAGCAGTTGGTCAGCTGACCTGAGGGAGTGGGGTGGTGTATGAGGCTGCAGCAGCTCAGAAAAGTAGGGTGGGGCAAGGCCATTGAGGGATTTAAAAGTAAATAAAAATAATTTTAAAACTGATCCTAAAATGCATGGGCAGCCAGTGGAGTGAGAAAAAAATTGAGAAATGAAATGTGCGAGTGTTTCTGAAGACGGGCAATGGAGGAACCACTAGTCCCCACATAAAGTACATTGCAGTGATCCAGCATGGTGGTCACAAATGCATGGATGACAACTTCAAAATGTTGCCTACAAAGAATTGGTTTTATTTTGGCGAGCTGCCTCAACTGGGAAAAAAAAGTAGATTTAACCACAGAACTGATCTGACAGTCAAATTTGAGATCAGCATCCACTTTCACTCCAAGGTTTGTGACAGTTGGCTTAATGAACTGGGCCAAGGGACCCAAATTTACAGGAGTGGGCCCAATGGTGCCACCGAAATCCTTTGCCTCTGTCTTTTTTTTTTCATTAAACTTTAAATATTGCCATCCAGGCCTTGATGTCCTTTAGACACCTGAGCAGAAGTTTGACTGGATTCAGCTCTCTTTTTGAGTGGGACATATATCTGACTGTCATCTGCATAACAGTGAAAGGTAATACCATGCTTCCTAAATATGGACCCCAGTCGAAGCAGGTACAGAGAGAAAAATACGCAATGCTGACTGAAAAATAAGTAGGTATATGCCATACTGTGTAATTGTTATTTAATGCCATAGTGCTCTTTTAATATCATGTCACCCTTATGTAATGAACCTATTCAAAATGAATACATTGAACAATATTTAGGATTTGGGTTTGATCCTCACTACTTGTGTCACCAAAGTTATGGGTGTTTGATTAAATTCCCAGTGCTCCATCATCATTAAGGATTGATGTGTTCAAGTGTGGAACCAGAGGGATGAGTCAATCACCAGTGGCAACAGCAAAGCTACCACACTAATCAAACATTAGAAAATAAGTAAAACAGTCAGATGGAATTCAGCCTGCCTTTTCTGCAGATATTTAAGAATAAAAAATTATGTAAGGGTGAACTCTTAACTCTTATTTTCATTTGTAATTGTCATCATTTAAACACAGATGAAGCATGCTGTGTGTGTGTAGGCTGTGCCGAATCGGATTACCACGTGCTATAAGAGACTGTACAAATGATTTAGTTAGTGAAGTGTGCTTTTGTTGTGAATTTTTGTTTCATGGAGTGACATGTTGGATCTATGGACTAGATGAATCAGTGGATTGTGTTTGTTCTTCAGACTGAAAAAAAAAAGGTGCTAATGACTCTTAACACCTTCTTCAAACGTGATGCCAAGATGCTCACCATCACACTCTGATCTAGCTGAATGGGGAGAGGAAATGGTCATAGGTATATCTACAATATGCTTGAAAAGTTGTGGAAAATATCCAGCATATGCTCCATTTGCAACCCAGAGGGGGCAGTGTGTCTCTGTGTGGGGGATGCTAATCCTAGGTCAGGGGAAACTGCAACATTTATCCCCTCTTACATCACCTCGCCTCTTGACAAAGTGCACCGAGTGCTTCAGAGGCATACTAATTCACCTGATGTGTATTAGCTCCCCATATCTGCCATTCAACACAGTGACAGTAATTTGGCAGAAAGGTGAAAAAAGTCTTGGCCTAATCACAGATGTCCAGTCAGCACAGAGGCTCGTATTTAGTTAAATACCTCTATTTGAAAACAAAGGGTGACGCCTAAGTTGGAGAAATATTATGAACTAAAGCATGGTTACTTTTGTTTATTATAACATGTGATTGAAATCTTTTAAGACATTTGTAAATATTCAACAACACAGCTTCTTTCTTGTTGTGTGTACGTGTGTTTAATCCTCCATGTTAATTTATACATTTATATATTCATATGTATATTATTTTTGGATGTTGCAGTGTATTTTACAATGTAATCCAAGGTCATACATTTTCTGCAAATGCACAAAATTGAGTGAATACTGAAACCTGCTCCAGGAATTTGATGTCATGCAGTTTTTGAGACAAGAGAAACTTTTTTTCCTCTTTCACAGCCTCCATTTGAAAGGGTCTTATTCAGCATTTCAATTTCAAACATGTTTATTTCTAGCGAGGATTCTAATTCCCATACATCGTTGATATTCACTCTTGAAAGCAAATAGTTCAAGGAAACATTGGAGTCCACAGAGAAATGCCGTCTTGCTGAATACTCTTCATTTTCTAGAGGCGGCATCTGACAAAAAATAAACACTGTTCCAGGTCACGCCATGGGCTCACACAGGTTCAGTGCCTTCTAAGACTTTTTATCATGCTTGTAGTACAGGCCATTACAAACCTGATTTATTTGGCATGCGGCTGTGAGCACACCCATCTGCAAGCTGCTAGTAAAACTGATTTGTGCAAAGGATCAATTTCCCTGTGATGGTTCTATTTGTCTGTATTCCTGCATGGTAAGAATAAGTGTTGCAAAAAATGTGGAATGAGATCTCATTTCCCACACGGATCCATCATATGCCGCATGTGTTGGCATGATAGAGTGTCATTATTGTACATCAGCCATCTAATTTTAGCTGCATTTCTCCAGTGAAATACAAATGGCATCTTTTTTGCTTCAAGTTTTTTATTTCCTTTTTCTTTTGTGTCATCTTTTGAAATGGAAAATTGTTTCTATGCAGATTTTCACACATGAGGAAGCAGGGAGTAAGCAAACTTAAAATGTTAAGTTGTAGACCGGATAATTCATTCAAGTTCTATTTGCCACCATCTGAGTGTGTTAGCGTCCTTCAAATAGAGGCTGCACCTCTGTTGTTGTCTTTTTTTTTTCTCACTGTCTCTCCTCTGGTGCCAACTAGAAACTCTTGGAGCCCACATGCAATGCAGAAAAAAAAAGTAAAAACAAGATGTCTGGTTTATTTTGACTCTCAGAAACATGACAGATGAAAAATAGAAGGAGAGAGAAAACATTCTAGGCAGCGGCGACAGCTTTGAAACCTTGGAGAGCCCACTGCAACCAATCTCTGCTTCACAGACGTGCAGTGTTGCACTGTGGGAAGTCCGGGTGGCGCACTGTTGTGTTTCAAGAGGAGTGAGAGAGAATGAGAGAAAATGGCAGCAAATGAAGTTGGCGGGCCGTGGAGTATTGTTCCCTCCTGCTTGCAGTAATGAACAAGCCTTCGAAACAAGACTGGGGAAATTGGTCCCTGGTGGGCCCCGAGCCTTCTCTTTCTCATCTGTCAGGTGCGCTTTCCACACATGGAAACACACGCGTGAAGAATGCTTAGACATACCGGTATACTTTCAGTCATAAACACTAAAATGGTCAAAAAACCTGAAAATACTCCATGCTGCACTTCACCCAGGTGGTCCACTTTCATCCCCCTGTGCCTGTATATTGGGGTGGTCCAGTGCATCTTTACTTTTCATTATATTGGCCTTATAATAGCCTTGTCGCTTTCCGTAAATTGAGATCGATGATGCTACACAAGATTGGCTATTATGTCCTACACTCAAACCTAACCTTCTACAATACACTTGGCGCGTACTGAATTCATTTATTCACTAAACATCTAAACCTCAGTGTTTACTGACTGCAGCTACTTATATTGTGCATTAAATAGTTTGATGCTCTCCAATAATAGCAGGATCATAAATGCATTTGCATGGCAACCTTCAGAAAAATCTGGTGTAGATTTAATTTTTAGTATTATCATCATCATTATTTATTATTATTAATAATAATAATTATAATAATAATAAAAATGGTGATTTTAAAAGGTGATTTGACTTGACAAAATGAGTTTATGAATAACTAATGTTGCATTAAATCACCCCTCACTTTCATCTATTTATTTGTGCTGGAGCAGGAAATAAAGTATTAACGACATGACTGCTCATATTTTATTATGCACCCGCTGTACCAAGTATGTCCTCTACTTACATGGCTTTAACCAAGTGGAATCCTACGGTAGAAGAATTGAGCTCTATATTGAAGAGTGTGTTGCCCATTAGAGACGACTGAACAGCTGTTAAACTGAATGTAGTAGTGGAGGTAGCCATGCTGTGCAAGGTCAATAAAAAGGTTAAAAGGATGTTTGATCCACTTGGACAGCTAGCAAGCACCGCATTGGACGAGCAACATATAGCATAACTCGATTGTGAAGCATATGATAAAGATGCTGGACGTCAGGATGATGCATTTCCAGAGTTTCACAGTTGACATTTGTTTTCAGATGCTGATCAGGAAGATTGTGCCTGAAAAGTATCATCACAATATGCCAGTTCATTCAATCGAAAAAAGTGTATTTATATATCACACTTTACAACAACGTAACAAAGACCTAAGTGCTTTACATCTTTATGCATGATTAGATCATAAGATGTCACATAATATAATAATAAGACACAACATGCCAGTTGTCAACATGCAACATAAGTAGCATTGTTTCAGTAGTAAACCTTAAAAACCTGTGAAATTAAGCATTGTTAAAAAAGAATGACCTACATGAATTACTTTTCATAGCAGGTTTTTTTTTAGTTTCCCTTACAATATGTCCGGAGGGGATCTTTAATTATTCATGAATTACCATTTAATCTAGAAGTGTTGTTTTATGATTTTTTTATACACCTGAACCACTCCCTCTGAGACATAAATGTTGATTTTGTTTGCTTTTTTTCCTATTAGTTTCTAAAACTATTTAAAAGGGTTTATTCTTTCGAAATACATGTAAACTTTTTAATTGTGGTCAACCCGTGGAGGATGAGCACAAAGGTCTTGTTAATGTGTTGTCTCTCCTGTGGTATTATCCCTGTTCTTGTATGTATTTTATTCATGGGTTTTACTGTACTGAGCGAAAGGGGATTTCAGCCTTGGCTTAAATATGACCACGAGGACAAGAGAGGGATAAAACCACGATCTGAGTCATTTTGTTTAAGAGGAGCTGCTATCTCTTGGCCCGTTTATAGTACGAGGAAAGGGGAGAAAAATGCTTTAATAGGATCATTGAAGAGGGAAGCCCTTAGGAGGTTAATAAGCCACATTTCTTAATATATGAAGAAGAATTGTGAAGCAACTCAAGTCCTTTCTAGTAATTCCTGATCTTGTGATTGCAGTAATTAAATTGCCCAATGGAAAAGTGAGAGCTTGGCCTTTACTTCCATCACAATAATGTCCACCATCCCCCTTTCTTTTTTAACATGGCAGGTGTTATGAGTCATAGGGCCTCATTATAAACAAGACGAGCCCTAATGTGCAAAAAGGTGCTCTGATTTTATAGATGTACTGACCTCTAAACCTCTATTAGTGTAGGGTATGATGAGCAAAATCAGATCTGTTCTCTAACATCACATCCATATGTCTTTCTTTTTTCTTTGTCCTTCTCCTTCTATTTTCTCCTTCCTCCTCTTTCCTCCCTTTGACTGTCTCACTTCACATCAATCACACCGGTGTTTATTGTCAATGAAATATTTAGTATGAGGGGACCAGTGTGTGCAGATTGCAAATTTCATCTCACCATGAAACAATGGATGATATGTGTGACCCCGTCGAATGTGGACCTCGGCAGATTTAGATGCAGGACCTTGATGCCAGCAAACTTGATCTGTTTGTGTGCTATTTCCGTGATTGGGGTAGGATATTACAGGCTCCCATCACAAGGTTCATCTATGATTTGACATTGCTGTCGACGCGTAAATAACATGCCTGGAGGTGTCACTGTGTGGGTTATGGATACTGAAGAGGTAGACCTTAAAGCAAAAATAACACAGAACATAATGTGAAAGACTCATTTTGCGAATCTGTCACCACGAAACGTGTAAATATGTGTCAATCTAATGGATACTGTATATTTTTCTCCCTTTAGTCTACTTTAATTCTATCGGCTTTGGCAAGATTTGCAGGAATGATTTAATGGTTTTTAATATTTATTCACACCTCATATAAGTGTTTACAGTTGTGCACTTCTTGTAAAATTCTCATGTTGTAATGTGTAGTCTTAAAATTAAACCTATAATAAGTTGTATTTTATACACTCATTTTGGCATATGTCATGCTTTGGTGCGGAAGATTGCCGGTTCAAGACCCAGGTGGACCCTTGGGAAAGGTCCTTTACTCTATAAATTTCTATATCTGTAGCCACAAAGGGGCAGTGTCTCATTGTGCCGGTCCCAAGCCCGGATAAATACAGAGGGTGGTGTCAGGAAGGGCATCTGACGTAAAAACCTGTGACAAATGAACATGCGAATGTGTCGCTGCCTGGTCAACCTCCGCTAGCGGGGAAAAAACAGTATAGAAATGTTGACTTTTTGGCATATGTCATGCAACTCCCATGTATACTTTTATATTCCATAATTACCACAAAAAATATGTGCATTAATTTAAAAATCTGCATCTTTTGGAAGAAACCAAGACCTATATTAAAAAATTGGAGAGTATTCAAGCGGTAACAAGAACACATGGCTAGGGACACTGCAAGCAATTTAGTAGCCAAGTTTAATTAAAGGGCTGCTGCAAATGCATGGCAGCACTGTCTAAGTGGCTAGAAAGCACTGACTTAGTACAAAGTTAAAAGTACAGCTAATGCAAGAAGAAACCTCAATAGACTCACATGTGAGGTGTTACAGCTGCAAATAAAGTGTCCATGCATTTGTGCTACAAATAGAAAAAACAATGATTTGTGTGTCACGTATGTTAAAATAAACATATCTCGCTCAGCATGTTTAACCCATAAAGACCCAGTGCTGCTTTTGTGGTAGTTCCCAAATACAGTTTTCTCTGTTTTTAATCTTTCTTAGGTGATTTATCACCATTTCTAATATCATGCTCTGTATTTTGCGATTTTAAGTAAAAATACCAAAACAAAACTATTTTTTCCGATATTTAATTTACTGATTATGTACATGCTCATTAAAGATCAGATTAAAGTTGAGGGTCATTATATCAAAAACAGAAAAGTGGAAAAAAATATTATTTTTTTCTGCAAAATATATTGTTAACTAAATATAATATAAGTGTGTTCATTCACTGTCATTGATTCAACCCCATGGTTTTTACTGGTGATTGAATGTTGTAGAAGATGACAGTGTTTCCATGGTAACCACAGAGCCTCTGAACGTCCAAATGGGTCATATTTGATGACCATGAAAAGATGACAAACTGTATTTTATACCAATTATTTACATGTTATACCCGTGAATGATTTTGGGTGCCGGTGGATGTTTGGGTCTTCATGGGTTAAAACAACAAACAAAAAAAAATATTATGGTAAAATTGGCTGTACATAATCATGACTGAATAGGACCAGCATATAATATGATAGATATGGAATGATGATGGGTTACTAAATTACTAGAAGACACAGTATGCCTTGAAACTAAATCTAGATAACTGAAAATATATCCATTCCTTTAACAGCATTTTTATTAAATCATGAACAAATCACAAATTAGGGCCCAGTCTATGTCACTAGTTACATGACTTTTATCACATTAACGAAGGCCTTGGTTATAATTCAGCAGTTTTTTTTGTTTTTTTTTAGCATAAGTTAGCCTGAGAGTTAATGTTAGAAGATACAGTTGTAACCTCTACTCACTTTATACGTGTGTCGCAAAATTTAAGGGGATTGTTTTTGGCCTATGCACTACCCTTAACCAAATTTAATGTAACTCAGTGCAACAGTTTTTTGCATAATATGGAGCTGACAGACTGTCTACTAGGGCTGTATCATTTTGTCCAAAATTAAAATCCCAATTTTTTTTCTTTTTTAAAACTCAATTTTTGAGTAACGGCCACGGTCATTGCATGGACTTCTGCAAAAGATCACATTCACAGTTAGGAGGAGGAGACTATGGCACTCTGTAGGTGCCTTGCTCAGAGGTTGGTAGCCTGGAGACACAAGACAGATGAAATCAATATGATGATTTCCCTTTTTAAAAAATTGTCCTAATTAAAAAATCTGATTTTGATTTTGAATCGACTAATCACACAGCCCGACGTCTACTTTTCCAACAACACATCTACAGTAGGTTCTGTTAGGTAAATGTGCTGAGGAGGGACTGTATCTATTCTTTCCCATTCTCAGTGAATTATTATGTTTTATCATAGGTATAAATCTGCTGGCTGCCGGTGTGAACAGAACATTTTGCTTGTAAAGCATTCAGTTTTTCAAACAAGACACTATGGATAACAAAAGGTAGATAATGCTTTCTAAACAAAAAAGAGGACATTTATAGGTGGGGAAAAGAGGCTAAATCTGTTCTACAAAGAGCTATAGAAAATGATAATGGACAAAATGAACACTTACTTTCTAAAATAGGCTGCAGTGGACAGTGTAATACAGGGAGATGTAGACTTCGGGGTTTAAAGATCACTTGTCTCTAAGCGGCTGGGCCAAATGGAGGAGGGGACATGGAGAATAAGCCAAACCGTTTTTAAACAGGTTTGACACAAAGGGCTCTAGGGCATCTACTCGTTGCACAGCTCAGTAGGTTGTCCTAATGGCACCCCACCTACCACCACCCACACAACCATTAATGGCACTCAAGATGCCCACACCCCTACCTCCCTCCCTCCCTCCAGTAAGGTCAGTGTTTTCTTCTTGCAAAATGCAGAAAAGACGTCAGTCAGCACATGTCGATAAAATTGAAGTTTCACAGTTTGAGCTTGCTTTCTTGTCTTTTCAAAGATTATTTTACCACAACGCTGAACCCAAACTGATATTAAAAAATAAAAATATGTTCATGATTTTATTACATTAAGAGTCGATTATTACATTATGAACATTTATTACATGTCAGTTATTACGTTAAGAGACGTTATTACGTTATGAGCCTCTACAGTCTCACCGAGGACTCACAAGTCTCTCTGTTCAGCCTCCCTAACCTCTTGCAGAGTAAAGTGGTTTTGCCATTCACAGCTGACACAGCTTGATTAACTGTATTAACCCTCTTGTCGTGTTCGGGTCAAATCTGACCGATTTACATCTTAAAATGCTCAAAAATATTGTGTTTTACATCAGATTGCATTAAGGCCTCATGATATCCTTCACACTATGCACCTTAACATATAAAAGTGGTGATTCCCTCTTTCATTAAATTTTGAGTGTTTTAATCAACCTCATTACATCTGTTGTGTTCCCGGTCAAAAGTGACTGCCTTAGGAAATGAATGGGTATCTAGGTTATATTCATGCATCAGACACAAAACTACCTCCCTCCCTCCCTCCCACACTGACTCACTCACTCACCCACTCACTCACTCTTTTGCAGGTATGCATCTCTTTCAATCCCCCACATGAACCACACCTTTCAGACTAATCAATATATTATCTTCAATCCTTGCTCCTTCACTCCTTTCACTCTGAGCACAATGAGTAGGTGACTGACCAAGCTGTTCTCTATCGAAGAGGCTTTGGCTTTTTGCATATGATGAAGAGGACATTGGAATTGAACTGGAGACAGAAGGGGATGCCTCTGAAGTGGAAGAGAATACTGATTTTGACCCAGACTTTGACACACACACACACACACACACAAGGACATCATCAAGTTTTCTCCTTCAAACTGAAATAGTCACGGGTATTTTGATAGTCAGTTAAAATAACAGTGTCTTATAATCTTCACATACTGTGACAGCTGATAGTTTACATTATATGACAAGGTCACTCGCCCACTACTTTTTGATTCAACACTTTTGAACCAGACAAATATTACACATCATTCCATCATCATACCATCTTAAACATACACAAAATGTAATTTCAAATATTTTTTCATGAAAAATATCAAAAACTACTGTGTCACAGATGGACAAAAAGTTAGCACCTATTTTTTTTCTAAGAATTACAAAGTTCCTCTGACATTTTCATCCTAAAATATATTCACTCTGTACCTTAAACCCTCTATTGTACAACCTAATAATGTGTTAGAGGAAAAAAATATTTTATCACATCTAAATAGGAAGAGTTTTGAAAAATGGCAGTTCCACAGATGGACAATAAAGGTAAATATCAAATTTAATTATTATTATGTTTATTATTAATAATAATAAAATTTAAATTATAATATGCATAATGCACAATATCATTTTTGTACAATATTTACAACATACAAATAATATTAACATTATAATCAAATGTATTTTTCATAGGTACATGCATTTATTAAGTTTTTTATTTTAAGCTGATTTGTATTTTCACTGCAGTTATAGGTATATAGATATGTCTAAATCTATAAATTCATGTTAAAACACTACTTTGAGACATTGTTCACAGCTAAAGAATGTTGAATAAAAATTTTATGTTGAAAAATGGTCCTTGTGCTAATTTAAGAGCAGTTAAAACAGGAGGGTTAATGTATATACTGTAGTTTAATTATGGAAAGTGTTTCAGCACATAAATTGATCCATACTCAAAGCAAAAAGGAGAAAAAACATTTAAATATTGTGTCTTAATGAGCAGACACACATACAGACCTTTGCACAACTACAAACTAACTTTCATGTTGTTTGCTTCTTTTGCTTTCACATATTATACCTATAACACAATCAAGGCTCCAGCTATTAATGTAGCATGTGTTTATTAATGTCTGAATCTTACCATTAATTTGATCCTAATGTATCCAGAAAAAAATATACATTTACGCACGGCAGCAAATACCTTCATTAACACCTAATCAGTCAAGATAACACGGCCATTATGGTCAGTGTTGTGTGTTCAGCAGCTTTTTTAGGATTCAACTTAATAAGATGGAGCGTTTGAAATAAAGCAGGCCCGACCTCCGTCATCAAAATACAATATCCAATATATGTTTAAAAATCATGAACTCCATTAGGAATAAAAGGGGTGAAGAGGAAGAAGGAAGACGTCATCTGCAGACATCGATTACACACCCTGACTGTATTTGGCAGTTTGCAATGGTATTATACAGAATTATACATTTTCTGTAATAAGGTTTATTTCCATAGAGAGGGATAGATTTTTTTTACTAATGCATGGATATTCCCTTATTTACATTGATGCAAATGACACAAGTATAATATGATGCTATTAGCATAGCTTATGATGAATTCCACCCTTTGCGGGGGCTTTGTGAATTGCACTGTATATTTTTATCTCATTTGCACCTGTTCAGCAGCTGCAAAAGCCACACAATCTTTTTTGTGGAGCTGGCCTTTAGTTGTTTTTAGTTTGAATGCTATTGATAGATGTAGGATTTCCTTCACGGTTCGGTACAGTCTGGATGCAGAGGCTGTGTGGAGCCCAGCTGTGCACAGAAACATAACTGGGAGCTGATGGAGAGCCTTAAGGCTCATTTATGTTCCTTTGTGTACATAAATGGGTTCATCCGTTTCTAACATTGTTATGGATCACCGCCTTCATATTTCCATACCTCCTGTATGTTGGAATGACCATTTCGATTCAATCAATCCACCAGAGGACACAGCTCTTAATTACCATACAGGCTGAATACCATGAAGAAGAGTAAAGTTTTATGAGAAGAAGAAAGTCAACAATAACAAACATCACAACGACAGAGTAGGTAATACTAAAGTGGATATTAAGGGTAATATTGAGAGGGGCAGTTGGAAGGGCTGTGCACTGTGTCCAGCTCACACTGCTTCTGTCTCCATCACACAATGCTGTTGCCGGGCTCCAACCAATGACTGTGGATTTCAGTCATCTTGCAAAGCCTTAATATACCACAGTAAATGTGAGTTGTCCAGAAGTGCCATTTGAAAATGACAAAAGATCATACCATGGTGCATGCTTACACCAAATCATAAGGGATGTACTGAACAGTAAGACGTGTACCAATGGATCCCTAAAATAAATAAATAAATACTCATTTATTCATTGCTGTTTTAATTTCACTGTAGAATCAACTGTATCAGAAGGCCAGGTTTTTGATGTACACTAATTCTGCTTAAGATCTCTAATTGAATTTTGCTACATTTTTATTGTCACCATATTTAAAATGGCTGAAATGATATTTCATTCCATAAAAATGTATTCATTCAACCACTCAACCTGTCAAAATAGTGTAGTGGTGCTGCCAGTACTGTGGATTAGCATCCGTGCATGGCTGGAGTCAGAGAGCATTTGACAGTATGTTGGATATTTGGGGCCACATTTTGTTCAGTGACCGATTTTAAGCTTCTCTCCAGCCCCCCCTCATATGCACACATAAGTACAGGACAACCTGCATCACATTGACATTGGCAATGACACTGATGAGACAACTAGGCCATGCTTTGACACATTGAGAGCAAAAAAGGGGTAAAATGTCTAATCATTTCTTTAATTTATACTGCATCATTAGTTTTGATCAACTGATTTCAAAATGTATTAGAATGATTAGCATAGACGTTGACTTTGACTGTTCTGACCTTAGCTTATATTAAAAAAAAAAACAAATTACCCTGAATTAAAGTGCAGCTAGTGGGGAATGTATGCATGTGTGTGTGTGTGTGTGTGTATATAAACAAAAAAATAGCAAAATACATTGTGTTTTTGTTTTTACCTATCACTGAAGATTGACCATTTTACAATGACTTAACCTTTTTATCTCCAGAAAAACCATCTCAATGTAAGTGACAGAGCAGAGCATCACTATGGTTTTGTACACAGGTGATTTATGTATGTATTTATACTGTGTGTGTGTGTGTGTGTGTGTGTGTGTGTGTGTTTCACATACATGGGCATTGTCTGTATCTACAAAGCTGTCCGCCTTGTCAGATCTCAGGTATATATAAATCCTGACAGTGGAAGACTGATCACCGAGCCTCAAGCTGCCACACATCCATCCTTCCCCAGGCTTCCCAGACAGCCTTCACAATGCATTACTCATTCCCATGCTGCTACAAACCAAATTGTCAACTGTTTTCCATTGGTCTTTCCTTTGCGCGCTATGGGTGTATCAGTGGAAAGCATGGGTATGGTTTTGTCTGCGTTTTTAAAGCTACAACTTTTGCATTAATGCTTTGAGTGACACTGTTCCCTGCATGTAGTGCTTACATTTCCTGTTGTGTGGTGTTTTCCACTTCAAGTTGTGTTTGTTTACATGTTTGTATGCACCTCTCTGTGTGTGGTTGTGTCTCAGAGCACTTGCTTGCATAGGGCATTGAGGAAGACATTGAGACTTCTATACAAACTAAATTTGTTCTCCAGCTATCCATTTACAAGACAAACAACCACATGAAAAACATGTGTTTATCTTGCGACAGATGGGCTAAATTACTAAGACTCATTAATGACCAGGCAATAGATTAAAAAATGTGTGTTTTGACACCAAACATTTCAGCTACTTCTCCAGTGTATGTTACATATTAGATGGCAGTATCCAAGAGAAGTGTTTATGACTGCGCTGGATGTTTACCATTTTAAATTGTCAGATCAGTTAGAAATGTAAATGAACAGCGCTCTCTGCTCCCTAAGTAATAACCATAGAAATTATATGTGGAATAAGCCTTCTGCAGGGTGTTTAATCCCTGACTGCTAAAGTAAAGCTGCTTAGTAGCAGGAGACAGGAGATGACTCCGGTTACTCAAAACGTTCTTTAGTTGTGATGTGTGGAATTGTTCAAATAGCTGCAGCAGCGTAGAGCTTGAAATGGCGTGGGTGGTCAGCCCCAATGAATAATTATAAATAAATCTCATATGGGACACTAAACCTGCCTGATGTCTTAGTTGGTCTTCGTGATGCAATGTCAGAGTGAACTGTAAAATGGTCGTAAACATATCTGTAAAAAAAATGAGCATTTTCCCTGACTGTTCCAGTTGCTCACATCCTTAGAAACAGCCTGTTGATTCATTTCTGTGTAGAAGACCTAGGTCAGATTTTCCATCACAGTCCAGCTGTCATGAGAACTGCCATGTTGCCTTTTGCATTTAATCAGAGTCTGGGCTGTAGACTCTGATGGGTCACATGTGCTCACTAGGTGCCTGTCTGATTAGTTCCTGCGTGCATGTCTGACAGATTCTGCACTGTAACGGCCAATTAAAGCTGCCAGTCCAGTTTCTAGAATGTCAAATAAGTCATTAAAAACAAATGATCTGAAAGATGACACTAATCTAGTACTTATTCATATTGTAGGCTGCAGTTCCAAAGTTCCTGTTAAAGCAACACTATGGAGTTTTTCAGCCTTCAAACTATATTTTCAAGGTCATTTTGGTGGTACAACGCACAATAGGTTCAGTTGCACTTTTGTCTTTGCTCCAGAGCATCTGTTTCACCTGCACTGGCACTGTGTAACTTCTGGTTTAGGGGTGTAGCCCTTAGACAAAGAGATCTACAGCTTTACAGCACACTTTAAATTCCCACCTCCACCTTCAAAAGACAAGGCATGTAAACAAAGTTATGAGTGAAGGATAACTACAAATATGCTAACAGTCATGGATGAAGCAGCAAGAAAAGCAAAGAGGGTGTTGTCCCAAGAGACCAAGAAAAGAAAGTGTGACAGTGATAAAATAAGAGGCCGGACTAAGGTGAATATTGGCCCAGCTTTCACTGGTTGGGGTGAGCTGAAAGAGGAGGAGGGATGCCCCACCTGTCATGGTTGTCTCGTTATTGTCCTGTCTTCCTGTTTTATTTTGGTAGTTTCCTCATGTGTCATGTTGTGTGTCTTTACTTCCTGTTCCCCGTTTCTCTCCACCTGTGTCTTTCCCCCTAATTATCCCTTATGCCCCTCACCTGTGTCTTGTTGTCCTCCTCCCCTCATGTGTATATAAGTCCTGTCTTTTGTCAGTCCTGCTAGTGCCTCCCATCTTTTTTCCCAGCGTTTTTCTAGTTTGCCTCTCTGTGTATGACCCTGTTTTTAACCCGGACCCTCCGACTTCGTTTGATGCCCCAGCCTGAACCCCGACTTTGGATTTGGATATTGGACGTGCCTTTCCCCTCTTGATACCTTTGCTTGTTGGACCGCTCTTCTGTTTTTGACCCCTCACAAGAATTACAGTATTGTCTCCTGCCTCATCATTTCTTTGTTACTTTGTGTTGTTTTTTTTTTTCCCTTTTTGGATCATTGATCTGTATATTCTCCGTTTCACGTCCTGAGCCCGATGCTTTCCTGTTGATTCACGCACACCAGATTGGAACCCCAACCTGGATCACAGTCTCAACAGGAATCCGGACCCGCACCATTTTTGGTTTACATATTTCTTGTGTGTATTTAATGAACTGTTTAAATACTCATTTGCTCATTTTGGTCTCCCTGCATTTGGGTTCCCTTTTGTGTTATGACACCACCCATGGAAACCTGGACCTGGTTCTGTTGGATTAGTAATTGTAATCGAGTGCATTGGGGAATTACAGGTTCTACATGTTGTAGATAATAAACTTACCTCTGATACAGTTCTTCCCTTTACTTTCTGGTAAATTCCACTGGCATTTTCAGCTGAATAACCTCTCAGCTGATATGTCTGTTTCTACACATGAAATTTGACACCATTGCAACATGGCCCTATTGTCCATCTGTTGCCAGGCAACCCACTTCAATTCTGGGCAAGGATTATCTACCAAAATATTGGTCCTATCAACTTGCCCTTTTCACTAGTCTCTTCTTGGACCCAAAATACATAAGTGCCGAACTGCAGCAGTCACTTCTGGATTTTGTGTGAATCCCCAGACACACAGACAGATTCCATTTCCCTGATACTATATAGATTCTTCTATAAAATCTTCTGCATTTACGCTTACTGTGTTTCAGGTCATAGCCTTCTATTTATGCCCATATATCAAGTTATTCAAGCAGTACCCTTCTGCAGTTTGATCAAGCCAGTAGCAAATATGCTAAACATTTTTTTTGTTTGTTTCTGATTTATATATGTATATTTTTTTTTTAAAATAAATCAATGTGCATGTAAAATGCTGTAAGGCTACTTTATCTGGCCTGAAGACATGGTTTAACTTGCATTAATTGTCTTGCTCAGGAAGTTTGCCAACATCAATGCCTTGTCAACAAATGTGCGAGTATTACTGACATACAGCTTTTATTACCATTGTTACAGACAATACCGTTTCTTGATGTTAGGAGGACCCTGTAAGTAAAAGCTCCACGGTGTTGCTTTAAAATAAGTAAATATGTTTAAAAAGTCCAACATGACCTCAAAAAACTGGAAAAGGGGATTAGTATTTCCGCTACCAGGGGGAGATCAAAACATTTTGACTTCCCTTTTTATAGAGTTGTTACAGTCTTCATTGTTATAAACTAGAATATGTTCCCTCATCACCTTGCTACTTCTTTGAAAGATAATGGTCAGCCCCTAGGACAACATGCACAGAATCCCTGTAAGTGCACAAGCATGCATGCATGTTTGAAATTGTCCCATTATGTGATATTATATCATCATTCAGAATCTCTAAATCTCAAAAGTAACATTATATAGCAATTACCCAGTTGTAGAGGTGAGTGTTATCCTTTCAATAGACTTGGAATCACAACCAAACCTATCCAGCCTGGAATATAGGCATAGAGCTCAACAAGGTGAGCTAGAGACCTTCACATTTTATGACTAGTATTTATGATGTCTGGCACTGACTTGTTTTAATGAAGCTTTTTATATACCTCATTTTATGTCTCCTAGCAAATGTAACATATTTTTTGGAGAAAAACATTATGTCCTCCCTGCACGCTTAGTCCATAAATATGTGATCCTGTACCATATTATACAATAACATACTATGGTTTGAGAAAAAAACACTCAACATCTTTCAGGAGCTAAATGTAGATCATAGTAACAAAAGCCTAAGTTCTTGTTAGCAAAATCCCAGCTGTGTGGATCTTATTGATTCATAAGGCAAAATTTTATTTTGATTCTCACAGGATCTATGAGTATGCTACAGAAAATCCTCCAGGATTCATACATAGTACTGTGCAAAATGCCAAGAGATATACTCTGCATTACAGGAGCATGCACTCTCACTTGCACATACAATATGAATGAGGACACACAGTACACATGCAGATAGTGGAGTATCATTTTAACTGACCACAAGTGGGGTTTCTCACCTGTATGATGGATTGTTTCCTTTATCCTCGTGTGGTTTTGGACCTTTATTTTTGGGTCTGTTCTACAAAAGGGAGCAGCCACAAGGGACAATGCTGCCTCTTCTAATCCTCCAAGTTCTAAATCTCCAGCATGATTCCAGTCTTGAAGAACAATACACCCTGGAGCTCAGGGAGAACCAGCAGAGATATAGAGAGACTGGGGACGAGAGAGAAGGGAATAGTGAACTGCTAAAGGGAGTTGAGAAAGTGAGCAAATTCCTTGGTGAATAGAACACAGTGGTGAGAAATGGCATATTAAGGTTTAGTGGATGAACTTTTTGGCTCATGCACCATACCATATATTTTGGAGTGATGGTACAAATGCCTTTCTTGAATACATCTGACGGTGCATTACACATTCCCCTTTCATCCAGCAGGACTGTGTCTGCTGTTTTAACTTAAGAAATGCATTACTTTTTACTTCATGAAAGCATCCTAGAATATTAACATAATGTAATTATGGAGAACAATTAAAACACAGATAGTAATAATAATAGTAATAGTAATACAATTTATTTATAGCCACCTTACTTGGCACTCAAGGACAACAGTGAACATGGAGAGTATAAAATGAACAATAAAACAGAGTAAACAGTAATGGCAGGTTAAAAAATTGGACAATACAATTGTAATCATAAAGAGAAAACAGGAAAAAAAAAAAAAAACCATTAAAAAAAACCCAAACAAAAATACAAAAAAAACCTCCTAGACTCCAAAGACTGTGCCATTGTGTTGTGTGTGTGGAGTGTGTGCGGAGTTGATGCAGTCACCCCTGTTGAGGTATAATGTCCACAATGGAGAACAAATAAAATGTATGTATAAATGTACAGACGACATCTACTGGGACACTGTATGTCTCTAAGAAATAAAGAAATGCAGAACACATCACAGAAAATACAGAACACAATTATTGTGCACTAAAACTGACATTAAATTCAGAAGAAAAAAGACAACCTCCTCAAACCTAAGACCGCACTTGGATTAAGGTAGACCATCTGAACTCCCTTTGAACAAGAAGAGAACAAACCTAATCTCAACTGAAAACCCCTTTGTGCTGATGCCTCTACATGAGATGCAAACCTAATGCGAAAAAAAAAAAACCTGTCTATGACAACACAAACTCACCATTAGTCTGCACATTGTTCATTCAAATGAAAAACTGCATCCTATACAGAGGTTTAGTAGAGGAATCAGCAGCCTGAATTTGCCAAATTAACTGCACATTCATTTTGGCTTTCCTGGTCAGTCTTTTTTGTTGTTGTTTGTTGTAACAGAGGGATTGCAAAACTACCATCTTGCTTTTAGTGACAACCCCACAGAGACAAATGTCACCTGAGTGCTCTGCTGTTTCCAAGCATCCTCACACAGTGTTTTATTTGTACACACAGAACACAAACCCACAACACAACATGGAACAGATAAAGGATGAAGAGAAACATGTTTATCAGGAGTTGGTGAATACAAAAGCAGGCAGAGATAGATATAATAAGAAGATAAATACTGCTCCACTTTTCTGTTTTGTAAAAGGGAGGTTGGACACAGGTTTTGATAAATGGCTTTTTTGTCCCCCTGCTCATAGCAGATATACATGCGTGGTTATTTTGGTAAATACCACTGTATTATTTAAAGAAAATACTAAACTATTGAAGAAAATACTGACATTCTCTGTCTCATGAGCCACAAACCACTAGCTCGACTGAGTCTGTGCAAGTACTGGAAGATGATCAACATTGCTTTGATTAAGAAACATAATAAAATAAATTATAGACAACAGTAACAATTGGTTTTACAAAATGACTATTATCAGTGTTAAGTTAAACTACCAGTTCCTCTGCCATGAAAGAAGCTTCACTACACCGGAGCTACCACCCAGTTAAATGTAACAAACTAAGTTACACAAACACCACAGATGGAGCTCACTACATGTGAAGATACTGTAAGTTGTTTCAATTTAACATGGAGATAAACATAAGAAACTTCATATATAAATATTACCAAATTAATACACAGTCAGTTCCTTTGGGTTATCAATACCAGTCAGCATCTACATATTTATGTTTGGGGGGGGTTTGACATTCAGGTGTTCAATAGATATTGATTCTTTTTTCTGTATCTTATGCCGTCCTTCATCCTGTATCATAAAAGTGTCATAAAAGTTCAAAATGTTCCATAAAATTATATATATATAATTGCCTTGGAAAATTATGTTGAAATCATTTATATTTTTCACCTTTGATTTCAGCTCAATAAACCAAACCCCTCCATTCCATCTCAGCCTGGTCTGAAACCAGTGATGTAAGATAAATATACACTGCAGGAGCAGTTCTTTAATATAAGTGTCAGGGTCTGTGTCTGGTGTGTGGTGTTTCCTGTTTTATTTTGGTGGTTTCCCTGTGCGTCATGTCCGGTGTCTTTACTTCATGTCCACAGTCTTTTCCCCCGTTTGTGTCTGGCTCCTAATTATCCCTGATCCCTCACACCTGCGTCCTGTGTCTTCCTCCCCTTATGTGTGTGTGTATATAAGCCATGTCTTGTCAGTCCTTCATTGCCAGTTCGTCCCTGATTATTTCTTCGACTTACCAGCTGTATACTCGTCTTGACTCGTGTTTTCTGACCCCGTTTTCTACCCTGACTCTGAGCCTTCGTCTGATCCGTTTGAGATACTGTCGCCGTGATTTGGAACCAACCTTTGGCCCTCCTAGTACCGTCGCCCCATGGACAGCCTTCCCATTTTCCAAACCTCTGGACCGACCTGACAATGCCACGTCCACTACACCAGTGACTTTGGTGCTTGTGTCACAGCCATGAACCAGACAAACAGAGGGGAACCAGCTATGATGTTCTAAACCAGGGGTGTCAGACTCATTTTAGTTCAGGGGCCACAGCCCAATATGATCTAACAGGGCCGGACCAGTAAAAATAATAACAGTGAAAGAAGTTTAATTAAATTATGATAATGTTTACATCTACAAAGTTTCCTTAAAAACTGATTAAAAGGAACAATTTGAAATGTGTTATAAATAAACACAATTTAAAAAATATTCTGCCTCATTTTATCAGTTTTGATGTAGAACATCACTAAAGAAGTGGGAAAGGCTCCATCACTGTCTGGATTTTTCTACGGTTCATAAGCGCAGGCATGGTGTTCCAGTAAACCACACCCACTTTGGGCGAAACGTCCAGTTTATAGTGAGTCTCATGTGGACAGTGTGTGTGCCTTCGTTCTGAACTATCCTGAGTGCTTTTGTTGTGCATTATATAATGAATATTTTCTAGAGTACAAACTGCTTCTCCACTGTGTTGAGATATATTAAAATAACTTCTGTGATCATCACCAAACTACTTGATCGATAAAAGGGTTAACCTATGCAAATGTTACTACCAAGGCATTGAGAATTGTAGTTAGTTACTAGCTTCACTACAAGTAGTGACGGTACTGCCCAACACTGACTAATATGCTTTGTGTTACTGAAAAACATGCATCCATATTACTTGGTATGCTGGGCTAATAAACATTTTAAGTTCAATATTTCATCTAAATCCAGAGTCAAGTGTTTTTCATCTTGCATTAATTCAGAGTTGAAACTAATCTGTAACTCACAGACAGATGCACCATCTTTGGAAAACCGTTTCATTTCATGCATGTGCAAGCACATGAATGAATGACCCAAGCTGTGCTTCATAAACTCAAGTGCCTGCTGGCATTTATCACATGTAATAAATGTTCTGTTTCACGATCACTTTAGTCAGACACACAAAGAAAACAGCACTGATCACATCAAATATGACATCAACAGACCAACATGCACTACAGGCAAGACATCAGCTTAACATATTTACCAACATCAGACTTGGTGAGGAGAAAGCACAATTTTACTTAACTGTTGAACCCATAACTCGCGTCTCATTTTCTTTTCTATTTTCTTGAACATAACAATGTTGTGCTGCTTCTTACTGAAGCTGTAAACATTGACACCCACTTTGACATGAGTGGGAGGCAGGGTAACGGCTTACGCTGACTTTGAAACCTGCTGTGTGTCCTCATTAAAGTGTCTGCATGAAACAAACTTGTGATACAGTTTGGGGATGTGGGATGTCATAAATCACTCGGTTACAACTGGATTATTTCTTTGTATACTTTAATGTACCTGCCACTGTGGCTTGTAGTTTGATCAAATCTACCCGGTATCTATACTTGGTGGGTGGCAGGTGCTAAAACTATTATTGTTCATGGCAATACAAAAATACAATAGTTACAAAAGATATCCGTGTTTTAGGGTGCACAGAGAAAAAACAAGCAAAACATCTTAACTGGACCAGGCTTCCCTGTATAATGTTGCCACTAATTTATATTTATTTGCTTTATCCTGTTTTCATAATTTTTTCAATCTCCATGTTTTTTCAACTATAATGTATCCTGCTTATCATTTGATTATTTAGTAATGAATGCAACGAACTGTGGATACCCTCGAAGCCTCATTACTCCAAGTAGATCACGACTTTATTATGGCCTATCATGTCAGAGTAAATGTATGATATATGCAGTCCCACTATAACATAGTGAGCAGTAATGTAACATTAATTTGCCTCATTTTGTGTCAGGGACTGGAGCTAGCAAGTGGAACAGTAAAGAGAGAAGCAAAGAATTTGTTGAGTATGGGTTTGTGCTGTTGTAAAGAGATGTTGAGGCATTTGTATAAATTATTCAGCCTTAATCCTCATTTTGAAATGCAACAAACCTTCCATGTTGGCAATAGGTCTTGAGAGTGATGCAGTTTGAAAGCAAGAATGAGGCAGCAATGCCATTATAATCTCACAGGAGCATTTTCCGAATCTGCAACAGCATTGAATAATGAAAATGCTTCTACCCAGCAGATCCATTCAACCCTTAAACAGCAGGGAAATGTGCCGAGACACTAGAATACCTGATGGTAATTTGAATTTGCCACTGAATAGAGGTAGCTACCGACTGTAAAACACCTGGGCATTTAGGCCCTGTTATGTTATGCTCACACTGGTCTTTGCATGTGAGTGTGCATTTCAATGTTTATGTTGTAGTATCCGTGGTTTCCATATACTATATCGGTGCGTTTGTTCCTCTCATGTGCTTGTGTCATTGTTAAAGTCTTCATGGTGCTCCGTGGCAGCATCTCGGCTCTGAAAGTGAAAAGTGAGGATTCTTTACTTAAGCATGCCCCCTTTTGGCCCCGGGAATGTGCGAGCCTATTTCCACATAATGGCTCTATCGTGTAGCGAGGTCCCAGGAGAGTCTTGTTGCTTGCCTTGGTCCGCTTTACTTACTTCTTTTATACAAGTGTGAAGAGGGAGATGAGGAGGAAAGAAGGCGGTGAGCGTGCCGTACAGTGCTATGATGAGTTAACGCTGATGAGGGACAGTTATTATGCAGAGCTTATTATTCTCTCTTTGCACTGGGGGGATTGTCAGTAGCGGCCGCAGTTATTCATTAAGGCTATGAAATATGACCCTGCCTTTGGTCTGTGTGCGTGTGTGTGTGTGTGTGTGTGTGTGTGTGTGTTCATGTGTGGGTGTATGTGTGGGTGTATGTGTGTGTGTGTGTGTGTTTTACCCAAGGGCCAAGCCAACAGGTCCACACTGCAGCTTTTGTAGTTACTAGATCTCATATTCTCTTTTAAGACTTATTGGACACCTTTACTTTTAGTTCTGTTCGCTGCGTGTCTGGATTGCCTGGTTTGCTTATCTTTAGATACACACAAAATGAAATCACTCATAAATCAGTTCCATTTATAGTATACTTTGAATTCTTAAAGTCACTATCTGGGTTTCCATAATAGTTTACCATAAAATAAAAGTGTTATTTTTGCAGTTTCAATGAAGCTACTTGTGGGCGTTTCTGCTGATGAGTATTTGGCTTCTGATACATGATTTTAGTAAAATCCCACCTCACAACATGTTGAAATTCTCATGAAATACTGTATTAATTATTATTAATACTGTATTGTTCTCACAAGATGCTGGTTTAAGGAAGATGGATGCACTGACTTTGATGCCAAACCTCCGCAGTGTTGGCACTGTTATTACTACTATTACTACTGTTATTGCAGTGACTGTCTTCAACAAAAGAAGAAGGGGATGCATAATCATCCTAAGTCAAAGTTCTTATTTATGACATATATGGCAGCCTGGATTTATAGGGGAGAACTGTACATCAGGAATTCACCAATAAGTTGTGGATCCACAATTTCTGAATGATCTAGGTAACATTTAATGAACTGTGTGATGTTATTGAACCTCTGGGGACACCAGACCCTGTCATTCCCTCTGGAGTCAGTTCCTCCACTAAAGCGAGTGTCTATTGGCCTGAGCAAACTAGAACCACCTGCTCTGAGTACAGGGTCATAGGTCAGACGTTTGGCCTGAGGAAAACCACTGACCAGACACTTGAAAAAGCGCAAAATGTGTTTCCATTACACTTTTGCACTATTCTTCTATAATAAAGCATCTCAAAATACAACTCATGAGAGTATAAAAAAAAAATGTTGTGAATTTTGAAAGTGTTTGTGACATTTTGGTGTTTCCGTTATCAGTTTTCTATTGTGCAATTTACATTTTGCATATATCTGAGGGTAATGGAAACCCAGCTTTTGAAACCAATGTCCTCTATTGCCAAACAAATCCGTTTTTGAAAGCATTAATTGGACTTTACTACAAACAGCTGTGTAACTTCAGGCTATGAGCGTCACCATGTGATCGCTGGCAGCAGCCTTTACTTTACCCAGATTATACATCTTGAATTTCATCATCAGTTTTATTTTATTCATTTTATTTGTCAGTGGTCATCATTAACCACAGCCATGTCATACAACAGAGCAAGGATGGTCAGTGCATGGGAGATAGTAATTGTCTATATTGTGAACATTGAGTACAAGTCAGCTGATGCTCCCTCGCTCTCACTAACACACTTTCATTTTAATTGGGTGAGTAGCAGGTTAAGTCTTGCATCATTTGCTGGTGTAGCAGTAATATTGCTCGGCCAGCTGTCTGTTTAGGGATTCCTCAGTCTGCTGGCACTAAAAGGGTTCTGTTATTACACTGCAGGTTAAAATGGACTGGGTTTTTCTTACACTGCAAAATCATGAAGACTAAAAACAAGTCTGAGCTTCTCCTATTGTCTTTACTATATATAAAAAAAATTGAAAACTGAAATAAAACCTGAGAGAAATATTTGTGAGAGGAATTAACTTTGGAGAGTTATCTGCAATATTTCATTAAGAGCATGTTAGCTAAGTAAATCAAGTCAGGTAATTATTTCCCTTTTTACTTTTAATGCTTTGTTACAGTAGTAATATTATTTCAATAATTTTATATATTTAATTACATATAAAATCAAATATATTTTTCAAATAGGCTTGTTTTTGTTTACATTTTGTTTGTAATATGTTCTTAACCTGGAGCCATGATACATCTTAACTTATTTGCAAGGTTGAATTGGCTTAGTTTTTCTCCAGTATAGTACATATTTTTAGTAGAGAAAGCCAATTATTGGATCGTGTATTTTCGTTAATTCATGTAATGGTAGCCATTTAAAAAAATTATGTAACTAATTGAGTGAAATTAACAGTGTTCAGCTTTAGGTGTATTAATTTGTCATAAACTTCAAGCTTTATTTATTTTGGAGATGTCTATAAGTATTTTTGTGGTAATGTTAAGGTTTTGCTTACAATTGAAATATTTATACACTTCTAAAAAAAATTATTGATAGATGTTTTGTGAGACATAATTCATACTCTATATGTTATTAAGTCACTTGTGTTAATTTGGCGACATATCTAACAGTAACATATGAGAGACACTGAATCAATCACAGCACAGATTGCTGACATGTTGTTTGTTTACTGTAAAAAAAATAGTTAAGTGCTCTCGGAAGGTATAACATGTCGAACTCTGGAAATGTTTTATGTATGGGTCAAAAATAAAATAAAATCTTTCCTTATTTAGCAAGTGAAAATCAGTACAATCCCTTCACCATCTTTTTCTTGTCCAAACCCCTGACCTGTTCCCCCTCTTCTTAAAAATAGGTCAAAGACTCTTAGGCCTGGACGACTCGGTTCCCCTGCCCTCTAAACCATGTTGCTCTCTGTGCTCATTACTTATCCCCTTACTGGTTCTTTAGTGGGTTCGAACCTCCCTCTCTTTCTCCTCTTAGCCCCCATATCCCCAGTTTTCATTATATTGGCCCTTTAGCTCACCTTCACCCCCACTCACTCACACACACTCACACACACACACACACACACACACACACACATACACCCCATTCCCCTGCCTCAACCTGCAGTCGCTTGTCTGAGAAAATCTTTACAGTGATTAATGCAAGAGGGAGGCGGAGACCCTGCTGCTGGCCCATCTCTGAGACTCATCTCAAATCTTCAGCCTTCTGGGGCTCAGACTGGCTGACTGCATGCAAAGCTCTGCTATTTTGGTCTCTTTTTTTCTATTGCTATTATAGCAAATAATGTGAAACATGAGCATATCACACTAAGTTGGCATGGCCATGTTCAGTGAAATATAGTAACCACCTCGCACAACATCATATCTCTGGTGTGTTTTCAGTGGGGATAAAAGCATCATGGGAGATCTTAATAAATTGCAGGGTGTAAATTGTCTCAAAGTCTATCCAGTTTAGTAAGTCTGCAACTTTCTTCTTGCTCCATTTACCTAAAAAGACTGTTTTTCACTGCCATTTGTCATTAAATGTATGTGGCCTAAATATACATCTATATATTATTATTAGTCTTTCTGTATTTTATATTTTTTGAAGAAAGATAGACTGTTTTTTTCTTTCTTTTTTTTTTTTTAACTATGTGCATGCAGTTTTATGAAGTGGTTACATTGTATGTTCACAGAACTCAAATCTTGTACTTAGTCTCTGAGTTACTGTAGATGAGAGCATGTGTTCACCATGTTTCAGTCACAATGCTGTGATTTATAAATGATAAGCTTTGGTGGTCACTTTTCATGTGGTTGCTAAGGTAACATGTTGAATCAAAGAGGTGGCTTGCAACTGCATATATACAGTGTGTGTGTGTGTGTGCGTGTGCGTGTGCGCGCTGTGTATGGTTTGACAGCAACTGCATGATTATTTGAGAACTTAGTGGTCAAAACCTCTTGAAAGTAGTGTCTGCTATATAATTAGTTCAAATGGTAAACTGACTGAATAAAAGAATTAGTGATTAAATGTGTTTTGATGATAAGGATCTTGGTCAGAATAGTGGTGGGTATTCAAAATGTTAAAAAAGTGCATATGGAACAGGATCTTAAAATGACATACAACAATATAATTACAGTGTGAGTGTGGATTTAGAGTATGGAATATCTAAAGAGCAGTCTGACACAGCTGCTGCTGTTTTGATTTTGCCTCCTTTCTCTACAGGTATTTTTGCACATTAAAATAAACATTAAATATGATACACTGTTGCATGTGTTCTGTATGTCTTGTCCTGTTCCATCAGGGACCATGTTGGAAATAAGTGTCTTCACTTTTACATGTAATCCCTTGGATAAACCTTTGTCTGTCTATATCCATAAATAAATCAAATAATAATATATGTATAAAAAAAAAAAAACAATATAGAGACACATGGCTAAACCCTGCAAATTTCAAAAACTGTTTGATACTATGATCTTTTTTATTGTCAAATATTGAATATATAGGATTGGATATTCTCTATTAAGATGTCATAATCTCTTTGATGTTAATCTGTCCTCCAAACATTTAACAGTTAGTATCAGGCATTAGAGTATATGTTTAGACAAGGACGCTTATTATTGTTATTCATTCATTCATTTATTCATTAATAATTAGGAGAAGGGATGGGAGTCTATAACTTGTACTTTTCACTCCTTTTCAAATATGTATTATGTGCCTCATGTTTTTTTTTTACTTTATATTTGAAATTAATACATCAATCAATCAATCAATCAACATTAATACCAGAATTACTGCTGTCAGAACCATGCAGCAAAACTATCCAAATTCACATCACCACATTCATAACACCTAAAGCATCTCTTTGGCTCCACAACCAGGTCACCAGTGTTTATGTAACATGGTTGGTTGGTTTAATTTTTATCAGTCTTCATCATGGTATTAGCTGTTTTTAACACTAGTGTGTACTGTTACCTATGAAGTCTCTACTAGTTTAATTAGTTTGGTTTCTATATAAACCTTGTAAAATTGGAATACACTGTAGAAAAGTGCAAAACATTTCCTGCAAAAGATCCAGAATAATTTTTACAAAACATAAGAAACACATTTTTTTTCACTGGTAAGACACCTTATATCTTCACTAATCCGATTTCAGCAGCAGCAACACATCCCACTGTGTGAATCACAGTGAGTTTGGTCAAATTAAACAGTGTAAATAACCCATAAGCCTCCATACAATGAACATGGTCAGCTTCAACAAAGATATTTCTCACTTGAAATGACTTGCCACAGAAATTGCTGGCAAAAAAATGAAACACTTCTACTGTCTAAACAAGTTAGTTGTGAATAAACTTGGAATAGTGGAGCATACATTATTTCTATGCCGTCAAATGACAGAACTACAATTCATAATGTTGTGCTAGATTAAAATATAGCAGATTGGACTGTCCTCATTTACACTAACACATTAATATTCATAAATTACTTACCACAGAAAAGCCTGGGAAGATCTATTGTTATTGACACAATGGTGTAGCTCGTCCTGGTCGTGGGAACTGTAGACCAGCTATACACTCTAAGCAGGGTCTTAGAGGGTGCATGGGAGTTACACATGTTTTGTGGATCTGGAGAAGGCATTCGGCCATGTCCCTCAGGGGGTCCTGTGGGGGATGCTCCGGGAGTACGGGGTACCGGACTCCCTGATATGGGCTGTCCGATCTCTGTATGATTGGTGCCAGAGCTCCATTGGGCCGTGACCTCCAGCTCTTACTGGGACGGTTCGCTGCTAAGTGTGAAGTGGCTGGGATGAGAATCAGCACCTCTAAATCTGAGGCCATGGTCATCAACCGGAAAAGGGTAGACTGCACCCTCCGGGTCGGAGAGGACATACTGCTCCAAGCGGAGGAATTTAAGTATCTCGGGATCTCATTCATGAATGAGGGAAGGATGGAGCGGAAGATTGACAGGCGGATTGGTGCAGCGTCAGCAGTAATGCAGGCTCTGCACCGGTCCGTCATCGGGAAGAGGGAGCTGAGCCGAAAGGCGAAGCCCTCTGTATACCGGTCGAGCTACGTTCCTACCCTCACCTATGGTCACGAGCTTTGGGTAGTGACCGAAAGAATGAGATCGCGAATACAAGCAGCCAAAATGAGCTTTCTCC
>JAPSES010000120.1:4203566-4231127 GCA_029822895.1 Maxillicosta whitleyi | reverse complement strand
TACCTTGCATGGTAGATTAGCATAGTAGCCGTCTACTGGTGTATGAGTGTGTGTGTGAATGTGAGGCCTATGTAAAGTGCTTTGAGTACCGAAGTGTAGATATAGACTATATTAGAGCAGTCCATTTACATTTTGAATTATAAGAGCAGCAAAGAGCACATGAAGTCATAAACAGTATTAATGACTTTATTGCATATAAGTGGGTCAGTGTTATGACAGTAAAACTTTTTTTTTTTTTTTTCACAAAGACCCGATACATGTCTGTCCCCTGTTTCTAATGAAATGACTGACCATCAGGTAAGTCTTGGAGGGTTTCCCAAAACTAATTTCCTGGAATATGTAGCTCTTGGGGATTGATGAGAACATCTTCACCTCAGATACATCCGATATAATTTATTGCTCCGGTTTGTTTAATTTTCAGTGGAAGTAGGACAGTCATTAAATCTCAGCATTTATGTCTATAATTATATTCCTTTTTACTATTTTGAGAGTAAACAGAAACAAATGATCTTTGTCCTATTGCTGTGATAAACAGATAATCCAGAGGTACATGCAGCCTCTTTGAATATTTTCAGAAAAACCCTGAGTCTTTAAAATTATAACAGCACACATCTTATTAATTAAGCCACAAGTGGAAGTCAGACTGTTTGAGTGCTGCACAGACATCAACCATCAGAACATTCTTCTATGTTTCGGCTCCTGTTTTTGTGTACAGCTATTCTCTGCTAAAATATTCCCTCTGAAGCACTTAGCCTAATTAGAGATCATTTATTCCCAGAACTAATCAGTCCAAGTGTTTTGTGTCTCCTAAAATAATAACATGAGAGAAGGCTGTTGCGTTAAGTGAGGGTTCAACAGCCCACACTGCTTACTTAATGTGACTTGTGTGTTTTGGTTTGGTTGTATGTGTGTCTGTGGGGTTGCTGTTATGCAAACCTTAGCCTAATTTGATTAGAGCCTAGAAAATAATTACTTGGAAAAAGAAGGCACATTGGATTCCTCTGATCTGTCTTATAAATGTTGTTATATGTGAAAAAGCGTGTGTTTTTCAGATTGCATGTAGCAAAAATGGGCAATAGACTACAATTCTGCACATTTTCATATGATCAGCAACTGAAGTTAAGCACATTTACCCATGTAACTGTTAAGAACATGTCCCAAAATGTTGTGTGAGCACTTTTGCTTCTATTTGTTACCTATCAGAAGTGGAGTAAGCACAGGACCAGCTGTATTACGGAGGTAGAAATAATGCTGACTTTGACCAGCCATTGTGGCAAAAGGAGGGAACACAGCACAGATACACACTCGCACACACAATTGTCTGGCAGCTAACGGTGTGCAAATGAATTTCACATTACTGTAGGTCACTGAATTCATTTCTGAAATGGCAATTGGTATAATCTCTCAAGGGACGTGTTGTGAGTAGTGGGCCACATTTACCCAGTTACCCTTACACCCCCGTGTAGATTAAGAAATACATTTACTCACTATCAACCCATCAACTCGAGCTCATTTGTTCCCCTCGGACAATATGGTTTGAGCAGTTTTTATCAGTAGTTAATTCTAACTGGGATGTGACCGACTGAGAGAGCTGCCTCAGAGGACAGGCCAAAAGCTTTTTCTATAAGACAAATCATTTTCTATCTTATCTTTCCAGATTGTTTTATGAAATCCTCTCCTTTGGGCCCATTGAGACAAAATGTAGCCTTTTCTAATCTTATCCTCTGTGGTCTGAACCACAGAACTTGAGCAATTAATGTAATGTATAAAGCACTTCCTTCAGAACATTAACATTCTGTCTCACACTGAAGAGCTTGAAATCATTTCATACCTTTAATATTTTAAAACTGCAAAAGTCAGTACATGTAGATGAGGTTTAAGATTTGTACGACTTCAGTGTGGACTGAGGTTGAACTAGGGCTAGGTGTCAGAAAATACATTCGATTGATTTTAGATTTTTATTTGTGGATGGTAAAATATACTGATAAAATCATCTTTTTTTTTCAACATGTTTAATAGTGGCAGGTAACATGGATGGAGGCACAATGTAAAAATCTTTATTTAAACTATTATTTTAGACTCTGATTTGGAAGGGGAAAAAGCAGGCAAAAAAAGTTTATTTATGTTCAAAAACCATCGTCTTAATTTTAGAACCCAGGCATGTATATCTAAATTCATTTATTTCTGTCTGAATAAATGTTAGTAAAATGTACTGCAGCTTCTGTCGCCCAGAGCACCTATGAACAGTTGTTGAACACCAAACACACCAGTGCCAAATTCACTCTAGCTGTCTCTGTCTCAGAACGACCTTGCAAAGAAGACTCGCTTTAACCCAGAGCTGTGCAGCTAGCTCAGCGCTGTCTCTTCCACACCGTGTCCCTGTTGTTGCTGATCTTATCGCTCAGCCTATCAGAGGACTAATGACCCCGGCAATCGTTGTTGACCTGTCAGGGGAAGTGCAGCTACCCACGAGAAGAGAGGAGAGTCCATTAAAAGATTAATGTAAGGAAGTGGACACTGTCCTCCTGGACCTGTGGAGCACTACAGCAGGAACGGGGGATTTGATTTATTGTCGTCCCCCCTCCTCACATGCTGAATAGGCAGAGACAGATGAGTGGGGTGAAGTGCTTGGCTTCGTCAAGAACAACTGACCGCACAAGTGTTTGTTTCCATTTTAATTTCACCAAAAACATCATATGATTATGCAAATGCACTTGATAATACCAGCAGTTTACAAATCATATTTTTAAAGGTTAAATGCTTAATTGAGAATGCACCAGATATTTTCTGTTAAGCCAAGTATTTGTCAGCAGAAACTTTGCTTTACAGTCAACACCACGGTCTGACAGTCCAATTAACCCACGTTTTACAGAAAACACCTTGGTCTATTTATCATTAAAATACAGTATTTTAATATTGTTGCGTTGGAAAGTGTTTTTAATATTTATTTGATCAAAGCATAGAGTGGTGTGACATCTGCAACCTGGCTCCATTACTCTTGCATATGGCATAATGTTGGCAGGAAAAAAGGATCCTATTATATGCTTTTAGTAAAGATTTGCTGTCAAGCCTGAGGAGACTGGTTTCCCTGACTTCCTTAGTGAGGGGCTTGAACTTTTATAATGTGCACAAACAATGACTCCTCCTGCACGGCATGAGTACTGACAATGCTGAGAAGGAGAGAGACAAGAAAAAAAGAAAGATTCCTCACTTTGGATTGTCAGTTTGAAACCTCTGTGATGTTAACATACATACTGAAAGCATAGATATACTATAGACTACGCATCAGTGCATGCAGCTGGATTTGATGGGCTGTGCACTCTAAAACTGGGAAAATGGATCTGTTTTAGAGTAGAATCATATGCATGCCTTCTTGCATGCTCTGTAATACTCACTTTTGCCCAACCTAAGAAGCAATGTTGAACATGAACTCTGTCTCAGTTAAATCAGTTTAAAGAACACCAGCCTTTAAAGTCTGCTTCTCAGAATGAGCATAATGTACTTCTCATTCCTCCATCCCAGTTCTCCACCTCCAGTTGCTCATATCCAGGTTAAATGTTAATTGCACAAAATCCAAGTCCTGCTTTGTTTTAATGATTGCTCTTCATTTTCTCTCTCACTGCCACACTTGTTACATACCGTGTTTTACAAAAGATAGATTATTTCTCAACCCCAGAATGACTCACCGTCCACATTTTATACTGGGCTATAATGGGCTTTGGCACCTTTTGCAATATTTCCAGTATTAGTCAGCGATGACGGTGCATCTAACCCTGACTGAAATTATCAAGGTTGTCAGATGTTACAAAAGCACAATAGTGAGTGAGCTAGTGAAGATTGGTCCTTGACAAGAGGGGAAAGCTTTGCCTCGGTGGAATAGTGCAGTATCAGCAAACTTGGTGAAACACATGAAATATGGGAGCTCTGAGTTCATTAGGTCAATGATGACTACTTACAAAAAAAGACAAAACCGTTTTTAAAACTTTTACTGTCCATTAGGAGTTTACTGCTCAGTTGCTGATTAAGATCATTTAAATTTTTATTTTCTGATGCTATTGAAAAAAAATTCACAAACTACAACATTTGCTCCAGACGCATTCCAAAGAATGATAATGTATATATTCAAAAGCATTAGTGGGTATGTTATACAAAGTGACGCCAACCCGATTTATTTATTAATTCCAAACAATAGCAGGGAATGTCATTTACTGCTCAGTAGCAGATCCCTTATTCTGTGATTACCTTTCACAATAAAAGAGCTAAGCATACACTTATTGTCTAACTTGAACTGAACTCAGCATCTTACTAGAAGGTACCACATTAAAATAGGTCAGTGTATTTTTTAATTGGAATTTGCATATAATTTAATGCTTTTGAAAAAGGCACAAGTTGTGTTAAAGGTGGATATTACATAACCAACTTTGATGCAAAGATGACCTTAAGAAATGGTACATAACAGTTAATAAATTATAGGTGTTGGGAAGGTTGGATATAAAGTACGTAAGTCCCAAATTATTTTTGGATTCTTTAGTATTTCATAAAATGCTGCATTCCCTGGTTTTAAGGCCTTATTAGACTTTTGTTACTGTGGTAAGAGTCTGTTAAGCCAGTGATATTCTCACCAAAGAAGAAAGATTCTTGTCTTGGCCGTGAAAAGCTTTGGAGATGTTCTCCTAATGTTTATGACAGTTAGTCTTGTGGTTCAGCAGAGCAGATTTCTCAGCTGTGATTGTGGAGATCAGTGGGACGTTTTGTGTGTTGGGTTATTTTTAACTTTGGTTTTGATGATATAAAGAAGAGTAGAGACAAAGAGTAGAGATAAAAATGCATGTGTGTTCAGTGACATGACAGGCTGTGAAGCCACTCTAAATATTCTCCGCCTGTCCCAACATCTCAAACTACCACTTGTTTCATTAGGTGGTATGGTTCTGCTGTCCAGAGGCCTATGGAGAACATCTTAAAGATTATCACAGAAGTCATTGTATTTCCTATGGAACCAACAATTCTCACCAAATAGTGTAGAGGGGAACTGGGCCCCTTCTCCCAGGGAACTTCATTTATGCAGAACAGTTACTGGTGTCCCTTCGAAGACCCCAAGGCTATGATATGTTGACACCTGGAGATTGTTTGTTTTTGTTTTTTTGTCATTATTTTGCACATCTTTGGTTAACCAATCACTTCAACTTGGTGTGTCACAATTTAAGGTTGGTTAGTTGTTTAATAATTGATGGATGTGAGGAGTGGACTCTTGACCTTGGTGTGAACTCTCTAATTGGTCTGATTCATCTGAAGTACTCTGTTGGTATAAAATTGTGCTGAGGTAGAACTGTCCTCCTTCGTTCAGCTATCTGTGGGTTATCGTTCCGAAAGTCCCCCTCAATACAGAAAAACACATCTTATGTGCCATTTTCTTTCATAAAGAGTAAATGATTTTAATACCACAATTCAATTCTCACCAGACACTCTTTGAATAAGCACTGTAGCAGTATCTACTAGCAACTAGTCAATCAAATTTGTAGTCAGATGGAACTATTCCATTCAAATCCGAGTCCAACATCCCTATTCCACAACGATACTGGATGGAGCAAACCAGTCTGTAGCATTAGAATGAGGCTATTATGTTATTGCTATATTATTATATATTGGGGATATTGATAGCATGTGGGATAATTCTTTGTCATCTGCAAGTCCTTCTAGGTTACGAAATTCTGCATTACAGTAGCTCAACCAAGTTGCTTTTTATGAAGGATAATTATTTCTTATTTGGTTTGAATAGAAGGTCTCAAATTATTCTAATTTGTGGATGTTTGAAGTACAAATATTAATTTGTACTGTTCAGAATCACTTGATGTAATTTAGTGTTTGATTCCAGTATTTTTATTCTCTGAATTAATTGCCTTGTCAGAAAACTTCATGCTTTATGTGAAAAAGTTTTGAGGAAGTTAACAAGATATCTTTTGCAATTAAAATTATGAACTGACCAACAACTCTAAGTTGGGTTGTTGGATAAAAATGAGAGTTGCATGCTTTAATCATTTCCCACTGGTGTTCATGCAGAGTCATGCTCTTTTGTCTTAAAGGCTGTTATTTGAGTCATCCAACTTTCACAGACTAACAACAGAAGACAGAAGCCCCCCCCCCCAAAAAAAAAAAGAAAAAAAGTTGAGTCCTTGAGACGAATACACAGTGCTATAACAACTCAAATCAATCAGTCTTTTAACCGTGAACTACTCTCCTCAAAAGAGTCCAACATTTTCTGTGGATATTTGTTTTTTCCTCTCAGGGGAAATTGAAAAAAATCAGTTATGGACAGACAAAGTTGGGTATGAGGATAGAAAGGCAGAAAAAAGATGAAAGGTTGAGGTGTCAGTCACTCTGGAGTGCGGGCAAAAGCACTAAAAGCTTTATGCTTTAACAGGATTGTTAGGAAAGGTACGTGCAGCCTCACTGGCCTGTGTTGCTTAGAGCAGAATGATTGGTTTGTGAGGTTTTTTAGATGCTGCATGGGTAATTAAATCGGTAGATACTGGAATCAATATGAGCCTAGTGACAGAAAGTATTATCACAGAAGCTCTGTCTGTGTGTGTCCATACAAGTGTGTAGGGGACAAAGTGAGAGTCAAGGGAGAGAGAGTAAGGAAAGGGGATATGAGAGGCGGGGAAAAGGGGACGGAGTGGGCAGCGCAAATTGCAAGCTAAATTTTTATTATGACAGATGAGATGGGTTATTGGAATCCAAGCAAAGCTCTTTGACTGTAGATGCCATTACAGGACACGGCTGCTTTAAATCTGGGTCACCTATCGACTTAACCTCACATTGGGCATCAGCGGGGCCTCATTGCTGTGTAATTATGCCTGGAATAAATAGGGCATTTGGCTGGTGGCACTACACCACATAGTGGCTGGTATAATGGACAGTGTGGAATTCATTTGTTCTCCTCTGTTCTTTCCTAATCCCTCTTCTCAACCTCTATTAACTCTCTACTTTTTTCATTTCTTCCTCTGAGCCCCCTCTACCCTTTGGTTTTTATGCTATCATTGTTTCTGTCCCTTTTGTGCTCCACTTTATCTTATTCCCTGTTGTCCTTGAGCAGAAGGAATGGGGGTCATATCAGCCTTGAATCGAATGCACCATTAAGAAAGAGTTGTTAGCAAAATACTTTTCCCACTGTAATGCAGGGAGAGATGAAATATAAAGCAATCCACACAATGTGATTTCAACCACAGCAGTCCAATTAGGGAGCATAATTATTCTCTCTGCTTTGGGTTGAAACCCAAAGCATCCTTATCATCTGGCCTACTGTTGTTGGGCCTGTGATGGTATTTTGGGTGGCCATTTGGCTCTGTAATGCCTGTTCAAACCAGATCTGAGCTTAGCACATTATTGCCTGCAGAAACTGCTTCTGGCGTTGTAGCCACATAGCAACTCAAAAGGAAACTCAAGTCCTCAGAGCTCATAGCAGGGTGTATTCAGTCCTCTCATGGCTATTGTTCCCCTGTCTGTGTCTTGCTGTGAGGCGCAATAATTGGTCTTAGAAGCTTTTACCTGATGGCGATCACTGGCCATGTCAGTGACTTTTTTCCCTCTTCTCCTCCAAATGGCTGCATAGCCATTTAGTGCTCATTACCATTACTTTCATAAAACAGTTCCATCTGTCAAGAAGAGAAAAAAGAGGGAGTACATTTTCCGTCACTAATTGTATGCTAGTCTTTTGTTAGTGAAAGTATGCAAGCTATTTTCTTCCACATCACAAAGAGAACAGACGCATTTTCCTTTTCCTTCATTAGAATGATTTCTCTGCAACTTTGCTTTAGAAGGGAAAAAAATGAAAGGGGCCCTTGCTTCTGCCTTTATTGTTTTTAATCTTAGCTAATTAATTTGAAGAGGTCCTAATTAAAATAATAGAATTGTTCTGAAAAATGTTGTTTAACCTCATATAAATTCAGTGCAGCTTTTGGAACAGCGTATATGACGAATATTCATTAAATACTTTTATGAGATAAGCGCCAAATGTCTTGTTCTTAAAACACATGCATATTTTCTTAAATACTCACTTTGCTTTTCCCTGAATTTATGCAGAACTTGAGCATTTCAAATGTGTGAAATTGTATGGTTTTACATCCATGGTTTAGTGAACAAATCCCTTTGTTCACACTGTAATGTATTCTACATCATTGAGATTATGCAGAATAATCAGCAGAAAATTCAGCGTTCATATAAAACACAGGTACGCATCTGTTGGTCAGACTATACAGCTTTATTATTACAGGGATACAGCATTTTTGTGGACTATTAAAGTTTAAATGTTTTAATTTTTTTTTTTTTTTAAACTATGTGCTGACATGCGCTCTACAACAAATAAAAGCATCATTACCTTTGCCAAGGAGGTTATGTTTTTGCCAGGGTTTGTTTGTCAGCAAGATAATTCAAAAAGTTATGAACAGATTTTAATAAATTTTTTAGGAAATGTTTGCCCTGAGACAAGGAACAGATGATGAAATTTTAGAGGTGATCCGGATCACAGTCCGGAATTTTTAAATTATTATTATTGACTTTGTTGTAGTACTAACAAATGTCCACCAGATGGCAGTGGAACTTCTGTTATGGTGGCTTTAAATGTGTGACCTGAACTGTGCTGCTTGGCGGAGGTTTGTGCTTTTCTAGTTTAATTGTATGTGACTGAAGAGCTTAGAATTAAAATGTCCAGGATACTTGAAGTGACTCATCACGGGTCCTTGTTTTCTTTGGCAGCTGTCTTATTGCGGCAGCGCTACACGAGCTTGTCTTCATTGTGGTAATGTTTCTAAGGGCCCGCGCCAACAGTCCAGATGTTGCAGTAAAAACAACCACATTTTTATAGCCCAGATTAATAAAAGGCTTCATATTCAGTTATTTGTAACTACCTGAAGAAAGCAAGGCACTATGTTTTTTATTACTGGTGACCTCTTGTGGTTTTCAGATCTCTCCCACAAGCCAAAATTAATATATGCATGTAATGTGATTGTTTCTGGATTCAGATAACTGGATACAAGACTGTGGCTCACATCCTGTCTCCTACCAGCAACGACTATAGCGTCACAGTGCAGATTTCTATTGCTCAGTGGGCCGGTTTTGTTTGGTACAAACCGTATGTTCTGGTCTGCTCGCTCTTGTCCAACAGGCAGGCTAAAAGCTCATTTTGGGTAGAGCGAGTCTGAACACATGGAACCTGTGGTAGAAGCTCTGAGTGCTCATCTCAGGCTGACAGCAGGCAGTCCTTCAAGCATTATCGTAGTTGGCTGTGACTGATTTCTCAGAGGCAGGCAGAACCACAGGAGGCAAAATGTTCTGCTTTGGGTCGTCCGTTTTGATTTGCTCTAGATGTACGACTGTTTGACATTTTGTCTTTTAAAGTTGCTGTCTTTGTATTCACACTGTTGGCAGCAGTTGTTTACAATCAGTGAACACCATGTAAGGACAGAGAATGTCAGTAAAGTACAGGTGACTTGGATCTAAAGAGGGAATCATTTTATAGAAATGCATGGGGAAAAAATACATCTGCAGCTGATGATTCAAGATAACATAATTGGTATGATTTTTTCTGTTAAATAAGCCATGGCATTGCACAGAGAAATGTTACCATTAGGTGTCACCTGTTCAGCAGAGGGTGGACAGAGTGAAAGGCTGAATCAGACAACAAACAGCTGCACAACATCAGTCTAAATGTAAAAAAAAACAAAAAAACAAAAAAAACATGGAAAGTGTCTGCCTTTTAATAGTCTAATCTTAATAATTGTACTAATCTTTGCCATTTATTGTTTCTATTATTTATATTTAAAGCCCAGAACCAGGGGGACCAAACATGGATTGAATGATTTTTATTTCTCTTATTGTCAATTTCAGCTTTAAGTGGATGTTTACGGTCACAGTCTGCAAATACAGGAATAGATTTTCAGGTGTAAGAGTAAGAATCACTTGTGCTGGAGGTTTTATGGTATATGTACACTGCACAACAGTTGCCAAGGCGACGTTATCACCCATTATCCATCACTGGAAGCAACAATTCCAGGTCCTGCAATTTATTCTGTTGTTTTCGCAGAAATGGATGTGACAGATAGTGTGATGGTGGCAAGAGTATATTATTGATCTACATAAGACCCGAGTTGTCCCCCTGTTCATTTTCCGATGGCAATCCCACCGGCCTTCAAGTGAGCAAAGCAGTGGGCTATCTTGTTCAGCAGTGGTTTATGGGGCCTGTCACCACAATGTGGAGGAGCTTGGAGCACAAAGAGAAGCTGAAGCTCCCCAGTGAAACAAGAGATGTGAGGTTGGACTGGGTCAAAGGTCATAGTTTGTGATAACAGCAATCTAAGGCTAAGATTCCTTGAAGGAGGAAAAAAAAGGTGCTGATGGAGTTTGTGGAAGTTGCTTTTTTTGAATGCATTGCCAATAGTCGGGCTGTGAACAAAGGAAGTAAACAAGAGTTGCCTGTGCTGTACAAGAAAATCTACTCAAACAGAAGTCTTAACGCTGCACTGAAATCTGTCTGATCACGCACTGCCATTTGTTATCAAACTTAACAATGATCCTTTAATTGTAATCTGCTGTATATCCTATTTTAGCAGCACCTCTCCACAAAGTAAGACCAGTGCAACATTCTTTTTTTTTAAATTTAATTTTTTATTTTTTTTTGTATAACCAATACCAAGATGACCTTCCTCTCTTGGGAAAGATATATGAGATGGGAAATACAAAGCCAAGGTTCTTAATAAAAATCAGCCTTTTTGTCAAATCTGGCCAGGGGAAAATTCGCTGTATCAATAGACAGTCTTTTTTTCCACTTTTTTTCATCATTTCTTTCTTTCTTTCTGAACAACTGCATACATCAGTGGAGAGGGAGCATCCCCTCGCCTGTCACTGATATCTCCTAAATCATTTTATCTCTTTCTGAAGGCTGACCTCTCTGCTGTACATTTTTGGGCTATCAAGTGGCACTGAAAGTCACACTTATCATGAGGTAAGGGACGGCTACCCGACTGCCATTTATTTCTCAATTGCACTGTGATGGGAGTGTGGAGGTGTGATTGAATTCACTCCTCTCTTCCTCTTGAGCATTTAGACCCATTCTTGGAGAATTAAGTTGACTATCCAAAATGGCTCCATGCATTTCTCAAACTAGATTACTGTTTTTTCTCAAATCCTGGATAGAGGTTTATAGTCAATATAAGGCTATCTTAAGAAAAATGTTGCAGTTGCAATACAACAGCCCCCACATTTTCAAATAATACACCACTGAAGGTTTGTGAATCATTTTCTGTAAATTTTGAAATGTCTGTACGGACTATACTGAGGGGTAAATATGATAGGAGACTGCGTAAACACATCAGTCGTACTGGTGTTGCGGAGGTTGCTGATATACTCCTGTAGGTGGAATTGTCCTGCCTGGGGATGATGGTGAGACTTCTCTCCAGGAGAGCGTGAAACAGGATTATGAGCACATCAGCAAACATGCAAAGCACAACCTTTATTTTGGGACAGCTGTTTGTCAAAATAAGATGAATGTTGACTTGAAATTATTGAGAATCTTCCTTCAATTATTACTTGGACATATGTGAATTCGTTTTTCAGAGATGATAAAATAAATACATTGGCATTTATTGTAGTATAAGACATAGTACAAGGTGGTATTTATGTCATATTGAATCATGTTGGTATTTTTAGAATGTTTAAAATTCTGGCAGTGTCACTTTTTGTAAGGAGATAAAGGATTGAACATTTTCATGCATCATAAATTGATCCCATTAAAATTAAGGTTTTAATTAATTTAGGATTTCTGTGTACTCAAAATTGCAGTAAATATGAAGGTACCTATATTGCAGAATTTAATATTAAATCATACTGTGCCAACTGCACCATAAATAACCATATGTATAGAATAATAAGCAATCAGTATGCTGGGAACTTTTGACTGTCTACATAAATAAAATGTTCACTGAAGCACTGAACATTTGTCATAGTGTGCAGTATTTTCAGAGTGTACTAGTCCGGTAGCCATAGTGACACCTGACACTATTGTGTCCAAAGACAATTTGGTTGTCCACACCTTTTGCGTTGTCTCGTTTAGACTATTGTAACAGTTTATTTTCCAACTAAACATAAAAGAGCTGTCTCATCTGCAGCAGGTCCAAAATGTGGCTGTGAGGTCGCTGACATGCACCAACAGAAGGGCTCGTATTACTCCCATTCTAAAAGGCCTTCACTGGCTCCCAGTTGCTTTCCACATCAATTTTAAAATCCTGGTGCTGACCTTCAGAGCCTGGCATGGTCAGGCTCCCTCCTATATTAGAGAGTTAATATGTCCCTATACCCCCTCTCAGACTGAGTCCATTGGATCAGAACCTACTCATGGTTCCCCGTACTAGTTTCAGGACCTGAGAAGTCTGCTCTATCCAGGCTGTTGTGCCGATGCTCTGGAATAATCTTCTACTCTCTTTACGTTCACTGGACTCTGTAGATGCCTTTAAACCCACTTGTTTCTCCAAGCTTTCTAATGACGGTAGATTAAGGGTTGTTATATGACCATCATTTATTTATTAAATTATACCTTTTTGTGATTGTAATTATATCTGTGCATCCATTTGTATGTTATTGTCCTTTTGTGAAGCACTTAGTGACTTGTCTGTAAAAGGTGTTAAACACTCAAGGAAGAAATTATAAGACTGTCAAAGCTCATCAAAAATAATAATTATCCAATCAAGTCCTGACTGTTGAATGTATCATGCGACTAAAACAGACAGAAAAGAAAACATGAAATGTCTAAAAACACAGTTTTTGTCAGTACATTGACATAGATATTGATGTAAGAACTGAAGTGACTTTGGTTATTATCAAGAAAACATAGAATATGGGTAGATATCAGCTCTGAAATTAAACTATTGTGAGCTATTTTTGTATTTTTTTTTTCTTGTTTGCTGTGCTATTTTGTTGTTGTTATATTTATCCAAACAAATGTCCCTTTGGTTGTACCAGTCATTAAAATGAACAAGAAATTGAAAAAAAAAAAAAGGGTGGTCTAATTCTTTTTCTGTGACTGTATAAAACAATTTTGGTTTCTTGCTAGTCAATATAAGAGCAATTCAATTATTTTTCTGATATGAAATCTATGTAACATAACACACTTAAATGCTACACGGGTAGCATTTAAGTGTGTTATGTACATAAAGTGAGACTGTACTCTGTACAATCGTCAATTTAATGCTTTTTTAGTATTAGAATTTTAACACTTTGTGCCATGGACCTGTAGAGACATTTAGTGTTAAAATGAAATGTTCATTATGAATTTGGCAGTGGTCAGTCATCAGGCCCACCTCGGCCTTCTCTGCTGGCCTCAAGAGTCACTGACCTACATTTACAGCCCACATTTTAATATATGTCTCATGAAGATGTATTGATTTATTCCTATCTATTGTTTGTGTCTATGATAGAGCATTTTTCCAATCATATTTCAGTCTCCATGTGTTACAGGGTAAAATAAATGTGCCTTTATGCTTCAGAATCAACAGTGCAGGATCTGTAACTTCAAATACATTTAATGAACTTGTTACTTTAGCCAATCAGCTTTTACTCAGCCACCGAAGGTGGATGATCGAACAGGCATACAATAACATCTGCATTTGTCTGCGATGTTTCACACTGTTATGTTGCATTTTTTTGTATAGCATTGATATTAAAAGATGTATTAAGTCCAGTCAAACACTACTCGAGGCCTAGGTGTGGAATGCACAGCTTGCCCTTGGAATTTGTGTATGCCACTTTTGCTATGTATACAAATAAATAAACAATACCTTAAATAAAATACAGCAAGCATTTACTTTGGTAATCGCATAAATAAGATGGCACACATGCATACCTTAAAACTGTATTTTTACACTATATGATGTGTAGTGTGTTTTTCGTTAACCCTTACATCAACTGATCATTAGACAGTGCCCAAAATGATGCAAAGTGAGCATGCTGCAATGTTCTCTGTTTGGCTCCTGAGAGATGGACCATATACCTCAACAGCACTGGTTCAGTATCAGCGGGGATGGAGGATGTTGGGGTAGCAAATGTTCCTCCCCCGCTTAGAGGAGTTGAATTGGACCTGGGTTTTGCCTGTGTACTGACATGATGGGCTGCTGCAGTTTTTCTCCTAACGCTCGGTTACCCTCTGCTTGTCAGCCAGCTCCCATCATGCCACATGCCCCTGCAGTTACGGCTGCAGGCAACACACCTTGTCACCAGCAGAAGCATGGTAATATGCCCATGAGCGAAGTGCACACGTGTCGCATCTTGAACACAAACACCTCATCTCACACACAGAAACATAAACACACTTTTTTCTTTTACGCCTGTCGGATCACATATTCAAATGGCACCAACTACACTGATGGAGACTTCCCCACTGTTTCTTCATCTGACCACTTCCTGACTCTAAATGGCACAAAATGCAATCGTTGCACAGGTTGTGGTGTGAAATGAGAGGCAGCAGACGCCCACTAATATGATCTGTCACAGTCTGTTGGAGGGGAGAAATATGAAGCGGGGGATGGCTCACCTTGATAAGCAGAGCAGCCTTTCCTGCTTTTACATGATTCAAATGTGGATTCACACTCTAGAGATGTATCTCCTCCCACCAGCAGCATGTTTTTCAAAGGACCACTCTTCTTTCTTCTCTTCCCCGCCCTCCACTTCAGCTCCTGCTTTCTCCATCAGTGTCGCCACTTTTTTTTTTCTGCCCTGTTTTTAAATTAGTCTGTCTCCCCATCTTTGCCTCTCATGTTATTTTCATAGAAGGCAATCCAAAGTGGATTGCATGTTAATTCAAATATGGAATCACTGTTCCTCACAAGAGATCCTGGACAGAAAGCAATTTGAGCCCAGGAATAGGAAACACATGTCTAGTAGACAAGCCCCAAATGTGTCTCTTGCCAGGCAGAGTGAAAGAAAATGCAAATAATTTCAGCGTCTCACTAGTCAGTGTCTAGACACTGTACTCTTCTTGACTCCAGATAGTATATGGTTTTGGTGATTTTTTTTTTTTTTTTTTTTAAGTGCATCAGTCACATATCTTAATAAAGAGGCATTAATTCAGCATAAGCGAATTTAAAAAAAAAAAAAAAAAAAAAAAAAACCTTTATGCAATCAGATGCATTTAGGTCTTTGGACTGATTATTTCATGGAACTCTGTTTTAATGAATAAATATGACTCAAATGTAAGAATCCTGATGTTTTTGGATTCTTAGAATCAGATGCTGTGTCCGCCATGGTTTCTACAGAAGCTCAGAACATACAAACTAAATACCATTACTACGAAGAGCCTTTGGCATTTTTTTATATTTTTAGTAGATGCTGCAGGTTTTTGTATTTATATGAATAGGGCAGTTGAGGTGAGAGGTATTCAGTTAGATACAACTAAATCCTCCTCATCTGTGTGACTTCTATTTCATTTATTAGAGTAGAAAAAAAATCAGACTCAGGAAAAACTGCATAATTGAGTTAACTGTCTCTATATAATGATTCAGAACTCATTGCTCTCTACCTGAAATAACGAAATAAAAACTGGTCTGTGGGAGCTGATGAATATTTGCTCAAAAGGATTTTTGTTTGATTTAAATTTTGTGTAAATTTATGTTAGTCTTTATTAATCTGTCAAGCAGTTAGCTCACTAAAAGGTACTTTTAATCATTACTTTCAGGATCCTTGATTTACATTTGAATATTTTTTCACTGGCAAAAGTGTCTAATATATCAAACAAAAGAATGAAGCAATTGAGGGAAAAAAAAAATACATGCTCATGCATACAAAACATACAGCCACCCTTCCACTTTGCTTACAAAACTAGTATATGATAAAGGTTTTGGTGAAAAATAATGTATAGAAATTAGTTTAATTTCATTTTTATTTAACTTAAATCAGGTAATGTATAACAATACAGATAAACAATTATTATAGTTAAAATGAAGAGAAAATGATAAATGAGTAAGCACAATTATTTGAGCTATTTCTCAGCTAAAATCTCAATACCATGACAGTTCTAGTCATCAAGTCCAGATGTCTTTTGTTCCTATTCCTGGTTACTTCCACTTCTGTCTCCTAGAGCTGGTCCTGATCTCCCTGAGGCTCCTTCTCAACATTCTGCTCAGTGGCCCTTCTACAAAGACCCATGTAAAGCATTTGCCATCGAACCACAATCACAGCCGACACCCCAGTGCTCCTGCTACAACCTAGATTTTTTTTTTTAGGTGTCAGTCTAAGAATAGTAGTAGGATACCCAAACAGCACACCAGCTGATAAGCTTGTGAACGACCTATGGGTAACACTATTGTTTTATTAGTTTGGATCAGGTCCATTCAAACCGTCACCACAGATTTAACATAAAACACTATATTATGGCTTAGTTGAAGACTTGGTGATTCTTCTGTACTGAGAGTTGTATCTATATGACCTAGCGTACCCAGCATGATATTCAACATTAAATCAATAATCGGTGTTAATCCTTTGCTTTCCATTAGTCCAGAGTTGTAATTAAAGCTTTTCTGAGAGGCAAAGTAATTCATCATTGTCTTGTTATAAATTATGTGCATCTAATGAGGAACATCATCATACATACTGTTGTCTAGTTTCTCCCACACATCAGTTTAATGTTGCTGCTAATGGTACAGTGAACCAGATGACAAGTTTACCTGCATTTTCAATTCACAGTTCAGTGTTATCATCTTTTTTCTCTCTCTGTTTGCAACCAGAGTGATATTTTATGTTTACCTCACACTGATGGTATAAACATCAACACACCTCCTTGACTTAAGGCTACATTCAAACAACAACACTTTGCGGATTTTAAAGGTTTCACATCCATACATGTGTTGTTTTAAGAAATATTAAGTGTCCAGATGGAAAGGGAAAACTGGGTTAAAACGGCGTATACACCTATATGTGGTGCTGTACACAAACACAGACAGAGCTGCAGGATATAGTGAAATCACAGATGAAGGCAGGGTTCAGGACACCCTTCTATCAGGACACCGTGGTGGATTACAAGTATCTCAGGCGTTGATCTGTTTATGTGTCTGAGCCAGTCATTGAGTTGATAAGCATTACCAGGGTTTGTTGTAGTAATGCTAATAAACTTAGCAGCAGCTGCAGCACAAACACAACTTTATAATCTGTTGTCAGACATGTTTGAGGTTTTCTTTTTCTGGTCACATGGTACTATGGCTTCATCATTTCCAAACAGTGGTGTTTTATCCACACAGCTACGCAAGGGTGGCGTTGTGAGATTTTTCTGCTCTGAAACCTATTCTCCAAATAAATACAGTTTCAGTCATGTGACCAAAAGGTTGAAATGATATTAAACTTTTGCAGATTGACATGATTTCGTTGTCGTGAGGACCGTCTCTCAGAGCACGGCAAGGCACTCGACTGATTTGCATAGTGAGTGTACAGGGGTGCTCAACGCTACTGTGGGTAATGGAGTTTATTTAGAGACTTTCTTGATAATAAAAGCCCAGAGTAGCAGTAGTAGTAGTTCGTGAGAAGTTAGGATCCCTGTAAGTCCATCAATATGCTTTTAAGACAAGAAGTTGTGACTCAGAAAATAGAAGAAAAAGATTCTGGGCTCCAGTTCTCTGGTCATGACTTGAATTTAAAAGCAGTCATGCTGTTCCTTAGTAACCAACCATATTGATGAACATCTATATCCAATATGTTGCTCCATTGATTCTTCATTATTCGAATTCCCGGGACTGTTTCAAAGTGGCATAGCAGCAAGATGTACACAATTAATTTGCGCTTTCTATTAAAACAGAGCCATTAAAAGCATGCTGCTCAACAGTTTATAATTAAAATACCAGCACAACCAAGAGGTGAAAGTCTCATTAGTATTGGTGCCTTGTGCTGTTCATTTCCTTGACTAATTTAAACAGCCAGTTTTAGCTGCTGCAGTGATGATTTATGTATTGCGCATGTGTATTCAAGGTGGTGACTTTTTGAGATGCAAAGTATTAAATGTTCTTATAACAGCACTACAACTCAGAGACGAGAGGTTTTGGTTAATGTGGAAATCAAAAAAGACATTTGTGTTATTAAATTTCAGATTGACTTGTATTTCATTGTGGACAGAGCATAAACACAACATGCTTCATATTTTGTCAGGTCAGCTTCATTTCAATTGTAAATGCACATCCATTTCTCATGTTCAGGCTGCAGCCCAGGGACTAATTTAGTATAGAATAAAGACTTCACATCACTCACTTTCTTTTGTCTTTTGCTGACCTTTGAAGCTATGATAGATGGATCAATTTTTGTCTTGCAGATAAATACTTAATTATCAATCTCATTGACAGGTTAAGCCAGATATAAAAAATGGCTGTAATCCATATCGCTGATGCTCTTTTTTTTTTGGCACTGAACAGTTAAAGTATCAGACCTTTGTCAATATTTGTCTTTAGTCTCCAGTGTCGCAGACATCCACATTGCGATAATGAGACACAATTGATTAGCTCTGCTTCTTGAATGAACCCTTGACAAGGAAATTGAAAAAAACAGTTAAATCACACAGACATAATTAATAGCATTTGAAGATTAGGATATTGAAGTATTTACATAAATCAGCCGTGAATTATCTGCTTCCACTCCAGTGTTGTGTGAACAATAGCCCCCAGTCTGTCATAGTGATTGTCTCGCATCATCTTAAACTCTTGAGTTGTTCGATGAAGTGAATGGGCAGAATAGGGATTCGTCGATACCAGTATCCGATATTAGTCCAATACTGAGCGCGTGTACTGATACTCATATTTGTAAGTGCTCAGATACAAACACACTGATACCACTTGACGGCAGTGTGATGTTCACCTCATAGTGCAGCAGGTATGTGGAAGTTGTCAGCAGTGTGGAGATTTTTCAAAATAAATGAGTGACAAAAGTAATGGTGACTGGAAGTTATGTTAAAGACAGATGGATACGGATGGAGTGTATTGTCTCTCCTCTGCATTCATTTTGTACACATTTGTCAGTTTTCTGGGAGTCTGCAGATGCATACCCAGAGCAATATGAAAATCACCATGTTATCTTATAAGGCTCTTTGCGTACCCAGATGGAGAAGCGGTACCATCGGAGCCGTGGAGGTAGAGGATCTGTTCAAAGAGCGACATAACATATTTATGACAACTACCCTCATCAACATCAACATTAGTATCCACATGAATATTACGTCTTCTGTCGTCACCATGTTTGTTATCACTGATTTTCTTCTCAAAATATGTTACTCTTCTTCGTGGGGGTTTGTCCAGTATGGTCAATTAAGAACAATGCCATCTGGTGTTTAAGAAGCACACAAAAATGCACCTTTCCATACACACTTTGTAGACTATACCCCATCCTATTTCACTGCCATTGTTGGAGTTAAAGCATAGTAGAGGAGTGAAAACGATTACTCAATAAATGCACATGATACATTTGCAATTCTGAGTAGCTATTTCATTACACTACTAAATGCATAATGTGCTTCTTTCATGCACTGCATTTGAATACATTAACATATACATTTAATATTAACAGAGCTAAATATACACAAGGTGTCACAAACCACAGAGTGAAATTGTCACTGGTTGATGAACTTTACCATTGTGCGCTTCCTGGTCGGTTTGTCTAAGGCTGTTTTTCAAGTATGTTGGATCCCGAAGTCCACTTACTTTTACTGGTGTGAATGCAAATTTCATGCTCAAGTACCATACCCAAGTCCAGCTGAGAAGTTAGTCCTGGGTGGATTCCAGTACAAAACATTGCAGTGTGAAAGCAATCTGTACCTGACCTAATCACCATCTGACCCTTGGAACCACGCAACACTGACTTGCCTTATTGACTGTACCACTCTGTGATACATCCCAGACAACGAAACTCGCTCTTCTTCTCTTTGCCTCAAACAGGCTTGAGGCTACCCGATCCATACCCAGAAACCAGATTGGTCCCATGCATGTAAGACGCACAGAGGAAGGCATCTACTGTATATCCTGTCACATGTTTTGCTTTTCATGCACTATTCATGGCAGTTTGGCAATATTTGAATTTTAGAAGCATAAATCAACATTGGTTAAACAAAACGATCAATTTATTATTTAGATTTTTTTCTTTTTTGTTGCTTTTTCAACACACTTGCTCCATCTTGAAACTTAACGTAAATCACACGGTTTGCCTGCTCAAAATTGATTGTGTTTTGAAGAATATATTTAACATTGGTTCACAAGGCAATGAAGGAAACCATTTCTGTGACGTTTGAATGATTTTTTTTTTTTAACTATACCATCATGCAAAGAAATCATACACAGTCTCTTGGTATAAGATATTGGGGTCTGAGGATATGACTGTAGCCTGAGTTTTTCTTATAGAACCTACAGAAATTGTGGTAAATTTCATGCAATGGCTGTATGTTGTTGTTTTTATATGTTATTATATTAATAGTTATGTACATGGAATCAGCTGTAAATGGCAGCAGTGAATGATGGATGTGACGTAATTTCACGCATGTGAGGTACCGATCCAGTTTCCAGGTATGGATCGGTTAGCCACAAGGCTAATGGATAGAAAAGTATTGCCTGTTGATGACGTAAAGGTCTGTCACTTGTTGGATAGCTACCGAATCCCTTCCACACCACCACCTACTGTTTCTGCCGGGGAACACCCACTCATTCTCTGGCATGGGCCGTGGTATATGCTTGAGCACATACAGCACAGATCCAAATACCCCATCTGAAAACGCTCTACGTTGGACTACTAAATGTGACATCTGCATTATCATCATAAAGCACACACTTTATGACCACATACAGCCATGCTTCAATGTTTCTTTGACTTTTTAAAAACCCTATAGTTAAAATCAACATTGCTCCTGTGTGCCAAACCTCATGTGAGCCATGCACATACACATGCACAGCCCAGGGACAATTAAAGCTACTGTGTGTCCTCTGCCTGTTCCACCGTAAAAAGGTCACTGCATGATTTATGCACCTGTTTTGTGAGTTAGATAGGAACTGTTTGTGCTGTGGGGCACCTGACTGATCAAAACGTAAAGTATGAAAATGAAATTCTGTTCGATTTATAAAGTGGAGCAGATATTAAGCCTCACCGCATGGACCCTGGGAATAGTTAGATAAATATGTAATTTATGTTGGTGTATGTACAGTTGGTAAAACCAGCATCAGAGGGCAACCACTGACAGGCACCCTCACACCCAGTTTACTTTATGACACTTGATTTATGACATGATTTTTGTACTTTTCTGCACTGCTAGATAAAGATATTGGGACGGTGTTTGTGTTGATGCACACTCACACTTTGCTCCATTTCTCGATGTGATGGTAACATCTGTCTTGACATGGCAGTTGCCTGTGTTTGAGACATGTATTCTTTAACATGGCAGCTCACCAGGGAGAGGCACAGATGGCTTTTGACTTCCTAATGGTTCTGGATGGCTAAGGATGATGGTATTGTAGTTGACAAGCTGCTCCACATCTGCTGTAACCAAATACCCACTGCATGGACCTTTCCACTAAAAAATGAAATTTTCTCGTCAATGATTAATTAAACAATTAATTTCAGAGTGGCCTACATTTAGAAAGGGAGAAGTTGATGGGATTCCCATGTGAGTGGGTGGTTTCTTGTGAAACTTTCGAACAAACTTGAACAAAACAATATATGAGTACATATTGAAAACTTTAACAACATATGATAATTACTGTAACCCCCTTGTGAAATATGACATTAAGGCTCTTTGCATATCTTGTAGGATAAGTGCACTCATTCAAATGGAAATGCGCAGTCACATTATTTTCATTCTATGTCTACGAAATCACATATTGTATTTTTTTCACACATTTATTAAATAGCTTCACTTGGTAAAACTTAATTTACAAATATACTGGAAGATAATGATATACAATTAAATGAAAAACAAACCAGTCCTGCACATCGGCACTTTTAATTGAGAGTGTGACACAGTGCATCGGAGATAACACATTCATGCCAGAGGTAAATAGATGGTACTTGGAGGTGCAAACTTGTTTTGCACGACAGCTGTGTTGGATACGTTACTGAATTAAATCAAACCCAATTACTGCCATCTCATTGCCCCCATGCCCCGGGAGGTGTCTGACGCAAACACAGAAGTACACAGTCTTTCAGTGTATAGTATTTAGAAGGAGAATTCTTCCAATATGAAATCTAAAACACAGTGGACCCTTTCCTGAATATCCAGATGGGTAAGAAAGATTCTGTTTATATTAAATTGCTGAAGACTTACCTGTATATCTCATTCAATTAAGCTATGTGTAGCAGGCATTGTAACAACTCCTCTGATACAGTTTCTCTGCTTTTTGCTCTTGTGTTTGGTCTGATGTGCTAAGGAATTGCTCCTGTGTGGCCCAAAGTGCTGATGTTGTTTTTATGTGCTGCTGCTGTGCTTTTTGTCACTTTAGAGGGTCAACCAACTCTGTGATATCCGCTCTAGCACTTACATGCACTATGTTACACTGATGGAGGAGGCTTTTTGGGGACAGCACTACAGGGATTGGGTTTGAGTGGTAACCTCTGAAACGGAACTGTGTGTGTGTGTGTGTGTGTGTGTGTGTGTGTGTGTGCGCGCAGCTGGGTGTCTTTAAAAAAATGAAAGTGGGGCTGCGCTGAATGACAGATGAATGGACAAGCAAAGGACACAAAGGGAGAAGCAATATTTAGAGAGTGTGAGGACAAAAAAAAACTAAAAGAAGAAATGGAAAAGAGAAAAAGGGGGCAGCTCTGCCCGTCATACTGCCAAATGACAGAGGTACATTTCACAGTTCGGCAAAGCAAAGGCCCTTGTCTCAACTTTTCTCCAGTGACACACATTGGATATGTCTGTCAGGTCAATTAGTGCTACAGTGCTCACATTTTGTTCTTTACTTCCTTTATTTCTGTTTTTGTTTGCAACCTTGAGCCTCCTCAGTTTGTCTGTGTGTTCATTCATACCTCTAGACTTCACTTTTTTCAGCATCGGGCCCATTTTATCAGCTTTCATGGTCATGTCTCCGTTTAGACTGGGGTCACCTCCTTGTTTAATGCTTCTTCTGCCCTCGCTTTAATTTACTCATTGTTGCTGTGGGTGTTCTAAAGCTTGAAAGCACATTTGTATAATACATTTTGGCATTTCACCAATGTCTTTTACCAACAAGGACAAGAAGAAAAGAAAATAAGAGCTAAAGAAAGACAGGCCATGAGCTTATTCATCATCACTGGTAAAGGGCAACTTATGAGGAAATGGGTATATTTGAAGAATATTGTATTAGTGAAATCTGTACATTTGACAGAAGATATCCATGGCATTCATTTACTTGTATGTAGTTTTATTGATCATCTGGTAGAGTAGGTTGCAAAATGATCCTGGATTGTGGCAATTATGATCTTCCCTGAAGGTCCACTTACATAATTCAGATTCCAGCAGTGTCCAGTGGTGACATGTCATGTCATGTGAGAAAGGATCGAAGTCGATATGCACTGAGAAATGCACATTTGAAACAGTTCAATTATAGACTCAGTATTGTCATTCTTTCACAATTAGTTAACTGTGCTTCCATTACTAGACAAGTGAATAAATCCATTTCTTGTCCATCCACAGTAACAATGTGTAATGCACATTGTGTACTGACTCTAAAATGGAAAGAAAAGCACAAACACAGCATGAAAGGTTGGTTGTTTGAGTTCTTTAAATATTTCTTAAAATTACACTGTTGAGGTTTGCCTTTAAACACAGTGTTTTGATGTGTTGCACTTTAAATGCTCACAGAGCAGCTGTTTTGTGCGGCCCTGAGATAAGAGACTGAGAGGTTTGAATGTGTGATAGGGAGGTAGGGCAGCAATTTCCTTTCAGGTTTGTTTCAGGCCACCTGCTGGGCCCTCCAAACAGAACCCCACATGGCAGATCAAAGCATGTCATCAGCTCTTTGTTTTGCTGAGGTTTCATACAATTATCAGATTATTTATGTGCAAGGCAGAGAGGTGACATTATTAGCAGTTAACTGCTAGTGATAGAAGTCATCTGGCATGAAACTACCAGGTATTCATTTAGCATCATCTGCCTGCATACAAGTAAACAAAATGATCTCCTTAACAACCTCTCTTTTATATGCTCTTGTACTGACTTTGTTTTACATTCAACCAGTGCTTGCAAATATATACAATGGCATTTGTCAAGAGGCATGCTGATTAAACACAAGTAAATGTGGTGCAGTTGTAACACTTACCACCAGCACAATGCTTTACTAAGATCCATGTCCATTTGTCTTGTGGTTGCAGCGGACTGCTTTAAGGCCTTACCAACCTTAACTGAGCGAATAAATCACCGTCACACTCCTCAAATGGTGTGATCGCCTGTCACAGTCCTTCACTTCAGTTTGCTTTATTGGATGTGGCTCATGCCTCCGGATATTTATATCTTTTTACAGCCATGTTCTATGGTGGCAAACAAAACAAAAAAAGGAAGAAAAAAAAAAGCTGTGAGGGAGTAAGAGGAGGTAGGGAAGCTCGGCAGGCAGCTAGACAAGTAATGGTGTGGAATACAGAGGAGGGATGTGTGGAGCTTTGGCTGGGGACAGCCTCTAGATCCATCTTCCCCTGCTTAAAGCCCCAGCGCCTGGGTAATGGCAGCACGGCGGGTGCTTTCAGAGGTTACGGCGCAGGAGATGAGGGATCTAGGAGTGGAGAGGCCAAACTGAGAGGTGATTTCCCCAGCAGAGGCCTCTTCATTTTAGGGGTAGAAGAGGTGTCGGCATTGCCATTGCAGCTGGAGCCTGGAGGAAAACAAGCAAATTGCTCCCCACAGGAACAAGGCACTGGCAACAAACTGGATCTGACATGAAATAGTGTTATATAGAGTGCTCCACCTTTTTATGCATTTCTGTGTAGATGAAACGTAGTTCAGCCTGTAGGAATATTTATCTGTTCCGGTTGATTTCTTTGTCCATTCATTAATTAATGTAAAATGTCCTTTGATCTATACGTATATGCAGTACAGGTCTCCTTAAGGCAAACAGTATTTGTAACTGACATAAAACACAAACATATGTTGTCACATATAAAATCTATTGCATCTAAAACACCTACACATTTTAATGAGGTCAGTATGCTGAGCAGGATGAATGGTGGCCCGGGAACATGTTAAATGATACAACACAACAACAGGAAAAAATATCTCTTCTGGGTTCTGCATGAAAAATCACCACTTTCTTTGCTCCAGGTTTAAAGGCAATAGTTCTGTACAGCAAAGCCAACCTTTACAAAATGTTTGTGATTCACCATGACAAAGGCATTGGTTCTACATTAACATCAGGTGTAGCATACTGGAAGATGGCGACGGCGGACATCAAAGCTGTCATCTTGCATTGTGAACAAATGCGGTGCAGCCTGTTGGGTGGAACAAATGTGGTGCTGGTCTCCTCCGTCCTTCTGTTATAAGATGAAGGTACTTGGAATTAAGTTGTTATGGCCTTTTCAATCCTATTCTATTGTAAATTATTACTATCATCAACTCAACAGCAAAATATAGATCTTCCTCAGAATATTCCCAACCCTCAAAATACTTCAGTGAGATTTAGTCCATTTAACTGAATCAACTCCAGCCATCTTCAATTTGTTAAAGGCTCTTTGGTACCTTGGAGTAAAGAGGAAGATAATTGAATTGAGCCTATTATTTTTGCAGACTTCTCATGTTACCTAAAGGGATCTGGGGAAGAAAAGTATTTCCAGAAAAGGTTTTTTTTCACTGAATTGCAATAGATATTCATTTAAAAAAAAATCCATATACAACTCTCAAGACTAAATGCTAAATTCTTTCAGGATTTAAGTATATCAAAATAGGCCTTGCAACGGTTACCATTAAGTAAATGTGATAGGGAAATGTAATCTAAGTAAATTATTTTTAAATATAATAGAAAAATAAAGCTGTCATTTAAGAGGTACAACTTTAATTCATCTTTAATTGATGTTGGTATATCAAGAGACACTTTAGGATTCAATTACTTCATTAAAAATGAGAATTAGAAATTTAAAGTGTGAAACCCACAGTAAGCACCAGTGAAACAGTGGTAAGCCTTGGGCCTCTTTTAAATGTGTGGAATGAATATTATATAAAGGCATAAAACATGGTTATTACAGTATAAGGATTTTTTATTCATAGTGGAAACAGTAATACATTTAAGGAGACCACATTCAAAAGAAAACCCATGTTTGCTTTGGCATGTGTGAAATGGCCTAGAAAAGAATCTTTTGCAATAAGGTGACAGCTTCTACAATATTAGGAAGAGAATCAGCTCGCTGAAGAATCCAGCTCACTGTTAATTTCTAAACTGCTACAGCATTTTGACATGCTTCTCAAAAACTGTTGACACATTATAAATTAAAATCATCCCCCTCTTTTCTTGCTTGTGGAGTAATACTTCATTAGCTGTGATTGTTCATCCATGCCATGAATACAAAGGATTATTTCCAAAGAAATAACAAAGAGCCTCTTTTGCTTCAGAACTACCAAAGATGAAAGAGTATGTATCTGATGGGTTAATGAATAAGTATGGATGAAATCAAAAGTGGACATTTTCTCACACAGACAGAAAATTAAATTACTAAAAACAAATATTGTAATTTACAATCAGGGGAAAAGGCCTGTCTTATAGCTGCGGAATTTATAAACACAATTCATGGCTGTGGCACTTTCATTTTGCATTTACATTTTTTCTTTGCATGTATGTATACTAGCGCCATTAAAACCACACGGTCCAAACATGTGGTATAATTTAAGAAAATGATTTGCTCATGTGCTTCCTTTGTTGTTCATGAGATGAGTAAGACAGTTAAGAGCTGTACTTTTTTTTTTTTCATTCCTAACGCATGCGACGTTGGCATTTGGACTAATCCCTTAATGTTGGACATTGAGTCGAACCTCTCGTGCAGAGTCACGCTTGTCTGATAACTTTAGATGTGGTTAATCGCCGATATGAAGGCAGCAAAGAAAACACTGAAATGTTTTCATGGCTCAAAATGCCATGACTTACGATACAACAGAGAACGTACCATTGCTATGTTACCAGCAGGTCTGAGCTGTGGCGAAGTTGTTCACCGTGTGCGCTGTCATCACAGTACAATCAGTCGTCTGAGTGATTGGATCAGTGACAGGATCATGACTTGCCATGTTTTTTTGGAAGCCAGAGGTGGACACACCTCATATGGAATGATGACACTTTCATTATCTGAGTACATGTATTTAGTGACTGAACAAACTAGTTAAAATTATCCCAATTTGTCCACAGTTCATTCTCTAATGACTAATGCTTCCTTCTTTAATATGAAGGTAACCCCAAATCAATTAATTTAAAGGGGCCCTATTATGCCTTCATATACTCCAGTTAGAATTGTTCTATGGACTATACAGAACATGTTCATGAAGTGTCCTGCTCAAAATTATCTAAAAAAAAAAAAGTTTATCCAGCTCTGTTTTCCTGTCAGCACCAGTCATTTTACAGCACG
>JAPSES010000120.1:4183400-4203554 GCA_029822895.1 Maxillicosta whitleyi | reverse complement strand
TTACACATGCTTGGATAAACTAAATGTACAACCAATTCTTCTTCTTTTGAGTTTTAGCTGCTAGCTGCTATGGCGCGGTTGGACAATCACAATGTCATTTGTGGGCGGAGTTGGCCATCCCTGGATAAGGAAGTACACGCTCCCGTATTAGATTTCTCCCCCATATTCCGTCACATGGGCAGTGAAATCAAAATGGCTCAACCTGAGCTTCTGACAAATTCATTGTAATAATTCACAGAAACTAGTGGGTCATTTTTTTCCAGACTTGGAGTGTTTATAAGACTAGACGAGACCCAAACAGGAGTAACTTTAACTCAAAAAATGAGTTTTGCACAATAGGGCACCTTTAATATATCACCAAATCTACATATTATTCTGACCTGTGTGTTTTTAATGGCACTAAGTATACATACATGAACATACAGTTTAGGTGCCTCTGAGTGTACAAGCACAGTGACTACAGTATGTGTGTACTGCATCTGGTGTTTTCTCAGTTTTTCAAAGGTCCCCGGATAGGTCTTCATTTCTTAGACTTGGTGTTGGCAGCAAGAAAAGGTGTTCCCCACAGAAAGGGATGAGATTTTTTTTCCTAAAACTGTATATCTTCCACAGTGCCAAATGGCTGGGCTGTCAATCAGCTGATGTCTTAAACAGCACAACAACAAAATCTGCTGCTTCCCACTCACCCAATCACATCAGCCACTACATTCCTTCGAAGCTCGGAACTTGATATATGTCTTTTATGGGAAGGGCCAGTGTTAGTGTGAATGGACGTGACACCTATCTGAATAGGTCACGGCTATGTTGTTGTACGTCTTCTGCCAGGAGTCCTTTAAGTCTTATATTGCAACAGTAAAAAGGAAATATTGACTCCTACCACTGACACTATGCACACTGGGATTGCCTATATTTCACCTGCCAGAGACATTATAGTAGCTGTGTGGAGGAGGCGGTCGTACCACCTTTGCGTTGACAGACTTGAGTGACATTGGCAATGTGTGCTTACACAAAGGCTGAGGGCAGATGGACGCAGACAGACAGAGTGACAAAAGGGGAAGGAAAGAGGGGGGGGGGAAAGAGAAGCAGCCGAGGGTATATTCAGCACCATGGACAGCGACCATCAGACATCTCTCCTGGCGGCGTTTGTTTGCTTTTATCTCCAGGAGATGAATCACTTAGAGCCGCCAAAGCCAGTATGGGATAACCACAGTGGTTCGAAATGTCACTGTGATAGGAAAGCTTTCTCAAGTCCTTGTTCCATTTTAGTCCTTTTTTTCATGTTTTCCTTTACTTCCCCTCTTAATCAGCATAACTGTAGTAGCAGACTGTAAACTAAGTGAATAACTTCATCCATTATCAAGTCTTGCAGCCGCCACACCAGATCTGCACTTTGCCTATATTAAATGGTGATTTCCACCTAAGGTCTGACAACAACTCACCATTTTCCGCCTACTCATGACTTCTAACTACACACTCGCTGCAGTAGGAGCATTACCATCTTAATACAGTGTTACCAAGTCACTTTAAATTTGATGAATTGCTGTGACAAAATGAAGCTTTTAGCTGTGTGGGTGGTGGTACATGTTTGCCATCAAGAGCTTAACAGAGTTGTAAAAACTTTCTTCTTGTGTGCACTGCCTCTTAGTCTTATACGTCAATACAAAGTTAAAATTTACTGTCCTACTTACAGTTGAATAAACTCAGAACAACTACTCTTTCTTCTAAATTCTGTGTCTTCAGTTTATGTTTTATAGCTGATGTAAGGGATATAAATAGTAGACCTGTTGTGCTACATAATCTAAATGCATAATTTTATTAAATAGAATTTTTATCCGATTGTTGTAGTAAGGAGAAGCAGAGTCCATTGTGACAACTCCTTACAATAATTACTAACTTATTGGTCACATGCATTTTATTGTATTTAGTTTATTTCATTTTAATTATAGTTATTTATTATAACATGAAACATTTAAGCATTTCATCACTGACAATAACCAATAATAAATTAAAAAAAGAAAAGGATTTCACTATGTATTTCATACTCAAGCACCACATCAACAAGTAAAATGAAATAACAACATTATTTAAATATGTAGTTGACACTAGAATCACCTTCGTAAGAAGATTATATGTAGACTAAACTATGCTCAACAATGGCTGTTTTCTTATTGAAGCTGATCTCACTACTAATCTGACCTATCCAACCCACTACAGTGCATTTAGTCATTATTGGGTACTAGTAGGTTATTGGAATACTTTTGATTTTCTGGGATAAGGGAACCGTCACTTATTTGGACTCGGATGAGGCTCACTACTCATTTAACTGTGGTGTAAACATTTCCATAGTGGTCTTTAGTCTTATTCAGATACCTGATACCAGAGGCTGATCCTGACTGCTTTTTCTGATAATTTGTGTGGTAATCCAGTAAAGACACATTACTTCCTTTTTTGACTTTGTACTATTGCTTCAGGGTCTTCATGGGATATTTCTTCCCATACCCACTGAACCCACTGGCTCCAAATTTCTGTGCTTGCTACTGTTTACTGCTGTCCAAACCCTATGTTATACAGGTCCAGGGTTAAAGCTGTATAGGAAACAATATATAGTGCTTTAGTCTTTTATGCCACACTCTGTTTTACTTTTCTTCTCCCAGAGTTTGATCCATGACACCACTCAGTTTTTAATCACAGCTTTCAAATTTGACCTTGGCTTAAATCCATCAAGCTGACATTGCTGATGAAAACAGGGGTCTGATGGCAATCCTACAAAAGCAATGATCACTTCTCCCATGTGCTGGATTTTTCTCAGAGGGAGTGTGATTGTCTGTGCCTAGAGCTCTATAATTACAACCTCGTTCCATTTGCACCCTTCCAGCACCTATAAAAAGGGAAGGTATATAAGTTAGTGAAAGCCGAAGCAAGGTAATTATCATAAGTGTAAGGACTGGAGCTCCATACAGAGGGAATTAAAGTCCTTGCCTTCCCTCCCACCCTCCTCTCTCATTCTCTCTCTCTCTCTCTCTCTCTCTTGCCCTGTTTGTGAATCACTTTTAACCTGCAATCCAAACAGCTTTGACAGAGATTATGGAGTTTTGATGAGAGACAGAGAGAGGCTGGGGGAAAGTGAGTTTGGGGTAATGAAGCAGCAATGTCAAAGAATGATTTATGTACGGCTCTCTTTCCTTCACTCTCTTTTCGCCAGACATAGTCAGTTCAAATATCACATTTCAGAAAAATTCAATTCGGGCCACACTCAAAGTGATCAGTGTACCATTTCGAGGAATTGGATAGCATTGTTTGTTTAATATAGTATTCCAGGCCTTCCAGTGATATGTCAGCAATATTTCCATGTAGCACCAGAGAAATATACAATCAGAGCTACGTATATTTGAGAAAACCTGTAAATGCTGGCAAACACATCTATGAGAAATCACAAGTTTTCTTTTTTTAATGGGTGGTTAAACATCCGATTGCCGTTATGTGCTTTTTTATGATTCAGTCAGATGAATCACATTCTTCGTAGTCCTTGGTTTTATGCATGACTTAATGTGTAATGCACCTTTATCAGTCAGAGTACACTGCATCACTATGTTAAAAACAAATCAAGGCAAAACGTATCATTTTCTTTGGTGTTGGAGGAAGCATCAACATTAAAGGTTGTGTGTAGGTTGTTATGACAACCATTTATGCTGTGGTTATGGGATTATAGCTATATTTGCCCTCCTTCTGCACATTTACCATATTTACATTTTACACATTAGATTTTAGACATTAAGCTGACATTTTTATCCAGTGTTTCTTATAATAAGTATGCAGGTAGGAGTTGAAAATCATTCCCTAGGGCAAAAAAACAGAAATGAAACACGTGGTTCCTTCTTGGTGGCGCATCATAAGCCTGATGCCTCCGGCTATCAAAGGGATGTCAGTGAAAAGTATGCTCATTTGCTTTCCTTCCAATATCAAGATTGTAAGATTATACCAATCTACTGTCAGTAAAAACACAGTAAGCAGGTGATTGGCTTCGGCATTAAAGGAAGACCACATAGGACCATAGAGAGCTTAGCATTTTGTAACTAATGTGTCTACCATGCAGTCAATAGAGACAAGCTCACTCTTTCCTCTTTGTCCTGTACAACGACTGTGTAAGAGATTATGTAATGATATTTTGAGGTAGAATAACAATTTCCTCAACCAAATACAGACATGATTTACTAAAGGTTTGTGCGTGTAAAACATGTGCAAATTTGACTGCGGATACAAAAACCCATTGAAGCTTCTCTACTAAAAAGACACCCCAAGGGTTGTGTCTCTCAAATGGGCAAAATAACTCATCCAACCCATTTAGCATGTTTGCCTTGATGAATATGCAGTATATGGGTGTTTCTGCCAAAATGTGCTAAATTATTGGGAGGAGTAGATGCAAATATTTATTTATTTATTTGTATGATTTACCAACCCCAAAACTGATTACAGTGGCTGATTTTGCATCTATATTTAGCACATATGAAAGGGAGGTTTTAACTGGCGCAGCTTCACTCAAAACTGGCTGCAGGTGTGGTGGTGAAGAGGTGGCATAGGTCCAAGCAAAGGCAATGCAAAGAACCAATCTGTTCTGCTCACATCAACATTTTTGGAATGACAAACATTTTTTTTAGACGTATCACCTACCCAGCAATTGCCATTTTAGAGCTTCTTGAAGAACTGGGAATGATTTGGAGTCAATCTCAAGGAGGAGTCAAGCAATACCTTCTATGACTAAACTGACAACATTACGGGACGCCACGAAGGATGATTTACCAAATTATCTCAGATCTTTTCTTTCATGTTGCCGACAACACCATGACCCATAGGAAAAAGTCAACTATCAATTATTATAACAGGACACAGGTTCGTTCAAAACAGGGAGTTTGGGAGATGGAGTTCAAAAATCATACACAACACTTTATTATTAAAAACAAGCACAAGGTCTGGGACAGTAGGAATATAAATATGAAGGGAGCCAACTGGGAAAAAGGGGTTGCGAGAAGAGGTTTACCGGCTGGGAGAGGGGTCAACAAAGTAGAGTGACGTCCAAAAAAGAAAAAGGGGAACACCCCATTCACACAGCAAAATGTAAAGTGCACACGAAATAATCTTGAATGGGAATCACACACACACAAGGGACCACCACCACCGTCGGCCTCCAACTCTAGGGAAAAAATACATAAAAACAGAGTTAACAGGGCTCACCATCAAAGAAACGACCAATATCCCAAAAAAAACATAAACAAGCTAACAAATTATCAATTAATAAACTAAATGATGTTAATCTTGATCAATTAAAGCATTTATAAACACACATTTCCTCCCAAAAAGCAAAATTACATAATTCCAATAAACTCCCAAAACAAACCAATCATTCAAACAAAACAAACAACTGAACTAATAAGAAATTATTAAAATAAGTTAATTTGAAAAATAAACAAAATTACACTATACCTTGGCAAATGACATTAAAGCACACATGCACACACAGTCCGAGTTGGTGGCTTAGGGGTTCCAATGGGACTCGTAACGTCCAATGCCAGCAGCAGCCACACACAAACACACCGCAACCGTGCAACGGCAGTAGAAAACAGGGCCAGCAGAAAGACACAGGTCTGCCAGGAACGGCCGCCAGGACCCCCCCACCAAACCAGCAAAGCAGCAGTAGCAGCAAAGCAGTGGTAGCAGCAACGTAGCAGGTAGCCGTGGCCAAATAGCCGAGTTTACGCTCTCTTGTTCGTACTTCACCGTGGTGGCCCAGTCACTGGTGTCCAGTCCAGTCAGTTTGCGTCCCCACCAAAGAGGGAGAGGGGTGAAGAGGGTCGGCGCAGCGGGGGAGGACTGCCACCACACACCATGCGACCAGCCACTGTTAGAGGGAGAGGAGCGGAAGGGGCTTAGCACCTGGCTAAAACAATTAGCAATGGTAGCTCAGTGTGACTCACCTAGGCCCCAGTCAGCATCGGCAAATGACCTTATTATATCACCACAACCGCATCAAAGATGCCGATCTATGACAAGATTATGTTTACATTAAATAACACTCAATGAACTAAACGAGTGATAAATTGGCGTGCCTACCTGTGCTGTGTGGTGAGCGGCAGAGGCAATGACCCGGAAGTGGACGGGCCAAAGAGGCAGAAAGCGAGAAGGCGCGCGGGGGGGGGGTGTCTTACTTTTATCCTCTCGGTGTAAACAGTGATTGGCTGATTAGCTGGATGGAGCAGGGTGAAGCCAAAGACATAGCAGTGCCTCATACCACTACAATCACATTTCTCAGCATCTGGATCATTCCAGCTCACTGTTGCCATTAGTGCTGGCATATCCCAGAGCAGTTTTTCCAGTTTACTGTCTCCATGATGACAACCAGTAGTGCACACAAAATCCTCATTTAAATAGGGCAATCTCCAAGACTTTGCACCTGGTATCACGTGTGTAGGCAATCTTAGTTGGTCACCTGTGACATGCAAATTAATAGCATTTTTTTTTTTTTTTTTTTTTTAGCACGATCAAGTATAGTTGCAGTAGTTATTTGTGATCTTAGTACACCAGGCCCTATAAGTCTATAAGTTTTCCTCTGGTTTCCACAGGCTTATCATGTGTGTTTATTTTTGTTGTTGTTGGTGTTATCTAACTAGAAACTGCATTTTCTCTTTATTTTGGACTGACATTATTACAATATTGACAACACCTAAAGTAACTAAACATGGATTTCCTTTTTATTCTGTAGTGTTTTATTTTCCTTTTTATATCTAGACCATTAATTTGCCTGTTTTTCTTCATTATTTCTTTATCAGCAAAAAATATGTTACACAATATTTATAAGTTAACGCAGACTAAAACAGAACACTTTACTGCAGACAGACACTAAAGTATCGCTATAAATGAACTGAAATAATCTCACTGGCCTAGGAATCTGTGAAGCTGTAAAGCCGTAGCTTAGTGCACCTGTGTGCAATGTTGTCTGTAAAATACCATAATTACACTAATAAATGGGACATTGAAGAGGAATGTTATCGGAGGAGGAATGTTTTGACAGTGTTTGTTGCTAATGTTTATTATAAGTAATAAGACTAGCAAGTACGACATAAGACAAATTTTAGACCCTGGTGCTAAAAGTACTTAAATCATAAAGTCTGTTAAAAATATTTATTGGATGAACTTAACTAAACAAATACAACATGTTTATATACTCAACTTGAATTGACCAGAAATGTGACCTCTGACCTACTCTGCATACAGACATGTCAGTCATCTGTTTTTTACATACTGTATTTTCTGGATTATAAGCCGCTCCTTTTTTCCCACATTTTCAATCGTGCTGTCTATAATATGATGTGGATAATTTATCCACGGCTTCCATGGGGTGCTTGTAGTAAAAAGTGCAAAAGCAAGGCAGACAGGTGGATGAGGTGATGTGCAGAGGAAGACGCTAGTTTTAAGGTTAACTCATTTTCACACTGACATCATGGAAAGCACATAAAGAAATATATATGATGTAGCTTTTAACTAAAAAGCATTCGATCTGGCTGTCCAAGAAGGAAATGGAACTGCTGCTGTGTTACTGCCATGTCACAGGGGAACAGCTCAGGTAAGCAAATGCATATTTAAAAAATATTTCTGTGTAAATATGTCATGTAACAACATGGACACTTGTGGCCTATATATGGAAAAATGTTTTTTTTTCTTTTAAAATATGGTGGATGTGTCTTATATTTAGGTGCATTTTGTAGTCCAGAAAATAGGGTCGACTAAGACAGAAAGCAAATACAGTTATTTCACTCATTGTTTCACTGTTTTGTCATTGATAGCTTGTCATACAGTTCAGGGGTATATTGTTTTTGTTTTCATTTGAGCAAACTGAATGATATTTTTATGACATTTACATGGACTTTTACCTGTTCAAGTCAGCGCACTGCCCTTTGCTAACGGTAACATATTGTAGTTTTCTATTTGTCTTCATTGCCACCTAGCAAGACTATCACAGTGTCTCATCTCACCAAGAACCATGAAGAATGGCTGTGAATGGTTAAAGGCCCGTGTTTGTCTTTGTGTGCAGATGATGTGTTGCAGCCCTGGCAGGCCTCTGATATTCCTTATGTCTTCCAATCAAAATGTATCACCTCATTTGACTGTATATTGTTATGACTGAAGAACTGAGAGGCACAAACAACGGGCTGTGCTAGTGCCTAACTGACTACACTATTACCATCTGTCTTTGTAAAGTGACTGGCCTGATTCATAAAAGCCTCAGTTGTGAGCATTGTATTGTCGTAGGGACAGAGGCGGCTTTTGAATGGAGGCTTGATCATCACAAACGCACGGCAGACATTTGTTGTGGAGGCGCTGCTTTGTATGCAGAATACAACTTCACTGGTAATCAGGAAGAACAAACTTAACCAAGCTTTTAATTGTTGTTTGTGTAACTGTCTGATCTCATTTAAATCACACTGCAGGATCTGCACATTATAAAAGCTTGCAAGTGGCATAATAAGGGGATTTTGTATTATATCCTCTCGAAATGGACTGGAGGTTTCTGTGAGAACAAAGTTAACATAACGATTAAGACATAATTATTATAAACTCAAGTCAACAGGTGCCAGGGCACAAATGTTCTTCCCTTCCTCAGAACCAACCAATGGAATGACTTTGCAAAGCTCACCTAATGCCTAAACTTTAGGGATTAACCATAATCGCTGCAGACAACAGACCTAAAAAGCCCATGTTACCCAGATGTCTGATTGTGAAGAGCTTTCAGATTTGTCAGAATTTGTCCCAATATGCCACTTCATCGAGTTGTTTCAATCCCACATATTTTCCAGAGCATCATGCATGTCCACCACCTTGCATAGATGCTAGCTTCTGTTTTTAAGCTCACCTCTTGAACAGAAATGGGAGAGATTGTCTTCTAGTAAAATGTGTTTTATTATTTTATACTTTACCAACATCGATTTGTTGCAAACCAGAACAGGAGCGGTGGGAACTGTGAGCTGTGCATGAACTCCAGTATAGGTTGAAACCATTATTCTCACTGGAATCGCAAGCCCACGCTAATAACAATATTTTCTCACCCAAGCCTCCTCACCCCACATCTGAGAGATTTCAAAACAAAAAAAACTTTTCAAAGTGAAGATTTTTTTTTTTTTTTTTTTTGCCCTGGTTTATTTGAATTTGTGTAGAAAACCAAGAGTTTAGAACATGATGCAGTTTTATCTTAATACATGCATAGGTCAGGATATTAAATGCAGTAGATCATGCTCAACACTAACATATTTGGAGGACATTTGTACTGATGTAGTTGTGTAATGGATTAAATAAATAAATAACCTGCCCCTGCTAAGTGCATTATCTATCAAGCAATCTTTATTTAATTAGCTTTTCATACAAGTGGGACGTAGCATGAAGTGTTTTACAAGTAAATTAAGAATTAAAAAATTCACCCCACACACTTAAAAGGACTGACTGAGCATAAGAGGACCAGGAGGTAATAGAGGAGGCCCGTCACAGGGAGCCACCCGCACTAGGGCGCAGCCACCGACCCCGGCATCCCAGGTATTACCTGAAGGTCTCCTGTGTCGCCAGTTAAGTCTCCCAGAAACAATAGTTTGTCTCAGGTTTTGTGTTGGTTTGTAGTTGTGGAAGTGACGACGTTTTTACAATCTAATGTGACCAGAGATAAAGTGGACATAATGTTAATAGTTTTTAAAGATGGAAGGGGGAAAATACCTCGTCAAGAAAAATATCTTGTATTAGTGACGCCTGGGTATTAGTGATAGATGTTGTTGTTAAAAGTAAACGCTGTAACGTGTCTGTTATGTGAACAGCTGTCTGAACAGAGATCTCAATAGTCAAACAAAAAGCAGACTGACAGAGTAATCAGGAAAAGTGTTGGTAATGTAAATAAAGGAATGTAATGCTGTCATGTTACTCGGGTACCAGGTACTATTCCTGGAGACTGTTTCCATCACAGGATACTACCATCCCTAAGTACCTGGATGTCATAGCAATGCTGCACATAACTTCTGTGACATCTGCTTAGAGAGTCACTGAGAAACCTGCTCATTGCATGTGTCCCTGTCAAGCTCATGCTGAATCTTTTCATCAGCTACCGAAGACAGAAATGTCTGAGCCTCCTAGACCAACCGTGGTGTCGTTTTGTGGGCTGTCATCATGGATTAGCTTACCTATATATTTACTGTAAACTTCCAAATCAGTTTTTCTTTTAAATGCCACATTGTGCTTCAGGGCTGTATAGTGAAACAATTCCTGTCACATTTGCTACAAAAACCTGCGCGAAAAGAAATATGCATCCACTAGCACAAGTGTGAAGGAGTTGTGTTAGTGGATGCATATTTAGTGTAGGCTATATTACTGTCTCTTCTCCTATGTGTCAGTTATTGGAACAATGCTTCATGGAACTTGTAGTTCTAAATGTGTACTGTCCTTCTCAATCCAGATACAAAAGAATTACATTTCTGGGTAAACGTTCCCACCCTTGGTGGTGTGTGCCAGGAAACTGACATTTGTAGAACTTTTTACATTACAAGAAGCCTCAAGCAAAATGAAGAAGTGTTTTTCTGTTGTTTCTTCCTCAACATCTTTTGACAACGATCTCAATGTATGTGGGGGTGCGCCATTCATAATGCCACTTAGCGTGAAAATTAAACTGTAACTTAACATTTTTCTTATACAACGGATCTTACATGAAATTTTCACAAGTTCTATTTTGTATACACACACACACACACACAAATGCTGGGCCCCATGAATATGTTATGTTTAACCCCCCACCCCCCGTATTGGCATCCCAGGCGACATCTGTCTGATTGAATTTGCAAGCGATGTGCATCTGTCACTCTCTCTCTCACTCTCTGAAACCTTCGAACACTATAAGCCCCAAAGTTTTCAAGCACACTGAAGGATATTGAGTCAAACAGAACTTTATACATTTTTAAGTACAATCTGTTTAGAATTATGGGACTGATTAGAATTGCTTCTTGTCAATAAGCCATATCTAATTCAGCCCAGCACAAACTGTTCACTGGTGCACAATGAAAATATAGTACTGTTGATTTTTCATACTTAAAAATGTTTAAAGGGACAGTGTGTAACATACTCTAATGTACCCGTACTCTAGTTGGCTGTAAATACCTGAATCAGTGCAAAGAAAACGTGATTTCTCTGTACCTTTCTCTGTACCTCTGTTACTTTATGGTAAGATCCAGTTATCTGGGATTCCGTGTGTGTGTGTGTGTGGAGGGGGTGTACTTTACCTGTACATTTAAAGTGTTTGCTCCAGTGTTGACTGTATTCCCTAGATTTTCCAAAGCACCAAAGGGAGACATTAAGTCTAATCTAATCTATTGCTGACAATCAGCCATTTTACAACAGGTTTTTGTGTTTTTCGTTTTGTGACAATTTGCACTTTGAGTCAAGTTAATTTCCTGTCAAAACAAATATTGGGTTTGGCAGTAGATTCACGTATATTACCTCGCCTCTGTGGATTAATCCACTAGTCTACTTCATGTTCATCTTTTTTGGCTTTTGCAGTTCCTTTGAGATGGGATGAAAAATACATTTGAGAGTTGATTAATGGAGAAGCTCATACATAGAAACACACGTAGACATACAATCCCTCAGACCAGATCCCACTGAGAGACCTCCTGAAGAGGTTCACCGTACCGAGCCAGAAGGCTAGCAGCCTTTTTTCCCCAAAAGGCCCCCAGCAGACTCTAAAACCCACTCTTCTGCTCCGGTACATGAAATATGGAACAAAGATGAATTATACACAACACCTGCTCATTTGACATGCCAAATATACACGCCTTATGTGGTGGTACAGGCGCTTCTGTGGCAGCACACCTGTTCCCCAATGTGACAAGGCAGTGACGCCTCATTTAGGTGCCCCCACTGAATCATTCTGCCTCAATGTATTATTGATACATTTAATCTTTCATGTCGCTCAGTGTTTGACCTATCACCGCAGGCTTCACAAGAAGGGTGTATCATAGAATGTACTATTTGATTTGTCAGTGTCTAATTGCTTTTTACAGAGATGAATGTGTTTCAAACGGGAAAAGTATTGATTTTGGGTTGAGTAAGCAGTAATTCTTGGTTATAATTATACTTGCAAGACTGTCAGTCACATGAGCTTGCAGGTGCGGTTTAATGATCTAAGACCAGTCAATCGTTTTGACATTGAAGACCTACCAAAAGAGGGGGATTTACACAGTTTACATAGAGTACACTAATGGGAGTAAATGACTGCAGAGAGATATTAAAGCCTCATTTAATGCTTCAGAGGGCAATAGTTTTTTTGGTGTCACTTGCCAAAAATGTCTATTTAACTCGCATCATACTGTAATTAATGTGGTCAAAGAGGAAACAAGATTTCTTCATGTCTTCTTCGCTATGGTTACAGACAGTAGAACATCTAAAATGTGGCAGAAGATTCTAACAACATTTTAGTGTTCTACAGGTAGAGTAAAATGTGTGACTGACGGCTTTAAGATTTTTGTAATATCACCAGACAGATATTTGAAAGGAACATTTTATGCATTTCACCAAGTTGGTACTGAAGCATATGTAATTATTATTATTATTATTTTTCAATTTACATAGAATGGAATGAATGGGAATAAAGGATTGTTTGAAGATTTTCTAGTAGTATTGAATCATCATTCATTGCTTCAGAAGACAATAGTTTGGTGTCACCGAGCAAAAATGACATTTCATCATATTGTAATTCATATGGGATAAACAGAAGCACAATTTTTGCATCTACTGTAAAACAAAAAAAAAATTCTTATGCATTTCTCTTTACTATTACTAAAGCATAAAATGTAAGTATTTTTAAACACATTTTCCTTTTTGCAAAAGAAGAAAGTTAATTCCATTAAATCCAGTGTCACAATGTTTCCCACTGGAATTGTCTTCATCGATAACTCTCATAATCTATGCCCTTAGAAGCATTTACAACACAACATGCTTAAAGTTTTATTTTAACAACAATCCTTCTGTGTGTACCTGTATTTTTGCTTTCAGGGCATGCTGTTCCTTCTATCTCCTGTTTCATTCTTCATGTTGTTCTGTAATAAATAGCTACCGTCTGTTCCTCCTCCACACATTGATGGCAGTCATTATGACCCTCACAAGGAGGCACGGCACCCCCCAAAGACGGAAACTGTCAAGGTTCACTGTTAAAAAGGTCACACAGGAGGGGGAGTTAGTGGTCGTAAGTATGGAAATGTGCAATACTTAAGTGCAGGTCCAACACCAAAAGCAGACGGGAGTCAAAACAGGCATGACGAAAATAGACTTCACAGGTCGGATGGCAGGCTTGCAGTTGAAAAATGAGAAAAACAGCCAAACCACCAAATGCATCCAAAGTGCTAAAGGTGGCAGATGGTCATCAAACCCTCCTGTCCTCTATCTATTCAGAGGGGAACTGTGCATTATGAGCAGCTGGATAGGCAGGTGATGAACTGAAACTGGGAATGGTGACGGCTGGTGGGCAGGTGAGGAATGGCAGGAGAGGTTAATAAACGCAACATATTGATCAGTTTAACTGCAGCCAATAGACAGGAGAGAGGAGGAGCAGAGCAGCTGTTAGCACTAAAGGAAAAGTGTAGCGAGCAATGAGTGCATTCGACACACAGCCTCTCAATACAGCGTAGATATCTGCGATCTGTAACTGGGCCACCCGCCACAAGCCATACATTTGATATTGAACTATTGGAACAAAGAGGCTCTGCTTCTGACTTGATTAGATGTGAGTAGCTATGGAGACAGAATTATATGATCATCAAATACAGTTTATGGCCATCAAGTGCATTGATTTCGTTTGCAAAAAAAAATCACTAAACAAGACTCACATGAGTGGGTCGTCTGCTGCTGTGGATACAATACCACGCTGCAGCAGTAGAAGTAAAGACATTAGGGAGACATAATGATTTACCTCCTGCTGTGAAATGAATGAAGGCCCAGTTCATTAAATTACGAATGTGAAAATGCTGTTGCTAAGTGCTAAATCACCATGTTCAGAGTTTACAGCGCTCCTAAACAGCCCCGAGGACTGTTGAGGGTCCGCATTTGCTAGTCAATATTATACATTAACTAGCTTAAATAGAACAGAAATGTTGAAAGCACACAAAGTAACAAAGTTTTACAAAGTGACAGAGGTGCATTACAGGAGCGATTGAATAAAGTGAGAAAAAAAAATTCAATCCATTTACGCTTGTACAGATCTGCTTCCACTTTGCTAAATGCAATTAGGCCCATCCACTCTGTCCAAGTGACACCCTGAAGGCCTTTTAAGAAGTCAGCACAAATAGATCTCTGGGCTAAAAGACAGAGAAGGGAGGAGTGAGGTATAGATCGCGGGGGGGGGGGGGGGTCTCTCTTTCCCACTATGTCTCTGTGCATGGAAGAGAGGGGACAGAAAAAATAACTATACACACTTTCTCTCAAAGGAATTGTATTGTATACCCCCCAACTGAGAAGCAGGAAGGCTGGAAACGAGAGCGAGAGCAGTTTTCATAAATCATATCATTAGTTCATCCTCTCTCCATCTTCATCTCCCTCCATCAGATGAAAGAAGAAAGGGATGCTGTGCATAGTGATTGCAGAGGAGTGGAGAGTCCTACTGAGATGTGTTGCGGAGTTATCATTCCCATGTGAAGTTCTTTGTGAGATCAAACGTTATGCCCGTCTCTAAGAGCAGCTAACTTTCTACACACACAAATACACTCTCTTTTGCTCTTTGTCTCTTCATGCCTTTTCTTTATTTCCATCTTATAGAGCTACATATTGTTTGTGGATGATACACCACCCACATCATACTGTGCTTCATGTCACAAAGTCTTTTCACTGTCTTCTAGAGTCTTGGCTCGATGACCAGAACTGTATCAAGCTCTGTTTTGATGTCTTTTGAGCTTTCTCGGTAGTGATGTTTACTCACCAATGCTACCTCCAGCACTGAATAACACACATCAAACTGGTTATTGTGTGTTGCTTGTGCTTCAGTGGGTGGTTGGAAGTCTTCTGTGTGAAACCATAGAGCGAGTTTGTTGCACTCAGCTCTTTGGGGGGAAAAAAGAAATCCCACTATTCATCCAAGTCAGTACTGCACTTTTGATTTGATTCTGTCTGTAGCACAGTTATCTGTCATGGTACTGAGTTGTGGACTGTGAAAAAAGGGGGCTCCAGAGATTCTGTTCTAGTTTCTGGTAACCTGCCCACATGATACCTCTAACACCAAAGCTGTGGTCCAGATCACAGGGTTGACCCTCTGTCAGATGATGTGTGAAGTTGTTGAAGGTGATTTAAGTCACATAAAGATTGGCATTCGAAAGATTATCACTTCTATAATTTTACGTATTTGAAGATTAAAAAAACATGTTTCCATCATGTGTCCACATTGCAAAAACATGTGTTTACAACTAGAACCACTACAGTAGGATATGGTTACATTAGCCCTTGAATGAAGTAGCATCTCTTTTTAGATGGGAACAATCTACTGAATGAACATGCAAGATATAATGATAGAAGAAATGTCACGAAATTACTGTATGTTTAGTTGCAATTGCTGCTCAATTTTTACTAGCATCTTTTGAACTGACAATTTAGTTTTGAAGACAAAAGAATGAGCAAGAACATGACAGTTGCTTTTTGTCTAACTGATACAATTTCATTTCTTTACTCTTTCAAGAAGGCAATTCAGCCTGGCTACCAGTAATATTAAACAGAGGCGAATTACCATAAAAAGTAGGCTATCTGACAGGAGCAGTGGCTTCCACCCCTTTCTCCCTGCCTCCCACTAAGAAGAAGAAGACCTAAAAGCTCCAGCAATGGCCCTAATCCTAACCTGTGAGTAAGCTCCACCAGAGAGGCTCAAATCCCTTTACTGAGCTAGTCCCTTAACAGGGCTCTCTTCCAGCTCAAATGTTCCTGTCGGACCTCCTTTGGGGCGAGTCGCGACCCATTTCCACCCTGCTCACAGACAAGAAACAGGGGCTTAAAATGGAAGCACATGAAAAGCAGAATGGAAATGGGCAATGTTTGGCTAGCAGGGATCTTACTCAGTAGTCCAGGAGATAACACATGAAGTTAAATGCATTACTTCTTATTGTCGAAAATGTATGTTACACACAGGAAGTTGAAATAGATTAATACATGCTCATATGACAATTACTGGAGCATTTTACCCTTTGTTTTACTTAATAGTGAAAATGGAGGTAATGTCAATCTAAGGTCGTGCAAATTCACTTGTATGTGTAAATATCTAGTTGAGTTGTCATACAAACATAGGTCGAGTGTTTGCATTTGTGTCTGCTAACATGTCCTCATGTACACATACATTAGGTCTTTGAATAAATATAAATGTAAATCACATACTCTTCTGTGCAGACGGTGTTAGGTTTGTGCAAAGACACAAGTGCCTCTTATGTCTAACCTAAAATGATGGCCTGTGCTCTCTTCCAGCCTAATAAACTTAATGTACCCTTGTAGCTAACCCAGGATGAGTTCATCAGGTGGCTTCATTTCATACTGGTATTTTAAGCCCCTCATATTTATGCAAATTGAAGAGGCAGGCAAGGGCCAGGGCTGTAGTAGTAGCAGCATTGAAAAAGCCTGTTGACTGATATATATTTGCTAAAATAGCTTTTAAAAAGACAATCTTCATATTCATAGAATAATAAGTGAGAGCAGTGTTATATTGAGGTAAATCCAATGTTTACTTAATAGTGTAACCAAGCTGACAATCACCTCTGTCCTGTGAATGTAATGTGCTATCATCATCAGCCTGGTTGTGTGGGAATGCGTGAAGTTGTGATGTCACTTTTCAATCTTGAAATCATTTTGGATTTAAGAATATATGTCTGTCACACCCCCTCTATGTTCCTCTTCAGTAACTGTGGTATCCTGCTGTGCACACAGTAATACCTTTTGTTTCTAGTTTTCCCACACAAGGTTTAGCTGCGCATTAGCAACACACAATCCATTGGACAGTCAAAAAAGTCTTGGCCCTTGCACTTGGCACTATCCCTTGAAACGGAGTTGTAGGGGTTCAAAATATTCCTCTACAAAATGAGTTCGACTCTTCCAGACTTGTTGCATCATCAGCAGTCATTGATGTCCCTATAAACACACACAACAACTTTGTTTCCCAAAGTATTCACCATGCCATCACCGTCTGTAACCGTCTGTTCCATTGGCTTTGGTCAGATTTTGCGGCTATCAACCACAAACCACAGAAATGCGATCTAAAACACATTGAAATGGCATTAAATGGTCAATCAAACTATTAAGTTGTTTTAAAAAAAATACTTGCATTTATGTGTTTCTTTCATCACACTGTTGCACTTTTTTGCTGTGTTTACCTCTATCTTGCCAATGATTCAAACAGAATTGTGGGAGATTTCTCAATCTCTGTTTTTGGTGTGATCATGAAAAATATCTGTTTTTGAGGGCCAGACCTCCATCCCCCTTAGCCCTTCCTCTCTGACTCATTGAGAATCAGGACACCCCTACCCCTTCACATGAATACGCAAAATGGTCAGGTAGTGATAAGGGGGAGGGGTGAGAAGGGGTGAATTGGGCCTAAAAGTCTTTATTCTTTCACCATCATCTAGCTGATATTTTACCTTGGTGACCTTCTCAAACCAAAATGTTTGTATAACGTCAATGAAGCAGACATCTTAATTAATTAGAACTGCTTTAGTTTCATTTAAATTCTAAGGTTTGTTCTTTATGCAGATGACTCAGTTGACTTTGGTTCAGATCAGGTGAACTCTTGTGAGAAATGTTGCAGAACTACAGTGGGCTAAAGGGCAGAGTCAGATGTTACAGCTGCAGCTAATATTTCTGCTACTGCACAGACAGTACGACTGGTGAAACTGTTCTGCCAAGATCATCACAACCCCTCACTTACAATAAACACACACATACACACAATCTTCAACCACACTGTGCTGCACTGATCGCTTGTGCTGCCTATTGTTCTCAGCTTGCTATTCTGCTGCCTTTTCCCCAGCTCAAGACCGCTAATGTCTCTGTGTGAGTTCTTTATTTTAAGCAACTGTTCATTCTCCTGCTTTACACTGCAATTTTAATTAGAATTAGTGTTTAACTCGTCTGCTTGAGAAAAGCTCTTTCAATTAAAGCAGAAAACTATACTGTCAGTCTCCACTGCACCTCTCTTCCTGCAGTTTCCTCTCTTATCTTAGATTTTGTCACTGAACAGCTTCATTTCTCTGCAGGATGGATCTTCTCCACCTGCTGCTGGCTGCAAAATAAATAACTCCACAAAAGCCCAAGCAGCTCATGAAAAACCCACCTCTGCCCAGTTTAATCAATAGCAAAGCCCCTAATTAAATGCTCCTTCAGTTTCATAAGCTCATAGACTTCAACCAGTAATTTTCTATACATTTCATGAGCTTGGGCTAATCTGTGCCTGCTTCCCTCAACTGGTCAAAATTAGATTTCACCTTTTCCTCACTCCCACCTTTCTCCATACAGGAGTTGTGAACCTCTATAAATGTCAAGTGCCACTGTAGGTTTTGTGTTCACACAGGCCAAATGTAGATTTATAGCTTGCAATTATGTCAAAGTGCCTGGGAAAAAAAAAAGAAAATGAATGAAATGCCAAGTCTCGCCATGTCTCAAGGGAGCCTAAACCTTACCTTCCTCCATCATTTACATAAATGAATTTGACTCTGTAATTTTTTTTTGTGAGCAGATCCATACGGGTCCGGTCACATTAAACAGATTTTGTGCACAAAATGCCCTTGTAAAACACTGAATGGGAGATATTTGTCATAATGCCCCTAATGAAAAGTGCAACATAACACATGGGATCCCACATTACATGTGATTCAAAGCACTCAATACAAAAATAACAAAATCCATTCAAGTAATTTTCAACAACACACTTCCACTCACACTGCTTTTGTGTACCGTCAGTAGGAATGGTGCCAAAATAAGTGAAAGGGATGAATATCGCAAAAGGTCAAAACAGGCAGGATTTTGTTCTTCATGATGGAAAAGGCACCACAGAGAACACGTGCAGTGCCATGATAAATTGCGTTACTGAACAGTTTGGCATTTCGATAATCAGGACTGTTAGGTGTCAGACATGAAGCAGGCCAACAGATGATGGAGGACCAGGAGATGACAGCAGATGATAAAAGCTAAACATCAGCAATATAATCTACTCACGCTGGCATGCCAGATACATCTGTTTTAGTAATTTCTCCAATATAGTGAAAATACATCTTTTTATTAAGGGTCTGTCTTTGATTTAAAGACTTTATTTCCTGTTAAATGTTATTTAAAAATCATATCAGATAACTAACTAAAGAGCTATTGACTCACCTTTCATGTATATGGGTGGTTGTACATCTTTGGCCTTTGCAGAACTGATGAAACCTGATGAATATTGGAGTGACTCTGCTGGCCTCAGCTGATTAATAAGTGTTTAATCATGGTTTAGTCTCTAACAGCTGTGGACATCCTGCTCCTCATCTATTACCCTGCCCCCGAAGCAGAGGCAAGGGGTATTGTTTTTGGTTTGGTTTGTTTAACACTTTAGCAGCAAAACTATTGGTTCAATTAACACCAAATTCGATTTATAAATTGCCAATGACCCAGAAAAGATCTGAATACATTTTGGGAAAAGTAGGTCAAAGTTCAAGTACTTAATACATTTTTAAAATCTCTTTTTTCCGCATTTATTTATAATGGGCAAAATTATAGCAGCAAAAGTGTTGGTTGAATTTATACCAAATTAGGTTTAGAGATTGCCAGTGACCTAGAACAGGTGTCGTTACATTTTGAGAAAAGTAGGTCAAAGTTAATGTAGATTTTTATGAATCTTTTAAATCTTTTTTTTTTTTTTTTGGCCATTTACTGATAAAGGGTAAAATTTTACATGCCCATATATAAAGGAAATTGATATACTGATATCGGCACATGCATAGACATGATGACATCAGCTGGAGGGATACCAAAGTAAGATGCACTATGTTTGAGGGACAAGGTTTACTGTGTCTGTCACCGCTGTTGTCCTTTCATTATCTTAATTTCAGTTGTTCCATTACTAATTTAGACATGAGCTTGGTTGTTTTTAAT
>JAPSES010000120.1:4136211-4159089 GCA_029822895.1 Maxillicosta whitleyi | reverse complement strand
ATATGAGAAAACATGAGTCGCCATCTGGTGGACATTTGTTATTACCACAGCAACACCAATGATAACTAATAGAGAATAATTTCTTCCTTGTGCCATTGATTGGGCGGTACGAATGTCTATCACTCTCCGGGGAGAACCCATGCTGCTTTGCGCGCAATGACGTGTGTAGCATGTAAACGACTCTAACGCTAAACGCTGTTCATCTTTTAAAGTGAACTTACATTCTAAACTATTTAGAACACTGTTCAGAGCTTCTTCGAAAGATAGCTTTGCATCTGCTGCCGCCATGATGGATTCACGAAAGAAAACTACTAACTTCTGTTTGTCGAATAGTACTTGTCATTGTCTTTCGTCCCTCCTCGTTCTGTGATTGGCCGCCAGATCGATGCAAGGATTTTAGCCATGGTCTCCAGGCTGTTGAGCAGTTCGATAAGAACATGCAAGGCAGCATGGGACTACCTCTGTGTAGCATTTCTTACTAATTAAACCACAGACAGACACATATACATACCTAACACGCACCTACTGTAACACACATTTTCTACAGGCTGGTGCGTATCATGTTTTTCTTCCAGACCAGTTTAGTTATAGCGTGGTGAACACTTATGAGAGACCAAGCCCTGAGCTTTTTCTGTTGTCCTAGAAATAATAACAATTAATGATTCAATTGAATTTTTCTGTTAATCTTATTTTCTAACTTATTCTAGTTTTTAATAGTTTATTCATACACAGACAAGGCACATATAATTATAAAATAGCCATTTATTGACATTAGAGACTACATACATTTCCAGTCACAGGTTTTGTTTTTAAGCAGGTCAAATCTCAAATATTGAAATACTTGGAATTTAACATATCTATGGAATATAACATTTCTGTTCTGCTTTCATATACAGGTAAATTAAAACTGCTATGATCGTATCAGTCATCCTGATCGTATCAAAATAGTTATTGTTATCAAAAATAATAATATAATTGCTACAGTTGTAGTGATGATGTGATGCAATCCAAAATGTTTTTCTTAAATAATGCCAAAGCCACAGACATATTTGAAAATGACAATATCATGCATTTGTAGAGGTCAACAGTGGGCCATCTGTCAAAATATAAAACTACATAAACTAATCATGCTTGCATTTTCTATCTTTGTTCACTCACCCCTCATTGGTCTGTCATTTTCATCCTACGATTTATGTGTAATGTCACCAGCATTGACACATCCATCCACATAATGATTCTTGCATGCACTCTGACACACATATGCTCATGTTACTGTAAATGATATATGCATAGAAGAACTCATGCACACTGTGTTATGAAGACGCACACACACCGCTTTCACCATGATCTCAAGGACACTCAGTCAACATTTACTGGAGCTTTGATGGCTTTACAACCCAGTGTTATTACGGACTCTCTTCCTCCTCCCCCTCCTCTTCTTCATGTCATCAGCAGGTCTCAGCCTTTGAAATCATAGTGTAATTAACAGCACAACAGGAAGTGGCCTGGCATCCAACTTTCAGCTCAGATTTAAAAGGGTAAATCTCTTGGTTTAAGCCAAAACCATCTGCTGGCGTTTTATTTTGGAGAATTGAAAGCAAGATTTTCTTAAATTTGTATTTAGTTCTATTTTTTTGGAACATGGAAGTCCAGTTGTAGCTCTGATGGTAGTAACCTTATCCTTTTGGCACTGCTAATGGAGGACATGGATAGATACAGCACTTATGTCACTTAGTAATGTAACTGATTCCCATACGTTTATAAATACAGGGGGTCTTAAAAAATTGGCATCATTTGAAATGTCTATATTGGACTCATTACATGGTCAGGAGAAATGATACTTAATAGGATTTATTTTGGACATAAAACGTTTCATTCTACAAACTTCAAATGACAAATTCTGGGGGATGTTCATTTTATAATGTTCCATAGTTATTACAAATGTTCACTGTGTGTGCTGTTTGTGACACAGCACATCAAGTCAGTAGTGGACTTCCTGCCACATTCACTGCAGCTTTCCTCTTGAAATTGCCTATACCATGCCCAGATCTGCTTTCATTTCATCTGCTTTGATTTCAGGTTGTGCATTCACATTTGACTGAGTTTAGGCATACGTTAATACACAGAGCACCTTTTTCTGTTGCAGTAAGCAGCATCTCTGTTTCCTGAAAGCAGAACAATAAAAATTACATTTTTGTTTTTGTTTTTTAGCAAAAAGAGTGAACACATTTTAAAGAAATTATTAGGTGATGATAATGTAAACATTTTTGGGACACCCTGTGTATTGCAGTTCTTATATAAGCCAAGTGTAAGAGTTTAGTCACATCGACTGTCTGTACAGTAACAAATCCAACCTACAGGCCTTATTGATTTAATACACTACAAGTTATACAGGATGAGCTTTGGAAAGTGCATGATCTTGTTTCCAACTCCATTCTCTTTTTCTATATTGATTTTTAGAGTATTCTAATGTAGGAGGAGTTTGGACATACCCTCAGGAAATTTTGCATTTTTGCATTGCACCTTTTAGTCTTTTCTTAATGAGAAATGAAATGCAGAAGAAAAATGTATACAAAATTTGTAATTAGACAACTATAGATTTTTAAGTGACACCCAAGCAACCTCCAAAGAAGCACCTTTATTTAACACTAAAGCACAAAAGACAGAGGTTGAAGAACAAAACAAAAATGTGCACAAAGTCACTGGAGGGGATTCTAGTTAGCTGGATGCATTGTTGCCTGGCGTGTACAGCCACTCAAACCACCACAGCTATTGCCATGCAAACTCACACTGGTCACATGATCGTGTTAAAACTGCGCCACATTGCAGCCACAGAGCCCCTGTTCACCCTTTCTTATCAGCGGCAAAGACCGAGAAGAAGCGGGTTGACAATTCATTTAATCCCTTCATGAATGCTCTTCTTCTCTCTCGGGGTGATATTGAAAAGATGCTCCAGGCTTTCCTCCAGCAAAGTGCCAAGCAGAGAGACCCCTGGGAAATATTTTATTCAGGCGACGCCAAATTTTGTACTCGGCTCACACACATACGTACTGCAGTTTTTATGAAAGAGGCATCTTTGTCCTATATTTCAGATTCGTAGCAGCTGCACATATTTTCATATTCAACAGGAAGATGTTATTTTTAAGTAGTCCAATTTTGAAAATAAAAGCTGAAGGTTAGTTTAAACCACTTGAGCCTTAATGTTCCCTTTGTTCCACTTAAATTCTTGTAGCTGTGAAGACAGATGAGACGTTTGACAATGTCACATCCTAATCCACTTGTTGCATACCTTCGTGGCTGCTGTATCGTTTTGTTCATTTAGTGAAACAGGGCTATAGAAATGAAAATGTACATACTGTAAACACATATGCAAAAACAAACACTTGTACACACACAACTGCATTCTTTTCATCAGTCTGTGTTTTTGTCATTACCTGGGGAGCGGTGATTATGTTGCAAACAAACACACTCACTCTTCACACTTTCTCTGTCCTGCTGTCTCGCCTCATTAGATTGCGTGCATGCGCTGGGGTACCTCGTCCTTTTTACTGGCCGTCTCTAACCGAGGCCCTTCCTAAAGCTAATGAAGTGTAAATCCCATGGCAACGTGTGGCCCTTGAACATATTTCTACAGATTGTATGTGTCGTGACTGTGTTTTATCACATATTCTCCAGTGATTATAAGAGGTGTGAAGATATCATCAAACATCATGAGACTTTTACTTATCACTGCTTACAAGATAACTGGCATTTTTCCTAATGACAATGTAATTTAAAAACAACACTGATGCTTTATTTTAGAAGGCCAATGTGTCTCCCATGGCTAGTTTATAGGTAATCAGTGAAGGAATTTATTTTCTAAATGACCTAATATACTTCCTGTCAGCAATAGTGCTACAGTCTTATTGTACTTGCTGTCATCAGCTATTTTCTGCATTTTCTTCCTGCCTGCTTCACATGTGTAATTGCGCTTATCGGCAATAATTTGTCAAATTTGAAAAATGGAGCCAATGAATGCCCAAAATAATGCACGAGTATCTCTTGATTTTCACAAATAATGAAGTAACCTTGATTTTAATATCTCCCGTGCTAAATACAAACAGTATTGTTTTTTATTTTGTTTATTTATTTTATTACCATCTCCAACCTTCTCCTGTCCTTTCTCAGTCGGCAGTATCCATACTATCTTAAGATGGATGATGCAATAGTTATAGTCCCCCCACCCCCATCCCATCCCCCCAGGGCATTGGCTTCAGTGGCAAGTAAAGTAAAAGGATAGATGACTTAAAGCCAATCTTTATTCAACAACAAGAGTGGTGAGTATGAAGCCGAAAGAGGCTGCCAAAATTCCATACTATACCTCTAAGTGCTGTGTTTTAGGTGACATGAAGCAATCTGACCTGTTGATTGGCGAGAAAGCTTAGAGAAACGATTTCCTGAAGGGTGAACTGCCCCATCTAGGAATAATTGTGAAATCACAGGGCAATCAGCAGTGAGAGATAGCCGGCTCAAAAACAAGGACCTTTCGATAGAGAAACTCCCGGTGAGAGCAGTGAGGGGCAGGAAGGGGGGGACGAGAGGTGGGCACAAATAGAAAGAGACAAAGAGAAGGACACAGAAGGGCTAGAGTGCTGTTTTTCTTTATGTCCAGACATTTTTACTCAAAAACATCCCTCAGGTGCAGTACTTATTATGGGTTACAAAATTGCCTAATATGCTTATTTCTACTGCTAATGCAGCAGGCAAGCAGGAAGACAGGGTAAAGCTCTCCAAGGGGAAGTGTACAGTACAATAAGACCTGTAAGCACAATTTAAGTAATTAGATCCTGTTGTTGGAATTAAGGTCCACTGCATGCACACAAAAAGTACACCCACACATGGCAGCAAATGCACACGGCAAGTGGACAAATAAAGTAAGTGGACACATGCACACAGTTTGTGCTGAGTTTTTTTCCCAGAATAATTGCGCTATCTGTGACTATGATGAAAAACAGCAATAAAAAGCCCATTCTGTTATCCATCCTTTCCCCAGCTGCCTCTCCTTCTGTGTGCCCTCTTGAACTCTATACCTTCAACTTTTCTAAGCAGCAAATAATGATGTGAGGATAATTTTAACACCCATGCTGCACACGGCAGGTGGCTACTCATGATCCCACAGTTTGAGACAGAGGATGGTGTGATGTAAATTTGGAAGTGGAGGCGGTAGACGGAGAGAGACGGATAAAGAGGAGAGTCAAGATAACATTTAAAATAGGACTGGAAAAGAAACTGAGAAATGTTGTGTTGGAGAAAGAAGCAGGATACGCAACCAAAGATAGTGGAAAAAAACTGGAGAGCCAGAGAAGCCAAGGAAAAGGAAGGAAGGGGAGGGGGAGGGGGGGCAGCATGAGGGAAACAGGCTGAATACGAAAAAAAAGGAGAAAAAGGATAAAGAAGGGGGAGTACAGATGAAGAGTATGGGTGTGTGATTTATGCCTGGGGAGCTTTGTGTCCCCCCGGTGAGACCGCCTACTGATTTTTTTAACCTGAGAGGCTGCAGGGGAAGAATTATCATTTTCCTTTATGTGGGTTAGAAAAAGTGTTTAAATGCACATAAATTGTGGAAACGCATCTTTTTTTTGTTCACATCACAATGTTTTATCAGAAGTGTCATACTATACAATATAAACATGTTAGTATTTCATGTAAAGATAAAATTTGACAACAATAAAAGATTTATTTTTTTTTTTTGTCAAAACTAATTTTTTTGAGATGGTGAAGCAGAATATTGCATCATATTAGAAAAGATTAAAGGCATGTGTCTAACAGTGCTGTTTTTGTAGTGAATGGCTGAAAAATTATGATGTGGTCTGATCACACACGTAAAGCAAGGAGATGTTTCTGTGGAAAGATGCAGAGTTATTTAGGAAGTAAGTGATTTGCAGCAATGTAAACGGCTTTTTATTTCCCTTTATTTGTCTCAGTAACATTAGCAGTAATGACCCATATTAACCTCTTAAGTGCTTTTTATTATTTATTACCACAGACACAGCCAACATTATTATACAATACACTTTTCTTTGCGTTTGGAAGGGGACCTTCTGTTCCACATTCAACCAACAAGTTCCACTTTTCGTTGTTTTCTCTTCTTCTTCATAGTCTTATAATAAAAAATATTCTTGTAAGTGAAAAGGATACCTACTGTTGTTTTCATATTTGCTTTCTCAGCATGTTTATCTTTGTATAAATGCCATACATCAAGATGGTTAAATTGCCTGACTTGGCTGGATAGATATCCAAACACATGATCACACTGGGATGGCACAGGGACTCCATGCAGAGGGCCAACAGACATGTATGTATTGTACGTACATAGGGCATGTACACACACACACACACACGCACATACAGGGCTTAGCAACATGCTGGGTAGTACCTAATTTCACACTTCCCTGCTAATCTCTATTGACTAACACATTCTAATGGTCTCACGCTGGTTGCAGCTGATGAGATGTTATTCTATAGAACATATGTGACTAGCAGAATGTGTTTAGTGAAAGGCCACAGTTAGCCACTGTAATGCAGCCATCTAATACAGCCTGTTGAGTATTTACCTTTATACGAGTCAGGTGTATGACATGGTGTTTGTACAGTGCCCTGCATATACAGCATTCTGTTGTGTGCTTATTTTAGACAATGGTTGCATGCCTGTATTTATAGGTATTCTCTAAGTCGGTGCAGTCCCTGTTTATGTGAATGTGTTCCTCTGTCATCCTATATTACCCATAATTACCCATAAGAAAAAAGACACCACCACGCATCCCCAGAGACAGATGTGCATACACATGCAGTGCATAAACAAAAAAAAGAAAAAAAAAACCAGAGAGAACATGCAGACAGTGGATCCTCTTAATTACCTCCTCTTCAGCCACTTCATACACACTGTAGGAAAATACAAATTAGTATCACTGGGGGCCATCCCATTGCAGGAATTACCGCTCGGTTTATTGGTTGGTATGTTTATCTAAAATTTGTCACAGAAGAAATGATAAATGATATGGCATGTTGGTGTTTTTAAGTATGCCAACGCGCTCAGCAGACGCTGTGTGGGGCAGATTTTTACTTAGCAATTTGCATTAATTTAATCTCAAGAGAACTGCTAGACTGTCTTCACAGTAACATAAGCAGTTAATTAAATGTAGTTCACAGACGGGACAACAACAAGAAACACAAATGAAGCATCACCTTCAGACATGTAGAGATGTGAAATATCATCACTGAGTTCAACATGCAACAGTCTTCAAGGCTTTCTACATAATATAGGGCTCAGTCTTGGTACAATGCCTTTTCAGTGCAGTGTTGGCTCAAATTTTAAGAATTGATGACTTTTTTTTCCCTGCCTGATGGCTGGAAAGGGGACTGTTTCTCTCACTTCAAATATACACTGATCTCTGCTCTATTTTGTCCTGTATGCAGAGTTATGAGAGTAGTCTCTGCTGTCAAATCATGCTAAATATGTAGCATATGAATGATAAACTGACTCCCAACAACAATCTCACTCTGTGCTAAAAGGGATGTCATTCCTGAGGTTTTCCTTAAAATAAACATTACAAAAACGCTGCTCACTGTTATTGAATTGGCTTGGAGTGAATATTACAATTATGTATCATCTCTAGAGAAACAATGATTTATTTCTGAATACCATATTTGATTTTAGTCTGAGGCCAAGAAACCATTTACCAGGAGAAAGGAGGAGACAGCAAGAGAAATGGTTAAAGATACAAGATTTCAGGTCAGATCTTACAGTGGCTCTAATCACACACTGTAATGTAGACAGTCTAGACACTGGTGTCACATCCATTTCCAGTCAAACCTTTCATGGCCAGTAAAATATGTTTTCTACTTTATTATAAGCAAAGAAACCTGGAATGAACATGTAGTATCCTGGAGGTCTAGGCTCCAGAGGTGGGTTACCTGACAGGAAGGCTATATACTGTATATATAGGTTGATGATGTCATGTGTCTCTCCCTGTCTGTGCTACACACTATGTACCAGTAAAAGCCCAGCTAGCATTTTTTTGGTGTCCTGCATCCTCCTTGATTTCCCGGGGTCTAATGTCAATGCTTTTAGGTGAAAATTAAATCAGTTATTTCTTGCAATTATTAAGAACTAAGCAGCATCTATATGAAAATGGAATTAACGTGACTCCTTTTAATTACACAAAGACATGGGAAAATATCATGATTGCCACAAACAGTGAACTATCATTAAGTGTCCCATTTTAAAAGTGATGTTAGCATGTTTTTGTGTGCAGCCCACAATGCAATGCACTTCTCCCACTCTGGTGTGAGATGATGTTTGAGGTGCTTAAATAAGTTGGTTGTACTGCTGTTTTTGACAGAATCCGCCTTCAGGCAGAGTTTGCAGCGATGAATGGTTTGGTCTTCATTGAAAACTTTGAAGCTTTACCAATTCAGCATAGCTGTACTGGTGCGTGGAGACCAAAGACTGTGGAGACCGCTCTGACAGTTAGGAGGAGGAGTTTATGGTAACCTGGAGACATGAGAGAGATTAAATGTGACGATTACCCTTTTTTAAATGTCATCAAAATTGATTAATTGTGCAGCCCTATTGATAGAAAATGATTGTTGCTTCCATGCTCTGTGAATAATTTGCTGTGTAACTGACAAATTACAGAAAATCATATCCATTCCATCTGTTTATTTGCCCAGCAGCATTTAGGCACACAGTTGCATAGTCCGAGCCAAAAATATATTATCGCTTATGTGCGGTACGTTTAAAGCCATTAAAGTTAAGATCCAGTAGTTTGTGCAGTGGCTGATAAGTGGGACAGCTTAACACCATGCAAATGTGGTGTAGAGTTTGTGCCAGTTGAGAAAATTTCCACTTGAAATCAGGACAGGTCATCATCTATAGGATGAGAATATTCAGTATTCCAGTGTAGTGTCACAGAATAGTTTATTTTTGAATAATTTAATGGCCAATAGTGATGGCAAACAGGCTTTTGACAAACTTTCAGATCTGTGATAGTACATGTGTGATGGTGGCAGCTCATTTCAACCAATCAAACCATCACACACTGCCCACCATTTTGTCATTCTTTGATGTGAGGTTCAAAAGGCTGCAAAGCTGTCAGCGGTTGTCTTCAGATACATCACCCACAATAAACTGTGAGCTGAAAGCGAAGCAGACCTCTTGATGCTGTGTTTCTCTATTACACAAGACCAAACGGACATTTTGAGCGAGTGGTTTCTACTGCCACCGACGGCAAGCAGGAGCGTTTTTCAGGGCCTGTTGGAGGGGAAACGTGGATAGTTACAGGGTGGAAAATACTGCGCGGCCAAGCAGGCAGCTCGAGCTCCAACACACACACAAACAAACACACTGTGATGTGGGGACGTAGCAGAAGATGGATGGTTGGGTCAGGCTGATATGACTGCAGAGTGGTAAGGGAAGATAAGCGAGAGACAGACGAGCCTCCCCTCTACCAGTGGACTGATGAGAAGGGGTCTTAGGGAGGGGAGAGGGTAAAAGTAGGAGCAAGGATAAAAGGAGGCAGCAGTGAAATATCATTCATTAATGGCCGCCTTTACAAGCAAGGGAAGGCAGGAAGGCTGCGAGTTTGGAAGAGTAAATGATAGGTGAGAACAGGATGTTTCATCAGCTAGAAACTCATTTGTTTGCTAGCATGAACATAGGTTTTTTTTTTAAATTTTACAAATTTAATCTCATACAATTACTCTCTGCACTCATTACAGTATTTTATTTCTGTCTGTCAAACAGTTCTAATCATTCAAATGATTCAGTTTCCACTGCTCTACCTCAAACCCTACCTCATTAACAGCATCAAAATCCATCCACCCAGTGGTGTCACAAGCTGATCTGTTCAACCATCTGCCATGACTGTGCTGAATGTTCCGTTACGCTGCTTGAATGTTTTTGTTATACACCACAACAACAAAAAGGAACACAAAACAGCTCCCATCAAAACTAATTTCATCCTTGATTTGTCTTCTTGTCGTTCAGTAATAGTCTTCTTATCTCTTCATTAAGTATGATTCTGGGTCTTTCCCTACACAACTGATGAAGAAGGAAAAGCGCCAATCTTTAATTTAAGGTTTTGCATATAATTAATGTATTCAAGCTGTTCTGTGGTGACTGAGCCAAACTGTAGGCTTTGAATTATTCGGCTTTTTCCTCCAGACTTTTAGACTTCACTGTTCAGTGAAATGATTGTGCACACAGAACACATACGTTCGTTCCCTCACAACTTGGATTGACTGAAACTTTCTTTAACATTCAGGTGGCACATCTGTTTTTAACAACTACACTCCTGAAGAATTCTGAACACATATGCGGAGACAGCTATTTCCTGAATATTTTTGCTTAACGTAGTACATCACCTGCAGGACTCCTCTAAGTCCATATTTACAAGAGCTCATCATTACAGAAGACACGACTTCTATTTTCTTTAAGCATCATGTCATCAAAATTCCATTTTTAATATTCTTTACGGGTAAAAACGGGCCTGTGGCTAACACGAGGGCTGACATGACAGAGGTTGTTGTCATTGTGCTGAGGCGCTAAGCAAGCATATTTTTCTCTGCAACTGAGATTCTAATGGAAGTGAAATCCCAAAGTCAGCAGAAGTGTAAAAAATGTTTAGAAAATGGTCTGTTTGCTGTATTGCTTTAACACTCAGCACAGTGCCTTTTTGATTCTGAGGAAGTTGCCTTTACAAAGTTTTTCAACTTTTACACTTTCTTTATGTCAACAATCGAGTGAAGCAACCCGTGGAAATTACGAACAAAGATTGTTCCTCCTCAAGTCCATAAGCCCGGCAGCAAAGCTATAAAAAGGATATTCAGCAAACCTTCAGTTACATTTTCACTCTATTGAAGTTCATCTTTTACTGACCACACAATGACATACTTTATATGTTTGAAAAGAACCAGAGAATCTAGTATTAATGATTCTGTGGGTCCATCATTAAAAGTGGTATATAATCTTTATAAAAGGCAAGTAGATGCATTCATACAATTTCTCCTTTTGAATACCTTTAAAACACACTAAATGTAAGGCGTTCACCATTGTTTGCAGTACAAACCCCTGTGAAGGTTATTACATTATTGATTACCAGAGTATTTAACCACTACCAGTATCCTAAAGCCCCAAGGCCATTGATTTTCCAGTCTGCTTTTAGACAAAGGCAATGAATTCTGTGGAACTCGTTCACATGACCCTTTTAAAGATTGAATAGCTAATCTTTTCCATCCATACCCTGTTCTTAATTTGTGTCACCATTTCTCTCTCTTGTCCTGATTTTTGTTTCCATTTGACCACTGTCCTTCGTGGGGAGATTATACCACAGTATCCTGCTCCTCTGAACATTTCCACTGGCAATTCCTATTCTGTGTTTACCCCCTTTTTCTTCTGTGTAACAGTAAATTTAATTTCAAGCTACTGTGGTTTCTGAAATCTATATACACTATGGATACCCTTAAGAGAATAAAAATGTTTTCTTGCAACTTGAGAGTGGTCTCCTCTGTAGCTTCTTCAGTGGGTCTCTGAAGGCACACTAAATGGAGCCTCAAAGAGTGGACACCAAAACAAGATGGAAAATAATAAAGCAAAACAACAACCACAGTGCTTTAAGCATGGCTGGTGAATCAAACTAATTAGCAGCCGAGCACCCGGTCTCTTTAGTTAGTCATCTGAGAAGCCCATTAAAGCCCCTCTTTACTCCCACTCTCGTGCTATCCTGCTCACACCGTAAATTCATTTCAAGAGACACTGCTTTATGCATTATATCCACCAATCTTTACACATCTACCCTAAATTCTTTATTTTCCCCTGCATTTACACATCCTGTTTTTGGGTCTTTGGGAGGCTGACTCAACAGTCGTACAGTATATCTTGTCAATTAATGTTAATGTCTTCCTCAGCACCATCAGTGACCATGAAAACTAACAGCATAATCACAGAACAGTGAAGTAGCGGTGTAATGGGCTTTATTGACTCTTAATTTGCACTGAAATGTTTCTTGTGTGCCTCTTGGGGCTATTTCCTTCCCCTAAAATGGCATCACGTTGTGTGTATTCAACACATCTAAGTGCCTTTGGTGTAATAGACAGATAGATAAGGAGGGATGTAGGTAGATGTTTGAATGAGAAGATGGATGGACTCTTAAATGAGTAAATGACACTAGAGTGGATAGATGAATGAATGATGGGTGAATGGATGGTTGGAGGTGCCGTTATTACACTACTGAATACATATTTGGATGAATGAAAACATCCTTGGATGTGTTTGGTGGTTATATTAAGTATTTAGGTGGTTAGATGAGGGTTAGAAAGACACAACCCCCCATGTGACATGTAGTGCTGCCACAATTAGTTGACTTAGTCAACATAAGGACCATGAAAATTAATTGATGGCAATTTTTTTATTTGACATTTCATTTTACTATTGACTATTGAGCTATTGGATTGGCACCTGCAGCCATACAACCATACCTCAGAGAGAGAAAGAGAAACCTCCCTCTATAAGCATCTTATGTTTCACACACACACCACTAAAATGGACACACCAAAATAAGAAACACTTGATTTTGTTTTTAGTTAGTTGTTCAGATTAGTCGACTAATTGAAAAATGTGTCAAAAGATTAGTTGTTAGAAAATGAGTCGTTAGCTGCAGCACTAGTATATTTTATCCTTATCTTATCACTAGGGGAAAGTATTGTTTTTGGTAGCAGAAAACTTTATTATTTCCTGTAGGGTTGACAACTTGGCTGTACACATGCTGCATAATGTAAATACAGTCAGTCAGTAGTTGCACTGCGGTTCCATTTGTCACCGTTTATATTCCGTTGGATCATGGAAGGAAGCTTGCTCCTGTGCAGCTCTTCTTGTCTGTCAATGCACCCCCTAATTGGTGCATTATGGCTATTTCTGTTGAAGGAATGTTTGTATTTGAAGAAAAGGCCAAGCCACAAACATCTGTGGCACACAAACAAGCAGAGATAGGCTGTACCTGAGCCAGTCCTAGAGAAACCCTAGCCAAAATCAATATGACAAAGGTCATTGCTATTCCAATCATAGCTGAGCCTGTTTCTCTTTGTTTACTGGGTAAGCCGTTCCTCAAGACGGTCCAAACGCAATGAACACTCCTTCTGTGGCATTTTATCAGTGAAAGGATAGTGTGTATCTGTTTAGGCACATAAGTATCTTATTTTGATGCATTAAATGATAGAGAGAATATGAGAGTAGTACATAGGTTTAGACTTTTCTGACCTTTTGTGTGTTGCTTTCTGCAAGTTTGTGCTCCTAAAATTGAGGCTGAGACTTTAAAGAAGTTCTATCCAGATAAAGGCTCTGATCTGATTCACACAGTAACAGAATGGCTGCAGTTATTGTACTGCAGTTAGTCAAGTCCAGACTTAAACCAACTTCACTCATCATGTGTTTGTCTGTCAGTGATGGAGGAGGTGAGAACATCTGCTCTGTTCATATTTATGGCCAGAGCCTTCCCTCCTCCCTTTTCCTCTGAACTTGTGATTCCTAAGGACACAGCACTGATGTCAGGCTTAGTCTCCAACTCACCAGCATGAGCCGATGAAATCACTAGGTGTCCACCATCTGTGTGTGTGACCTGCCAAATGCCATGTCATTATCATCACCATCAGTCAACTCCATCCGTGTGTGTGAGAATATGCTAGTGCCTCATGATAGTTTTTTCCCGCTCGTACATTCCCAGAGGATATTTACTCTGTACCTTTGACTCTTATTCTTCATAGGATCACTTTATTACTTTGCTTTATGCAGAATAAAGCAGCTCAGTTGTAAAAGCTACATTTCCCTCACACAAATCAGACTTACGGTGTTGTTTACTTATGGTGATACACCACTATCAAACAAATCTGAATGGCTGCTTATTTAGATATAAAAGAATAAGTACTATTTATCACTTGTAAGGGCTTAGTCTTCATGTCCACGTCCTTATCTGCTCGTGTGACTCTTTGTGAAGTCGTGTTGCCTGCTTGTGCGTATCTGTGCGTGAGGATGCATGTCTTTGACCACCATTCATTTGTCCATCTGTCGTCAAGGCTCTAACAGGCTCCTGCTGAGTCTTGTCTCAGATCGGGCATCTGTTGTAGAACTTCCATAGTTCAGTGTTAAAGGTCCAGCATGTTTTACCTTTAAGTCACATTAGTGAAAATACTCTGAGTTAAGATAGAGCAATGTTTCAAATAAATCTGATATTTAAAGCCAAGGTTTTGTTTAATGAAAGTTGTGAAAACAACCTAATTTGCCAAATCAGATTAGATATACTTTATTGATTCCCCAAGGAGAAATTCAAATGTCACAGCATCGCAAGACAAGTGAAAGCATCAAATACAATAAAAACATCAAGACAAAGATTTCTTAAGTGATCAAGAACGACAAATCATTGTTGAATAAAATAAAGTATCTTGATCAGACCCTTCCTGCTCAGCAGAAATTCAAAACACAACCTCTATGAATCGCATTATGTGTTTGAAGTTATTGTATATATTTTCCCCAAGACCTTTTGTACTTTACTTTTAGTATATTTTATTTATTTATTTATTTAATACAAATAACAAATAATATATGTACACAGTTGCAAGTGCTGCTTTGTTATAGTTTATTTACCACATATGGCTCAGTTTAAAGTAAAGAAAGTGTGTGTATATTGGGCATCAGTGGCTTCAGATTTTTTCAGATTGACATATTTGTCAATAAAGTCGAGTAGACTAGTCATATGATGACATCATCACATTGACAGGAGAGGTACACTACAGACCCACGGCCGTTCAACAATGAGCAATTAGAACTAACGTTCACTGTATCATTAACAATGTATCATCACTACCTTGCACTAAAGATGAGAGTATCGACATGCGCTAAATGGAGGCTGGTGCTGTCGGTGATGGAAGGGAGAGAGACAATAACACATGACTAATGGACTCCTCTAAAGTAATGTTGACCTGAAGATTATATATATATATATATGTACATATAGTTAATGCTAAGAGAAGAAAACTATTTTGGAATTATGTACTATCTTGAGTTCATGTAGGCATAACAAAATCAATTACAATTATAGATGGTACATAGCTTGTCTGTGAAAACACAGTTGTATTAGATGGGGAACAGCACAAGAATGTATAAACATAATAAGCGTATTCTATCTTAGCAAAAGGATATTTTACAGCATGTTCATAATATGAATATTTTATGATTTTATGTGCTAAACATAAATGTTGCCAACTTGCGTCTTATACTGTTTATTTTTGCACTGAGGACTAGAGCATCTCAAACATTCAGCATCTTGCCTGAAGTGTATTCACCTTAACCCTACATGCATGAAAGTGTAAATGTCAATACATTAATGACCTGCATAGACTCAGTCTATAGTATGTTATATTGATTGGCAATTACTTCTCTAAAAAGATCTTTATTCATTTGAAATGTGTGCAATGAGGCAACATTCACTCACACTGAGTTACAGTAACTACAGTTTATATTAGCAAAATGTGAATGTTTTTATAGTTGTGTTTTTAAGTGTTCCATATCTTATTAAATTACTTACTGAATGTAGAGTATGGTACAGATGAGCAGCCTGCCAGCCTGTGTAGGTTCTGCTCAAAATCCATCTTTGAACAACTCGATCACCTCAATCTATGGAATCCCCAGTGATGAGGGACCTGGCCTTCTAACGGTGTTATTCTATTACAGAGCAGCTCATGAAAAAACAACTTCCTCTCTGCTCATCCTCAAAATAAGATTTCGATTGATTAAATGCCACCGTTGGAAGGGAACATCATCGAATTTGACCAAAGTCTCTCAGCATGTTGCCACTGCTCCAAATGGGTGGAGTTCTATGAAAGTCTGTGTGGAGAGATAAACATGTAGAGAGAGGGGGATGAATATATAGCAGAAAAAGAAAAATTAGTAAGTAACAATCGGAAGACAATACAGGGGGAAAGGCTGGTGATGGATGGTGGGAAGGCCAAGGCAGCCATGAAGGGTTGTAAAAAAGAAAAAGTCAGAGTGAGAGAGATCAGCCCAATCTGCAGCATAATCATCCGATGTGTCTCCGTCTGGCTTGGCAAAGACATCATTAAGAAAACCGAGGTCGTCTGGGTTCACAGAGCCACACAGGCTCAAGCATGCTTCCTTCCCTCCTGCCACTCAATTTGTATAATTTACCTCCGGTCCGAGTCTCTTTGAAAAGAGGCAGTTTGACCCCTAATGTGGAGGAGTCAAAAAGTTGCATCTAAATGAAATGGATGGCTGAGAGACTCCTTGCAAGTGTGCAGCCAGTCAGTAGGCTGCCAGAGAGATGCTGATGTTGATTCTAAGAGATGGCTGCAGTGCACACGGAGGAGTTGTTTAGGTATGCAGGAAGAACAAGGGACGCACAGAGAGACGCAGACAGGACAGGTGGTGATAGGGAGAAAATGAAAAGTTGAAGCGTGCCCTTCCCTGAGGTGATTTGTACAAGTCACCCCAGATTGAAGGATGCTCGGTGGCATGTGCACTCCGCCGACTCCTGTGAAATAGGCATGCACTCTGTTTGTGTTTCAGAGCCTGTCATGATGAGGCTGCACTCTGTGGTGTGGAGGTGTGGAGGGGCGTGGGGTAAGAGTGTATGGTGCAGTGGAGGAGTGATTACCCAGTGTTGAGCTGAGGGATGAGAGCCGAACGGGTATTTTATTTTGTCAATTGGAGTGTGCAAATGGAAATGTCAGAGCGGCCGGAAAACTAATGAATCTGATAGGAGAGATGCCACCTCTCTCGCCGAATGCCTGATCAATTGCCATTGTCTTTTGTGAGCGCTGATGTTTTTTGTTGTTATTTTTTGATTGTTTTCCCCGCCTGGCCTGGCTGTTTGCGGTTAAGAGTTTGATGGTGAACTTTGAGTCAAGGAAATAAAGGAATCGATCTAAGACAAAGAATCAATGCTTTCATCTGTTACTTACAAGTCAAGGCCTGTGAAAAGTGATTTTGGATTAGAGTTCCCTAACTCAGTTAGCAAAATAAAACACAAACAAAGGAGGGTGTGTCAGCCCCTGTACAATTTGCCTCTACCAGATCAGTTAAAAATGTCAATTTCGTCTTTCCATTTAGTGGGAGATGCATGCTGATACTGGGTGCCTAATGGCAATAACAGAAAACAAGTTGTCTCAGTTTAATTAAGTAAGTAACTTCCATAACCTCAGAACATTTTTGTGCATCAGTGACACAAAGTGACAGATGTGCTTAGTTTAAATTTAGCATGACAATGATCTAGTATGTCAGGGCTTTGTGCTTGTTCAGTCACAATTTTCGAGCTACTTGATGAGTGTTGCAAAGACTGCAAGCACTGCACAGGATGAAAAGAAAACACTGCATTTGCACTATTCTATTTTGACAAGCAGGCTAATTTCTGCCCAGGGTCATCAATATTTCTGACACTTCAGTGGTGGCATAAATATAGAATGAATGTCCCTTTGTTGTGCTTGGGGAGCCTCATGTCTCCGAGCATCAACAAAAATCACTTAGATCTGTTTGTTAGCTTGTTCAGTCAGTTGACGAGACTGTCGCTGGTCCCTCTGGAGTTTGTGTGCTTTCAATATCATGCATCGTAAACAATATCCAATTTGGACTATTGAACTATGAAAACACACTGTGCGAGTGGGGAGCAGGATGACATGAGCGCAACCAGCTGTATGAACGATCAGTGAAAACACTGGTTTGGGATAAAGTAATTTAAATGTATCTTAAGAGAATGATTCCTAAGAAAAAAGTGACATTGTGTGGTTTAAATAAAATAAAGATCTGTCTGTATAGTTATGGCTGTCATCAGTTTCATGTGATCAAAAGGTATCTCTGGTTGTTTGGCTTCTTACTTGAGTTACAGATAAATCTAATTCTGTCTAGAACATCTCTGTCAGACTCCTAACTGCTGTGGGCTTAAGGCCAGTAAAAGCATTTGTGTTTTCTTTGATTGAATCTCCCTCATTACCTCAGTTCCCACTGATTCTGATCAGGCTCAACAACCTCTTGTGCATTTTCTCACCTTGCTAATCCACTGCTAGCGCTGCAGACTGTGGCACTTGCTCAGTCTTTACACCTTCCATTTGAAACCAGTGGGGAGGACTCAGAAACAAGCATCTCCTGGCTCAGAAGGAAAAGCCAATTGAGACAGAAATAGTCATTTCTTAGAATCAAGATCCAGCAAAGAGCCTTTTCCACTAATGGCCTGCAGGACTGAGAGCGAGGAGCCAGGCCCTCGTTATCACCCATGTTCTTTTGGACGCACTTCAGAGGACTGAGGAAGCCTTTTTCTTTGACAGAATTGAGACTTACAAGGCTTACAAATGCCATGAATCTCTGTAGCTAGTCACACAGAGAGAACATTAAGAGGGTTTTTAGTCATTTTCTTTTAAACAGGTTCTGAGCCATTTTCTTGACACATTTTTCTTCAGTATAAAATTTATTCTGTGCAAAATATTATATGGTAGGCTCCCAAGGAAACTGCTAGCATTTTATTCTAGAGCTCAAACATGGCCTTTGTTTTTGTGACGATAATGACTATGGTGGTATTTTACAGTCTGATGATAATACTACCATTAACATAATACTTTTTAATAGGTCACTCAGTTTCTTTTTTTTCACAGATGAGCAGCTTTCAGTCAGCAGAAGCATCATTGTAGATGCGTACATTATGTACGAGAGCAGATTGCCAGATTGTTAACTACCCTGCACCCTTCATTTCAATTGCAAATAATTCAGATAGATAATTTATGTTACACACAATTATCATCAGTATGAAATGGTCATTCAATTTCTCCATGATCTCATCTAAAGCTGTGGATTTGCCTCATCTGAGGATGTGAGGAAATCAGAAATGTTGGAGAGGAGAGGGAAAAAAAAAGCCCACAAATAATAGAGAAAAAGAACACAGAGAAAAGGGAATCTATCAAAAAGATAATGAAGATCAAACACAGAGCCTTGGTTATTGTTTTTCGAGTTTCCAGGGAAGCGTGTAATGAACTGAGGGAATATGGTTGTTTTTGTATAACATCACTGTGAGCCACATGCTGTTCCTCAGAGTATGGATTCACACAGAGCCACCATCCACAGATGCCATGGGGGGTGGGGAGGATGATTGATGGTGGACAACAACTGTGTGTGTGTTGGTTTTGTGTGTACAAGTCAGTTAAAAGTACAGTTTTAAGTAAACCCGACAGAAAACAGGTGGATACAATGATATGCCCTCTGTTCATCCTTTTGCTGATTAACTTGATTACGTCAAAGAAAAGCATAAAACTAACCATATGTGCATATCACAGTCAGCTCGAACTGGTATATAAAGTACTTTAAACTGCACAATCGGAGTGCAGCATTTTATCGGCACTGATTGCCATCGCTAACACTGCAGGTGTTCCGCTGCTGAATAGCCCTCAAGAGCCTTGACCCCCATCTAATAAAATCCATCCCTCTCTCCACCCAACCCCGCCATCAAGGCATCAAAGAATAAGGCCACCCGTTAAGATGAAAGACACAGATCCGTTTTATTTAGACCCGCTTGCTGCTGCATTCCTCTGGTACACAGGGGACTACGTTTCACCACCGCAGTCCTCTAGTTCTGAACACATTTGATGTTCAGCTCACAATCTCTTCCCATTCTAACAAAGAAATTATAAATAGTAACAACTAATGTGTAGTTTTACAAGATTATCTAGAAAATATTATTTGTACTGGTGCCAATCCTCTCCAGGCGTCAGTATTAGATCCTGCTTTAATGAGTCATATTGTCAAAGTGTCAGTGTTTTTATCACTATTTTCATTTACTGCCTCCGTGTATTGATACATCATTCATCAGTGGATTCACAGAATGGCAGAAACATCAGTCACAACATTAAGCTTACTTTCTCACTCCCTTTATATTATTGCTGCTGAAATATTTATTTTTGATTTGTGGTCTCTAAAATATTCACAAGGTTCCTACACAAGTATGGAAAGTATGGAATATGATTTTATAAATTTCCAGGTCTGGAAAAGTATGGAAACTGGAAACAAATGTATGGTGAAATATTCATGTTTTCAACACTGTTAGCACTGTTCTATTTTCTAAAACAACATTATGACATCAAAAAAATTTTTTTGATTGATCTTTTTTTTAAGGTGCTAGTGCAGCTAAAATGCGTCTGAGAGCACACACAGTCGACTACGTGTCCCAGAAAACATTTGGGCAGATTGACAGGTTGAATACCTTATCCCTCTGCTCTTATCTTCCTCCAACCCATTTTAAGCCCCGCCCAGGTGTCATCATGTTTCACTGCTGCTTTGACGGACAGGTGATGTTTGTGCACCGTTCATGAGTGAACTATTCAACATGCCTTGTATGATCGTTGGCAGAACTCATAATGGGTAGGTGTAAAGTTTCTGATGACTGACTCGTAAACCCCAAATATAAAGACTGGTTGGCTGCATTTTTTTTTTTACCAAGACATCTGGAAATTATGGTCTGGAAAAAGTATGGAATTTTGAAATTTCAAATGTGTATGAACCCATGTATTCAGCCCTAAAGTTTCATTTTTCCTTCACTATGCTGTCTTTAGCAAAGAAAAATTACCACAAGTATTTATTAAAAAGTTCTACACAGTGGGGGCTGTGATTTTTAAATTTCTTTTCATTTTGCATCTCATCTTCACACATGCTCCCTAATTATATGACAGATTTGATCAGTCAGCCATGATACACTGTCATATAATTAATAGAGTATTTAGGGATGCTTCTGAAAATACTGGTCATAGTGGCATTTATTAGTGAAATGACAAATGATGTAATGTGAACAACCAGTTATTTAACTCGCCTTGAAAGTATCCATCAGTCTAATGGAGTTGTCTCTTTGCAGATGGGTGTGATTGAAGCATTAGGCAACAAAGCTGCAGTAAAAAAAAACAGGTACTTAGAGACTTTAACTGTAGGTGGCTGTTCCACCATTTCACAACAGGGTTTAACTGTTCAGAGATGATTAATGCGGTCTGCCGTGGATATCGATGGCCTCGGTCCTGCTAATGAATCTGATGGAAGCGTTGTTGCATCTGTGCTATAAGGTTGACAGGGTTTGGCAAAGTCTGCGACAAAAAGAATGTCCTCATGTGTCCTAACATGTTTGCTTGTTAGGTTGCAGGGATCTTTGCTTCCTTTTTTCCTCTCAATCCTAATCCATCATTGGTGTGAGCACATGTGTGTGAATATCTCATTAGTCTGTGCATTGATCAAACCCAAGTAGGGGCTGCATTTCTACTTCATGGAGGAAACCGTAGCGAGACAAAGGGAGGCAGCAATCAATCAGGAGCTCAGGAAACCAATCATCAGTTTGATAAAGGGGCTTCCAATTAGTGAAAAATCACTCTGTGGAGTTATATCATTCTCACATCCAAGCTCATTTTTCACAAAGATCTGTATGAAGCTTGTGGTATTCATCAGTGTGTTGGGTTACACGTATCCAGGAACCTCACCCTTAGAATCCATGAGCTTAATTTACATCTGTAATGTCACTGATGTCATGCAGTGACCATGTGCTATCATAAATGCACTGGAAATGGTAAGTCAGAGAAAATATGTAAATGTGGAAACAGCTCTCATCTCTAACACTCTAGTTCGTTTTAGCTGAAAATTGGAATGACTAATAGCAGCTGTGTTTTAGTACAGCGCTTTTTCCTGTATGTGTGTGGATGCTTATGTGATTACGCCTATGATTGCACTGCAGAGCCAGAGAAAAAAAAGCACATCATTTTTAGCAGCGCGTTGAAGCCATGTCGGGAGTGATGGTTATGGAAATGTAGGTGGGAAGAGGAAAGGCAGAACAGAAATGCACATACGTAAATGACTTTTGACTGGTTTCTCATTGACGAGCCGTACCAAATCTGCTGTGACATTCTGTCTCTACTTTTCAGGAAATACACAGCGTTACATGTTCAGAATATTAATGCACTGGGCCAATTCTTGCTCAATTGATGATACTTGTGTTCCTATTGGTGTTCATAAAATATTCACCTAGCATCAGCCTTTGTGTAAACACATCAAGACAAGATAACACACAAAACAATCTGCACTACCACACTTGCATACTGTTCTTTTAAATCCATTTTCCTTCTCATGGTGAAAACAATCTGTGTTTATTTATAGCAAATCATAGGTTGTCCAGTTGTTTCTTTAACAGCAGCTTATAAAAGACCCTTAAATGTAAGCAGTGGCATTAAACACGGTGCAAGCAGCAGAATTGTAAATGCATGTTGACATTTCACTTTTCATCGGGAAGGGGCTGCCTGTAGCAACACCGGCTGACCTACGTGGAAATTTGTTATTTTAATAAGCTGATAAGTCAAACTTATAAAATTGCCAGTCAGAGCTTTGACAATACTTTTTTTGCTACCAATGCAGTGCTTTGAGATTTGTCTGTTTTTATCTCACTTTAATGTGTTGCTTTTAAAATGTGGGCGAAAACTCATACAAACATTGTCTGATTAAACCATTTAACAGTAGTCAGAGTAGTTCTGAGAATTTATAATGTAAAAAAAAATTACAGCAGAATAAAATGTGTCAAAACATATCATTAACAATGATGTGTGAGACTATAAAGATGTCCCTTCTCACTAATTACATTTTTAGATATGAGTGAGAGTTTGCTCCAGACTTAAGTAAATCATTATCATTTGTATTTATTTTGCTCATTGAAGATGAAATGCAAATATTACTATTCATACTAAAATTATGGAAATCACAAACACTGGTCTACAAATAAAATGCCTCCACAATTTAAAGTAGTGAAGCTATACTATGTTCGAGTCACTGGA
>JAPSES010000120.1:4119007-4135940 GCA_029822895.1 Maxillicosta whitleyi | reverse complement strand
GTCTTGGGTCAAAACAGGAAATTCTGAGAATTGATTGAATGAGTTTTACTCAAAAGGAATGTTTGTCTCAGAGCTACCAGATCTACCTCAAAACACTGTCTGCATATTACGATACATTCACTTCAGCTTCTTTATGGAAGATTCATAAATCGATTGTATACCACCAGGAAAAGCTTTTGTGTGTCTGTGTGGGGTCTGGCTGTGGAGCAGTTTGGGGGTTCAACAAAAGCTGCTCCAATAATATACAACAGTTTAAATCCAAATATAAGGAATGGTCTTAAAACAATGTGGACATGAAGGGCTTTGAAGGTCATGTGGTGTTTTCTTATTTTTCTTCTTGTGTGTGTGTGTGTGTTTTCTTTTTTTTCTTTTTTTTTTTTTTTTTACCTTAGTCATTGACATAATTTACTGATGTATATTTGCAGCCAACTTCTCTGATAACTGATAACTGCAACCATACGATGCACAGATGAAACTGAGGGCAGGAGTAAATGATTCTGACTTTTTCTTACTCCCTTTTGGGCTACTAGGGGTGTATATTAATAGTGAATTATTGTATATATTTATGTACAAATAATGATGTGTATATAATATGTGCATGCTATATTATCTCTGTCTTATTGTGAAATTGAAACACTGTCCATAGAGTGCACACACTCTAAATGTGCATAAATTAATGTGTGTGTGTTAACACTTTATCTTAATAAACAGCCAACCAGCATTTTTGCCTATTGTTTTACAACTTATCAATATATGTAAGATTTAGCACAATTAACCTCCAATGTAGATAATATCTATTAAAAAAAAAAAAAAAGTAGGTTAGTGAGACCTGTCAGAATCTTTTTTTTTTCTCCATTTTTCTTTGAGTTGTTACTTGAAACAGAAGTGTCGAAATCACACCATCCTACTTGGTTCTAGGAAATGACTTAATGGGTCTCTCACTTATGCCCATAATTCAGCTGAGTAATACTATCAAATTTAAACAGGCTCAGATATTCACACACCCTCTACTTCTCTAATATTGTATTTTCATTTAAATCATTCAAAAAATGTAAGAGGTAAATTACTTGCCGGCTGCTGAATTAATGATTGCTTTGTGGTAAAAAATTAAATAAATAAATACACCATTGAACTTACACCTCCCACCACTGGATTTCACCATCAAATCTCAGACTGCCTGACAATGATCCCTGTTAAATTAAAATGAATATGTAACCAGTAGGAACACCCATCTATAAACCTTCACAGAGCATGCTTTAATATCTGTCTCAGTGCAGATGGATTCTTGAATAGAACAAGGTGGTTTTAATATTTGAAATATTTGAAGATTCAGCGAGAAACATAATTTTTCTTTCCTCACTGTGGATTAAATGGTGACAGCTCACTGGTTCTTTTCATGTGGGATTTAAGTTAAATCCAGAGGTTTTTTTTTTTTTTTTCTAATATAGGTTGCTTTGAATGTACAAATTCAGACAAAAAGCTATCTCCCAAACTCATATGCCTGCCGGTGGAGGGAGAGCGTCGGCGGCAGTGAAGAGGGCGAGAGAGGGTGAGGAAGACATTGTGGAAATGCATGAGATTGGGACAGACAGCAACAGAGATGAGTTTCTGGATAACATTCATCTTATTCACTCGAGTATGTAATCAAGTAGATGTTATGAAAAAACACACATTCGGGAAAATAAAACCAATATGGCTAATATCCTTCAACTGCTTTAATCTCAGAGAACATGTTTGGCCGCTGAACTCATTTAAAGGCTCCTGTGGCTGTCATGTTGTGTTTCTTCACACATGCAGACTGAAGAATATGCTGCTACCCCACTGCGTGATAAAACTTTGCTCAAAAAAAGTGCTAAAGTATGTATATTCATGTGTAATTTTGTGTTTACATTTGTACCAGAATTATTTTTGGTATATTTTATGCATGCGTTTCCCCCATATCAATCGGTAACATTGGACTATCAGCCAATTTGCATTTATCAGTGTGATAATTTTTTTCCCCTCTTATTTTGAGGATATGTGCATTTAAGCTCCACCTGTTTATGCATTTGTATTCATGCCAATATTTGCAGTGAGACAGGCTCAGTCTGACCTGAGCATTACCTGAGGAGAACGCCACATCATATTTTAACTCCCTTTGTCTTTGACAGATGGCTTGGCTCTAAAAGCCTCTGTCCATGGTGCTGAAGGCTGGCCTGATGTATGAGCGTCAGACCCTGTTTGATAAATCCACCATGTCACTCTCCTTCTGACAACCATTCATCTTGCTTGGCTTTCTCATGTGAAATGTTCTGTGTGCTGGATAATTCACTAAGACAAATAAAATGTGAGTCTAAAGCTCACTCTGCTCTCTCTCACCCTGCGTGACTTTACTGTACTGTACTTTATCTCTTTGTCGTGGGGACGTTGTGTCCCTGTCTAAGTACAAGCAGCAGCTGTAGCATAGTGACTGTGGCTATATTCAGACCAGCTGAAGGACGAACATGTTCTTAATGAGGCGGCTAATGAGTTCTTTTTTGTTGCTGTTTTTTTTTCCCTCCCTCTCTCTTTTCTTCCCAGGGTGAGGACAACCATTCAATCATTCCTCTGAAGTCTCTGGACTTTTCCCCTGTGAACAGTTTACTTGTTGTGTATCAATTATTCATTATCAATATTTTGTCCCCTATTTAAAAGTAAACAGACAGATACAAGTCCCACATTTCACATGGCTCACATTTGGATGACGACGCATAGAAAAACAACATGATATGGTATGACGAACATTGAAAAAAAGCAAGAGAAAAAGCACTCATTTGTTTGTAAAAGAAACAATGACATTTATTTTTTCTTAGCACTTTTCTTAATTAGTCTGTTGTGCCCATTGATCACATATAATACAGTAAATATAAAAATGGCTTTTTAACTTTACACCCAAAGCAACAACGAAATGTTTTCTTAAAATATGTATGCTAAAAATACTGAGAAAGTATTTCACTAAAATTACCGGAGAATAGCTTGTGATTCTGCAATGATGGCATGGCCTTGTTTTGCTGTGACTGATTCTTCAGTTTCTTCTCTGTTTACCTCATGTAGTTCTTGTTGTAGGCACTTACCAGGGCATAACAGACCAGTTCTTGAGGAGATAACGCGTCAGTCACCTCAGCTTTAATTGACCTGTTATATTTGTTTCTGTCCAACACATCCACATTATTTCCAAGTCACTGGTGCAATGAGAACTACACAGCATAAACAGCCATTTGGTAAATGTCCTCTCTAGATACCCTTTCTGGAGCGGAATTTCATTAAGCTTAATTCAAAGTAGTCTGCTGCTTGCCTTAATTTAAAACCCATTTAAGCTGTTCTGATACAGAGGATTTGTCATTACATCAACATAATAGAATATATAACAATATTTCCATGAAAAATCAAGAACCCATCTTTAAATAGAAAAACGGGGTATATTTCATCAAAAGGCGTACACCATAGTCACTGTTATTTGTCTACTCTACTAAATCTCCCTTCCCATAATAGACAGGTGTTATTACTGTATCTCTAACTCGTCTATGGATGTTTGACAAAGCACAGACGGTATTGCTTGGGACCACACGGACAGTTCCACAACTCTGAACACATTTAACAGTCAATTACAAGAGAGTTGACCATCAACATCATCTTCACTTTCATTCCTCTGCCTGCATTTCTGTGTGAATGGTACTGAAACATAACTTTTTGCAATAAATGCCCCTTCCTGATGATGTTAGCTTGGTTTGATGAAACGGTTACAAAGCCACCACTTCAGCTAGAGTTGAAACTGGGAGAGCATGTTGTCTATTTTAGAATGTTCAATCCCAGTCCGGTGATAGTTTTGCCAGTGTATCTGAGCCAAGGGACCAGCAATGGGTATGCCTTTGAAGCAGTACTAGAGATTTGTCCAGCCATACCCATGGCCTTGTCCATTTAGTGTAGTTGCTGTGTGTTCATCTACAAAGATGGACTTCTTAAAAGGCATTGTCAGATACATTAATGACTGTGGCTTTTACTTCCACTCCACTTGGCAGTCCCTTACTCGAAACCCACAGCTTTGTAAAGAAAGGAGAGTGCGTACCGGTAGCTTCCACTGGTGTCAGCATAGCTTTGGAGTCGCATTTCCTAATATGCCCATATAGGTGGTGGTTCCTCAGAGACACATAAACAAGCAAGCAGGCTACTGAAATCATAGCCAAAACCACACCGAAGATGGTGATTACTGCTGCATCCCATTTTTCTATGTCCTTGACTGCCAGTTCTAATCCCTTTGTGGTGACATTGACACATTTGGTGTCATGGTTATAGTGGATGCTACGGACTTCCACGCAGACTTTGTACTGCGTGGCAGTGCTGAGATGGGTGAGGTTGTAGGCTTTAACGTCAGATGGAACCCTGGTGGTAAATGCCGTAGTTGGATGGGTGGGCTTGGACATAGTGTACCATTTAATATTAGGAGCTAGTGTGCCGGGGCCAGCCTTCCAAGACACCAAGATTGAGTTGGTCCCCACTGACTTGACAGTAACATTCAGAGATCCATTTGCAGATTGTGGGAAATATCCATTTACTTCCACTGAAACAGATTTAAGATCAGCTCCAACCAGATTATGGGCAACACAAGTGTAAAGACCGGCTTCTTTTTCTGTTATATCATAGATGTCAAAAGTTCCCTCTGGGTGCATGTAGAACTTGTCAGACACGGTATTAGGCAAGACTCTGATACCAGAAGGGGTGATCCAGTAGATATCTGGCTCTGGTTCAGCAAAAGCTCGGCAATGGAGTGACACCGAGCTTCCATTCTGTGCTTTAATATGCCCAGGCATACTTTCAGGAGAGATGAGTGGCAGACAAATCTCCATCATCTCCCTGAAGTGCACCTGTCGGACATGCTGGCCCTCATACTCCGGTGGCTCGACACAGTACAAAGAATCAGGCTCCATGAATCTAATGTTGGTCTTGTTCATGTTCATCCAGCGGACGACGCAGTCACACCGGATTGGGTTGCTGTGCATGCTAACCTCTCTGAGATTTGGGAGAGACTCAACAGTAATCCTGTGGAGGGCACTGAGTGCATTGCCATTCAGCATTAATGTTTCAAGTCGTGGTAGTTTGTAGAAAGCATTAGGATGGATGTAGGAGAGTTTGGGATTGTTGGTGGCTTCTATTTTAGTCAGCTCAGGGAGGTTATTGAGAGCAAAGCTGTCGATTGAAACTAGCTCTGGCATGCTATTAATTCCTAGCTCTTTCAGATGAAGCATGTCCACGAAGTCCCCTCTCTGTATCCTTGCAATTGGATTTTTATTAAGATCCAAGAACTTCAGATTTTTTGCATTTCGCAGCGCAGAATGAGGCACCTCAGGGAAGATGTTATCATAGAAAGAAATACTTTCCAAGTTGTCAAGGCCAGCCAAAGCATCATCAGGAAGCTGTGACAGATTCATTCTGGTGAGAACAAGACTGCGGAGATTATTGAGAGGTTTGAAATTCATATTATCAACGGAAAGGACTGGATTCTCACCAATCATCAGGATCTCCAGGTTTGGCATGGGTTCGAACCACTCTCTGTTAATAGATATCAGCTTGTTAGAATTGAGATGAAGCCGCACAAGGTTGGTCAGACCCTGGAAAGCCATCGGAGAAATTGAGGAAATAAGGTTGTGATTCATGTAAAGCTCCTGAAGGTTAGCCAACTCCACCAGACAGCGTTCCGGCAACTCTCCTATCAAATTCTCCTCCATATGAAGGGACAGCAGCTGAGGAAGGTTTCCCAGGTGAACATCACTGATAGAGGGTAAGTTGTTTTGTGATAAATCAATCTCTGTTATGTTGGTCAAGTAATCCAGTGGCTTGTCAATCTTTACCACATTGTTTGTTTGCAATAGTAGCACTTGTGTCCCCACTGGTAATTTTTCCGGGAGACTAAAGAGTCCCAGGTCATTACAGTCAACTGTCTGTGCCTCCATGTACACCGAACTAGGAGAAAACCAGGGTCTAATCTCACACACACAGAGCTTCGGGCAATCAGACCTATCCTCAGTGGCCACAACAAAAGAGGCCATGGCCAAGCCGATAACAAGACGATCCACAAAAGACACGTCCTTCATATTGGACCGTTTCCCTCCAGAAAGAAATTGGTCCTTGTAAATTAAGTGGTCTGAGCTGTTAACTTTACAAATAATGAATCATTTGTTATAGCTGTAGAGGCGATTGACTCACCGCCGCTGTCACAACCAGCTGCAGCAGAGCTCCCTACAGGTTTTTTTTTTTTATTTTTTTCCCTTGCTATGTTGACGCCCTTGGATGTAATGACCAATCACTCAATGTTGCCAGTGGGTGTCAGGGTTCAGGGCCAAGGCTGTGTTGTTAGGCAAACCCAAAAAGGTGGGAGGAGGGATAAAGGGGGGGGAAAAAATAACGGTATGGTATTATACCACAATGCACTTATCGGGAGCTCATTTTATCAGTATCCATGAAAAAAATCTGTTCTTTCTTTAAAGATGGATGTCCTCATAGACTGGCATTACTAGCTTCCAAAGTCCACAACCCACTCCATTCTTTTCTGCAAAACAAAAACAAGACAGAGAGAGAAAGAAGCAATGTGAGTATTACATGATAGTAAGATGGTCAGGGAATATCATATGAGAAGCATTTGGACATATTGACATTTGTTATAGGCACACTGATGCATGTTGACATTTATTCCCGCTCCATTCAAGACTCAAAACCATGGATTTATATCTGCTTGACCTTCTAAACTTAATTCTGTGTCTTACTGTGCAGTAGTGAAATATGGTATTCAGTCCTGATGTTAGCAGTCTGAGTCCATTATTGGTTAAACAGAAAGCTTTATTGAGATTCTTAAATGGCACACATCCGACGGCTTAAGTATTCACCTTTAGGGTAAGCTACTTTAAGACACTGCAATATGCCAGTCACTATAGTAATGGGTCAACAAGCGTCCTGAGACTGTAAGGTGTAATAAGGCATTAGGCTGTACATGCAAACTAAGCATTTGAACCAGATACAATTTGCACCTGTTTGTGCACTGCAGCAACCAGCAACTATGTAAATGTAAATGGATGAATCTGCCAATGTAGTTAACCTTTGTGTAATCAACTACTTCACACAGTGAAAGGATTTTACATTCCCTTAAAAATACAGATTCACAGTTCTGTTAAGATATATACAAATAGTGGCACATCTAGTATCTGAAAAAACCTCAAATGTTCATGGGACGTGTATAGGCCTAATAATGATTGTAATTTTCTCTTTTTACTTTCCTGAATTTAATGACTTATCAGTGCGTACATAAAACTATACAAATGTCATCAGTGAAATTGTGAAATGACATTTACAGACCCTTGTTAAATATGGCATTAACATTTTAACAAAACAATGTGGGAATTAATTTTTAAAAATTAAACTTGTATTTTGGTTTAAGAGATGGTATAAATAAAAACACCATTTATTCAACAGAGGTACAGAATATTAGTTCTTTTCAGTAAATTAGAGGCATTACGATACGAATGCAGACACCATTACAAAATATGAGCGTATTCAAAGTATGTATTTAAAAAGCCTGTGTAAGGGAAGGATTTTGATAATGAGCAATTGCTGCATCACATTAGTTTTCATATTTTGTGTTGTGATGACTGCGTGTTACATGAAGTAAAAAAAAAAAAAAAAAAAAAGATCTAATTAAAATTTTACAGGAAGTGAAACCACAGAGTAAAACCAGCAATATGGTTAGATTTATACGTAAAAGCTCATACACTTTAAAACATACATGACTAATGATCAAATGTTGTCTTTTTTTTATTCTAAAAGGTTTTCTTAGTATTTTTTAACTGTTACAATAATTAGAATCTCTATATAAATGATTTAATGTGGCTTATAGTTAACCTAAACACAAACACGCCCATGAACGCGAATCAGACACATCTTTTTTTATACTCTCTTTTCCACTATATTATTAGTGCCTCACTGTTTCCTTGCTGTGGCATAGACTTGAGAGTTGAAGTGTACCATGCAATTTGTTGTATGTAACTGCCTCTTACAGACCAGATGGGTTTGAGGGTGCTTGTGATATTTTGGGCTCAAAGGAGTTTACACCACATCATGGGAAAGTCAAGAGAGACAGGGATGAAATGGAGAGAATCAAGAGTAGAAATGTGACAGTGGCTAGAAAGTGAAAACAAGAAAAGAGAAATGGTTTCATTTCATCACCCTTACTGTTTCCACACCTCAGTGGCCACAGGGGAGATGGAGGGAAAAAAGTAAAATAAATAAATAAATAAATAAAAACTTCCGAAGACAGCAGAAACGCTGCAGTTTGCCCCGCTGGCTGAGCCAAACCAGGGGTTCATTCCTCAACCTCTGCTCCAGCACCGGTTATAGTCTGGTTTGCAGGGGGTGGAGAGGGAGACAGACATGGAGCTGGTGGAAGGAGGGAGAGAGACGACGGGGTATTATTTTTCAAAAGCACCTGGCACTTTAATAAGCTGCAACACCCAGAGCATTCTGATAAACAGTTTAGCCTGCGTCCTGCAGCACTGGCTCTTCCATGTGGGTTATGCAGTTGATCTGTACTCCAGCCACAATCTGCGAGTCACTCCTTTGTTTCACCTCTGCTTGCTTTTTTTTCATTCAGTAATCTAAAGCAGTGTTTCCCAACCAGTGTGCCGGGAGAAGTCATCAGGTGTGCTGTGGAAAATTATCCAATTTCACCTGATTGGTTCTGTAAGACCCACAGTGTGATGTAGATCCATAAACTGCTCACACCAATGATCCAGTCTGTAACAACAGTCTGCTGCTTCCTTTTGCAAAATAAAAATAAAAGTGAACTGGCCCTGATGTGGTGGTTCTGTTGATAAAACCCCCTCAGTAGTGATGCATGGATTAGTGAGTTACCCATGAACCCCAGGCATCGGGTTGGGGTAGGAGGGATATGCATCCCATAATACACAACAATATACAGCAGACTTCAGTCCAGGTACTCAGTCTTAGGGGTCGCTGGTGCACCCCTCTGAGCCTTCAATTCAATAAATAGACTTTTTATGACATTTTTGTTTGGTGGTGTGCCTTGTGATTTTTCTAAAGTCAAATATGTGCCGTGGTAAAAAAAAAAAAAAAAAAAAAAAAAAGGTTGGGAAACACTGATCTAAAGTACCAGCAGACTGATGTACTTGGGTTAATGGTTATTTCATAGCTTTATCACTCACCTCTACAGGTTGGTATTTTCTGTCTCTCTTGTTTTGCCTTGTATTTTGTTTTTACCAATAACGTTAATTTTGTCAGCAAGGGCATTGTTGGGCCTATAGCACCTATTTTCTGATCAATATTGTCTGTTAGATGCTTTGCAACAACAAAAAAGAAGTCTTTAAATGGGCAGCATTGGTGTTGAATAAGAAATAGACCTGCCCTATTTTCACTACACTTTAAATCAAGGATTACTTCATTGGGTTTTTGGCAAGGCATAATGATAGATGCAGAGAGAGGACATCCCGGACAGAGAAACAGGGACAGATTGAGACAGAGGATTCATTACTCTTTTTAGTTTAATGTTAATGTTCACATTTATGAAAGGCATGGTGGGATTAGGGAGGCTTTACAGGACAAATTGTAAGATGGTGTGGCAGGCAAATACAACATATTTCATTGCTAATTAATAAGGATAAAATTCTCTAAATATTAATCCAACATTTGGTACAGTTAAGGCCAATAGTGTTGTTTCCAAAGTAAGACTGCTTCAGTGAAAACAAAGGCACAAAAAAGCTATAGTTTTGCACTCATTATTTTAAAGTAAAGCCAAATTCATAACATATACAGTGGGAATACATTTCAATACAAAACTTTGCTCTATGATAAAAAACAAACAAATTTGTTGAAAATATATTTTGAATGAGCTTTAAATTGTGTATAAATACTCAAATATAAAAAATGTTAAAATCTAATTTAGTGTGTATTTATGTGCATTTTAACACAGCATGGTTATTTAATGAAAAGAAATATGCCCCTCGTTAAAGAAATGCCATCCATAATTTAACAGTAAAGCTCTGTCCTTGTCACTAAGTGTCATGAAGTAATCTCATGCATTTAAACATAAATGTATTCTTAAACGATCATTATTAACACTCTGAGAGCTGAGAGAGAGCGCAGATTAAATACTAACATGACAGAAAAAGTTTTTTTTTTACATTGTGCCGTAGATAATTCTATGTAAATGAGACTCATGGATGTCAGCTGGGGTCTTAGTGAAAGGCTGTTGAAAGAAAACGGGAGTCATTTGTAAGGAGATGCTGACTAAATTGGAGGTGGCATCTTGTGTGACAATGTGTCTGATCTGGCAAATGTACTGAGACTTAAAGCATGCTTGCTGCCCGAGCAGAATAGTGTCGAGTCAATGACATAGTTACATAATAAAACATTTTGGGTTGAAGACAGTTATGGAAAGAAGGTTATGATGTGAATATGCTTTAAACAATGCATGCTGTTTACTACACCTAATCAAAATATTGATTAGCAAAACTGAAAAGCTTTCAGTAAGCATGCATTAAAAATGCTTCTGTGACTGCAGATACTGGGCTTGTTAAGGTCGAAGTATATTTTATTACACTTTGTTATAAGGTTAAAACACTGTGGCATACTTACAGTACATACTACCACCAAACTATATCACATTAAGTGAGCTATCCTAATCATCCACAGGCCGTTAAACAGGTAAATTGGTATTGTACCGCTGCATTATGTGAAGCTCAGTGAGGAGCCAGTCTATATTCTATGGGCCTTGAACTGTGACTGCTGTGACTATGGAGTCTATACACCACTTGTATTAACCTATTAGTAAGAGGTCCACTCAAGCAACGAAGCCACACAACCCACCGAACCCGCAGAGCTACATACACCTAATTGAGGTGGAGAGAGAAGCAGGGGGAGAAAGAAGAGGGGAGCTCTGCTGAACAGTAACATGTCATGGTATCAGTGCTGGTGTATTAACCTTTGCTGTCCACAAGAATGCTATTATTGCAGGTGGGGATAACCTTAAAAATGCCACAGGGCAGAAGAATTACCCAGACCAATCAATTGTAAGCAACTGAATATATCACGTTGTGTGTGGCAACCAGTGCTTTTGGTGATGCAACTTGTTTGACAAAGAAAAATGTGGTTAATATTGTAGGGGCAAATAGAATTGAAAGATGGATGCTTGTAATCTCTGCCTGGAAAACCTTTTGGAAGTCTTCAGGAAAAAGGTACGTAATCAGCAGCTAGTATTATAAACTCAGGAGATGAAATGGAATCTCCTGTAGCCTACTGTCTAACCACACAAACACATTAGGCTTAAGGCTTGACATTTGTTCAGGCAGCCAATGAGAAGCTTTTATAGGTCAAACTAAGGTGTTCACTCATGGAGCTAACACGAGTTCCCCGGTGTCAGACGAAAAGGGGGTTGGGGAGGGAGATCATTCAGGCAGTGGTCTCCAAGCACCTTGATTACAGTAGCAGACTGACGGTCTCGCCCGTGGGTTTTTCACTTTCGCTGGTGTTAATCCTGGCTGTGAACATTACAGCAAACAATCTCCGGGTGCTGGGTTCTTTCCTGGACAGCTCCAACAGACTGAAATGAAGCTACATTTGGGTATAAAAATAAAAAAAACGAATCCAATCAAATGTCAGGCTTATTTCATTTCTCTTTTTTTTTTTTTCCGTTGCATTTTTAAAATATTTTAATGAGAGTGCCATTGCATCACCATTAAAAATTAGAAAATTGGGAGCTCCTGTGTCTGTATATTTATTGACATATATTAGGTTTTTCAGAAGTGACTTTGTCATTGCATCACCATTAAAATCTGACATGTCTTTAGTCCTTGTCAGTAGACATTTCTGTCTTAATTAGCATGACATTTGACATTACAGAAAACCCTGGAATTTCCCCTCATTAAAATGTTGCACATTTATGCTTTACTGTTATTGTTGACAGGTAGTAAAAAAGAACATCATACATTTCTTTTTTTAATATTATGGGATTTACATAGGCATATACTGTACATTAAACAGACTTTTTGACTTATGTGCCAAAAATGTACAGTATAGGAGTAATTTTCTCTTATCTGTCACTGGTGCTAGAGTAACCACGAGATACCTAAATTTGGAACAGGCCACATTTAAGAAGTTCAACCACTGTCAAGGTGAAAAGCTTTTCCATTCAGATCTTGGCAACACCTCACACTTCTGTTCCCTCTGGGCCACCTCCATTATACTAACACTGTGGCTGTTCTGGACAGTAATAGCACAAATATAGTTTGATTAGAGACCAGTGAGATATGACCACTTTAAATTAATGAGTGTGTACAGTAGGGGCAGGAAGCTTTGGTCCTGGTGGCTCTCTGATACTAATTCAAGCAGGCCTGAGTCAAGTCATCCAGGCAGCTAAACATCTGGGCAGAAATGTTTGTTTTATGCTGTTTATTGAAATGAGTTATAAATCCTAATCTTCCCTCACAGGGTCTGGGCTGGGTTTAGTGGAGCAGACATGATTGCTTTGTCAAAGGCTGGGTTCTCATTGGTAGCCTGTGTCGCGACAGGTTGACCTCCAATTCTATTTGTTACACAAAACATAAGTAATGGCAAATGTAAAGGAGAAAATTTGTCACATCTGAGCTGTGGAGTAAGTCTGAATGTGGGCTTTTGTGGACAACATATTAGGCCCTTGGGGAGATTATTATGAGGTGTGGACAGTTTAAGTGGTAACAAGGCAGTATTGCATCTGCTGAGAGGTAGACATTACACTTGCAGTGGTAAAAGTGGGTGGAAGATATAAAGGTCAGACGTAAGTGGAAAGTAGGGCGCAGTCGAATTGCCTCCTCTTTCATGAGAATAGCTTGTGTATTGTAGAAACGGTTCGCTGGGAATTTTAAACTACTGGTAATAAGGCTGTCATCTTTGTCTACCCCCCTGTTCTCTCATGCTCTTCCTGTTCGTTCTCCACTTCAGTTTTTCTCAGGATATTCATGTCCTATTACTCCTCTTGTTGTTGCCCAAATTGCATTTTTGGTACTTGTGCCCCCCTACTGCTGCCATATCTTCCTGGAAACCTGTGTGACCATCAGTGTTTGATTAGCACTAATGTCTGCCACATGCACTACGTTTTATCCTTTTCAGTGGCACTACAGCTGTGACATCTTATCACATCCATCCTCTGTCTTTGTCTGCAATCAGAGCTCATCACATGAGGACCCGATGTAGCTCTTTTTATGTCCCACCCTGTTAGTTAGCTGTGGTTTTATAATGTCACTGTAACATATGTTAACGTTGCATTGTATAAAGTTCTATGTACACTTTCTGGCATGAATCAATTCAATTCTAGCATAAATTGTTACTTCATATACTTTTTGACAGAAACCAGGGTTTACATTTACATTGCTGCTCATAAGAGCTTATAGAGTAATCTTTTCAGCCATCTCAACAGAAAATGAGAAAACTGCAGGAAGGTCTTTCTTCGAGACACTACAAATGTAGGTGACATGTAATGCAGTTGTGATGCGACTAAGATCTGGACCCCTAGACATTCTGGGTAAGCCCCTTAGTGAGTGGTTACCTCTGGAAGGCTTTACTGTCCCTCCCCCTGCCTTTCACCTCATTGATTTACTATTATACTTTCTTCAAGGTAAGGGAGAGTCCATTAAAGGGACCCTTCTGTGCGCCCATGCATAATGAGCCTCCTGTATATGTGTGCACATGTGCATGTACATGTGGGAGGGGATGGAAACCTTTCCCCTTACATCTGCACTTGTATGGCCATGAATCAGTAGCAAGTGAATGCTTAATGTAAAATCAATGTTCCAAATTAACCACAGGACCCCCATCTCTGTTTTCAACCCTTTTCTGGACAAGACATGCCCTTGGGCTGAGTGAGGATGAACACACATGCTGCACTATTGAACTCAGACACACCCACCTCCACTCATGCACATACACACATAATACACACAGCAGATGCAAAAGTAAACCGAAAGATATGGGAATTTGCAGACGGATGCATGCACATGTAATTTAGCAGACAGTCCTCACAGAGCGTGTAAAAACAAACACATACTTGCTCATTCACATAATGCATGCGTAACACACCACACAGTGAAAGAGCACACCTAGGTCCCCTTGTCTAATTCGCATAGTGCTGCATCTATTAAAATTAAGCCAAGGTATCCAGCTTAAGGCTGCCGCTGATAAGGTCAAAGGCGTAGCGAACATTCCAACACTCATTTCTCCCCCAACATAATCGCACTCACTCTTGACAAAAATCTGCATAATGTACCATGTATAGCTGCTAGCCAGAATGAAAGAGGGAGGTGTGAGGAGGGGGACGGGCAGGGGGAATGGAGCCAGCGGCATATCCCTCAAAGTCAGAGCCAAATTGAATCTGCAGGTGCAAATGTGGCATGCGCGCTGCCTCTAAGATGCGCAGCTATCTATATTTATATGAATAATATATGGCTGGTCAAAGGGCCACAAGCCTGCAGGGAATAAGTTCCTACGGTAGACGGAATCAATCATTATATGCCACTGAAATGCATTTATCGCTGGATTGGACCTCTCCATTATGATTTCATGGGGTTTGATATGGATTTCTCTTTCTGTTTTCACTCTCTCCTACTGTTCCTAAGACAGATGAATAGATGTAACACTTTCAAATGACACAGTGGCTTTGTATCTATTCAGAGGCTGATTTGGAGATGCAGATTTGTTTATCTGTGCTGTGTACATGCATCAAAACTACAAACATATAATGCATATGTTTGTACGTGCGTACGATTTGTGATGCAGCTTCCTCATTACAGGACGCCAGTATACACACAGGCTCTATGTGCCTGTCTGAATGTAAAAACAAAAAAGATAGACAGCAGAGCAGTAGCCCTTCGATGCCCTCCTCCCCATTTCTGCTCATGGTTAAAACTAAAATACAGTCACACGTACTGATCATGTCCAGCTTTGATGTGAATCTGCAGATGAGCAGACGAATTGCTGCTAGCACCTTGAACAAATCCTATGTCCTCTTTCAATGTCAGTCTCCAGTTTTAATATAGTGCCTGACATTTAAACTTTTTTTGTGTTCACCTTCTGTTAAACTTGTGAGATTTCAGTATTGTTGAAACACTCAGCATTAGCTGCTCCGTAGCTGTACGAGCTAAATACATGAAATGCAAATGAAAAATTAAATGTCATTGCATACAAAGGAACTGTCACATTCCATCTTGACCTTTGATATGGACTGAAAACACCGAAAATGTCATGGTTGCTGCCACCAAAGCGTGTTTTGATCCTCATGTTTTCTCTCTTCTTTTTTTTCTCTCCTCTCATCACTTATTTCACCTAATTTGGGTCTGATACAGTAGAAGTCCACTTGATAAAAAAAGCAAAACAAAAACAAAAAAAACAACAGGCTCATTCCTATTGCCCTCTGTGCTTATTCCATTTTAATGGGTGCCTGTATTTGTTTGGGAACAGGATGCTATCAGAGAGCTTATGCTTGGCTGCACAGACTGATCCCCTGCAGCCGTCTTCTGAATATGTTTACATGCATTTCACTCAGGAGCCTCAACACATCCTTGGGCATCTTGTTACCATTATTATCGAAAATGGATGAAAATCTGGAGATTAATTTGATTTTGATTATGCACTTTAGAGCCTACTGAACTCACACTGATGCTGAACCAATAGTAGTTTGGCACCCACACATCATCTCACCTCCCTGGCACCTGCCGTCCCTACCTATAGAGAAATTAATTTGGAACACCCACACTGTGCTGCCTGTCAAGCTTTACTTCTACAAGGCCACTGCACACACAATATCTAGTATCATTCTACCTCCTCCCTGTTTTTTTTCTTTACCGTTTCATGTGTAGATCAATAGGCAATCCGCAAAGCCAATCACTTTAAGTGTATGACTTGTTGTAGATATGTAATATTGATTTACTTTGAACAAATGTGCCCAAATTAATGAAAACACTACTGTACTTTTTTTTTTTTTTTTAACACTGTGAGGGGAGAAAATACAGTGTAGCTCTACTGTTGTGAAATGACTCTGTATTCTAATTTGAGCTATAAAACCTGCTCTGGACTATAGGTGTTAAACACACATCTGATATTATTCGATGTATACTAAAAAATACTCCAAAGATTTCAAGGATCACTTGTGAAAAGCAGTTTGTTGAATATTACAATACAAGCTTGACCATGGCTCTATCAGCAGGTAGTCCCATTATTCTAATGGAGTCGAGGACAATAGTGTGTGGGCTGATGTCTCAGCCTGGCATGGTGTCGGATACAAAGTCTGGTATGATAGCTCTCAGGTCTCATGTGGCATTTGACTGTTTTTTTTTTTCCCGAATGGCACAGCTGCTTTTGGTGAGTCATTTCGCACTGTGGAGGCCAAAATATATTGTATCCATCAGAACAAGCCTACGGACACACACACTTCTGCAAATACAAAACCGGTCTGTACAAAAGATTACAGCCATCGGATTCACTGGCCCCATGGTGAAAATCACATTTGTCATTACTGTTTATTATCTGTTTATCTGCCTTTGAAATATTCATTAGTAATTCGTCTGCTGGATGACACATTTTAGACAGAGGAGAGGGTGTGAAAGGAAGAGAGACAGAGCCTCAGAGAAATGGAAGGAAGGATGAGAGAGACGCCCCAATGCAGTTGAGAGCTGTGGATGTTCAGATGTCCCGGTGTGTGGGTGTACGGGCAGAGCCGGGAGGAGACGCTGAAGCCACTGGAACATGCCTCAGTGTTTGTGGTCATCACACCGAACCCCTGGACGCAACGTGTCGATATGGCGCTGCAGATGAAGGCGCATCAGAAGAGTGTGTGATGGTGTTATGTCAGAGAGAAAACCTGTGCTCTTTCACCTGTGTGTGTCAGAAG
>JAPSES010000120.1:4102194-4113754 GCA_029822895.1 Maxillicosta whitleyi | reverse complement strand
ATATATATATATATATATATATATATAGATAGAGAGAGAGAGAGAGAGAGAGAGAGAGAGAGAGAGAGAGAGAGAGAGAGAGAGAGAGAGAGAATAAATGTACTTTCAATACACAGTCCTACCAGCTGCATGTAACTCATAAAGACCCAGTGTGATATTTGTGCCATCTCCCAAATGAATTTGTCTCTCATTTTAACCTTTCCGAAGTGATTTATCACCATTTATTACAGTATTATCCTCAGAAATTAGCATTTTTTTCAGTGAAAATCATCTCCTTCCTTATGGTTAATTCACTGATCATGTAGATGTTCATTAAAGCTCACAGCAAATTCAAAGGTTATTGAACCAAACTAGAAAAAACTGAACAAGTGATTTTTTTTCTGTAAAATATATCATGAATTGAACATAAAAACAATGTCTCCATCCACTGTCACTGATCCAACTCCATGGATTTTACTTGGTGAATCAATGTTGTAGAAGATGATGGTGTTTCCATGGTCCTAAACATCCATCAGTGACCGAAACCATCTATTGATCTAAACTGTTTAATACTGGTTGATCTATTAATCCTATCAATATATGTAAATAGTTGGTTTAAAATGCAGTTATTCATCTTTTCATGGTCATTGGATACGACCCATCTCATGACAGTGAATGGAAACACTTGGTTTATGTTCATTTAACAATAGATTTGCTTAAAAAGTCACATTTTCTTCAGTTTTTTCTATTTATGATTTAATAACCTTCAACTTTATTGTGAGTTTTTATGAACATCTCATTAATCAGTAAAGCAAATATAAGAACATACCAATTTTCCACAAAAAAAAGAGTATAATACTACAATATATGGTGATAAATCACTTAAGAAAGAAAAATTCATTTGTGAAGTGCCGCAAAAATCACACTGGGTCTTTATGGATTAAATATACTTGTCGTGGAAACACACTTTACCAGTGTGACTGCTCACACAGTATGAAACATGGTCTTGTCATGGTCATCAAGCTGTAATAAAGGTTCACACATACTGTACATGCATCACATTTGTTCATTAGTAGACTCATATTTTTAAGAGCCCTCCGCAGCCGCCTATAAAGACTGATTAGGTCACTACATCTCAAGCTGATTCTGCATTTTTGCCTTTTAGACCTCTTTACCTTGGACCTTTACTGTATAAGCTGACCATAGTGACTTCACACCTCATGAAACCAGTCGAGGGTGCATTCGGCATCATAAAACCCTTTCAGCAAAGCTCAGCGGTGTCAAGAAGAAATTTTCATTGACAAAAAACAGATATAACATCGCTATGAAACATATGTGTTACGTTCAGAAGTTAAAAAAACAACACTATTTTGGCAAGAGGAGCTTCCTGTAAAAAGGCCTGGGGTGTTTATTGTGTGAGTTATGCTCTCACTCATTGTTGTTTATTGCAGAGTTTGGGGGAATATTCTAAAGGTGTTTCATGGTGACATTTTGAGATGTGTTCCACAGAGGGAGAAAAGGCCATAGAGGGCAGTAGAATTTATTGACTGAATTTCACAGTTATAAATGGGTCTTTTACAAGTGACATAAAGAAAATGATCTGTTCTCTGCAGAGGCAGTAGAGATCTGTAAACCTGTTCTGTGTACCGCCAGCAGTCACAGTACTTGTATTGCATAAAGTTTTATTCAACAGGCTTTTGATAAACATTGAGCATAGAGCTGAAGGTGAAGGTGAAGGCAGGATATTTAAAACACCTGAAAATGTCCTTGCATAAATAATAATATATTCAATCTCACAGCAAAATGTTCATTTTCCTGAGGCGCTGTATGAACAGTCTATATTTCCATTTCTGTATGCACTGCAGAGCTATGTTCACTATCACTGTCTTATATGTTTTGTTGAAACCCTTACACTTCCATTCTGCACAGAAGACAGCCTATGGGGAGCTCTCCAGACGAATAATCATCTCTGGAGAACAGCCAAATACAAAGAGACCACTGACTATGCAGCGCAGTGTTGCTCAAACAATCCATATCCCTCACAAAACCACCCCAAGGCTTTAATGTGATTCCCCAGACGACTGCGATATGAAAAACACAACTGCAAAAATGAGTAGTTAAGAAATCAGTTATTTCATCCTGAATAGGAACTTAAAGTTGTACTTTAATTCAATAATATGCAAACTTATTTCTGCATGTAAACAACTTGCTGGGGACGTGAGACAATGAGAACAAGACTCGGATGGATAACTTTTTTTTTTTTTTTCTCTCTAAACAATCAAACAAGAAGAATTCATGGAGCACTATTATAGGAACAAGTGATGATATGTAAGCTGAACGGCACTGTTAATTATACAGAAAACCAATAAAAACCATTATGAATAAGCATTTTTGCAGCTCATCTTAAAAAGTAATCAGTACCTCTTTGATGAAGGAGTCAATATACTGGTTTCGGCTCATCAACCCTGACTGTCTATTTTATTTTATTTGTTAAATACATTTGATGGAATCCTTTTTGCTATAAGCAGGGTCTTGTCAGTTCCAGGCTGCACCTGTCAGAGATCACCTGTGTGGGAGTTTGAACTGTGACAGCTTTTTTTCTGTTAATGAGGTTTGAGTGTCTGTCAGCAGCACTGCTTCTTGTATCTGTTTAACCACCGTGGCTGTTGCAGCGTAAGCTTTTTGTTTTTGTTTTTTTTCCCTTTTTTAACACAGATTTCATAAACCATCTTAATGTATCTTTTTTCTATTTAAATCCTGAGAATTAGTTACTAAAATCTTATTTTACTGTTGTATTCTGAATCGGTTCTGTCCAGACGGGAGCTTTCCAGTGTCGAAAAATTGACGTGAACATTTTCACTACAAGGCTGGTCAAAGCATGGACCTGCTTTTGTCAATATTCTCCACAGCTGGAGGCCTTTTAGATTCACACCACTCACATTCCCTTGTTCTAAGCTCTGATTCCAAATCTATTTCTAGCTAATCACTCCACGCTGCAGTTGCAGTGACGTCAAATATTATCCCTCATGGGCACTTCTTTAAATAATAGTTAAGACTCTCAGTGCAGGTTTGGGTTTTCAGCATCTGTCTCAGACAGAACAGGCAACCTGCAATTTGCTTCAATCCCAAAGAAATCATAATAGTAGCAAATGAGACTATTGGTACTAATACTACGTACTGTGGTGTCATTGTTATTATCATTATTATCATTATTATAACATTTATTATTCTCCCTCTCCTCCCTTCTCACTTTCATTCACACTCCCCTCTTCCCCCTTTCCTTATTGCCCCTTTTATATCTATAATGTTTAATTGCTCTTTATGTTTATTATCTCTTTTCATTGTGATATAATGTTGTTGGTTGTCATTATTCTGTTGTTGTTTTTGGTTTGTTTATTTGCTTGAGTCTTCTTTTGTTTATGTGTTGTTGTTTTTCTGTCCACTACATCTTGTTAACTGTATTACAAATGATAATAATAAAAAAGCCCTGAAGACAAACCAGTATATCATCAGATGTAGACCTCTGTTTGCAAACTTCTCATTAAGCTCTTAATTTACTTACACGCGATAGAGCTGCTAAAAATAGAACACAGTGGACAGATGTTGGATCTGTTATGCTTTTTCTATGATGCTACTGGTTTAGACTTTGCATAACCAGTGTATTTCTCCTAATAATTGTACTACATAATAGGATCAAATATTCCCAATAACAAACAAATAAATAAAAAAAAAAACAAAAACAGTTTGATAGTAGAATGTCTGTTATGTAAATATAGACAAAATAGATTTACCTTATGGAAAATAGGACAGTTTCTGGACTTCCCACAATGAAGGAACACAGAAATAATGACTATATGCAAACTATTTGAAGTACATCACACTCATTATACACGCAAAAAGATATCTCTAATGATAAAATGGACAAATGCTTGCAGACAGCATGCCAGATCCTGAGTGAGTCATCATGCCACAGTATGTGATGACCTACTTCACATTAAAAGACTATCTGGCTGTTGTGCGGCAGGCCAATTTACTTCTTAATGATGACAGAAAAAAAAGAGAGTGACAGTGAGCAAAAGAGAGAGAGAGAGAGAGAGACAGAAGAAGAGATGTGTCATGTTAGCTCTATAGACCTTGTTCTTCTAAAGCAGTCAAAATGCTTCAGTTGCACCCACACACCTCTCTGAACCTCCTACACACGTGAATACACACATATACACACACACTTCACAGCCTGAAGCACAGTCTCCAAGTGCGGTCAAAAAAAAAAAAGAGAAGAGAAGCTGAATACTTAAAGTGGTGATCAATATGCACAAGATTTTAAAATTAAACGGCTTCTTGAAAAACAAATTATGCGGGCAGTATTTTTGGCGAGTGTACAGCACCATTCTTATAAAGAATAGCAGTGTTCGGTGTTAAACGCTGACAAGGAACTACAGGGAGATAGATGTATTACCAGCACTTCACAACAGACTGTGTGTCAGCAGGTCAACGTGGCCACAAGTTCATTCCTCTCAACCTCTTTTCCAGTTCACTGTAGCTGCTCCGATGCCCTTGTTGAAAAGAGCTCACCCCACAACCAACAACTTAATGCCCTGTCCTAATCCCAGTGTTGTGCAGTCAGAGGAGGGTTAACATTTGTATTCCTCATCATCCTTACCTTGCTGCACTTTCTGGTTAGACCTGTCTACAATGCAGTAAAGTTTACAGCATAAAAGCTAAGTTTTTTTGTCTTTTCTCTGTGAGAGAGCTGAAGATGAGGAAGATTGCCTGAGGATGTTTCATATCCCCACAGCTCTGACTGCACACTCTCTGCTCCCTTCTTTATCTCTTTTTCCTTAATCACTCGTCTTTTCTCCATATCTTACTATATCTCTCCAGTTTTTCCTCTACTTTGTCTCTCCTAGTCTAACCTGTCTCTTTTTTTCCCTTGCACAGTTTTTTTTTCTTCAATGGTATGTCTAATTCTTTTTAGTCAACTTTCTTCTTTCGGTCCCTGTGCACGCCTTTCTTTCTCTTCCACTCTACTGTCTTTCCCTGTCCTCCCCTCCCATTGCTTGTGTCGGTGGGAGTGCAAGCAGGTCTCTCGGTGCTTTCTGGGCCTCTCGTCTCCTTGTCAAACCAGCAACATCCAGAGGAAGAGGCAGCACTGTCACTGTGGACAGGCTCCGGAGAAGACAAGCCAGTGAAAGTTACAGAGATGTGAAGAGGGAGGGGCCGAGGAGGCGAGCAGGAAAAACATGACACCAAGGAGGTGTACAGATGACAAGCTCCTTCATTGGGGAGTTTTGTGAAGTAAGAGGGATGCAATAAGAGAGATAGAAAGAGATGGGAAGGAGGGATGAAAGCACACCAGCAGACATTCAGGACGCTTTTTTTAAATTTTTTTATAAGAGTAACTCAGGGATGGCGCCTGTTGCCTTTTCTGTGAGCACACCTCCAATGAGGCTGTTCGTCTGCAAAGCACAGTGGGCAGATGTTGTTCACATCCATCTCGATGGCTGAATGCATAATTCACTTGTTGTTTACATAAACCAAAACTCACCCGGCAGTTGAAGGGCACACCGTTTTATGCTGCATGAATTTATCGAGACAGAGAGACAACAGCAGCTCTTACTGAGGCGTGTGTTTTTGCTTCACATGCCACACTTTAACCGGCTTGGCTCATGGGTGAGCTGCTGTTCATCACAGCCATGGAGTTAAGGCTATGCTTTGCTTCACTATCATCACCGCATGCAAACACAATCATCGTTGACTGAATTAGTGATGCAGTAGCGTTCTGTCGTTAGTTTAGCATTAATCTTTAAGATTTGCAGTCATGTATCTCAGTAGACATTAAACATGTTTTCATGATCTCTTTCATCCAATTCCTACCCATTTTTCAGGTCCATGTCCTGACATCATGTTGTAGGAGTCTTCATTTAAGGTTAATTAATGTGGAGTCTTTCTTATCACTGCTTGCATTATCTTCATAAGTACATAATATATTGGTCACTAAAATTTTGCAAAATGAAAATGTTTTCTATTTTACCCCTTTGGGACCATAAAACTGTGCTCTGTGCTAGAAACTATTTGATCCACAGATATAAATATTCATAGCATACAAACACAATCCAAACAAGTGGAGCTGGGGACGATAAACTCCTCGCACATATTGTAGCTTATTTTGGCATCGATCCAGCTGATGTCATGATACGTGATGTTAGCATAGACATAGACAACATAGACAAATGTAACTCATTATAAGTAAATGGGAAAAAAGATTTTAAAAATTCATAAAAAAAATGTGAATTTTGACCTACTTTTCCCAAAATGTAATGGTGTCTTTTCTGGATCCTCACAATCTATAAACCCAATTTGGTTTGACTTCAACCAATAGTTTTGCTGCTAGTTTTAACAAAGAACCAAACCAAACCAAAAACAATACCTCTTGCCTCCCCTTTGGGGAACGGGGTAATAAAACAGGTGAAAAGGGTTCAATCTGTATCTGGAAACCAGTGCAGAAAAAATGTCTTTTTACATTTTCTTCAGACCTTATGCAGGTGGTGACTGATCAGAATCCTATCTGTAGTCTGTCTTGTATCTCACCCAAGTCAGAAAACACCAGCCCCTTTTTCACAGCACTTCTGTTACAGGAATATTTCACCTTTATTCTGGAATGACGTCTGTGTAAATGAAATGGTGTGATAATTTTTACCACCTTCATCACAGTTTGTAACACTTCTGGAGGTAGTAACAGAGCCGTGATAAGGGGGGAATCATGATTCTAGAATCCTATGTAAAAGAAACAAGTCTTGTTCCACAACTGGGGTGTGACATTTTGATGAAGATGACCCCCACACTGGAGAGACAGCAGACCTAAATGGTGGCACTGGCATGGATTCTGTGGCAACCACCCCAGGTGCCCGGGTGCCGCGTCTTTGTGCCACTGGTGCTAAAGCTACATGCCATTTTCGCCAGTGCCTCTGTATATACCCGCTGTCTCTCTCTTTAAAAATGAGAGTGGGTCATGTACTGTAAACAACCATATCAGTGTGACCGAAAAAATGCGGAACTGGGGAGATCTGCAAGCTGTTGTGACTTCAATGCGGAAGTTTTGGAATGCAGGTCTACTGTGTAAAAGTCCAGCCTTGGCTGTGGAAATTGGTCAGTGGTGGAAAAAAAGTGGGATCACCATCTCACTTTTTCCCCCCAGGATCTCTGCTCACTGCTTTATTTTACATATACATATACAGTGATCCTATACGATAAAAAAAAATAAATAAATAAAAAATAAAAAGAAAAAAATTCATCATACAACATATAATAAAGGCATTAAATGATGCAGTAGGAGCAATTAGTTTGTTCTTGTTGAGCCATCATTATAAAATCATCCAAAAGTTAACAAAAGATTGATATGTCCATTTTTCATATATTTATTGTATAATCTTTTTCATGTTCCATCCACTGTCCATATTGCCAAATTAACTAGATTAAACCGTAGTCTAGTTGAGCCTTTTATGAAAAACCCTGTATAAAATCCAGTAGCCTCAAGAGAGATGAAAACACACCTGAGCCCCAGTGCACAGCTGTTAAAGGAGGAAGAAAATCATCTATAATGTGGCCATAACTCTTCTACACCTACAAAACGGCTCTTCTCATGTATTTTATTACAGAAATAGTTCAGGGCATAGAATTTATTTCCTGTGTGTACAAAAAGGTTTTTCATTTTACAATAATAGATTGATACCTTTGAATTCTACAATAAACTTGTATAATAATAATAAAGCAAGAACAGACATCAGGAAATGAATCTCAATGTGCCAGTAGTGAAATCTGTTTCCGAGGCTCATATTAATGTACTGTATGCTAATATGGATGGAGCACAGCTGATTTTTCTCCTTTGCACAGATATTCATTGTTCTCCAAGTAGAACAAAGTGTGTAGAAATAAAAGAAAAAGAACTTCTGGTTGAAAGGCAGGTATATCTGACAGCACCTGCTGCTTCCACCTACTGTGATTGTTGCAACAACAAGTTTGTTATAGATAGGATGATTTTTTTATTTATTTATTTATTATTTTGCTTTCCACTCTGGTTCACCTCTCCTCCATCCCTCCACATGCATTACATCTCCCTATACAACCACACCAAGTTAGGTGACAAAAATACCCAGGGACACATTTGGCTGAAGAATTTTTTAATCCCAATCCTGAACCACATGTTCACATCTCCCATCGTTGCTTGGTGATTCCCTGTGAGTAGAATCAGGAGACAATGTGTGCCCTCTCAGTGCAAGTTTTCAATGGCTCCCTGAAATGCTTCTTGTTTCTTTGTTGCCTCATTATAATCCTTTGTGTGTCCTCTGTGAATGGCTGATGATGATTATGCAAATGTGCCATCAGAGAGCAGCATGGGTAATTATCACAGCACAGAATGAGATTTTTTGAAATTCTCTGACTGCTGAAGAGGAAACTGTGGGTCGTCAGTGTGTTAGTTCAGCTTTGAGACAGTGGGTATGGAGGCGCTTACTAAACATGTATAACCTTTGCAACTTTCACACAGTGTGATTTAAAAAAAAAAAAAAATGTTTATTGTCTAAAATGACTCCACCTGTACAAGAAATTCATTTGTAAGTTCAGTTAATGTCATTGCTTGTTATTATGTCATACATTTCCCCTTTTCAGTATGTTCTTTCCTCCGTATCACTTAACTCTATTTTCTGTTACCTCGGTGTACTGTTATTTGACATCTGACGGGTTATGATCAACATGGAGATGGACATGGCCAGATCATTAGTATTCACTCAGGCAGTAATGAGGGCAGATTTAGGAGATTCAGGGTTGAGAGGCCCCTGGTGAACAGGTGGGGCCCTGGCAGCAGACCTTAACAGTTCTCTCTGAGGTATGAAATGGCTCATTATTCATGATTTGGTATACAAAGACAAAAATCCAGAGATGGAGATAGATTGAGTCAGACAAACAGAGCTAGAAGGGGAAATGAAAAAAAGAGAAACACAGTTCAGGTCCTGTGGTTCAGGAGAAAATGGGAAAGGCACAGACTCCCGCAGAGAAACCAGCTTTGAGAGCTTCAGTACCCTGAGTGAGAGCCCCGACTGGGGTGAAGGAAGGTGGGCTGCCCGGGGTCAATTAACCTCTAGTGCAGCCAGAGTGCAAGCTCTAAGGAACACTGGTTTTATAGATACTGACTAGGCACAATTTGTCTCCCTGAACCACAAGGGTGCTTGCATAAAAGAGGTCATGGGCCAATGAGGCATAGAAGGCATACCAACTAAAGTGGTTCTCCCTTGGGCTTGACATGTCATTTCCTTTCAGAAACACTTCTTTGGAGGGTCACATACTAACGGAACTCCACCAGTAGCAAAAAAGAAAAAGTTTTCATGCAATATATTTTCATTGTTTTAGGAAACAAAGGTGTGCCATCTCCACAAAATCTGAACAATTGGGTGAAATAAAATCCTACAGACTCTGCTAATGTGGACTGTCACAGTTATTGTGGACAAAAATGTAACTTCACCCTGAAAAATCATCTACACCCCTTTGAGAAATTAAAGTCCATTTGTCAGTGAAGTCAAACTTCTGTGGTTCTTGTAGCATGGCACAATGCCAAGTCAACCAAGTGAGCAGAAAGGCCAAGACTATGATGTGTATCTGCAAGGATATGACATATTCCATTCCCTTCTCTCGCATTCCTAATGTGATTAAGCCGGAGCAGTTAATGTAATAATCTTGAAACTATGCATAGTGTAATGCTCCAATCAATGCCAATAAAACTACATCCTTTCTTATTTGCCATGCCAAAAACACAGAAGTCATCAAGTCTGCATTTGCTCCTCTTCACCTCTTCGCATTTCTTCAATGTCCTGAAGTGGAATTTCATTTGAGAATGGGTAATACATCCTCTGTTTTTCTGTGTAGTTTTTTGGGCCTCCCATCGCTCTGCAGGAGGCTGTCAGAAAAGCAAAGAGCATGCATCAGAGAGAAATGGCAGCAGTGCATGTAAAAACCTGTGTGGCTCAAGTAGCAGTCTGAGCCATTAAAGTGGATCATTATGGACCTGTCTGAGATGTAGGTCTTATGGGAGGAGATGGAAATGGAAGGAGTATAGGATAAGGAGATGATTGGATGGAGGTGAAGAGTCAGCCATTTGATGTTCATCTGGTCCCTCTTAGCCTCTTGGATCCACATTGTGGGAAGTTTTACACACCCACTGGGAAATGAGAGGTTACTTTTTCTGTCTTTGTAGCCTTCCTTCAGTGTTATTTTTCTCATCTAAATGGCATTGTTTTTTGTTTTTTTTACACAAGTCCCAGTACTATTGGTCGTAAGGGTGTGTAATTAACATGGTATGGTTATGACTTAATGAAGACTTATTAAGTCTAATGTCATAGTGTCATAAAACTCCAAAAAAAAGTCAACAATGACAGATCATTTCTATACCATTTTAATAAAATGTTTTCTTTTATCAGGGGTTAGAAATGTGCACATTAATTTATTTACCTTAAATACAGTGTTTGATGGAATTTTCCACCATCTGTGTTTTACCTGCAGTAGATCACAGTCCATAGAAATGGACAAATGATCAGAATCATAATCAACTTAATTCACCAAGTATGTGAACCCATACAAGGCATTATTTGCTGGCAGTTGTCTCAAAAATGCAATAAAACTAGTGGCGCCAGACACAACAAACCTGCCCCTTGCACATATTGTAGTTTATGGCATCAATCCAGGTGATGTCATCATGTCTATGCATGTGCTGATGTCAGCATATCAGTTTCTTCCATACACTGTATGTGCCAGTTTGAAGTAAATTGACACAAAATGTATGTTTTTATAGACATTTGAAGTTTTGCCCATTATAAGTAAATGAGAGACGAAAAAATATTTAAAAAATTCATAAAATTTTTTTTAACTTTGACCTACTTTTCCCAAAATGAAATTGCATCTATTCTGTGTTACTGGCAATCAATAAACCCAATTTGATATGAAATCAACCAATAGTTTTGCTGCAAGAGATTTAACAATGAAACAAACTGAACCAAAAACAATAACCCCTTGCCTCCCCTTTGGGTAAATATGACAAAAGTAATATAAAAACAAACAACTCCATTATACTGTATACACACACACACACACACACACACACACACACACACACACACACACACACACACACACACATGTATATAAAAACAGAAAGGCACTAGTAGTGCAATTCTTGGTGCAGCTTTAGACAGCAGAGGTGGAGTGTTAGCTGTTCAGCAGAGCAGCTCCACATGGAAGGTGGTAGAATGACAAGTGGATGTGTTTAATGGACTCAGGGACACAGTACTGAAGCAGAATGGATAGAAAGTAATGAACCCGGAAACAGTAAGTGACCTCAGCTTAACCAGCACATCAGAGTAAAACTAAAAATCTGCTATGGGAGGAACAATATTATGTGAATATTGTTCACAATGTGAACAAGAATAAAATGCACTATATGACACCTTTAATCGGTCTACAGCTTATAAGATGAATATAACCATTGCTGTATTGTTGACTCCTAAAATTGTGTGAGTGTGGTGGTGTGTGTGTGTGT
>JAPSES010000120.1:4071562-4102094 GCA_029822895.1 Maxillicosta whitleyi | reverse complement strand
GTTCTCTTCTCTCTCTTCTCTATTATTATTATTACTGATAAATAAAGTGTATCTGGAAATGGAATATTATTACTGATGTGTAGAAATAGTGAAAAAAAGATGAGTGCTGTCTGATATTCAACCGTGTACACATTCTCTGTATTCTGTCATTTCTTTCATTTTTTTCTTTATACCTGAAAAAACTAACACTGAAATAAAGTTTCTCACATTATTCACTTACTTGAAACAGACCAGAAACACAGAAAGACTTGGGTCATCACGTCAGCCATGAGAATTGGCACATCACTAAATGTGACTGATAAAAACAGTGTTATTGTTGGACCCTGCAAACATTAGAGCATTATTGGATGAGTGTTAGTACACGTGTAAAAATACCTATCTTATTGAAAGACAAAGGTATAAATGGGTACCAACTGTTTAATGCATCACAATAGGCCAGTCAAATCAAAGCATCTGCAGACACACAAAGATGACATTTGGAGCTCTGCAGAGGGAATCCCCTTTGAAATAAAAACTGATTTTAGAAATGTCATGGTGCTATATGGATGATGTCACTTCTCAGTGAGAGGGATTGTTTTCAGGCAGATCATTGACTGAGCTCTGTTCCATTTACCGCACCATTGGAAGAATCAATGGGACATATATTTAATGAGGAATAACTCAAACTAATGTTTGCCTGCTCTAGTGAACACATGTGGGCCAATGACTGTAACATTCTATTTAGGCTGATTATCCTGGATGTAGCTGCTCGTGTTATCAATTAGCAACATTTGTTTTTTTATATATATTTACAAACATGTTGCAGAATAAGCAGAGGACGCGTTTTAGACAATGCAAGAGTTCTGTATTGACTGGCACCAACACAGAAAAGTCTGAAATGTGTACTTTTTACTTAATTTATTTTTAATAATTTGGCTTCGATTCAGCCACTGCATTAAGCTTTACAAAGCTAGTAATCCTGATTGTATATACTTTGTGACACATAATAGACATAATGGAAATGTACTATAAGTCCGCGTCAGTCACAAAATGAAATGCAGGAATTTGAGAAAATTGGAGCAGAAGGCATGTGGTTAAAAAAAAAGAAAGAAACATAAGCAGTCCAGCTGGCTGCCTGCTAATTAATGGAGGCAAAACACTTTTCACAACTTCCTTTTCTCTTAAATAAGCTTTTATATTTCTCTGGCCGACAATGGGAAATGGGGAGATGGTGACTGAAACAGTGGCTGGCTAAATATGGGCCTTTCATCCGGCTTAACTCTACAAATGGACCTCATTGTCTTGAGGAATTCGATTTTCTGCCATTCTGTGGGCACACTGTGTCCCTCTCTGGGGCCCGACTGCAGCGAGCGGGGCCCTTATCAACAGCACTCAGGGTGTGGAATTGAGGAATTGAGTTCTGCCTCACATCAAACCATGAGAAAGAATGACAAAGAGAGAACAGGAGTGAGGGAAACAGAGGAGGAAAGAAGAGATGCAGAAAGGGAAGGGGGGCTCGGGGATAATTCCCATGATGCTTTTACTCTCCCACTAAGATGCAAACCACACACACTCACACGTCACATGTGCACCTGTTCAAGCATGCACACAGGACACATGCGTACACTCCAGTCACACATGGACTCACTTCAGTACATGCACATTTTGTAATATTTTCCAGTAAACCCATTGATGGCGCTCCCAGTGGGGAGCTTTTTGTACATTCTAGTTTCCTGTGTTTTATTCTAGTGCTTGAAGCCAATGCCCAAATGGCACTGTTTTCATCTGCCAGATAAAGCATTAGTTCTTTAGATGTGTGTGAATGTGCTTAAGCATTCATGTGTGTGTTTTTGAGTGTGTTTTTGGAGTACAATTCTGAATTTACAGCCACAAGTATGTGTAATAAGGTCCAGTTATTTGTTCTACTATTCTTCGTCCTTTGCAATAGAGAAATATATTTTTGTAATTTAGTATAGTAATTTTGGAAAAACAACATTTTAAAGGTTAAAAGAGAAGTCAAATGAGTTAACTGAAAATGGGAGAGGTACTGTAGATGTGTGAAAAAGTTAACAAACATGAAAGTGGGGGAAAAAAAATAACAATAGTTCAACAATAGTGCACAAAAAAATGAGAATTTTTAAAGTGAGATATATTTGCTTTTAGCAGTGTTTCTAAAATAATGAGTGAATGTACTCCAGGCAGTGAATAAATAAAAACATAATATTTTAAAATATGGGATGTTAGAGAAGAGGATCTAAAGAAATGTAATGCATTATGGGAAATAAATTAAGCATATAAGGTATTAGGAATGACGACTTTCTTTTGTTACAGTGATGTGTGTACTATAGTTAGTGTAGTGTAATAGTTGATATAATAAAGTAAAATGTCCTTTTACACTAGAGTCAGATCATATATTTATTTCATGCACTGTAGACGTTCACTGTGGTTTACATTAGACACATGAAGTGCTTGAACAATAAAAGTAAAGTCTTTCACTCATTCATTTCATTCTTTCATTTTCCAACCTGCTTAATCTTTGAGAGGGTCGGTGGAGGCTAGGGCGGGGGATCTGAGGATATGTCATGATACCATATGATACAAAATGCATGGCTCACGATCACGATAATATCTCTATATGGTGATACTGCAATTATCGATATATTGCTCCTATGATGTAACCATGTGTTTATAGCGAAACAAACACAAAAATAAATGTAATGAATATATTTAGCAGCAATTTAACAGCAAGTACAAACAGCAATAGTGCAAAAGCAATGACACTGTTTTAGTTCAACAGAAGTGTAAACAGGATTGTTTTTTGTGTGTTTGACAAACAGTGACAATATTTGAAGCTCTTTCAGAAAACACCACATCTCATTTCTCTCATGTGTATGTTTGTTGTGCCGCCTGTGTATCGTATTTTCGTTCTGACAGTTCGTACATACTGCAAAGTCCTTATACGGCTTCGTCCTATCCACACTAGAAAAGCCAAAGTGAGTCCAGACTTCAAGTCAAACAATGCTGGTGCATCTTTCAGTTTAACTTCTCCGCTCCAGTCCACCATATTAGTGCTGTTTGCAGGCAGTTGTGCGAGGAGCACCCCCTGGATGACTTTGTCATTTGAGGCTCATTTTAGATCTAGATCTTACTTGCCTTCATTGTTTATGTTTATGTTTATTATGATCCCCATTAGCCTCAGCAGTAGTCTGCGTAGGCTACTTTTCCTGGGGTCATTTTACTTTACATCATTATATTTTAAGACAGTTGCACAATTATTCCAGCAGACAATTAAACACATACAAGTACAATAGTAATGCTAATACTATCTCCTAGTTTGACCTTTGAACAAAAACAAATATTTAGTCATTTTAATCTATGGAGAAGTATTCTAATCATTTGGAATAAAACAATTTAAACTGTTTCTTGAAGCTTCGAACAGAAGTTTGTGTGTGCCTCACATAAATAAAAATTGTACCGTTTGTGTATTCAAAGCAACAATGTATACTTTTTATTGTCTAACTGATGTCGCTAAAGCCAAGCCATGGATGTAGCGCTGCAGTCTGATTTCTCTCTGTGCTCTCCTCCTCAGGCTGATGTAATGCATTCAATTAACCAATTAACCAGAGCAGGAGAGACGGGTAAGGACAGATACACACATGAAAACACACACACACTCCACATCTATGAGTGTGATGTAAGGTGCTGCCATTTACAGCAGTGCAGGCTCTGAGTCACCTTGCTAGTGAGTGTCATTCGCCAGGACATAGTAACTAGACCCAGTGGTGTTCTAAAACCACCGCAGGGCATCAAGCCAGTGTGTGAGGTGTCAAGGCTAAGTTGCACATTGAGGTGTGACATTACTGCCAGTTGTTGGGACAATAAACCAGGGTTGCTTGGACCTCTATGGGAGCTTGTACCCACTGAGTTCAACTTATCTGAAATGCCTTTTGTGCTCGCAGCCGTTAAGTGGTGCTCAGTGCAGTCACGCCTCGCATCTTACGTAGCAGACCAAGAGACAAGTTATAATTTAAAAGCTAATAAAAACAGAGGCAGAGAATTATTCTGTTAAGTTGAGTCAATATTTAGCAACACTGCAGTCATCTTTATCAAAACTATGACTTTTAGTACATGTTCAGAGCAGAGAATATTTAATCTAATTAAATATTCTGTAGCTCAAGAAACTAATGCTTTGGAAAAAATAGCAAATAAAAGAAAATATACACACAGTGTTTTATGGTGAAAAAAATAAGTGGCTTATACTTTTGAGGTGATGTAAAAATAAGACTTTTGCTGGTCTATTTAGTTTTTTGCAGCTATTACAATTTGACTAGATTAATATTGATTACTTCTTTTGTATTGTACAAAGTAGTTGTGTTGATTTAAGAAATCTTTTAAACCTTCTGCATATTGCTGGCTTGCATTCATCAGTAACGCATCTTCTTCTTTGATGTGTTCATCTAATACACTTTTAACTATGGGCAGTTAAGCTTCACATGCAACATTTGTACTTATAACAGGACAAAATATGTTTCCTACTCAGCATGTGTCTCAAAGACCCCAAGTTATTGTGTTTTATCTTTTGTGTGTGTGTGTGTGTGTGTGTGTGTGTGTGTGTGTGTGTGTGTGTGTGTGTGTGTGTGTGTGAATTCTAAATGACTATATACAGAATAGAGTACAGTATAATACAGACAAATTAAAGGATGAAGTGGTGATGACTCTGGGGTGGGACCTGCCTTTGCCTACCAGTAGCCTGTATCCTGCACCTCCACAGCTCTCACAAGCAAGCAACCAAGGCTTATTTGCACACATTGTAGTCCAGTACACTTGGTTCGACTGGGGTTGCAATGTCCAGATGGCCTGAGTATGTTTTCACATTGTACTTTGTCAAACCGAACGGAACAGAACCTTCTGAATAACATATTCCACTCCTCTCCTGTGGTGGCGCTGCATAAAGAATAAGAAAGAAACTGCATAAGAAACTGCTCTCATCTATTGTTTCCACCATATGAAAACAAATATGAGCATTTGTTTAGGTTGTGTTTACCACAATGCCCTGCACTCTAGTCCACTATCTGAATTTTTTTCACTTGAAGCAGACCGAGACTTTTGCGTCTTTGGTTTGCATTAGTGTAGAATTGAATATTCACATTTCCCCAAACAAAGCAGACTTTCCAGATTGACAAACTATATCTCAGTTAACCAGGGCTGGTGGTTCAGAAAATGGATGGATGAACAAATTAAAGGAAAACCATTAAAGTAAGGTCTTGTCTCCTCCACGTTCCATTTCAACAGCTTCTCTACTCTTTGGAATTGATTTTTACAAATGTCTGAACTTCACTGAAGCCATGAACACCATTCTTCCAAAACAGCATTCTCCCATTTGGTACTTTGATGGTGGTGGAGAGCGCTTTTTATCACGTCACTTCAAATCCCCCATAAATGACTTGATGTGATGAGATCTTGTAACTGTGAAGGACATAGCATGTGATTCATATCATTGTCCTATAATCATCAAACCCTTGCCCCATTGATGGGGTATTGTCATCCAGGAAGAGACCACTCCCATCAGGGTTTTCCATTCATTGTCACCCATCAGAGCACACTCACAACCTTTGCACTGATGCATGTAATAGATAGAAGTAGTCCATCTGACCTTGACTGGTTATTCACCCCCATTACTGGTCCTGCTTTTGTTACTATGAATTAGCTCAGTGTGTACTGTACAACTCTCTGTACTGGTATGAGTCTGGGTGAATGTAATGTTACTAACAAACATGTCATGTCACTATGCATATGTATGAATTGAGGATTTCCATGCTCTTCAACAGTGCATCACAAATGCTTGTCTGTAGACATAAGCTTATGCAGCGTCACAGCTTTAAAGGCATGCAAGTAACTGAGGTCAGACAGCTTGTTTTTTAGCAATGTTGTCTCCATTGAAGTTCCACCAATTTTACTTTGGTCATTTTCCACCAGAATGTCTGTCATTAACATCCATGGACAACTACAGTCGTAACCTAGAGCCATTAAGACTTTGATTCCCCTTGTCCTTTGAGGACAAGATGTAATAGCTCAAAAACATCTATTTAGGCAGATGGGAATGGATTTATTACTGGGGCGTATTTCATGAATACAACCTCATCTTATCATCAGCCAAAGCACTTTTGATTATAGACCTTAATATGTGAGTGTCTTTCAGAGGGGGTGAGTGCCCTGCAGCTGACCGAGACCTACTGGTAAACTGAAGAGCCGGCCATTGTGTTTCATCTGACATTATCAAACATTTATTAAAAAATGGTAGGAAAAAAGGCCACACTGGCAGTATTACACCTACACACACACACACACACACACACACACAGAGAGAGAGAGAGAGAGTCAAGGGTAACTCTAAGGACATGAAAGGTGATGAAAGCACAAAGTTGTGATGAGTGCAACTTGTGTTAGCTGCTTATAGGAAGGAGATAGCGCGTGTGTTTTTGTGTGCTTCAGGGATTTAAGTATGAATGCAGGTCAGTTCTAAATGCATTTTGATTTATTCCTGTATTCCTGTATGCACACAATATTTTTCCTCTATATTAAATGCAAGCTCTGGGGCTAACCTTTACCTCTGTGTGGAAATCAGGCTTGGAGGAAGTGGTGAATTATTACACAGTCCGATCCTGTGCACCTAAGATCTCTGGTAATGCCCAGAGTTGTTGTTTACAGCTTCAGTAAGACACAGTGGGGTTGTCTTGGTGTTTTGAAGCTTTAGGGGTCCTCAAAGCATAGATGAAGCCACTGCACGCTCCATTACGACATCTGAGACCAACTCCAGGGTGAGATTTTGAAACGATATGGGTCTCTTCTAAAACTAGAAAATATGAAATGCAGCTTGCTGGGATAACAAACTCTGTGAGCGAGCCCTGTCGTTTGGTCACACAAGGTTCATTTCATGATGGCAGAGCTTTAATTCATTTGTCTTGTACAGGGCGACTCCTTGACCTTGTGGATGGAGATTAATGAAGAGCTTTAGTGGTGATGAAGGCTATCAGCCACCGCGCTCCCCTCGTCTAATAGAGCAAGAGTTTTACATAGCCAATTATGTCGTTCGTATTCCGCTTGTACGCACAGTTCTGTCAGGTTGAGGCCAGTCAGCTGTGGTATATTTATGGTAGTAAAAAAGCAGGGTCATTTGGACAGAGCAGGCCAGATCTTAATAAGCATTACTTTGTCGCTCTACTTTTAATTTTATTATTTTTTTTATGATGTGGGTAATTAGTGACAATTTTAGTTTTGTGTCATTAAAAGTAGTATTTAATAGTTACAGATGAAGGAGGGTTAGAAAGGTGGAACAGCATCATGGGAAAAAAAGCTTTAAAAAAAAAAAATAGGGCCGCAAAAAAGGGCTGTGTGTACCAGTCTGCAGTTAAACAGTTCTATAAAAACATTCACAGACTTCACAGGCGTTTTGATCAAAAGGTACAGAGTCTACAAGTGCAATTGTGAGCCATTATTTCTCTTTGCTGCAATTATTGTCAGCCAGTCTTTGCTGCTCTGGGCCAGACACAAAGTGTAATTTTTATCCTCCAAAACAGGAATTGGAAATTTTGATGTCTGGACCAATTCAGGCTGACTATCCCGTCATCTAGGGAAAAGCACAGAAAGATACAGCTGATAGGTATGTGAGGAAGAGCAAGGTGATAGAGAAATCTACTGTAATCAATACTTGGATAATTGGAAGCTGTCAGTTAAATGTTTTAGTGTCCCCACTGGTAATAGTGGCTCTATCGTTTTCTACCCAAGATAAGGCAGTTTAGCTGCAAGGGGCTGTAAAGTGTGCTCACAGGAGCCCTCGGTGATGCAAAGGAAGAGGCCTCTATTTAACTGTTTGGAGAAGATGCATCTTTAATAGTGTTCAAATGAAGGAAGTGTTTGTTTATCAGAATGTGTTATGTTCATGTTTATTGATGAGAAGTCTTTGAAATCACAGAGGAGTGATAGAGGAATAGGACGCCATTTATATGTGCTTGTTGAAAATTTCTGACCTGTACAGAGCATCTAAAAAATATCCCAAACACTCTTTTTTTTTTTGTTTATTATTTGAAGAAGACCACAGAGCCATGAATGAAGCAACACGCATGGTGAAGAAAGTATGCACCGTAGGGGTTTACAATAAAAAATGGACATTTTCAGTCACTTCCGTGCAGAAATGTGAAGCCTCCTTCCATTTTGCAATTTCCATTCCTCATTTCAACCCTGTTTGTTGGTCAGCCTACCAAGGACATTTTGCTTGATGGTGGGGTAAGTTAAATTTGGATAGGTTCAGTCCCTACCTATAATAACAATGCTCTGGTGAAATGGTTTTGTTTATGGTTATCGATATCTGTTGCTGAGACAAATTTTTAGCCTTCTAAACGTCCACTGTCTTCTGTGAATAAAAACATCAAAAATGGGTCCTAGTGGATGTTAACACGCTTTAGATTCAGACCAAATGGAAATGGTAATTGTTTATCATGAACCATATGTAGTTGTATAATGGCAGAGCTCACAGTTCAATGACTCCTTTACAGATGAAATTCAAAGGTTTTGTTGAATTCTGGCCTCTCGTTCACACAAAAACCTCATTTTAGATTACCTAAAGCGGAAAGTTTTGAATACGGCCTTCACAGTGGAATTTTTCTCAAACACAGTATCCATTGTTGCTATGTCAACAGGTACCCGGAGTTTTCAGGGAAAATACTCATGTCACAATCTGCTTTTTTACATGTGCACTTTTATTAAATTTAATATGAGAGAAGCAGACAACAATAACAGCTGGCTGCACTATTCCAGTCTGTGGAGAAACGTACATGTAGCGATCATGTGGGTCATTAAAAAGTTACATTGCTAACTACTGGTGTGACATACTATGACAGTGTTTTCAGTTCTTTCAGCGTTCCACTGTAAAGGGGTAATGTTTTCACTCTGCAGTTGTGTGTAAACCCAACAAGGCAAATGTTCCGTCCCAGGTGGAGGGGATAACCCAGACAAACATAATCTGCTCCCTGGTCCTTCCCCAACGCCCCAAATACAATGCCAGACCAGAGAATGACAGTCCAAATTGTGTTTATTTAGATAATTAAACCATCCCTGAGGAGGGCCCTGCCAGATCAACAAACAAAACAATCTTTGAAACCAAACTAAATTACCTCTCCAAACATAAATTCATGACAGAAAAATACAATAAACTAACATAACTCCCTAAATCCAAAACAGGAGAAAAAGGTTCAAACAAAACAGCCACCCTCCTCTACCAGACATTTGGATTATGTTATAGATTTACTTCTTACATATGACCAGGAAAACTACAAGAGAAACACAAATGTGAGGGTGCTGAGAGAGAGAGAGAGAGAGAGAGAGAGAGAGAGAGACACTGATGGTTTTATGTGCTCTGTATCCTTAATGGATCTTCCAGGGAGGGTTTTTTGTTTGTTTGTTTTTCCTGTACATGCGTAATTGCATAGCAGGAGTATTTCAGACTGTATGCAACATCCAATAACCATTTATTTTATGTGGTACTTTTTACATATTTCTTTTTTGCAATTAATGTAATGGAAAATGTTCTCAGATTAGGAAGCTGGAGGGATGTGTTCCATTAGGCTTTCTGAAATGCATTTATATCAGTTTGCAGTGGGAGGAAACCTCTTGCACATTCAAATCTGACCCGTTAGTGGAATACTGAATGCTACTAAGGCAGTTAAAATAAATAGACATTTTGAGACAAATTTTGTCTCAATAGAGTTGCCTTAAAGTAATGACTTTTCAAGAATTAGGGAAATTGGTAATAGAAAAAAGAGAATATTTCACAAAGAATTGCATTTTTTTCGCAGGGGACAAAAGGGAAATCACTTTAATGTGTAACTTAATCACAGGACGACTGACAGTACCAGCCACATTAGTGTTAGTTCTTTATGGATTAAAGGACTGGTGTGTCAGCAGGTCAGGTAGTTTGGAACAAAGTTAAAATAACTCTTGGATGACTTGAACAGTAGAAACAAACACTAATGATTGTGGTAATCATTTGGCATATGATGTCCTTTCACTAAATACTATTAAAAATAGTAAAAACAAACTAAAATTAAAAAAAAAAAAAAAAAAAAAGGAAACACATCTAATAATTCCAAGACAAATCACATTTATTACACTATACTGGCTTATAAAAAACCTTTGTCAGACCATTTAAGAAAATTAAGCCACCATTGAGTGAAGGCAGTGCACGCCCTGGATGTGTCACCAGTTCATCACAGGATCCACACATACAGAAAAACAGCCGTTCACACTCATATTCACTCCTACAGATGATTTGTTCAGGTAATCTGTTAAGTTCATGTTTTTGGACAGTGGGAAGAAAGCTGGAGAAAACCCATACAGACACAGGGAGAACATGCACAGTGTGGCAGTGTTGGATTCAAACCCAAAACCTTCATATAAGGTGATGGCACTAACCACTGTGCCTCCGTTCTGCCTGTTACTAAACATTTATGTATTTGTAATTGAAATGTAAGCTGTAATGTGCTGTGATAAAATGAGGCATAGTATTGTTAAAATTGCTCATATTATTCTAAAGTAATTTCAGGTTGTTTATGTTATTCAGATTTTTAGGGGATCTTGGTACATGTAAACATTTTCATAATGTAATTTAACTTTTTTTTTTATTTTGTTACTGTTATTGTTACTGGTCTGTCCCACTTGAGATCATACTGAGCTGTATGTGGCTCCTGAACTAAAATGAGGTTGACACCCCTTGGTCTAGCACGTCTTCAGCTCGGAATTTCGGTTTCTGAAATACTTTGGTTGTAATAGAGTACCTTGAACACTGGCATACCTTTGATGTACTTTATGTTTGGTGCTTTTAGGTCAGCAGCATATATTTGTACGCACTCAAACAAATTTGATGTTTGATTTGTTAAACAATACCGGTGGCATCTGATCTGAGCCTTTCACTGCGTTATAAAAACCGTCGTGCATCCTTATTCGTTTTATCATGGAGAGTCATCATGTCGACTGAGTGCTGTGGCAGACAGTGGGTGACAGATGTCAGTGGGATCATCACAAACCTGGTCATTTCCTGCCAGTGCCAGCCAAACGCTAGAGCCGGCTGCCTGACGTGGTCTCCGTGGACTGGATGAGGTTCCTGAGCTGGCTCTTAAGTGGGATCTGTGATGTTGCCATCAACCTCTGTACTGACAACACATTCTGCGGATGTGACTGCTGTGAGTTCTGGCCCGTCCCTGAGCATCTGTTCTGTCCTCTCACTTGCTGGCTGGTTTATGCCTGTCACACTACATCTATCTACATGCATCTGTGTTTCTGCCTTTGTACCTGTCTACACATGTAGCTGTTCCTGTCTTTTGTACTCTGGATCTCTTCCATTTTGTCAGTGTCTCTCTCTTGCTGTCAGTATCTTTTAATCCCTTCACACTGCGGCGTGCATCAGGAATCTGTTATGTCATTAGTTTGGTTCCTTGTCTGAAATAAGTCACCCAAACCAGACCTGCCAGTGCCATCACTTTCCTGTCATGCCTCTACTGTATATTTCTCTTCAATCACTGGTCAAGTAAAATGCTTCCAGAATAAAAGTAAAGAATTTTTACCACATGTGACTCACTGATAAAGAAAAATCCAGTGCTAAATGCTCGTTGGCTGAAGTTTCACAGATACAGTCTTTGGTTGAAATGTGGAATTTGAGAATTAATGAGAGAATGGGTTTAACTTCAAAGGAATAACTGTCTGAGAGCTACCAGATCTACTTCAAAACACTGTCTGTATATGACAATACATTCACTTTACAGGTTCTGTCTAGTGGAACATCCATAAATCTACTGTATAAATATACATAAATCAATATATGTAATAACACTTTATCACGGTGGTTCCCAACCTTTTATTGGCTTGTGATGCTGATTTAACATCACAAATTTCTGGTGACCCCAGACATCAAAACAAAGACATTGTTTTGTCAAAATTAATTTGATTTTGATCATGTAATAGTTTGCTGTACTACATATGTTGCAAATAAATGTTATTTTTAGACGATATTGAGGCTATATAATATATATAATGCACCTGTTTGGTGTCGGTTTCTCAGTTTCTCTTGGAGGTGTCGTAGTGAAGCCAGGTGGACAAAAACGCTCCTTTCTCTGTTCGGGGCTGGTTTTCTGACTGTAACCGAAAGAACTCAGGGTCTGCTCCAGGTTTCTGCCTGTTAAAAGGACGTTTTTCCTCACCACTGTCACCAGCTACAAGTGTTTGCTCCTGGAAGATTCTGTTGGGTTTCTGTAAATTGGCCTCAGAGTCTGATTTCTACCAGCTCCATATGTTAAGTGTCATGAGATAACTTTTGTTATGATTTAGCATTATATAAATAAAATTTGATTTGATTTGAACTGTGTTCAGACAGGTTGAAGTGTAATAACGCATGTGGTCACATGATCAGGTCAATCAAGATATACCCTCTCAGATATTATATCCTGCATTTTATTTGAACTTGATTTTTATGAGGAAAAGTATGCGGTGTTTTAATTATAATGAAATATATATTGAATCATTAAAAATATTTTTTATTCATATATCTATTACTAGGAATTTTAGACAACGTTGAAAAACACTGCTTTATCATATACCTTGACATCATCAAACCAGCACTTTTGTCATTTGTTATTATTACATTAACAGAAGACAAAAGGAATGTGTTAGCCTTGTGTCCCAATTAATCTTATTAAAATATGTAACATTTAGCACATTTAATCTAAAAAAGATGTAGATCAGTGTAACTGACATTTTGTCAGTAACGCAGTGAATGTTATACAGTGTTTAGCATGCTCGGCCCTACTAGTTCCTTCTTCTGATGATGCAATCATTGAACAAGCAGAAGCAAGAAAGGTTTGATCCTAAAGATCTCTACTTATTCATTTAAGTATACTATAAGGAGGCAGCAATAAAAGAAAAGCTTAGCATGTCTTGCTTAGCTCAACCAGCACATAGAGATGGGATTGAAAATCACTGAAGGAGTCGTTAAAAAAAAAAAATCCCTCAAATTATAGACTTTCAGTCAAAAATAAAAGTCGTTGGGTTTTGTGAAGTGAAATGTCACGGTGACAAGGCTCTGGAGTGTGAAAACAGCCTCCTGTGAAGTACAAGGGTTTGGCACTTTGAAAAGGCCTATTGTAAAGGCCTGAAATAATTTTCCACTAATTATTGATCTTATTTCATACCTACTTACCAAAACAATTGCTTATTTGATAAAACATAATGATTTAAATTACAAGTTAAAGTCACTTTTTCAGTTTCCATTTATGTCTTAATGAACAGTTGGCTGATTTGCAGCTGTGGAAGAACACACAGTGGTCAGCCAAAAATGCCTATAATCAGATATGCCATCAAGTTTTCACTAACAGTATTAAACACATTGGCGTTAGCTCTTTCTTACAACCAGCTTGTCGTATTATATGTTTATTTATTCATCAACTGACTGCACCTTCGCCAGTAAAAGCACAACAGTTGTGAGCCAGAGTCAGCAGAGCCAAGCAGACTGCTGGGTAAACCTTGAAAATCTGTGGCCAGTGGCAGCTATGACTATCACCCTGCACCAACACAGGCGGTGTACAGAACATGAAAGAATGTTCAGTCTACAATGAATTCAACAAGAAAAGAGGCAGAGTGGTGCGGTGCAGGGGGCTGAGCCATGCAGCCTCTAAATAATGAGGAAGGAAAGAATTCAGTTGGGATTTCTAATTCTGCCAGACTGTGATTAATCCCATCAGTAAACAAAGCAGAGGTCATCGTGTTTTGGAGAACTCCAATTAGAGAGTAATCAGTGCTAATCAGACAAGCTGCTCACCGGCATCTTGGTGATTTCGGCAGTAAAGGGCTCTCTTGTGAATAATCTGCCCTCTACACTAAGAACGACCGACCCACACTCTGTGATCCTGTGTTAAGGGAGTGGGAGGTAGAAGAAAGAAAAGAGGCTAATTAGCAGTGCCATTCATTAGCAGTTGTGTGTGATGTGTGCTTGGGTGGGCTGGTGAAATGTGACTGCTGTTCTGATGTGGTGAGTGGGCTACATGTGTCCATTAGATCTTTATACTGTGTACAGTTAGATGTGGATAAGATCTATCACTTGACCTGCTAACCTGCCAGAGTCAAGAATCATTGGTTGGGACATCACTACAGAACACACTGGTACAGAGATAAATGAAAAGTGACTCACTATTTTCTTCCAGTGCCTGGGTTTGAATCATAAAATTTGCCTTTGCAGTTGATGCCAGCTTTGAAGGTGAAAGGCCTGGCTCAATTAGACTGTTTGCTGCTTGACGGAATAATCTGCATTTTGTTGCTCCATAGAACACCACATATGTGAGTCCCTTTATATTAAGGCTGCAACAATTAATACTTTGGCATTAAATATGTCTTAAAGGTGCCCTATTATGCCTTCATATACTCCAGTTAGAACTGTTCTATGGACTATACAAAACATGTTCATGAAGTTCCCTGCTCAAAATTATCAAAAAAAAAAAAGTTTCTCCATCTCTGTTTTCCTGTCAGTGCCAGTCATTTTTACAGCACGCCGTTTTGTCCGACGTTCGAAAGAACCGTGAAGTGTTCTGTCTGACCATGCTGTTGACCACGGTCCCTCAAGTCAGCAGCCAAAAGCTACCTAATTCGCTATTGCTGCTCGCAGAACTGTGTTTGATCCTGAATCAGACTCAGACACAGAGCAAGAGGAAGAGGAACGACGAAGATGGGCTGTGTACAGACAACAACACAACACCTTTTACACATGATGGATAAACTAAATGTTGAACCAATTCTTCTTCTTTTAAGTTTTAGCTGCTATGGCGCGTGGTTGGCAAATCAAACTAATATGTTGGACAATCACGACGTCATTTGTGCGCGGAGTTGGCTGTCCCTGGATAGGAAGTACACGCTCCTTTATTGGATTTCTCCCTCATATTACATCATATGGGGAGCGAAATCAAAACGGCTCAACCAGAGCTTCTGACAAATTCATCATAGTAATTCACAGAAAATAGCGGGTCATTTTTTTCCAGACTTGGAGTGTTTATAAGACTAGACGAGACCCAAACAGGAGCAACATTAACTCCAAAACGATTTTTGCACAATATGGCCCTTTTAAAATAACTAGGTTCATGTCATATATTTGACTGGTATGTGTGCGTACAGAAGTCCCTCTGTTTCCATTTGTACCCCATGGGACCTTATTTCAGAAAAAAAAACTAAAAAAAAAAAAAAAAGTGGTAAGAGTGGTAAAAGAGAAGTCTTTTTTTTTTTTTATCCTCTACAAATGATACCATCATTTACATCAGTGTTTCTCAGCCAGTTTTGAACAAATGCCCCTTTACATCAACATGAGCCTCATGTCACCTCTCCCCGGAAAAAAAAAAAAAAAAATTGTGACAGGTGGTGGTTATAGTGCTTCATAGGTATCATGCCCCCTTACCTCATCATTATCCTTGTCACGTCCATCTACCCTCTGAAACAAGTTGTGTGTGTGTGTGTGTGTGTGTCTGTGAGTCCTGAAAGAGCTTAGAATAGCTACCACCCCCCAACTGGGGTGGGGTGCCAAGGTGGGAGGAAATTTGCCAATGACACATTCTCAGGTGCCCCCCCCCCTTTGTTTGTTCCAAATGCCCCCTGAGAAACACTGATTTACTTACATGAGTCTGGAAAGAACCGCACTGTGAAAATATACAAACAAAAAGACTCTACACCTTAAAGTCACAGAGATAATGTCATAATTTTCTCTGTCTTCAGTCTGTACTTTATTGAAGATGTGTCAACATGACCAGACTTGTAGTCATTTTCATCTTTTTTAATACTTTTTTTGCCTGCTCTTATAGAATAAGGTCAAATGTGCTGAGGTAAAAGCCATTTCAGTGCTAGTGATGTGTATCTTTTGCAACAAGAGACACAGTCTATCCAGCTGTTTAACACAACTATGTGTTTCTTCACCATCTATAGCATAAACTTTGAATTACTTGACTTGTAAAATCATCTTTCAAACTGACAAACATCAAATGTGAGAGTGAATGGTTTGTCATCTGTATACTGTATGTCAGCCCTGTCATGAAATGGTGACATGTCCATTGTGTACCTTGCCTTCACCCACAGTTATCTGGGATAGACTCCAACACCCCCATGACTCTCACACGCCAGAAAATGGATGGATCAACAAATTAAGAAACATCAAATGGTGTCACAAGTCAAATAGGATCACAAAGTTATTTGTCTTTCACTATTTGCCAAATTCTGATTTTCCCCATCGTTATGTCCCATTGGGCACAACAGAAGGGGCGGGACTTCAGCAGTCTACGTTAAAGTTTCCAACACTTTAAAACAAAACCAGAAATCCCACGTTGAATCAGATGCATTCAGTATCCCTGCATCATAACCTCTTCATGCATTTCTTTGCCTAATTTTCACTGAATCTCCCATTAGTCCAAGTCTATATTTCTACCAAATTTTAAGACATTATGTGAACCATCCCTGAAAAAAATGACTTTAAACACAATCAGAAGCGACCCACACCAATGGATGGCCAACATAAAATCTGAATGTTTCTCAGCCTGCCGACATGTTTTGGTTCCTTTGAATTAAGTTCAACATTACCTTCATATTAATTATATTTGACACAGCACAGATAATCCGCTCCATCACTAAACAGAATGTGATTTAAAACATCACATCATAATTTGTGTGTAGATTTTCATTGGAAGTGGCAGTTCATTGGCAGATGTGAAAACAACTCCCATGATCCTCCTACTTCATGATGATCACTTATTATTGTTTTGAATCAGAGTAATTACATATTCTGCTTTCAATAAATACCTAATATGGCAGCATTATTGTTTTGTTTTTTTCCTTTTTTTCTTGTAGAGGCAGCTAATGTCTGTCCTGTACTTCTTACCGAAACTGACACAAATGGTGCATATCAATAACACAGTTCTTTCACTCCCTCTCTTTGTCTCAGTATCCTGATTGGTCCACAGGGAGTCCTAATCAAATAACTCGCAGGCCATTGCAGCTGCCATTTCGGACAGTTTTAGTGGAATACACACAGATGTTGGGTGGGTTCCCTTCTGGCCAATGAGACCAAACAGCGATGTAAGACTTTACTCATCATTATTACCTGTGTCTGCTTTGGACACATTTATAAGCCAAGACATGCACTGCACTAATGAGTTTGTGTTTATTGGTAGCATGTTGCCTGTAGAAATGACTGAGGCTAAACCATTTCTAGTTTAATTCTTCCACCTGGCCCCCTGTTGGTCCATTGTTCCCTCCTACACACACACACACACACACACACACACACACACACACACACACACACACACACACACGACATTTTAATGATGAACACACAGATGATGATGGATGGTGTTTTTTGATTTCATCCATACCTCATGCTTATTTGTGGATCAGAGTTTTGACTTTGAGGTATGATAGCTCACCAAAAACTATCAAAAAAAAGGTATTTCAAAGGTGCTTAAGTTGTCTGTCTGTCTGACAGAATAGCAGGATTTTGTTGTTGTCTGGAGGGAGCGTTCCTGGTCATCGTCTATTATGCTCTGTCTAGACGGATTTGGGGAGCTTTTATTCCTTTTCCAGGAAAAAATGTAGTCACATGGCCTGACATGCAGCAATTTTGGGCATAGGCTTTGCTTTCACACATTTTATACACATTGCCCAGTGAATTGATTTAATTTTTATGCTTCTTATTCAAAGGGATGTTCTGAAAGAAAAATAAAAGGGCAAAGCCACAAACAATTTGCTGACAGCATGCTCTCTACCTTTCTTTTTCTGTAATGTTAGCAAAAACCATTGCTTAAAAAGAAGTGCTGTTTGGGGGCAGTTGAATTGGCTTCTTTGAGAAAAAAAGCACCAGCATAGCCCTTTTGCCTAAAAGATTGATTAAAAAAGAATGTTGCCCCCTCTTGGCTAGCACACCCTCCAATTAGCATCTAGTTAAGCTATTTGGAGTAACGTTACTGTGGAATTTGAAGGCAGTCCATAGGGAAAGTCTTTCTCGCTGAGGGAAGAAAGGAATCCTTATATCCTCCTTAATTAAAACATGATTTACGCTTAGTCCCAGCTATGAAGCAGCCTTTGATGGTTCTTTTGTCAATTAAAAGTAAGTCCTACAGAAGATTACATAGCACTCATTACAAGCAGGTTATTCTCAAGGACAGGCAAGTTCTTGCTTTCAAGTAAGAAGCTGCTGGGTGGGTTAGAACAAGGACATAAAGGGGATCTCACAAAATGAGTAAGATTTCATACTTCTGCCTTATATAACTTCTCTATTGAGGGCTGCTCTCTCAAGAGTTCTCTCACACCTCCTCATTTTCCTCTTCCTATCCCTCCCTGCCTCCCTCTTCCATGCACTCCTCCACACAAACAAAAAGGAGATGTCTTACTGCTGTCGTCACATGCACACCTCAGTGTTCTTCCTTCATGTAACGGACACAAGTGTTATCAGCTGAATCCTGGGCTGCACATCTGCCAAAACCCTCATGCTCCATTTACTCCCCGCCTTCAAAACACCAATACAGCACTTATGCACTTCAAAAAAAAATCTTGCCTGAAAGAGAAGGGCAGCATGAATATTTAACAAGGAAAATGCTTTTAGTTACTCCCAGGCAAAAAGTGCATACGGCTGGTCTAAATGTCTTTACCTGATGGGACTGAGACAAAGAAGAAGCATCCAGCTACCCTCCAGTTACACCGTAGCTGTATTCGGGACATTCATTGGCCCTGACTGAATAAATAGTATGTCAGGGCCCCAAGCAGAGCGCTGGAGGTAGTCCTCACTTTGAAATTCAACAACACAGACCCACAGAATGGTGTCACCAAAGTTTATCTGGTGTTGAAGAACTTCATACACTTTCTTACAATAAATCTTCTGTATCTGCTGAGCAGAGGCTGAAACCAACCTGTGTTTCCCTTCTGTGCCTTCTGTGTGCTGACTTTAATTACTGTTCCAAAGTAGCCGTTGCCGCTCAGACAATGGAACACTCTATGAGCTGCTCAATATTCAACTGCAGATTCAATATTGCTAATTCCCCTTTTGGCCCAGAGAAAACAGTAAGCCATGATTTAAGCTGACAGCCCAACAGCAGAGTATATATTTGAATGAGACAGTAAGATATAAGACCCCTTCTCATGATATTAGTCACCGTGCCCACTCACAATCTATTGTAATACAGCCTTGTTGCTTACTGAGATTTCTTGGTCACAACTGCCCCTCCCAACACATTCTGTGCATTGTAGGTAGAGTGAAATGGAAATCGACAGGATCAAATGAGATCAATTTTTAAATCCTCTGTTTGACAGAGGATGGAGGGGAAGTAGGTAGGCAGTGGAAGAGATGAGAAGTGAGATAAGCTTCCCCTTTGTGGAGTAATATCTTTCATGGCTGGGAAAAATATGGGAAATTTGTGCACTTGATAGGTGGAAAAAAACAACAACACGCCTGGCAGTGGTATGATTGACAGTTTATTTAAGAGGCCATTAACTTTACATACACTGCTTTGAAAAGACAAACACACGTTGTGGTTAAAGTCCCCAAGGCTCAACGTTTCCCAGCATTCACTTTGTTGAAAACATACCAGATTTGAGCAAATATTCATTTAAAAAACAAAGTCCATTCATTGGCAGATCATTCCAAGAATGGGAGCTTAGTGTTGTTACCTTTAGACTTAATGTTGCTCTGCTATAGAACATAGAGGCATAAAACACATGACAGATTAACCTTTAGAGTTTCATGTTTCATTTTTGCAGTCACTTCTCTAAATCACAGCATATTTTTGTGCGTGAAACACCAAATTTGAAGATTAAAACCATTGATAAAAATTTAATTTAGGGACTGTCACCTGTTTTGAATTTTATTCTGACATCTGAACAACTACCCTTTATCATAATATTGGAACAAAATGTGTTTTAGCACCATTGTATCATTTCATTATTTAAAGCATTACTTAACATTCAGCAGTACATAACACGTACATATACAGTATACACTCATCAGCCATAGCAACATGACCCACTTACAGGCAAACCTATATTAATATTGATTATCTCATTTCAATGAGACCTGTCAGCGGGTAAAATATATTAGACAGAAAGTGAATGTTTAGGTCTTAAAGTTCATATATTGGAAACAGCAAAATGGCCAAAAGCAAGGATCTGAGCAACTTTGAAAATGGAGAAATTGTGTTGGATAAATCAGTGGGTCAGAGTATCCAGATCTTGAATAAAAAGAACAAAAAACAGATCTCTAGCAATCAAGTGTCTATGGGAACGGAACATAATTATCATCTCTCTAATAGTGTGTAGGTTCCCTTTTTTCCTACAAAAACAGTTCTGACCCGGGTAATCCAATAAAAAGTTCATAGTGTCTATATTCTTATAGTTCATTTAGTTTTCTTTATGTCAGACACGTAATCAGTTTTTTCCTACCTGACTTGTTTCAACGGTACACTTCCGTCTTTCTCAGAGGTGTCACTTGATGGTGTGACGTGTGCCCCGAGGCCTAGACTCCACCAGACTGGTGTCTGAACCTAGACGTAGATCCCTGAAGTAGAGAGGAGGATCAGATTTAATTGTCCTCCCACAGATGCTCAATAGGCCTGATTGGGATGTCTCTCCTTAGTCCATCTGTGGTCGGTACTAGCCACTGCAGACCAGGAACACCTAACAAGACCTGCATTTGTGGAGATGCTCAGACCCAGTCGTCACTGTGACAATATGGGCCAGGTCTGAGTCTCTCAGTTCATTTTGCAGCATTCAACACATCTTGCTTAGAACAGTGGTTCCCAAGTCCGGTCCTCGAGTACCCCTATCCTGCATGTTTTAGGTATTTCCCTCTTCCATCACACCTGAAAGCCATTGCATCATCATCAGGCTTCTGCAGAGCTGGATGATGAGCTGATTGTTAATTGAACCAGGTGTGATGGAAGAGGGAAATATGTAAAACATACAGGATAGGGGTACTCGAGGACCGGACTTTGGAACCACTGGCTTAGAAGACTAAAGCCCAATCCCAATTCACCCCTTAGCCCTCTCCCTTACCCCTACCCCTTGAACCTTGCACTAGACACTCCATTCCAAGGGGTAGTGGTTGAAACATTGATCAACAAAATGAGACAACCCTTGGAACCTGATACGTCATCATCAGTCATCGATGCCACTATTAATAGATGCAACAACTTTGTTTCCAAAATTATTCCCCATACCATCAGCAGCTGTAACCATTTCTATCGCATGGGCATTGGTTATCTTTTTGTAACTATCAAGTCTAAACCACAGAAATGTGATCTACAGCACATTGAAACAGCATTAAACAGTCAATCCAATGATTAAATTGTTTATGAAGAAACTGTTTGTTTCTTTCATCACACTGTAGCACTTTTTGGCTGTGTTTACCCCCATCTTACCAATGATTCAAACACAATTATGCCTTAGCCCTTCCCTTCCACCTAATCGAGAGGTCTATATAGACCTGGTGTTAAACAGGTGAAATATACTATGCCATTAAATTTGATTTCTTAGGCCACTGTTGAATGTATTGTTTTACCATTTTATATCTGAACAATTATATGATCACAGAAGCATCCCTATAAAATATATAATTAAGATCTTAACTTTTGTAAATGCTTATATGCTTAAGCTTATATAATAAATGACAACTGATGTTTAAAAAAAAAAAACACTTGAGGTAACTTTTGCAGATGCTTGTTTCTATGTTTTTTTGTTTGTTTGTTTTTCCTCTCATAATTTGTGAATAATTACCTCTGCCAGCAAGGTTATATGAGCACTTTCATTTTTATTTCTGCCATCGGGATTACACAACAAACAAGTGCACATATTTTTATGAAAATTAGTAGAAGAGTAGGCCATGGAATGAATCCAATACATTTTTTTTCATGTTTTCTAAAATTCCATGATAGGGTTTTTGATTGAATCGCAGAAGATGTGTGTTGTCGGAGTTTCAGTTTAAAGGAATTTATTTTGTGGCAGCTGTGTTGGAATTTATCCAAAACTTGCATTTAAGAATACATTAAAAAGCCTATAATGTTTTAGATGCTGAGTTCTTATGTTGCTGCACTGCTGGCGAGTCTCGCCTTGGTGCTAGGACTGTCCCGTCGTTGATGCTGGCCTCTGACATCTATGTTTGTCTGAGAATTGCATCATTAACTATGTGATTCCTCATCTGCTCATGTTTGAAGTACTTTTCCAAGGTTCCCTATCTTTGTTGTGTGGGATCCAGCTGGGTTGGATAGAGGACAGGGCACTGAGTCAGCACAGCAAGGCGGCCGCAGCAGGGAGCTGATTTAAACCACCGCCGAACTGGGGCTCAACTTTCATTAGCCGTTGTCATTATTCCCCGGCCGCTGTCTGACAGATGGCATTGTGGGATATCGGATTTTATGGCAGGTCATCTTTCATATCCAATTTCTTTTTCCATTTGATGAGAAGTTCTCGCTCCAGTCAAATTCATTTTGCAGTTTGAATATTGATCGGACTCAGTGCTCTCTCTCTCTCCTACGCCCTCTCTCTCTCTCTTCCAGTCTCCCTCTAGCTTTCTCTCCCATTCTCTCTTTCTTTACCGACATCTACTGCAGGTCTCTTAAGACTTAATGGTCTCTTGCTTTTGGCACTTGGTGAAGAACTTGGACGCTCGTCTCTCTGATGCACAGCAGAGAGAAAACATGAATAAATATGAGATGAATTTGAAAGTCAATTAATAACCCTACATTTATTAATTCTCAATTTTCAAGTTTGCATTAATACAATCAGTCGCTATAATTACTGTAGGCCTAATTACCAGAGTACATTTAAATATGATTGAATCAGTAATGCAATACAAACACGTCTAATAGCATATAGGACCACAGTGGGGTTAGAACGCCGGTGTACCTCATCTATTATATCAGTAAATCCTTTGAGGGCTGTTGAAATTAGCTTTAGCCTCACCCTGAAATAAATTGATGGCTTTCAAGAGGTATCGTCAGTCTCCCAACCACTCTGCAAGGACATTAGGGGTCAAGATGTGACTCTGGTATGGCAGCAGCAAGATTTTATTCCTTGTCATTTCTTTTCCATTTCAGAGCCAGGATACAGATGGGGGATCAGTAGATATATATCGCCTGTGCAGACTGTGACCTGACAGAACCCTATTCCACCTGTTTGCTCTGACAGAACCGCTGCCGGAAAATGGCCGCCATAATGACCCATTAAAAATTCAGTGTTTGATGTAATGAGATGATCGTGCCCTGCCAGTGGTGTCTTGGATCTGAGGAACAATGCATAGAAGGGAAGAAGGCACAGCAGCACAGTATTATATTCTGACTGATAAAAAGGCTTAGAGGACAATGTAGCTATAAGAAATTAATTTTATCATACAAATAAGGCTTGTTTCAGTGAGACTGGGGCCTTTGGACACATAGTACTTTTACTGTATGTCACATTAGTGTAAGTAATGGCTTATTTCTCAGAAACACGATTTACTAAAACAACCCATAAAATGACTTTCAGTTAGACACAAAATGAAACAATCCAAGCTGAAACTCACAAAGCATGAAAGAACAAATTTGTCTTGGCAAAATATTGCAAATTGAGAGGTGATCAAGCATGACATAATGAAAATCTCAATCTGGACCTGTTCATTTCCAAAACCTTTTTCTGTTCTCTGGGGCTGCGAGGCAAGCTGTCAGCACAGTGACACACAAGTGTTCTGAATGCAAAAAACTTTACTGCTTGTTTGTTTTTCTGCTCCATCAACTTGGTTTCCATAGAGGTATGTCAAATACAAAGAGAGTGACACAAAATGAGCACTGCTGCTCTTCCTTGCGTTTCCAAAGCTGATATGCAACCTAGTCAGCTCTCTTTGATCACGACTGCATCACCTAGCTTGAACATAATTTTCTATTGACCTCTCATGGGAATATATAGAATCTCTAAGGAGCAGCAGGGTTATCCACTCATGGACTCTGGGCAGGACTGACAGGAGTCAGCCATAAAGAGCCCTCTCTCCAACCTAACAGTGCATGAAACACAGAAGTCTCTTTGGTCCACTGGTCCTCCCCTGGGCTGGAATGAATGGCGAACATCACAAACAGTAGGATATATGTATGTGTGTGCGGGCTGTGGGTGTGTCTGAGGAGCAGAGCGGTAATATCTCCTGCACAGCATCTGTCCAGTTGCCAGGAGACCCTCATCCCCTTCATGAGCTGTGGAGCGAGACATCACAAAGTATGAAACAATGTGGAACCAAGCCGCAATTGGCTGGCAAATGACCCCCAGTGTTGTATCACAAGCGTTACAGCAGAACTGACTGCCAAATCCTGTCATCATGGGAACAAGGTCTCAGAGCTTCACAGGAGGATAAGCAAAAACAGTCATGTGCTTTTCTCTGTGCTGCAGTTGCATGCATCTTCGGTTACTTACTGCCAGCTTTTTCTATAGTTTTGAGCCATTGCTGGTGCCGTATCTCCTATCCTATCAGCATTTAAAGTTTTTTGTGCGTGTGAGTCCACCTCTTTTTTGTGCTCGCAAGTGACTTTGATTTAGCACTTTCAAAAAAACAACAAAAATAAAAAGGTTAAAGTGGAATTTGCTTCACACTGTTTTTCTGTCCTCGTGTTCACATCCATTCTCATTTTTTTTTATATATTTAAATGAGTAATTGCAACCAGATAGAGATACGATTTACACTACTACTATTACTAAAATACTGGGGAGAGAAAAAAAACTGAGTTATTAATTTTAATGGGTGCATAATCTTGTTTGAGTTTAGCTTTCGTTTACATTTGCAATGTAATTTGCTTTACTGGTATTTACATTACATTCTCTAGAGCAGTCACTAAAGATATACACCATAGCATAATTACTGCCAAGAAGTCACCTAGTCCATCTCACATCTGAAAGGTCATGAGTTTAATCACTGAAACCTATGTGTCCTTTTCAGCATGTCCTCCAGCCATGTATTAGTGTGGTAGAATAGACCAGGCGGTGTATATTCACCCACCTATAAAATCCTAAGTGTAGGGATTTCAGCACAACAAAGTCAAAGCAAGCAAAATGACATGGACAAATAAGTACCAAATAAATGAGCAGTTAAGCTAAACACATGGACAAGTCAAGCTCAAAAATATGGGTGAGCATCAGTCCTGTTTTTTTTAAATGGCAGATTGCCTGTGCCAGCCATCTGTTTCTTTGATGCCCATAGTACAGTATCCTCCTGAATGCCTGTTTCTTTAGCCTTGGGCTGAATGCTGTCTCAAGGTAGAAGGCTCATGCAGGGTGTAAATTATCCCTGCAACCATGATGAGGACACCACTATAAAACTACACTCTCTCCAGCATATGGAGGGATAGCATAAGGAATTATGGCATATTGGGCAGAATAGTCAGCGTCTGTTTGTCATTTAGTTTCCAGAACATACCTGGAAAACTATTCAGTATTCAAATATGCAAATGAAGTCATATTTTGTTTTTATGTATACGTATGTTTTTGTTTTCTTATAATCGGTGTTACTTATACAGACTAAGTCATATTTTGTTTTGCTGCACATTTGAAATAAATTAAACTAAATATTTCTTCACCAAACCTGGTACAATGTAAGTTAAGTGTTGTGTGGTGACTTTTGTTGCTGAGCAACAAGGTGACAGACTAATCATTTTGTTTGTGGAGTATACCTGGAAAACCATTCAGCATTTTTTGCCACCAAACTTGTCACAATTGCTATCACTTTCTATATATGTTTGAATGGTACATTTTACTGACCTGTCTATTGTCTGTCTGACGTGTATGTACAATTTTTAAAATTAATATCAGTCTACCTGTAGGAATTCAGTATAACAGTCATTCAGTGTAAGGTTAAATAATATCAATTCAACATTGACATGAAAAAAATCTGTTAACAAGCAGTGCCAGGCACAACAAACCCCACCCCTCACATGTACTGTAGCTTATTTTAGCATGGATCCAGCTGATGTCATCATGTCTATACATGTACTGATGTCAGCATACTAATTAATTTAATTTGAATCAAATTGAAACAAAATTGATGGTTTTATAAACATTTGAAATTTCACCTATTGTAAGTAAATGGGAGAGGGGGATTCATAAAGCTTTATACTTAAAATTTTGACCTACTTTTCCCAAAATATAATCACATCTATACTGTGTCACTGGCAATCTATAAACCCAATTGGGTATAAATTCAACCAACAGTTTTTATAGCAGCTACAATCTTAACAATCCAACAAACCAATCAAATCAAAACCAATACCCCTTCCCTCCCAGAAGCCTTCAGGGGCCAGAATAACAAGACACACAAAAAAAAAAAAGGTTCCCATCTGGAATCAACCAAGTCCATGGATAGGAACCTTACCCTGCATAATTACCATAATTGTTAGGAATTATTACAATATGTGTCAGCTCCAACAACTTAACTATAACCGATGCATTAGCTTTTCATTTCTTAAACAACCACCAGTTTGTTAGAGAATGTAAAGACTGGTCAAAGTCAGGATTCATGAGGGTCAAATTGTGAAAAGTGGTACAGGGAACATGAGATGTGATTTTCATATATGGAATGGCCTCCACAGAGTGCACACCTGACAATCTTTGGAATGTGCTGGAAGAGATTTTCCCATCTCTCCAATCATCAATACAAGAACATGGAAGAAAATTAATGTAACTATGGATGGAGAAAAACGCTGCGGCATCTATTATTGAGACTTAGCTAAAATGTATGACTTTGTCTTTGCCAAGAATAAAACAACACAATATATTTCAACTGTGAAATTTGCAAATTTTGCAATCAGTGAAAATATGGAAACATTATCATTATATGTATGTACCAGTTAAGACCATCAAGAGTAAAGGAGGAAGCCATTTTGGTATTACATAAAGTGGGCAGGTCACTGAAAAGAGAAATGAACTATGTCTAGAAGAATATGTTGTATGGCTCCACCACAATCTGCAAAGACAAGGGCAGACATTGCAGCATTGTTAGCATGTAGTTCTGTAATTATACCTAGATGTGCATTTATTGTATGGTTTACATTCTGTATCATATATAACACCCAATGTCTTTTGATACTTAGTTCAAGGATAAAATAAAGCATTACTGATTAGCATTTTTGACTCTAGTTGGCCTCTGTCATTAGTGCTCTAAGTCAATAAAACTGAGCCAACATCAGTTACAAGTACCTCTTTCTGATGTTGTAGAGGCAGGTGGATGTGTCTCCTCTGATGGCTCTTGGTAAATGCTTTGAAGAAGAGTGGATTGGATCAGTCATAAGGGTACTAATAAGAGTGTGTTATCAGAACCAAAGTGAGATTTTTCAGGTTATGATTGTGCTGTATAGTCACAACAATATGGTAGGACACTGGTAACTCCTGACACCAGTTAATTCAAGTGGGACTTAAACCTGAACTAACACATCACATTCCTCAACTGCTAACAATTATAATTATGAGCAACTCTACAACTACTTGATTTCTTCTCTAAAAATAACAAAGATTGGTGGAAAATTTACAGTCCTATTGGATTTTAATCAGCAAAAATAGGCTGCTTAGTTTTTTTTATTGCAGGTCTTTGTCATTTCTGTTGTTTTTAGTGGTACGATTTGATGTTTGTCACTCTTTATCAAATTAAATGCCAGAATGCCTGAAGTTGTTTATTAAATTCTGCAAAAGAAGAGGTTGATTTAAATGTAAAAGTTGATATAACACTCTTATTTTGATTTTCTTTGCATCATTTGTACTTAAAACTGTTTACATTTAAAGTGCCTACAACAAGGTAAATACACCGCAGCACTGCTTTGAAAAATACATTATTGTTTACTTGAAAACCAACAATTTGCATCAAACTAAGGAATTTTTCCTCATTTAAGTCTTATTATTTACTACACAGACTGGACCATCAACCCATCAGTTATTCATCACAAACAACAAAAGATGAATAGAACATTAAAATTGGAAGTGCAAAATATTAATTTTAAGATCAAAATTGAATTGTGAGATCACTGTATAAAGTTAACACAGACTTGCTTTAAAATTGTCCAGTACATGTTCCAATTATTATTTGTTTCAATCACATCCCTTCATGTTCAGCCTCTCAATTTTTTTGCCGTGAGGAATTCAGACGAGGCTGTTCTTGAACTGTGGCTCAGCCATAAATAAAGATTCCATCCTTTTGAGCTGTGAGTGAGTCTGTGAATTGCAGAGAGGCCTGTCCATTAAATGTGTGGGAAGATCAGCTGGCATTTGCATAGAAGAATATTAATAGGGGCCACGGTTAACTTCACAGGATTTTGTTCATTTGAAAATTGGCTCATCCACTGAGGTGCTTTTGAAAATGACTGCCAAGCCTCCAATAATTAGGTGGTGGTAAATATTTCATGATGGAGCGATTTTAACTGTCTTAAAATCTTTGTCAACATCCTTACCCCAGAATAATGATGTTTTGTGGGCAATAAGTAATGATGTCTAACAGTGCAACAGGGACATTTTTCCTTTTCAACATCAACTTATATAGAGACAGGACTGTTTTATTATCAAGGAAGATATCCTAGCCTGGGATTTTCTAGGGATGCCAATTGATGTCTAGCTCCAGTACTGGCTGTCATATGAAGCGTAAACAACAGATGTGTGAAATAAATTGAGCATGTGATGCATGTAAGCGTGGGCATAAAACTGCCCATCTTGCCGTATTTGTGTTAACATCTCCAACGGAGGCATCAACCCAAGTTCTTTTGGATATGTGCACCACCTGACAGCTTGACAAGGCTCTGGGCCAGTAACCAAAGTTGATTTAGAGTTTGATTCACTTTGTGTGCTATTTTTCTAATTTAATGTCAGCCTCTGAGTAAATTTGCCAATATTCATACTTCCTCCTTGTATGATCACCTTTGCTGATGGCAGCAGGAAGAGGAGCAGCTAACACTTTACTTCCTGTCCCATTCCAATGAGTGATGTTAGATTGATCTAAATGAACATGTACTTGGAAATCTCAAGCTATAGCAGTAGATATGCTAATGACAAAATATAGCCATAACACACAACTTGTCCTTATGGTCTGTTTAGGTATTCACAGCATAATGCAAATGAAGGTGGCTGCCTGTGTGGAGCACCCATCCAATTACTGTCTGAGATGCTAAAGGCTATCACATGATGGACAGCTGAGGAGTCTGGCAGTAAAGGATCTGAGGATTGGAGAGGGATCTACTGTGGAGAGTCAGGGAAATTGATTTCGATGCTGTAGCAGAAAGAGTCAGGTGTAGTTGAAGCATGTTGAATTATCATCAAACAGGAAAAGTCACTGGTGATGAACAAATCAGTGGCACACCCGCCTCTGGGTGTGCTCACCACGTGTGGTAGGAATCACAGAGGAGGTTTGATATTTTTGCTTTGGGAAATAACATGGACAAGTATTCCCGCTTTGCTCCTGTTCTTTTTTAGGGGAGAAAAAACAGCTCCACTAAGGGCCTTCTTTTCCAGGACATTTTCAAAGAGGAGACAGTTGGTGGCTGTTGGCACTGCCGTGCTGTGTTGCCCATTCCAAAATATGGCGGAAATATTCATCGAGAGCCTGTTGCGAGTTTCCAACAAAACCCACTACCAACATCAAACAGTTTTCTTGGAAAGGCATCACAGAAATTCAGGCAATCGCAGTGGATAATTTTAGATGCTAAAAATATGAATTAGATGGAGGAAGGTCCCTAAATGTTCTGCATGAAGACAAAATAATAAGGACACACAATGTCAATGATGCAAAGACACAAGCGCTGCCAGTGTCCCTGAATTGTAGTACAGTTTCAGATTCTTGCTTAAATTCCTTCTGGTGTCAAATATTGTAGGAATTTAGAGGTTGAGAAATGACAAAAGAACAATTTGACACAAATACACTGATGTGTGACTTAGAATGCATGAGTACTTACACACAACACTTCAATACTATGCATTCAAGCTGCAGCATATAGTGCTTTTTCTTCTGAACAAGGAATTTTCTGCGCTTTCAAACTACAAAAGGCATCAACCAAATAACCAAACATGTCATGTAACAGTATCAAACATAGTTTCATCTCATTATTTGTTTGGTTGTCTGGTTTTGTGTGGGGAAAAATGCACAAAAATGAAAGCAATGTTCTGAAGGACAGTGGATGGTGCAGCTTCACCAAGTGCATAAAGGCCTTCAGATACTTAATACATTTCAAAACAATCACCTGTGATACGTCCAGGGCTTTGAACCGGTTCAAGGAACGAAAACGAAAACCGGGAACTTTTTGTTTTTTTCACGGAACAGAAACGAAACCGGAAACTTTATTATTTTTTATGTTCTGGAACAGGAACGGAACAGAAAATATAATGGTAACCGGTTAATACCGGTTTTTATTTCGTTCCTCAAAGTTTTCCTTTTTTTAAAAAAAAGGAGGGAGGGGGGTATTTTCTTGCGCACGTTACCATGACGACTGGGGTTCACTTCCTGTGTGACATCAGA
>JAPSES010000120.1:4028487-4058738 GCA_029822895.1 Maxillicosta whitleyi | reverse complement strand
GGGGGTCAGTCAGTGTGAATGCACGACACTGATGATGGGGATACCATAGAGATTCATGTCAAAAATCCTGAACTATCCCTTTAAGAATCTTAAAATGCTGTCCAAACAAAATGAGGGACTAATATTTATGGTGGGGGGGATGTTGCACTTGGCGGAGGTCTGTGCTCTCCGAGTGCTTTTCTAGTCTATGTAATGTTTTATTATGTTGGTTGTTTGTCCAGAACAACAGACAGAAATGAGCTCCTCTGCTAAATCTGGTGCATTCATCTTGTTCTTTGCAACTAATGCCTATACACACTGTCCTGTAACTAAGTAAATAAATACAAATGCAAAGTGGCAATGACAGGCAGTTAGCAAATATAAATACAAATAGTACAGTAATACACCCAATTCAGACAGAAAGCCAAAAGCCTGATGTATGTGCAGGGCACAGGTCACTGCACAGGTAAAGGCAGGGAAATCTAAGTTTAATATTCCAAGCAACTTTTAAACACAAACTTTATAAAGTATGTCATCCAGACACTGTTGGAGAAAAACAGGACTCACAGAACTCTCGAGGCAGTTTACCTGAATCAGAAAGCCTGATGCACCGTGTGTTCTTAAAGTAACTTGTGAAAATAGAATGAGATGTGATTACCATTTTATAACCTCTTTTGGCATTGATCTCACACTGTAGAGTACACGGAAAGCTTGCATGCATTTATAATGAGCTGTTCTGAAGTGATTGCAGGAATGATGAGAAATAGTGCTCACTAAACAATTTCAGATGAAAATTGGCATACAGGTAATTTACTCAAGGTTAACGCATAACGTGACACAGAAAAGCTCAGAAAACAAATGATTATTGAGCGAACACAATGAAAAAAACACATATTGAAGGCTCATTTTTGTCATTTAATGTATTCCGGGCCATATGTTGTCCAAGTTGAATGCCAAAATGAGTTATAGACAAATCAGGTCTGAAGGGAGTTCAGAAATGCCAAGTGTGAGCAAAGTGATAAATAAAAAATTTATAGAAAATAGGCAATGAAATATGCATAATGTAATGTTAAAACGTCAAAACAGATCATGTGCTGAAGTTCAGTGCTCTGAAACTCAACCATGCAGTATCCGTTCCATTAAGAGCATCTACAGTTCCCTTTTACATCTGTCTGTGGTTGTTATTACCTGCGTTTGGTTAAACTACAACACACAGATTGCTTACACTAAGAAATTCCACACTCACTAGGTTTATTTCATATTATTTCATATTGTCCAAGTTACCAGTGTATTGTAATAATTTAATTACTTTGGCTGATGTGTTACTAAATGTACCGTTTGTATTGTACTCATTTGTGTTTGAGTATTTAAATTTTTGTTTTAAAAGTTTATAACCTCATGCTACCTTTTAGGGTGACAATTCAATGTCTGTCCAAAGAAAGGAGATGAAAAATTATTATTAGGCTAACTGTAGTGCATTTATAGCAACGTGAATTAATGAATTAATACAATATACCTTTAAATAAAACAATGAAATAATAAATAAATTGTGTAGCACTTTCACCAAATTTTAGTAAAATTAATCGTAACACACTTTCATCACAGAACATTAAAATTGGAAGTAAAAACACACCATTGTAAAAATGTTTATTTAATTTAGTTGTTGGTACAGTGAGGGTACACACCGTACGGTAGTGTGTCCTGGAAAAGAAACAGAAAGGCATTAATCTATGAACCATTTACAGATTATATCATGTAACATAAAAGTTGAAAATGGAAAACTTCCTCGTTTTGCTCTCAAGGCATGGGCACCGCCATCAATTATGGCCCCATGAAAGCATAATTTATCAATTTATCAACACTGTCACTTACGCTAGCGTAAAAATGAAACAGAAACTTGTCATTGTTTCAATGTCCCCCCCCCCCCCCGGCTTCTATTCCTCTCATGTGTCTCACAACGCGTCTTACACAACATTTTCTCAACTTCAACCTGTATCCACTGAGCTCCCTCCACTGCTCTATGGGACCCCCACAAACACTGCGCCCCATGATATTTGTTATGTTTCCCCCGCCTTGTCAATGCCCCAGTCTGGGAGGGAGGCCCCATGTAGGAAGTGTGTAGAGGAAGTTTTAGTGTTGGACTGGGGAAACATATTTATTTTAAATATTTAACATTTTTGGGGTTTTTTTTTTTACATTGTTTGGGTGTGCACATATTTATCAAACTCTTTATACACTTTGGTAATGGGTTTATGTATATACTTATTGTACATTTTATAGGTGTGTTAAGATGTAAACCTGGTAATGGAAGCTGCCAGTTAGGTACGACATTCACCTGCAGGTGTAATGCCCACTGTTTGTTTGAAGTGTAGGTGGGTATATGGTAGTATTTTGAGAACACTGGTGGAGTGTATAGTGAACATGGCGCTTCAATAATAAAAATACAAATAACTGATGCACATCAAGATCTTACTGACCCTGGATCTTCTCATTTGTTTACCTGGGTCACTCGAGAAAGTTTACAAAAAAAAGATAAACTGCTTTCTGTGTGGGGACTAATGTGTCCTAATGTGTTATTCGTATTCTACATTGTTAGATAGACAGTGGTCAAATATTGGAATTTCTCAACCTCTTGCATGCCATAAATTTGTTTCCACCCATGCTTCCTCCAACAATATCCTCTCTTCAATTTGTATGCAGACCACCAAGCCCACACATTTGTATCTTTCAAATATAGGTGTGGATGGACAATAACAAATCCTGGTGTGTAATATTATTTTATGTTCCACTGATCTTCCACAGCAGCATACGCTACTGACCGATGTATGAGCAGATGAATCATGCATTCTGAGCTGTTACAATCCCTCTTGGTTATTTTTACTAACATCTGCTGCAAAGACTCAAGGTTAAATTTGCCTGTAGGGTAAACGTAATTGTTGAGAGCATATGTTGTTTATGAGCTAAGCCAGGGCTTTAACACAAAAACTGCCTTTTACTGGAAATAAAGATAGCTAAGGATTCTTAGACATTTGAGAAGAAATGGTTAATCAGTAAAAGTAATTGCTTGTGCTCATTCAATATGCCCTTTGCTGTTTAGTAAACTGTGGAAAATTCAGAGCTGAGATAAACAACTTGCTTTTGGCAGAATTGCGGTATTAGAAGTTTTATAGTTAGTAATTTGACTTATCTTTACTTTACTGAATAGCATGTGATTCAGTTACTTTATAGTGTGAGGTGGGCAGCAGCTGTTTTGAATGCCACGATTACATTTTGTCTCCTCAGGGGCAGAAATCAAATCGTATCAGAGGGCTCATAGGCAGGCTTTGACTTCCGACTAGTGACAGATAACTAAAAACAGACTGTCCTCGGGGATGGCGACCATCATTGTAATGTATGCCAATTTGACTTTTCGTTCCTCTGCCAAGGACAGAATGCCACCTGCTGAGGGATCTGATTTTATGTGCATGTTTATGGACATCTTGACTCCAGAGACGGCACTTGAGCGATAGCTCACCACTCCACAAGGAGAAACCTGCCCTACCCACTGCCACACCTCTCCACTCATTCATCATAATGACATGGAGAGGGAAGAATATCTCCATATCCCCACATCCCCTCTGCTTACATGGAGGGGACATCATGTCGACAGACCACTGACAAGAGTGAAGAACTGAGGACTGAGCAGGATAGGGGAATGCTGGAAGAAAAAAATAAGTCACAGAGAATTAAAATACGGAACATTTTAGAGCTACTTTTAATGTCTTTATTTCCAGCAGATTTCCATTTGGGTCAAATACGCAATAGGATTCTGACTTTCATCCGTCCATCCATCTTCTGCCGTTTATTCTGGGTTGGGTCGCGGGGGCAGCTGCCTCAGCAGGGAGTCCCAGACTTCCCTCTCCCCATCCACTTCGTCCAGCTCATCCGGTGGGATCCTGAGGCGTTCCCAGGCCAGCCGAGAGACATGGCCTCTCCAGCATGTCCTGGGTCTTCCCCAGGCCCCCTGCTGGTGGGACGTGCCCAGAACACCTCACCAGGGAGGTGTCCAGGAGGCATCCTGACCAGATGCCCAGGCCACCTCATCTGGCTCCTCTCAACGCGAAGGAGCAGCGGTTCTACTCTGAGCCCCTCCCGGATGACCAAACTTCTCACCCTATCTGTAAGGGAGAGCCCAGACACCCTGCAGAGAAAGCTCATTTCGGCCGCTTGTATTCGCGATCTCATTCTTTCAGTATGACTTTTATGTGTATGCAAAATACATTTTCTCAAATATGTTAGGGTCTAATTAGGATATTGTTTTCAGTGAATGTGAATTAGATTTTAAGAGTGGGTCTCTTGCCTGTAGATAACTTCAGCGTGTTAATACAAAGTAGGATAATAGTCACATTACACAGATTACCACTGTGACCCTGTGACCCTCTTTCGTGTCTGCACTTAATGGTCTTTATTGAGCCCGACACAGCAACCCTGCACTTCACCATGTCTACACCCACTATGATGCTATCATCGAAGTGTGGAGCCTGTGCACCATTTATACACTTTCAATGGCTTTCCTCTTCCTCAATACTCCCCCGATCATTTGAAATTCAATTATGCTAATCACAGCTAAGGTTGGGGGATATACAGGCACTCTGCTCTCATTTTTGCACTGCTTCATCTATGCGCCTTTGAGAATAATTATTCTTAAAAGCATATCATTTGGACCCCTTTAGGCAAAGGGTGTAATTTGTGCACTTCAGAGTGGGTTGGATTGGATGCACTTAGAAATGTTGACTGGTCAAAGGTTATGGAAGCTGAATAGGGACGATTGTAGCAGAATTCTCTGCTTTACATTGTTGTGAATACTGTTGTAAATGACTTTTTACAGCTTAGAAGACATGTAATTCCAGTGGCTGATGTGAAATTAACTGCAAGCGTTCCAGCAGTATTCAACAAACTGTTTTAAATGAACATGCGTATGACATAATAAACTGTGTAATTTCTGAGAAAGAGCTGGAGTTAGAGTGACTTTGAGTACTGTACTGTCATTACTGTGCTGTGTCTATTCTATATGAAATGGGAAATCAAGACAGTAAATCTGAACTGAAGAGTCAGAGCAGTGACTAATACTGTCAAAGTGCAGTTCCTTTAGTTTCACGCTGACACTATTTTCCTTCAAATGGATTGAAGTATCCACAACATATTCTAAAGTCTGTGTTTTATAACATTTAGAGATGCGTCCAGAAAGTACTGATGAAAGACTGAACAGTAATGGCCTATAGCTGAGAAAGATCCTTTTTTTTAATCATATTATTTTGTTGCCAACTAACAGGCAAAACTCCCAAGTAACATAACTTGACTGAAGTCAATTGTACGTATCCTAATATAGATCATAATTGCTAAGATTTCCTTCTGGAGAATCCATACCAGCTTCTTTGTCTGATACTAAAGTAGGCTATCTATATCTAGGGGCGCTCATGGCTCAGTAGATAGAGTGGGTCCAATAATCAAAGGGTTGGCAGTTCGAATCCTGCTCTATCCTAGTCAGTCCGTTGTGTTCGTGCAAGACAAGACGCTTCACCCCCCCTTGCCTTTAGTGTCACTCACACTGGTGTATGTGTAACCGGTGGCGTCTATCTCTGCGTTGTGTTTATATGACGAGACCCGCACATACAACTTGAGATTGGAGATAGCCTCCATTTATTTTCAGCTCCTGATGATGAACAAACATAAAAATAACCCTCTGGTCAGCAAAACACATAAACCGTGACCCTACACAGACCAAATGACACATGTACAAAATGGATTTCATTTCAATACATTGTAACTAATAACTAGGGCCCAACCTGTCAGGCTGAAAACACAATGAACAGATTTTTTACATAATTATAACGACAACAACAACAATCAATGCATGATGCCATCTGCATACCCACATTGCCACAAAATAATTGACCCTCTTACATATGAATGCATATGAATGTTTGGTGGTGGGCAAAGGGGCTGTAGGTGTGAATTGGCAGCCATGCTTTCATCAGTCAGCCCCAGGTCAGCTGTGGCTACAAACATAGTTTACCACCAGAGGGGGAATGTGAGAGCAAATTAATAATGGATCAATAATGTGCAAAGTGCTTTGGGTGACTTGAAAAGTACTATAAAAATATAATCTATTATTATTACTATTATTATTATTATTATCATTATTATATTAGCATTATTGGAAAAACAGTCTTTTTAACATAATATTTGAGCATTGTCCTCTGCTATAGTATTATCTTAAGTGGTAGTAGGTCAAAGATAAATAGATTAAAAATACTGATACTGGTTTTTGTTGAATGAATGTCAGAATGTTCCACCCACACTGCTGCGCCCAGTATCTGTACTTCTGCTAATTGGTCTTTTACATCTTATTACCCATAAATACAGTATGTGTTAGGAAGTTATTTCTATTTTTTTTTTAGTTACATTCAAGTCTTATAAATTATATAGTGTGCAAAAATGGATTTCACTTTGAGCATTTTGTAAACATGCTGAAGAATGTGTAACTCAGTGACTCCTCTCTCATCATTAGTCCTGTTCTTACGTACATGACACTGTGAAATTCACCAAAGCTTCTTACAATGCAATGGTTGTTTCTGTAAAGTCCAGAGCCAGCAAACTAATAATACCATCTGGCCATGTCGACACAAGCGTAGTTGAATCACTCAAAAACCAGACACGAACCGTAAATTGAACATGTTGTTTCAGGAGGTCAACCACATTGTGAGCCACAGCACCTCAGTGATTTTTGGGCAGTTTTTTTTTTCTTTCTTTCTGGGAAAGAAGCCCAAGCTGGCTTTCACATTCAAATTCTCTTGTGCGTAAAAAGTCAGAAAGGGCTGTTATAAACATCTGGTACTGGAAATGTATTAGCAGACTTTGGCCCTTTTCATACATTCAGTTTCCTGTAACTGAAGTGAACAACATTTTTCTGGGACGTTTGGTTTTCGTATTTACACAAAACAAATGTTAAAACTAAATATTTTTTGCACTTACCTAAATTGTTTTCTGAAAAGGCTTGCAAAATTTTACAGATGACCTGATATTTTCACTACAGGTTTACAGCCTGGTAAGACTAATTTCTAAAACCATGAGACCAGAACTTTCATTTTCCAGAGGGAAAAAAAAAAAGCTTAGTTTCTTCTTTAAACATAGTGGTCACTTAAGTTGATTTGCATTAATGTCACTTATTTACTTTACAGAAGCGTGCATTTGTTCTTGCTCCAGTTGGTCGCTGTGACTGATATTGTTTTGGAATATCCACATAGCGGGTAGGAAAACTGAATTGCTTAATGTACTGTAGAGAACAAAATGTTTTGTAAATGTATTATTTGGCTTGATGAGACTGCCTCAGGCAGTTGTATACCTCAAATGTTTGGTCGAGCTGAGGCTGACTTTCATCACACTAACTCTATTATCAGCACAGCAATTTTCTTTTGTACACTTAACATAATAACTTGGCATTTACAGGGAAAAAGAGCAGCTGTAATGGTGTCTATTATTTATCATTATATTCCTGAAAGTGGGTCCACTTCATAAAACCCTACATACAGTTCACAGACCAGCCTGTGTAAATTGCACATTAGTTGTGGAAAAAGATGTCTGTAAATTCATAAATCTTCCCTAAACACGCTGACATTTAATAACACAAATGATACAATAACTTGAGGGAAAGAGAGTGGAAAAGAGAGAACAGGACAGGGAGTAAGGTACAATTGGGGAGCATGAACAGTGGGGCTGAGATATGATAGCCATTACAGAGATGGCAGCTTTGGCCAGGTCGAGGACATGGAGGTCATTCACAGTGGGACTTGGCCACACATACAATCTCACCTGCCAAGCACCAAAGGCAACTTCAAAAGCTGGCCTGCAAAAGGCAAAAGGAGGCCTGTCCTTGGCTGCAGAGCATTCAACAATGTCCTCTTTACAATAGAAAGATACATAAAACTCAGCTATGATATCTATTCAGATTGGCTAAACCTAACAGAAAAGCATGTTGTCCACTCCAGAAAAGCCTGAAATGTAAGATCAAAGTGATGTGTCACATACAGTCCCAAAGAGTTGTTGAATGCCAGCTGGTTCTGACATATCTAATTGTACCTTACTCCTTCACAGCACAGTGAGTGGTTTATAATCAAGTAAATGCAAAAACACATAGATCGGATTGGACTGTTTTTGGGTTCCTTTTTTTTTAATTAATGGCCTATGATGGTCTGGCAGATGCAGTGATATTATGGAAGAAAAGTCTTCGCTAATGACTTCTTCTCCTACTCTGTCTTGTCATACTGCATTTTTACAATGCCAGTTTAGAATGAGAATGTGACTTAACTTATTGACTGGCACTGAACTCATTATAAACAGAGCAGTTTTGAATCATCCATGGCCCAGTGGAGTGTTAAACATGTGGTCTGCAATTAAGAGAGGATAATAAATGTGGTATTAAAACTCTGGGCCATATTCTGTCAGCCCCTGATAAATAAAATGTTTAGATTGACTGTGGGGGGATGCTTAGTAGCTACGCTTTCAACGAAAGCATAAGCAGGCAATTTCAACAAGAGAAATGTCACTGCCTGTGAGTGACAGAGGCATGCGCTAATATGATTCTAATGCAACACAGAGGCACAGAGAAAAAATAACTAGATGGAATAAATTCATTCTAGGAAATGCTGATAGAAATAAATCTACATCTGAAATGTCAAACAAGATATTGAAAGAAGATGGAAGGTCAAAGGCAGCATGACTTTTTCAGCTACTTCAAGGCACCTTGAGTACAGTAGCCGTTAATGTATTCCAAACACTGAGACAGTTTCTTAGAGACCAGCTGTCCCTGGCTGCAACTCAACCGCCAATCATCTTTCAGAGACAGACTCATTCCAAAGTTGAGCCCAAGGCAGAGTTGAAGAAGAGTACAAACATGAAGGAGAACCCATCTGGGAAAGGGGCAGGTTGAAGGGAAAAAAAAAAAAAAGAAATAAAATGTGGAGTCCTGGAAGTGAAAGATAGCCCCTGGTGGAGTTAAAGCAGTACCTTTGATTTGATTTATTTGATGACCTTAAAGTTAGAACAAATGAAAACATGAGGAATGTCATGCGAATGTCAAGAGACACACTAATCAATGAGGAAATCAAGCTTCGGCAGGATAATAAAAACAAATAAACAAAGATCTAAATTTATGACCTTACAGGCAATAAACACTGTCACACACACACAGTATTTACAGTGGATTTTTAATTCAGAGATTTTCTAAGATGCTCTTTGACCTCTTAATTTTAAAACTGTCAGCGTCTGTTTATCGTTCTAACCCTCGATAATATACTGTGGATATATTTGTGTTGCTCGTGAAGCATTTTGCAGCTCAGTTAGCAGAGCAGCTGGTGGAGCTCTTTCCTCCATTTCCTGTCACTGATTTTTCCTTCTTTTCCACAAAAGCAGAAAGGAGAGGTGTCAGCTTGTTTTGAACAAAGGGCTGCATCTCCCATGGGCTCCACTCCTGCATTTGTCTTGCCTTGTGAAACTGATATGATACTGACCCTCACAGTCTCATTCTCAGTGCAGCAAAAGTGGAATAGAGAAGGAGGGGCGGTGTCAGGGTGGGGAAATTGTCCTTGAAACAAGTAACAATAGCTTCAAGTGGATTGTGACACATGTCTCCAGGGTCTGACAATATTAATCTATCTGCCAATCACCACAGGCACCCAGTCCACTTCGATACCCCCAGAGTGTGTATTAATTAAGATGCTGTCACACTAAACGAAAGAGTATTTGGTGCATAACAAGACAGCATCTCTAAAGTCATTATCCTGGACGCTACGTGGGCTAACAGAATGCTTTTATGTTGTTACTCAAGTGACATTTTTTTACAGCATTTTTCCCTGTGACATTTCTATGTGGGGTAGTTTTATGAAATCATGCACCGTGAATTTACCTGTCAACACCGGTATTTCTGCGACTGTATATCAGATATGATGCAAAACGATGAACGCGATTAATAGGTTATAGCTAATTCATCACTTTAACATTGTCTACGGATAATAAAACATAAGGCTGATGATGTTCTGTACAGTTGTAGCTGTCAACATAAACAGGATACTTTTTATTTTGCTCTTAGTGTTTTGAAGATGTCAGTCTTTTAAAGCATGCCATGAATATTAACTTTCACTCGCAAAAACTCAGTAAATAATTTACTAAAAAAGAATTAAGAGTAGAATAATGGATCAAAGGTGTATAGATCTAAATAATACAGAGATTTATCTACAAAGACAAGGGTGATTATTTCTTAGTTGTGGTCTTTTCTTGTCATTTGTTTTCTATGTGAATTTTCCCTTGAAACTAGGTTTATTTTGGTATGTGGCACTTTACCAGCTATACCCAATAATAAAAAATAAATTTAGACATATTTCAAAAGTAGGACCAAAATTGGGACAAGAGAAGCTACCAAGATTTCAGTGCATTTGATTTGGAAATGATCTTGAAATGATCTTATATACCGCTATAAATAAAGGCACTGTGTTAATTTGTTGATCCTAGTGGTTTTTCTAATTTAGACATGGGAATTTTTCATGAATCTCCATTTCATTCCAGGTTTCATGTGTAACATATCATGTCCACTGGCGTTACATGCAGTACCTGCCCATTTAAACACAAATAAATTGCAAATGATTTTGCAACATCATTTTTGTGAAACACTCTGCTTTGTGTACTTACTTTAATTCCCAAAATGTACCTGTGAGAGAATAAAAAACTATTTGAAAAAGTTGCACATAATTTTCGTGTCCTTTCTATCATGTTACATGCAGACTTTTGCATTCAAGCGAAAATGTGTTGTATCTGAAAAATAGTTTCTATTTTATCTCAATAAATATATATTTTAAAATAGATCCAAAGTGCTTCCAAACTTGCTTCATAACATTAGTCTATATCTGCTTTGAACTGTTAATCCTGTTTTTAGGACCAGTTTCATAGAACCCATAAAAACCATCTCAGTCTCCTTCATCTACTGTTTACTCGACTGTTGTTAATTCTGCAAAAGCCCTCTGAGGCAACCTTGTTGTGATATAGGGCTCTACAAATAAAACTGAACTGAACTGAACAAAAATACAGAACTAGTGGTGCTTTTTCAATGAATGCATAGGTGAAACAAGTCAAGCTGAACATTTCACTCATATCACAGTCCTAATCTAAGGGGAATGGAAGTAAGGAACATTCTGTGTGCCAGATGACCGTGTTTCCACAACTCCGCTATATAAAGAATGTGGTAATGTGACTCAATGACAGGGACTTGGCAAAAAATGAGGCTACCTTCCTCAAGGGTCCCTGTCTGTTTCCAACGATAATTGAAAATAATGTAAAAATAGTCATGTGCTGCGGACATGGGTTAACTCTCTGAGGACAAGGTCAAACCCTCTCCTTTTACTTTAATTTCCTCATGATTAATTACACACCCGGACTTGGTTGGGAAGCATGTTTTACAAGTTCTAAAAGATGTACTACACGGATTTCTTAAGCTAATTTGATTAAGCAATGCTGGGAGACTGGTTCTGTGAGTAGGCTAAAGATGTATGAATGCAAATATGGACTACATGTGTGTTTACCTTATTAGTATGTTGCACTTATGATGCTCTTTTCAAGTCTTCCCACCTCCTTCTAGATAAATAGCAAAGATAGCTTTAAATATGATCATCTCGATGCAGATCATTCCCCAGAGAAAGATAATAGGCGGACATACTCAGACTATGAAATCAAAATGTTCACACTGATCAGATGTCAGACTTCAAGTATATCATATGCAAGGTTTGGTTGCTATGGACACCGCTGCTGGTACGAACAGCCCCAGTGACATATATCAGTTCTAGACCGGCGCACATCTCCATGCCATATAATTGCTCTGACTATCTAACAAATAGTTTGGGTTTTTTTTCCACACAGAAAATGATTTAATCTTTATCAACAATCAATCAGGAAATAAATTATATTCTTAGATTATAATGAATGTTTCAGCCCTTAATCTTCTTAGAAATCCATGATACGGCCAAAGTAATCCCGCTTTGATTTTCTGACTGATCAGAGGAACATGATTGTAATCTGGGTCCAATAGGATTACTTAAATAATGAACGCGATTACACAACAACACAAGTCTAGAGCCCTTACTGTTACTTCAATCACTACATGCAAAACCTGACACATTTCAATACGTTACAATACATTTCTCCAGTGAAATTGTCAGTTAACTAAATCAGAGGCTTTCCATTACAGCTTCATTAACAATAGAAATAAACAGCAACATTTTCCTTGAATTTGCATCACCTATGGAATATAAGCTACTTAAATTAAACAAACACACTATTTGGTTAGACACATAAATGCAAATGAATGTGAATTATACAGTATAAATGGGATTTTGTATATAAAAAAAATCTCAGTTTATCACAGTGTGGATGAATATGAATATAAAACAACTTAATTTTCGATGTCCAGAAACAGGGAACTAACTGGTGCACCATTACTTTAAAGTGCAAGATATTAAATATTGAATACAATGAAATTTGGACTGCGAGTGTGATTGACACCGGGTGTTAATTGTGTCCTTTCCAGGTCTCTGAAGCATTTACTCAGCAGCACTTCAGAAGCGTCCGCAACATGATGAGTGGGTGCATGATTGATATCATGTACCATTAACTGTACCATTACTTGTTAATGTACGCACTGTAATGCACTCTAACTCTCAGTTCTCTTGGGCCTTAGACGGCTTTCAAATTATTGTATTTGATTTCAGGACGAATTTAATGTGTCTACTTTCCCATGGCAACTTGCATGTTTCGTCCAAGCTGCTTTTCATTAACACTCACTCTCAAGCTTTTGAGAGCCTGATGGAGCAGTCTTTCTTACTGTAATTTCTGGGGTTTCTGCTAGACTTAGTTCATGCTGTGGGTAAAAATCAGATGAATGCAGCTTATGGTATGGCGTGCAGTCATATGTCAAACTCCAGTGCTGCATGCAGGGAAACAGCAGTGGCAAAGTACGCACTGGCTGTGTGGACAGAGGTAAAGTAAAGAGGAGGACTAAGAAAAGTAATAATGAAAGTTTTTTGCAGCTCAGTCCCTTACTGCAAACAGGATCAGTCAAACTTTGAACTTGGAAAAAGAAACATCCAAAATCAACAGCTCCTGTAATCTACAAACACAACAGAGACAGAAAGTCGCTTGCGGGAGCCAGTGCCGAAGGGAGATCCAAAGCAACTTCAGATTTGTCAGTTCACACACACAAACGGGCTCAGGCATCATACTCTCACTTCCCCAGCCCTCCAAAGAAACACTCACTAACAGGCACAGACTCTCACAGACCCCAAAGACACATTCACTTTCAGGCACAAATGTGTACTTTCACATTCATACGCACACAAACTACAGAGGACATACTAGTGAGGTTTGTTGTCAAGATATCATGCAGACAAAGAGCCAGCCTCCTCTCGGGATGAGTGAATTTGATCAAAGCAAAGCTTTGTTCCAAGTCAGGATCACTTTTCAACTTCTTAAGCTAATGAACAGTTTATTCTGGCTAATGAAGTTGTCAGCTACTAATGAAGTTGACAGTGTTTTTTTGTTGTTCTCAACACTTTCTAATAATAACATTGTTACAGTATTGCTGTTCAAAGGCAAGCAGCAGCAAGAAGTGAAAAAAGAGGAAAATGATTTCACAGTCTATCTCCTTCCCTGCTATGAGAACAAGCATGTCAAGGATAATCAATGTTCACGTATTTTTGGATCATTTAATTTCACCCATAACCATCAGTTATGAGAAATGTCAGATGTAGAAGTGTATAGAAAATCGCTCTCCCACATGCGCTGCAGCAGAGCCTCGGAGCTGCCAAACTGCCACCCCCAGCAGTCCACTTGGCCATATTGTTGATGTGCAATAAAATACCACTGTAATTGTCCATTAATCTAAGATTGATCAGCATTCATTATGGTGCATGCAGGGAGGCTATTGAAACACTGCATGCGTGGTATTATATAATTTTACACGGTGGCTTGATGGCATGGTTTACAAGAAGACTACATTTATAATGTGGGTATAATCCTTGTTCAGGGAGGGAGATGAGTAGAATAAAGAAGAGGGGCTAAACAATTTAAGTCATCCGTCCACAACTTAAATCTGCATGTGTAGAAGCTTTTGAAAGCAGTAATAACCCAGTCTTACTGGTTTACACACACTCAGATAGCAAACAGTACCTGGTACCATCAGAAACAACATATTATTATACAACCAGGCTCTGAAAATGAAGGACAAATGACATCACATCCCGAGGAGATAGAATTGGCTTATTTACAACTGCTTCATTCATTTTTGTCAAACTGTCTCTTTCTAGTCAGAAGAGAGTAAGAAGCAATCTAAAGAGATGCTGCAAAATATCACATCATAGATCTAATTTTGGACAGTCTTTTTCATTCTCCTCAAAGGTCTGTCAGCTCTGGAATACATTGCCAACTGAAATCAAACTAATTACAGATATATATATATATATATTTTTTTTTTTACAGCAAAGGTTAATGGCAGGCTCAAAGTAAACCAGTGCTGCATTCATTTAAGCACTATGCTCTATGTATTTCAGTGCACTTATATTTTGATCCGGTGTAAGTGTTTATGTAAATATTTATGGAGAATTAGTAACAGCCAGAAACTCCTTCCTACTTGTCTAGCAGTTATGTTGAGTCCAATATTGCCTATAGTAAATAAATATATACATTTCCATTAGCCAAAACCTACAATTAGCTTTGAGATATTACCAAAGTGTATGAATCAGTCCTCAAATCATAAGGTAATTGAACTAAAGTGAACATTGTATGTAGACTTCGATGTGTCTATAAAGGGAAGGGGGTTTTAACAATGCAGAGATGCAGTGAAGTACATGCAGTTGCTGAAGCAGCATCTCTCCTGCTGTTGTGCATTATGTACCTTGTTAATGCAGAAAATTACAATAAGCATGTATAATTTATGTTTTAAAGACTGCCCTATGATGCATTTAAACATGCAAGTGATTTGATGATAATGTGTTGAGATTGTGCATATTATTACACCTTTGCCTGTTTAACATGAAAATCATTTTCTCAGACAGTTTAGTAACTGCTTTTAATCAAACATTTAATACACAAATCACAAATCAGGATGTAATGGTTAGACTAAAAAAAATGTATGAAAACCAATAAACACTTTTGATTTAGGAGGATATTGAAAGCTTATATGCACGTGTTGTTTTGTTTTCCCACCTGGAATTTCTGTTTACCAGCTTTTTGATGCAACCTGTGGTATTAGTAATATGTTAACTATATGTATGTTTGGTAAAAAAATGTATTAATCCTTTAAAATATATATATATGTTTATTGACATTTTTGTTGAACACACATACAAGTCACAAATTCAGTAAATGTACATAAAAGATGCCTTCATTCCCCCATTGGCTCCATGATCCCAGATTGTCTAAAGGAAAAGAGAATGCAAAATGCAAAATTGAGTGAGGTGATGAAGAAGGAATAATAGAATAAAGTACAATATCCAAGTAGAATGAGATGATTAATAAAAAATTTACTCTATTAATGTATTAGTTCTACAGAGTTACTGATCTAAACTGTTTAATACCTGCTGATCCACTAATCCTATCAACCATTAAAATAATTGGTGTAAAATACAGTTTTTTATCCTTTTCACGGTCATCAGATATGATTCATTTCGATGTTCAGCGGCTCCATAGTTACCATGGAAACACCATCATCTTCTACAACACTGATTCACCAATAAAACCCATGGAGTTGTATCAATGACAGTGGATAGACATGCTGGGTTTATGTTCAATTAATGAAATATTTTACAAAAAAAAACTCACTTTTTCTTCAGTTTTCTCCATTTCGATACAATAACCTTTGAATTTACTCTCAGCTTTTCTGAATATCTATATGATCAGTGAATTAAATATAGGAAAATGCATGATTTACACGTAAAAAAAAACAAAACCTTAATGATAACTAAATCAAAACTAAATGATATGAATGATTAAAACAATTAAGATAGATTAAATATACAGAAATGATTTGGGACCTGCCACAGAAGTATCACTGGGTCTTTATGGGTTAAAATACATCCAACACCTTTGTAACTTCATGAGAGTGACCTGCACTGTCCTTTATATAAGGCATGGTTATACTGTAAGTGAGATTCTGCACCACCTGCCAGTCTCTTCCTGGTAATAAAAGTGTGCTTGCTCAAACAAAAGATGGTACGTGCCTTCCAATACATTGGCATAGCAAAGAGAGGGAGGTCACAAATCACTTATAGCCGAGAGACAGTTTTACTGCGGCAGTAACTCTCCCTTGCACAGAGACACACACATCAACACTGCGGGCCGACCGTGGCGGCATGGTTGCTAGGAAACACCTTGGGGCCAGCTCCCTAAGTATCTGACCTGATTAATTAATTGCAAAAAGTGAGCAAATGGCAAAATTGCTTTAGCTGTCATTGCCTCTTTCAGGTTCTGCAGTAACTTTCAGTTATAAGTCAGCGTTGGCTATTTAAAATTACCGTCTTAGACAGCGAATTTTAGGACAATTACCCTCAGGATCAGACAGGCTGTACTATAGCTCAGAGGACTCCAGGATAAGAAGTTGATAGTTTTATTAAACTTCTATTAAAAGCCATTACAGGACATTTTTTGTACTAGTTTAAAAAAGTGAGCTCTAAAAACCAATGTACTTATTACAAAGGAGGTAGCCGTGTCACTTTAACCCTTGAAGACCTAAAATTCTATATTTTTTATAACATTCAAATGTTTTTTTTCCTCATCATCCAACCTTTTTTTTTTTTTTTTAACGGGATTATACTTTTATCCTCTGCATTATTCAGTGAGAAGCATGTATTGTCCTATATTTAGCTGATTGAGCACGTAGATGTTCTTAAGTCAAAGGCTGAAGAAATGACAAAATATATGAAAATATATAAATCATTTAACACTAAAATCTGCACCCATGACATTTGTCAATCTATTGGTGAATCAGTATTGCAGAAGGTGGTGGTGTTTTCATGTTCATTAAAGAGCCTCTGGATGTCCAAATGAGTCATAACTGATGCCAGTGAAAAGATGAGAATCTGCATTTTACCTGGAGTATTTTAATATATTGATAAAAGTTATAAACATTTTAGATCATAGACGCTTTTGGTCACCAATACTGATCACATGTTTGAGGGTTATTATTACACAATGTAAAAGCTTAGACTGAACAACATTGGAAGCATTGTGAGTGCTGTCATGTACACATGCAGGGACTTCATTGTCTTTGTGAGATGCAACCTGTTTACTCTAACACCTGCACATAACAGTAAATTGTTTCCATAGGGACTGATGTGTTCAGACTTGTAAATGGACTTAATAAAAGACTGTATAAAAGATGTACAAATTAAATGGAAATATGCAACCAAGGCAGCACCAGTGTGATTTTACCATCAATCATCAGTCTCCTGCTGAAATATAGGCTGGAGGAGGCTTTGACTTTGACCAGCAAATGACCTTTGCCTCAGAAAGGAGTCATTGGTAACCCAATTAAAAGAAAATGTCACGCTGGTAATTGTGTCTCACAATGTGAATCATCCATGCGGGTGATGTGCACTGAATCCATGGACAGGGTGATATGGGGCTTTGAAGTCTCACCGCTTCTCTGATGCTTGATGTCCTTCTCTCACACTGTCCCATGCCAGCTAAATTGGACTTTTTCAGGTCTGTATTGACATTTGTTTAATCTTCTGCTGCTAATAAGTAGCAATATATATCCAGACTTGTTTGTCATAAACATTCACACTAACAATGTAAAGGGGCTATATGTATTTTTACAAATTACATAAAATTATCATTAGCATTAACGTATTAGATTGTGGACTTATTGACACCCACTGGCCAACATATTTATGTGCCCACTAGAGGGAGTACTGAGTCACTCTATCAGTCTCTCATGGGGAGGAAAATTAAAGACTACAGGGCTTTTGACCAAAGCATCCAAAAGTGACCATGACATGGCATGAGAACCACTAAGAAACAACCTCTAGTGTCAAAGAAAGTGACAAAAGTGATAAAAGCTAAAGCACTGTAGTTAAATCAAATTTTCATTTTCTAAATAAAAAGAATGGAATTTAACCCAATAAAGCCTGAACCATTAAATCATTGACAGAAAATACCAGTTCTTTGAAATTGGAGTCTTTATTGGTCCTTCTGAACTAGCAAAATATTTTTTTTCAAATAGCAATTTCCATGTATGAGTTTCAGTTTTGTATTTCATATTTGATACATCAGGTCTCATCACTCAAATATTATTGTTTTTGAACAAACAAAAACATAATATCACACAGACATGTTGAACAAATTGGTAATTCCTTTTCAAAATTGCCAAAGTTCTGCCGCCACCCACATTAATAACAATCTCATAGTGTCACTACAAAGGCCTCTGGTGAATGCATTCCTCCCCCCTGGTGGATTATCCATGTATTGCATGTATTGAATTGTATAGAAATATCACACAGATCCTGTAGAGAGCTTCAAAACTCATGTATCAGTTATGTTACATTTGGCATTTTAGGGTTAGTGATGAAATCACAGCGTTTCTTCTACACAGGTGAGTGTGGTTCTGGGGCTTCTGAAGGTATAAATTATTATTATTATTATTATTATTATTATTATTATTATTGTATTCTGTTCACTGTTAGTTGATCCATGGTTCAGACTAAACTGTGACAGACCTTTTTTGATTATTCCAAACAGATCTGAACAGAAAATGGGGGTGATCTGTGTTTTTACTGTTTCTGTTTTATGTATCAACAGAGCTAAGCTAACAGAGCTATAATGTAAACTATCAGCTGATGCAGCATGAGAACATTATAAGACCCAGTGTTGTTTTAACTGTCAAAATCACAAATTATGAGTTTTTGTGTAAAGAACAAAACTTGATGATGCCATAATACAGGTGTGTAAACAACAGTGATATTGTGTTGGTGTAGCCACAACAGTGTTTTGGTACATGACATCCCCATGCTGTTTAGAGTTATTACATACAACCCCTTTATTTGTGAAAGGTTTATTTACCCCTTAGCCAATTTCTGGCAGAAGGGGTATTGTAATTGTTTTGTTGTCATTCTGTCTGTCTGTCTGTCTGTCTGTCTGTCCATCTATCCATTCAACAATATACTGTAATTGCATTATCTGAAGAATGCATTGACATATCTGCACCAAATTTATACTGTGGATCCATCTTGGCATGGAGCACAAGCCCATTGAAAATAGGTGACCTTCACCTACTTTTTCGAGGTCAAATGGCCTTGTGCATTTATAATATCTGAGTACTTTCATATATAAATATTTATGTAATAACTTTTACACAAAGACAATGTAATCTAATTTATAGGCAGTAACTTTCAACACAGTCCTACACTATATTTTGGCCAAGGGGGATTAAAAGAGCACAGCATGTTATGTCTGTCTTTTGTGGGGGTTTTTTTTTGTTTTGTTTTTTTATTTTGCTGTGAATTTTATTTATTTAATTATTTTGTTATTTGCGTGTACATCATTTCATAGACCGAAGGCAGTAAAACAACTGAGGGTCATTTAAAGTTGTTCAAAGTTTTAACTATCCTATCTAATCTGTCTATCAGTCTCAATCCTTCTTTTGTCCTTGTTATTTATGGAACCAAAGACAGACTGGGAGAGTGATGTCTGGCAGGTGTTCAAATCTGAGACATTTGTCATAGACCCAAGGTCCAGGGGAGGAGGCTGAAAAGATGTGATGTGATTTTTGAAGAGTCCTGACATTTAAATCTCAGGAAATAATTATTTTTAGATCTGAAACACCAGTGATTCAGTTGCAGTAAGAAGTTCTACTTTTTATAATATCTGAAGACCGGGCTGGAATGATGATTATGAAATAGCCCACACCGCATTTGTTATTAGAACCAGTGAAAATGAGAAATGAAAATACCTGTTTCTGGAGGTAGAGAGATATGATGTATTTCATGTAGCGCTGTACATTGAATATGAAGATATAGTATGGCTGTGATAGCAGATTGTCTAATCTGGCCTGTTATCTAGATTGGGTATTTTTCCTCCCTAAATGTTAAAGCAGATTCAGGCACAGATGGCTGCTTTGCCTCTGTCCTACAGCACAGCAGATGGGAGGTTTCAGCTTCATAGCCTCACATTCATTTTGCTCTCCGTTCCACTTGTAAATCAAAGTTAGAGGATTTTTCTGTCATCCTATCTTCCTCTCTCTGCCTCGTTTGTTAAACCTTGCCTCTCTTATCATCAGCTGGGGCAGCACATCCCGCAGTCTCATAAATTACGTTAAAACACACACAGTGCACCTAATGCATACTTAGTTGATATTTTATTGTTGTAGTATTACATAGTGTTGATACACTGCTGAAACTGAATTGCAGCTGCACAGATTTGGACTGAATCTTGTTTGTTTTTAAGATTTCAAGAACCTCCAGAACCCCGTAACCTATATAGGGCATCAGCAGCAGCTCAACATTTTGGGAATTTGTTTTCAGATAATGGGAAATGTGCAGCTGGTTCTTGTCTCTATATGTCTGCTGTCTCTTGTGAATGCAGCAGAGAAAAGGCCTTTTGGTTGTTGCCAGTCTGAGGGCTTGACCTCAGAAATGTTAGTGCATTTCACTTTTGATAGGATTATCTTCTCCATTATTGAGAAAAAAGGAAATCTTGCAGTGTGGTGATGGCTCTCTTTTATGCATTGTTCCAATCTATAATTGCTTCTTTTCATGAATTTTGTGGGGAAAGGTTAGGCTGGTAAATCTTTCAGTTGTTTTGCTCCGTACTAGATTATCAATTGGACTGAACAAAAAGGGAGTGGAGAATTATGGACAAATGGTTATTGGTGGTCATTTTCTATGTTCTGTATTTTCTTTCTTATTCCAATGACTGCACTGTTAGGGCAATGTGCCTTTTAAAAACTATAATATGTATATATATATATATATATATATATATAAATGTGTTTTCTGAAAAATCTTTTTTTTAAAAAAACAAGTAGTATCAGGCACAACAAACCCCGCCCCTACTTTATTTTCAAATCAATCCACCTGATATAATCATGTCTATGTGTGTGGTGATGTCAGCATATCAGTAGCCTCTATATATGTGCCAAGTCTGAAGTAAATTGGAACAAAATTGATGTTTTTATAGACATTTGAAATTTCAACCATCTTAAGTAATTTTTTTAAATTCATAAATTTTTTTAAAGTTTGACCAGCTTTCCCCAAAATGTAATAGCATCTATTCTGGTTGACTGGCAATCCTAATTTGGTATGAATGTATCTAAAAGTTTTGCTGCTAGACTGTTAACAAACAAACAAACAAACAAACCGAACCAAAAGCAATAGCTCTTGCCTCCCCTTCAGGGGGCGGGGTCAAAATCACAGTTGGTCAGCTGATCAGTAAACCTGATTTGAGGCCTTGGGCAAAGATTATTCATTAGATCGTCTTGTAAGCACTAGTACGTGTTTATTATAATGAATTCAATAATTTAGAGTGCTTCAGTGTTTGGTTGGGAGGAGATTATAAAGTACCATACTTTTACAGCTAAATTTAATGGCATGTTCTCATATGCAGCACTGGCAGATGTTCGTTAAAATGGATTAGAGTGCAGGATATCTGAAGCCCCTCTCTGTTTTAATTAACCGATACCTCTGATAAATATTTAAAACCTTGGCAATGACATTGCCACAGAAGGAGGCACCCAAGGATAGATTAAGTGAGTGAGGAGTTGTACTTTTAAACTTACCATACTGCTCGGTAAAATATTTCAGGGTACTTAAAGAGTTTGAGTTTATATATGTAAATCTCTTAAGGTGATGACTAATTTGTAGGAACTAATGCAAGGTTAGAGCTCCAATCATGGGCAGCAAGCTAGTGGCCATATTATCTACTGGCTGGATGTGAATATGCCCTATAGCGAAAAATGCTGCTCATTAACAGTGTGTATTAACAGTGAGGTTGTGCATAGCTTTGCAACCCTCCCACCAGTTTGAGCACTTCCTTATCCTCCAAAGAGACTGGCATAGTTTTTCACTCTCTTCACACAGTTAATGATGGATGGTTACTGGCACTAAACCTACGGTGGTCTGGTCAAAGGGTAGTCTCACTAAACAGGACCATATATTCAGATGACAAGCCTTTAATTCAGCTTTATTTATGGTCTATACAACCAGGTTATTACAAAAATCACCTCAAGTCATTTTGCTTTTACAATAAGCCAACAAACACATCTTGAACAAGCACTTGGTGAGAGTCAGAAGGAAAAGCTCCCTATTTACCGCTGACCCCATTCTTCAGCTTCACTATGCGATCATTCTTAGGTCTCATGTTATTTACAGAGAACAGATCAGCCAGCAGACATTTACTTTCAATCAATATGAGAAATTATACAGTGTTTATCCAGGCTATGACTGAATAAACATCTGCAGCTCATTAGCCACTCGCTGTTTACCTCTGTCGATAAGGTTTGAAGTTAAGTGGAGATGTGTGATTAAAAAAACTGCATGACTAGACTACATGACGTGAATACAGCATAAAACATGACAATCACCTTCAGGAGAATGGAAAAAATACTGATTATATGTTTAGCAACTTTTAGTATTGGCACACCTCTTACATTAGAGCAGTGATAATCTCTCTGACATTACTGCATTAGTCAGAAATGTTGGCAATGAAACGCTCTGTGAAATGTAGTGTGGGCCATAAGAGAGGAGCTATCTGCAGAATGACTGTGAACAGTGTGAATCCATCAGCCACAGTCTTGCCATTTTCCCATCTAATTCCTTATCATGCTGATGAATGAGTGGGCCATGGCAGGACATTTATCAGTTCAGGTGTCGGACTATTCTCATCATTTCTTAAGTGAAAAACAGGCTTTGACATTATCAGGTAGTGGAATTGCCATTTTTACCATTTAGTAATCTGGAGGAAGTCATTCATGCTCTTATCCTTCATTGTTTAGACTACTATATTGTATTTTGTCTGGTGCAACAGCTAAGAAAACAGCTAAAAAAACAAAACAAAACATAGGATTAACATCAAAAAGTTGTAAATTTGCAACATAAAAAACTGTAAGATGAAACGAAAAAAAGAAAAGTTGTTTACTTGAAAATATTTGTGTTAAATATAAAGCCGTAGTGTTTACAGGAGAGTCCAATCAAGCAAAGTGAACATCAACATGAAAAAATAAATTTTCACATGTCATGTATCGACTGGGATGTTTTTTGTTTTGTTTTGTTTTGTTTTAGCTAAAGATATCTATTTTATGGAACTGTTATCCTTTTTTAAAATATAAAAAACATTACAATTAATTTTACCAATTGTTCTTTTTACACCATAACCACAGCTTCAATTTAATACTAAAAATTACAACTAAAAAAAATTTAAAATGTGTTAAATCTGTTGATTATATAGATGGTTGTTAAGTTTCAAGTATTAGATTTCCATTATTTTGTGAATATTACTGAAATGTATGGGTTTGAACATTTATGATTTGCTTAGAAGGCCCCTGGTAATTGTCCACGTGTTACTATGGCAACCTGTCCATGCATGTGCTTCCACATTCTTATGTAAATAAAACAAAGACCTTTCAATATTTTACTTCAAAATTTATTTTCAGCATAGTTTAATATAATATCTAAAAGATTTTGTCCTTCTCAATATAAATTTCTAAGAACTGCATGTTTTGAATGTTTGCAGAAAGCTTTAAAAATGTATGTTTGTTTGAAGTCCACGTGTTCATCAAGCAGTAATCTGACATTTTTCACCTAAAAATTTGTATCTCTAGATTTTCTTCTATATACTGTTAAAGTGCTTATAAACACTTACTCAAATACAGTACGTATAATACATGCATATAAGTTACACTGCTTACCTGACAGAAACTGTTGAACACCCATGAAGAGTGAGTTATAAAAGCAGTAGAAATTATGTATTTCTACTGTTTTGAAAAAGTAAAACTGTAAATTGAAAAACAATGTGAAAAAAGTGAATTAAACTTTTTAAACATGTAAATATCACTGAAATCCAATGTTAAATATATGCCTAATATGCTAAATGTTACTCTGTAAATAACATGGTTTGATGTGTTTTTTACAGTAGTTAGTTAAGTTTTATTTTGAGTACATAAAATAACAAAGAACCACAACAACAAGGTCAAACTAAACTTTCAGCGCTCAAAAAGGAGTGGGAAGAAGTATAACTTCCTACACCCCCACCCCCTTTTTACAAACTAATGATCAAATTAGTTCTGCTTCCTTTGCTTTGTTAACACACTTTTTGTTATGTTGTTATGTTTGTATATGTTTTTACAATAATAATAATTATTATTATTATAATATATAATTATTATATAACAATAACCCTTTTTTAAATATGAACTATAATATTTATATGCACTTTAAATATTTACTAGAAACACAATCCGTAATAAATGTTATATATCCTAATCATAATAGTCTGTATTAATTAAGTTATTACAAATGGGCAAAACACAATAATATCTTGTGCGTTTTTCTATGTTATAACTAGATATTCAGTTATTCAGATAAGGTTCTACAATTTGTTATTATAGTGGATTTATACATCCTTTTAAAGGCACAGACTGACAAAGACACTTGAAAGTTTTATATAGATTATTCCACAGGTGTTCCCTCTAACAAACGCACACTGGCTTTTGATGTTTGTTCTACACTTAATTTTCTTGACATTTCCATTCCCCTTAAATCATACCTACTTTGCCTGGGTTCAAACATCTCCTGTAGACTGTAGGGGAGCATACGGACATGAGTTTTATACATTATGATGAGGTTATTAAGGTCAACAAGATCGTGTAGTTTTAGAGTATTTAATTTAGAAATGGGGAATTAGTTTGAGCTAAGTACTGAACTTGATTGACAATTTGACTTGCCTTTTGTTTGAAGAAAGAATATGGAATTAATATTTGATTTATATTACCCCATATGTCCACGCAATAGTTGACATATGGAAGAACAAGAGAATTATACTGATTTAGAAGGTTTTTGGCATATTTTTATGCATTATAACAATACTTTTGTGTATAGTATTGTTCTGATCACAGCTGACAGTTTTATTTTCTATAAAAATATGAGGATTGTTTTGTTTGTTTTTTAAAGTGTAATACATACACAAACCCTCAATGTGTTTTGTAAGTCTAGAATTATTGTTGTGACTTTACTGATGAGCTATAAAGTATGACTAGTTCTGTCCCAAAGCCATACAACAACTCTGCACCACAGCACTTCTGGATTTCTTCAAATTTAGGTTTAAGGCTACAGACTTGAACCATCAGGGACCCGAAGCTTTGAAAAGCTTTGCATTATTGGAACCAGGCCAGTAAGCTCATCATTTTTTTATTGCAGCTTTAAAAACTATTTATGTACGTGCTTTTATGCTTGGTTTAATTTGCTTTACTCTAACATTACTTTCATTAATAAAGTTTCATTTTGTCCACAGGGCCGTTTTAATCTGAACTTTAATGTTGTCAGGAAATTATACTTCCGCAATCAACTGGAATACTGACAAATAATAAGTAAAATAATAATTTAATAGTCACTGGGCGCCCATTATAACAAAAAAGCTAGAAGAAAATGTTGTCTGACAAGACGACAAGGATTTCTTTTTGTTTGCCAGGACATCTCAATTATAACTCTGTTTTCTCTCATGTAGCCACAAAAATAACTTACTTTAACAGCAGAAAATTACATAGATGACCAGAAGCTGACAGAATATGCTATTTTCCAGTGGTTTAAACAAGAGAAACATTTCTCTTCAAGACAGTCTTAAATCAGCAGGAGCAAAAAAGGCTGTAATTAGAAAATACACACCTCCCTTCTGCAACTGTCTCCAAATCCAAAGACTACATATTAATACAAAAGAATTGACGTTGATTCATGCTGTTTTGAAAATATAAAGTAACTTTTCCATGTTGAGATACAAAGTAGAACAATCAAACCAGAGCCAGGTTTTATAGAATCTGATCAGTGATTGGTAATTACAGCTGTCAATCACATATTTAATCCTCCTGTCCGACTGTCTTTCTTTAGATCAGTGATATCTCGTTCTTTTGTTTTATAGAATTATCTATTTTCAAACATTCCCCTGTACTCTAAATAAACTGTAAATGCTCTACTTGAGTGTGAATTCTACATTAATTCAACTCCACAGGTCCATCTTCAACCCTATTTCTGAGTAATGACACCAGAAAGGGGGTTTTGAGCGCTGGCCCTTTAAATGCACATGAGCCACTTCATGCCCCGCCCCCTCCAGGTTGTTGGCTGTGCAGCTCTGTCGCTTTCAACCAACAACTGAACATTTTAGGTAATTGGCACAAAGTTTGGACATATTTTCAGTTACAACCACTGCTGTTGATAAACAATTGTGTCCATCTTAATTACTCCAGTACATAAAACACAGTGATGTGCAGTGAGGGTTGGGGAGTACACAGTACATACCAGTATAATCCAGTACTCCATTACAAAAAACAGTGTAATCCAGTACTCTATTACAAAAAAGTATAATCCAGTACTCTATTACATAACAACATAATCCAGTACTCTATTACATAACAGCATTATCCAATACTCTATTACATAACAGTATCATCCAGTACTCTATTACATAATAGAATAATCTAGCACTCTATTACAAATAACAGTATAATCCAGTACTCCATAACATAACAGTATAATACAGTACTCTATTACATAACAGTATAATACAGTACTCTGTTACATAACAGTATAATCCAGTACTCTATTACATAACAGTATAATCCAGTACTCCATTACATAACAGTATAATCCAGTACGCTATTACATAATAGAATAATCTAGTATTCTATTACAAATAACAGTATAATCCAGTACTCTATTACATAACAGTATAACCCAGTACTCCATAACATAACAGTATAATACAGTACTCTATCACATAACAGTATAACCCAGTACTCCATGATATAACAGTATAATACAATACTCCATAACATAACAGTATAATACAGTACTCTATTACATAACAGTATAATACAGTACTCCATAACATAACAGTATAACCCAGTACTCCATGACATAACAGTATAATACAGTACTCTATTACATAACAATATAACCCAGTACTCTATTACATAACAGTATAATCCAGTGTACTCATTCAACAAAGTACAATACATTATAGTATGTGTCCCAGATGGCTGGAAAGTCGGATAGTGTCTGATAGTCAGTTTTGTCTGATAGGATGCCGGTACAATTCCTTGTACTGGCAGAGAGTTGATGGCTGATTTCAGTGTGTTGTATGTTTACATGTGAACCTACCGACAAAATAAAGGTTCTTTTTCTTCTTATATTGTACACGACACAATTACTTTACATTTTCCATTTCAACCGAGCCTTCGCTGTGGATAATATGGTCTCATTTTAAACACTCCACTTGTTTCTCAGAAGTGATTATCTTTTGTTAAAGCTATTTGTGTCTTCATACATGGTGACATTCCATTACTGTTTCCATCTAAGGTGACATTATGTACAGTATTCAATCAATTCATATTTCAGTCTTCTCACCTGCAGACACATATAATTATTTACCAAATTGTTTTCCTTTGTACCTGTGTATCTGTACAATTTTTTTTTCTTACAAATTCCTGCATACAAAAAAGGATCCTTCTGCTCAAAGTTTTTAATAAGAAGTGACTCAAGGTTGTATTTCACTTATTTAATGTACAGCTTGTTATTGAAATGTTATGGTGATTCTTCAGTTATGTTAATGCAAAACCATTAATGTGAGTCACGTCTATGCAGTGTGTGAGTTATGTGTTTGCTCAGTGCTAATTACACTGAGTACAGAAAAAGGTCAAACGCTATGTTCAGAGGAGAAATCGAACCTCGTGTTAAACTCTAACTCTACTTTAGCCTCGTTGTGCAACGCACAATGATGAAAATATATTGGAGAAATAGTTTTTGCATTTTCACATAGCTGGTATATCTCCCAATTTGATCCGAGTACATCCTAAAGATAACATACAAATCTAGGCAGATCGGGAAGATCAGGTACAAGAGAGGAGGAATTTAGAAGGAATGTTTTATTTGTGAATTCAAAGTGACAGCGCCCTACACTCCACTGCCTAGTGCACCTATCATATGAAATTATATAATAGGTATCCATTTGTCAAATTAGATCAGAAGATGGTATTGAGGTAAGGCTGTTCATATCTCCAGTGGGATTCCATCAGGCAGTGAGAATATTTTCAATAGGAATTAATGCATTTTGCAGTCTCATTTTACTCAAATTTGATAGCAGGCCGGAGCATCCACTGTGCTGGAATTAGACAGCTGTCTCCTCTAGATTTCCCTCTCTTCTATTACTGTCATCTACAGTGTGCTCATAAGTTTACATAGTCTAGCAGAATTAGTGATTCTTTGGCCATTTTTCTGAGAATATTATAAGAACAGATACTGGGTTGGTGAAGCCATTTATTATCAAACAAATGCGTTTGCTCTATTGAAATCAACAGAAACTATCTACATGACCCTGACCTAGAGTTTACATACCCTAGTTCTTAATCCTCTGTATCAGCTCCTTTAACATCAATAACAGCTTGAAGTCTTTTGTTGTAGTTGTGGACGAGGCACTTTATTTTCTCAGATGGTAAAGCTGCCCATTATGTTACATTGAAGGACAGGGTTACTAACATGGAGGTTGCAAAGAGGATGGGTGTAGAGTCAATGGAGGTGTGGTTAAAGAGGCAGAGGTTGAGGTGGTATGGACATGTGATATGGAAGTGGGTAGAGTGTTAACAATGGAGGTGGCAGGAACGCCAGGGAGGGGACGACCGGCGAGGAGATGGAAGGATGTGGTTGAGGACGATATGAGGGTGATGGGGTTGGAGAAGGAGATGGCAGGAGACAGTTCCTTTAAGATTTTGGGGTTGTGTTTACATGGACTGCATGTTTGAGACTGTCTCAAAGTGGCTCAATGATATTTGGGTCAGAGGGCTGGGATGGATGGATGGATGGATGGATGGACAGACGGACGGACAGATGGACAGACGGATGGATGGATATTTTATTAATCCTAAAATGGCCACTCCTTCACTTTTTTCAGCTGTAGCCAATCACAGGTTGAGTGGGCCTTGTGTTTTTGGTTCATTGTCGTATTGGAACATACAAGAATGTCCAACGTGCATTCTGTCAGGGTATGTGAACTTATGAGGATAACTGTATCATCTGCTCTTTACACTTCTTGAGTCCACATATGAATCCTTGGCCATGAGGAATAAACTGAGTTTCAGCTCCTTTTTGTCACCTTGCATTCATAAAAGAAGGGTTGCACCAGTTTAACCCTTGAGAATATCTATTGCAGAAGTGCACTACAGCAACACACAGTGTGTTACATTTGTGTCCGTTTCAGGTCAGCATCACAGCATCAAAAAATCCTAACACTAACACACTGAGGTACAACCATAATACCACCCCCAAATCGTAGCCTGTGCACTAGATGGAGTACATTTATTTTTAGTATTGACACTCCAGACATGCATAATAGAATCCCACAGAGCAGTGTGAGTCTGGGTCTGCCTGTTGACATCTATAGTGAACCAAATTGCTGCTGTTGTGCGCTGTGTAATTGACTGTTATAAATCAGACTTGCTGGCTGTGACTGATTCAGGTTCTGGTTTGTCTGGTGGCCAGGTGTATGCTATGGTTTTTGAACAAAGGGTGTGGTTGATGGGAACTCGCACCTGCATTGCTGATTTACGAGAGCTATTATTTTGGGCAGTGGTCTGGCTGATGTAATACAATGTAAAATGAAAACACAACTTGTGCATGTTACTGTGAAGTCTTGCTGCACGTACACTGCAGGACAGCTACAGAATATTCTACACTATTTGTGCAGCTATGCAGTTTTATCACAAAGCTTGGGCAACACCTAATATTTTTTTCTTTCCATATTTGCTTAGTTATATATATATATATATATATATATAATTACTATTATTCTTGTTTTTGCAGCCCACATTTTTTTTATATATCGATCTGTTATCCATACCTTATGAAACTAGAAAAGCACTCAGAGAGTGCAAACCTCCGCCAAGCAGCACAGTTCAGGTCACACATTTGAAGACACTATATGAGAAAACAGGACTTCCACTGCCA
>JAPSES010000120.1:3981646-4000307 GCA_029822895.1 Maxillicosta whitleyi | reverse complement strand
TATATATGTATATATATATATATATATATATATATATATATATGTGTGTGTGTGTGTGTGTGTGGGCGGTCCAATGACCAAAGGTTTGGCAGTTCAAATCCTGGCTCCCACATGTCAAAGTGTTCCTGAGCAAGACACTGAACCCTAAATTGTTCCCAGTAGGTTTGGCAAGGTACATTAGCATAGTAGCCTTCTACTGGTTTATGAGTGTGTGTGAATAGGTGAATGTGAGGCTACCTAAAGCACTTTGAGTACCAAAGTGTAGATATAGCACTATATAAGAGCAGTCCATTTACCATATATATGACAATATTCAGGCAGCAACACTTCACAGATTACCTTTTTTTATCTTTCTTTTCTTCCTTTCAGTGAGCAATATTGACACCCTTTTGTCTTTTTCAAATCAAACAAACTAATGTACTTTCTTCCAGTGATGTCCTGTGTTTTGACACCGTTTTGAATAAAAATTTTGGGTAAAAAAAAATGAATATGATATGTTACACTGATGACATTTCTTGTGAACCTGCTTATATTAAAATGCATGGTCCACTATCTACCCTTTACATGGGTTGTTCAGTATTATTCAACTCCTATAATACTGTTGCAGAGTAACATATGAGGCTTTCATCATTGGCAGTTTTATTGCCTCTATATACAGCTTTGAGAGCAAATCCTTTTTGAAGGCTTATGCTATATCAGTTAAAGACAAAATGACAGGATCCGCTTTTATCTGTCTTAAAACAACATGATTACTCTGACATTTTGAAGGTTTGTTATGACCAAGGTAATGTTTAAACTTGAAGCATTTCAACTGATGTAACATTTCTGAGGTTTATATATCATGTAGTGAGCGTCACTGGCCTGGGGCTTTAAATATCCTGCATACGGGTCTTTGGTGCGTGCATCATTGGCAGCAGCTGCAGAAGGAGAGCCACAATGTTTGCTCCTTGGTTTGTGGCCAGATAAACATGGGCCTGAATCCATATGTGTAGCACTACCTGTACTGACACTAACAGGGTTAAGACATATCTAGTGACATATGCTTTCAGCTGCAATAAGGTTGTGTTTTTTCTATCTTCCTTTTAATTATAAAACTCAAATGCTTCATCACATAAACACTCACACAGGACCATATTCTTGTGGAGGCTGGGTGTAAACTGAAGTGTGTGGGTGAAGTAAACACCTGAGCTCACGATGTAAATATAGCAAGTGAGCATCAGTATAAGCGTATCATACCAACTATAAAAAAATTCCACAGCAACAACATCATTTTTGGAAATCAAATTATGCCATGAACTGATTTTATAACAACGTAATAGGAGTTTCAGGGCCAAGACATTGTGTGTAGACTGGATCAGGGATAAAAGCAATCTGAAAAAAAAAAAAAAAAAATCCAAGATGAAGCATGACAGGTTTATCTTAAAATACATCTTTTTTTTTTCCTAAAGAAAGGGAAAGGCATTTTTCAGATTTGTTGTGTAGGATGGCTCTGTATCCCCCTCTGTATAGGCACTGTCATTTTTGTCACACATAGACAGTATAGAAAGAAGCCCATAATGCACATACACAAAACTGCATTTGTACATGAACACAATCAACAACCACATCTATTTTGCTTTATCGTAAAAACACATGCAAAAGAGCAACAGCGCATATGGTGCTCATTTCTGCCCTGGTGGCCTAATGCTCTTAAGTTCATTCTTTGTTCTGAGCATCATTGTTTTAAAGGAAACACAAAGCGGGGCAGTGTCTCTGCACTGCTGTTTCGCACTAAAAAGTAGAACACTGCAGCTATTGTGTTTGTCACCTCCTGACTCCTTGTATCCTTACCAAAGCTGTTAATGAAAAAGGTCATAAATTCTGATAAACACTAGCACTTTTAGATGTAAGAATAGCACTTGATTTGACCATTTACAATGAAATATGTCATTGTTTGAAGAAATCTTTAACAGTAATTTCACCACCACCATCATTATCATCATCAGTATTATTATTAAGACCAGGGGTGTCAAACTCATTTAAGTTCTGGGGCGACATACAATCCAATATGATCCAAAGATTTCTGTATGTTCAGAGTGAAAACAGTCAAACTACATTCTGAAAATGTATACATGTACAAACTATTCTTTCAATTAACACGAAAAACTATTAACCACCTAAAATTTCTCTGAAATGGATCTACAGGCATGAAACACAAAACATATTTGATTTACTTCTCTGAAGACTTTAGAAGTGGTTCATATTTGTTGAGGTTATTCACATTTTCTATTAACTATAGTTGATAAATGTAAACATGGTCATAATTTTAGTTTTTAACACTATGTTACAGAGAAACATAATCTGTGAGTTATTATACCCCAGAGAGAGAGAGAGAGAGACAGACAGACTTTCTGTCTGTTCAACATTTTTGTCCAATTTCTATTCATCTGATTCTTTTCAAATTTGAAACACGTGGTCTTTACCATTAGATGTGCAGTGCATAGTTTGATGACGAAATTAAAATTTTTGGATTCTTAAAAAAATTATTTACACTCATTTCTGACACAATTCACCTGATTATTTTTAAATTTCATACATACATTCTTTGCATGTACCACGTTTTCAATGTTTTTTTCTTTTTTTTTTTTTTTTTTTTTACACATTTTTAAAAAAGTTATTAAAAACATTGAAAGTTAAGACTCAAATTTAATTCCAGGCTAGGCAGGGTAATGTGAGCAGGATTGGCAAAGTGTTGCAGGGGTGTTGGTAAGCTCTGCTCACTTTTCACTTGTTATAATAATAGTATCTCACTGGTCTGACCCACTTGAGATCATATTGGGCTGTATGTGAATCAGAATCAGCTTTATTGGCCAAGTACGTGAACACATACAAGGAATTTGGCTTTGTTTTTTTCTTACCTCACAAGGTACAATTTCAACCTAAAAACGAACAGTTACACATAGACCTAATATGAACAAACATTTGGCTACAGACAAGGACAACAATGGGTTGAGAATAGTTAAGATAAATATGAATAACTGGGTGGTTGTGTACAGAGAACCGGTCTATTAAAAATATATGTTTATGTATATGTTATTTATGTGACTTTTTACTGTTATTATCTTCAGTGCAAATTTTCCTTTCACAAATTCATCACATAGCCTGAATTGGACACTGGTGGGCAGATTTTTGCCCTCAGGCGATAGATTTGACACCCTTGGTTTAGACGAGTATACAGTGAGTCTTTATGTAACCCCAATAACGTAAGATAATTTCTATGCTTATTATAGATCATACATTTATCAGACAGGGGTAGTTGTTTGTTTACCTGCTTTCTGGTTTTGTCAGAAGCGTCACAATGATGTTAATGTGACCTGTCTTATAGGCCACTAATTTATATGATTATTGTTAAAAATGAGAAAGCCATTTATTTACCAGTGATGATTTAACTTGCAATGTATGTCTCAAATGAAACTATATCTATGCATGGTTTTACACAGGCCTCATTTATATTACAGTCAGACTTCACAGAGTAATGATGATGTGGCTCTGTCCTGCACCTCTTTTGTTTAGTTAGGATTACAGCTCTGGTGATATAAAAAACCTTTTAGACCCACTGGCCTGCCTGTGAGCAAACAGCTCTCCTTTATGTCCAAGATTAACATTTCATATGATCGCTCCTGACAGATGATTTTCCTTCAGAGGCCCCCTAAAGGATCACCGAAAAGGCCACTTTGTGCCTGAAGTCACTGTAGCTATTAGACGTTTTGCCAGAGTTGACAGATTTCATTTTCCATTTAGACGTAAACGGGCTTTGCAAATGCGGTTTGAGTGCAGTTTTAAGAGCAGACTGCGCAGATAGGGTAAGCCTAGATGTGCGATTGTGTCGTAAGGGAGGGGCTTGCACGGGTATTCAGAAGAGTTTGATCATAGTGTGGTGGAGGACCGCAGACTGCAGCCGGGCTCCCTCTCCTCTCCTCTTACTCGACTCTAGATCTACTTTGATTCACAGGTAAGTGCAACACACACTTTGAAAACAGGCGGAAGTTTACCGTTATCAAAGCTGTCGAAAAACCTGATGCATCCCACTACATGTCGATGAAGGGGAGTCAGATGGATGCGTCCTGTGCGCATGGGCTGCTCACTCTACTTTTCGGAGTATGGTGTTGGCTGGAAGCCGCTCCCTCTATTGTGCGCTTTCCACGCCAAAAGTTCACTGAAGGCAAAGTAAACTCTCGATTGAACGCCGTCATAAACTTTTCCACAGCCATCGAAGTGACGCTGTCATTTCAGTGTTTGCTTAACCGCGGGGCTAACAAAGAAAAGCATATGTCCAGTCCTGTAATGCGCGCTCCCTCAGATTCTTATCGAAGTATGAAGGGGCGGGGGGCGTTCACTGCCCTCCGGACAGACAAGTTTCCCATCGCCCCAATAGCACACACAGCTCAAAAATGAACCCTGAAAACGCAGGAAGTAAATGTAGCTTTCTAACTGTGGCTTCACGAGTCTTTTGCTGTTAAATAACCGCAGTATCCTCAAACACCGATGAAGAGCTATGTTCTTGTGCTAAATCTGCACAATGAAGGGAAACCTGTTGAAATTTGACATGTGGAAAGAGTATAAAGTCGCCTGTGGGCAGGAATGGACCACATATGGCTACCTGCATACTGCTAGCCCCTCAGATATCAAATCTGACCATAAGATCATGCTGAGGTACAACAGTCAGTTGTCCTTTGGTGTGTGAACTTTAAATACAGCCAGCATCTCCTGTAGACAAAGCCACAGGGCAGCCCCCCTCCCCTTAAAGCAGGCGTGCTCACAGATGAATCCACTTCTCATCATTTCAAGGTGTTGCACTCTTTGCAACCCTTCCATCCCTGAGGCATAGGACTCTCTTCATTGTACTTGAGCTGGCCAGCGAGTCTTTTGATCTTAGCTTTATTACATAGTAGTAGCTGTGAAATGGAAGCATGAAAATGGATGGGTGGGGGTGGAGGGGGGCTGCTGAGGGTAAATCTATCTGTTCTTTCTTTTTGAATGCTTTCAGGCCAGAGACAGCATAGTAATTGTCCATGAAACTGTATCTGATAAGTTGTGTGGTGTTTGGAAAACACGTGGAGAATGCCCTCCGCTCCTTATAAGGCGCAGGCCTATCCTGGTGACAGATGATTAGAATATTCTCAGGAATGCAATGCATAACAGTACTGGAAGACTTACTTTTTAATTTTTTTTTTTTTTAAATCAGTTTTTATATGCATGTCCATATGACTACACACACTAGCACTGGAGAAAACTACAGGCTTTTCTATAAGATGCATATATTACTTTGTTATGTACTTAGGGGATTTCATAATTGGCACGATATGATGTGGGTGCAGACGAATCTGGAGGTAATTGCACAGAGTGATAACAGGGGTTTGGCAGTGTGGAGCTAGAGCCAGGGCCAGGGTAAGGGCTGGGCGGGCAGGATGTAGGGAACATTGCCATGCATTTCCTGAGTCTGGCTCTGGACTGCACAGTGCGGTGAAGGCTTCTAGTTACTATACACTGGTTTGGTCTTTTTCTCTCCCTCTCATTCTCCATGCCATTTCTCCTGAATTTGCTGAAAGTTAATATTCATTCAGTGCTTTAGCTTCTTTCTCATGTGCTATAGCATGAGACATTTATAAATGAGGTCTGTGCAGGCAGGCATGCATGTATGTATTTGTTTACACATGTGCAGTATGTGCGGGGCCTTGCTACAGTTTGATACTCACAATGCACTACAGTATCAAGTTCCAAAGCAAGAATCCAGAGTTTCCTTGCAAGGCAATAGTTTCTTACCGCCGTAGAGCCATGTGGCCAACCAAGTGGCAAACTGAATTCAAACAGAATGGAAAACTGGCAGAGGGAAATTTCTAACACAGATGATTAGACTGCTCTGTCCTTTTTTAACTATGATGTTTACCTATACTTTGTTCAGCATTAAGGTTTTCCAAATGTTCTTCAGTTTCCAGTGATCACATGTTGACATGTAAGTCCAAACATACATTGTTTCTGCACAGCAGGTGCCAGAACTAGTTTCTTCTTATAATGGACCAGTGAAACTATGTCAAGCATGTTTCCTGTGTTCAAGTCTGTTGCCCACTGGCTTGATTTCATGCAGATTTGTTTGTCATAATATGTTTTAGGCAGACAGTGTTGAAACACAAGCATATCTAAATGAGGTTTCAGTAGCGTTCTTGTTATCAGTGTACATCATTTGCTTGGGGATGAAGTTATTGTAGGTTTTAGGTTTGCGTCTCCTGGACAACAGCAATAGTAGGACAAGGTTCAACTTATTTAGAGTGATTGTGATTGACGTGCAGCTAACACTCATGAGACTCTGGCCCTGGACTTGAGCCCCACAACGTACTTGTTCTGTTCCCCCTCGCCTTTGAATTCGATAGCATGTAATTTGAATGCGCTGCATCCAGAACCGCACACTAAGTTGTATAATATGGTGAGCTTGGACAAATGGACAGATCTCAGGGTGGAAAAGAATTCTTAACTCTTCACTAAGTAACAATGGTCAGCAAGTGGTATTAAAGGCAAAACCAGTGCAGCCGTGCTCCTTAATTGCTTATGTCACGTAAGTCACTAAAGGGCATGAAACCTTAGATGATGTTTATTTAGGTTCTGGAAAATATGCAGTAAGACTTTTGCAGATGTTTGGGATATATAAAATTGAAATTCCTTCTATTTGGCATTTTACAAAGACAAACCTCTCATACCACGAAAGTTCCTTCTGTGTAATTTAGCTTTATATTCTGTTTGTTGTTCCTCATTATACCTCTGCACTGACATGGAACAGTTCTGTTGGGAATATCCATGGTGCTCTTGGATGTTCTGGCATTTGTTCACTGTACAATTAGACTCTGCTTGTTTCTTGGGTGATGGAGAATGCTGACTCTTATTCTTTTCCTCTCCTTTTGATGACCCGTACCCTGAACTATAAGAGATTCTCTTTCTTCATCAAATTAAGTCTTTTTCAATCAGACCACATTTACATAACTATAATTTGAGACACAGATTCAATGCAATATAAGGAATTTTCCAGTGAGCCTCTTCAGAACCTGAATCTTTCTTTTCCAACTAATTCTCAAACCTTGATTCTCCTGACTGAGCCAGTCATGTGGGCTTAAAAGACCTGTGTGTGAATTCCTCTGGGCTTTAGTCACACTCTGATGAAGAGGGTTTGTTAGATCAACCTCTCACTCGTGTCGATTCGTGACTTTAAAGAGCTATCACTCAAGGCCAGATTGCCTAATAGGCAGCACGGCACGTTGGTGTTGGTAATTGGCATATTGGTCGGCCATCTGTTTGTTGCCAGATGCCGTCCCCCACCAGAAGTTTCATAGCTATAAAAAAAAAAGATTGAAAAATGAATGTAATGATTTTTTTTTTTTTAGTGGATGAAGACTAAATTCTGGTTGCAGCATTGTTTTATATCTTATAAGGTAAAACCTCCTTCCCTACTCACATGGTCTACATTTCTAGAGTTTTGTGGATGATTGATTGTATGAGAGTGAGGTCAGTGCTCCGAAGCAACGCTTCTGATGTCATCCTGCAAAGATGCATGTTCTCCCCTTCGATTCCCAAAGCGAGAAGTGTACAACATTGTTGAGAGGGACATTTAGCCTTTGGGCTTCTTCTCATCTGATAAAACAAGTACAGGAAATGTCTCTGTTAGCTGATTGGCCTTGTGTTTTCCTTTGGCGTTCTCCCACCGGGACCTCCGACGTGCACAGTGTGTCCCTGTGGCAGAGAAATCACCTAACATGTCCCTCTCCTAACAGCTACATTAATTTTTTGTTCTCTCTCCATTTCTTTAATACCAGTTGTTTCAGATTGTGCTGCTTATCTTGCTCCCCACCCCTAAAAATAATATTTCTAACTTTCATTCTGCTCCGGTACTTCTTGCTTTGGTCAACTTTCCAGCGTTGTTCCTCTGCCCCTGTCCTGTCCTCACCTCCTTGCTCCTCATCCTCCCCCTGCTTTCGACCTCTCATCTTCCTCCCACAGCGTCCCAAAACTAAACAAACATAACTAATCAAAAGCCTGTCAATTTGACTTTTAAAAGGTCCATATTTTGAGGTAATGGGGAATTAAGTGAACATAGAGGTAACAAGGTGATGTAAATCCCAGCGGTGTGTGTGAAAAATACCACAGAGTGTAAACACATGACCAGTGAGGTCATGTGTTTACACAGTTAGCAAGGTTAACCGCTCTCTGAATTGCACAGGGGAAACAGACCGGGCTGTGTGTAGGTCAGTTATAGGCCTGCAGAATTTATGCTTGTGGCTAAAGAGGTGCCGTGTGTGTTGAAGTGTGTATGGCGAATGTGAAGGACAGCATGGAGATTCAATGTTGGACGCCTGCCATGATGGGAGTGAGTGAGGCAGTGAGACTGGCCTCGTATGTGGTAATGATGGAAGTGAGGACTTACCTCATACACATAAAATAATCACTGTGCCCTTACATGGGTATCCACATGAGTCAGACTACTGTAATTCTCTTTCATTCCTTGGAAAAGCTTCAAAGTTAAGAGGTTTTAAAACTATTCATATGCTTACTTTCAAAGAATGATAGTGTTTATTGTTTCTGTCTCATTACTTCTTAATTCACTACTTATACATCTAGGGTTATCTCTTAACTATAATCTGGGCCATCTGTTGGTGGCCAGTCCTTTTGCCTGTTAGCAAGATAAAGAAAAAAACTACAGCATCAGCTGTTATGAAACTAGGTAGAATATTAAGACGTGGGCCACTTTAAATGCTTGGGTAGATCCATAAAAACGGATCATTCTTTAACACTGTAGAGCCTCAACAAAAATGATCCGACTCAAGACAGAGGATTTATACCTCCTTGGGCCTTGGGTTGTGGATGGCAGACTAGTGGTTGTTCTGTGTGAATGGAGTCTTAGGGAAGATGCAGCTTATTTCCCCTGGATTAAATGCTATTTAGTGAGTATAGTTGGGTTCATAACAATTAGACTGTGGCTGTAATAATCTTTCATCATCCATAGACTAACTAGTAAATGATAACACTATCAAATAAGATCTAAAGTGAATAAAATGAGGGTTCTCTGAGACATGACAGCTTTAGGTATTGTGACAGCCGAGGTCTATTAATGGCTGCTCTTCAGTCTATTGCGTGTTTTTCTTCTCTTTATGTAATTTAAAATATGGATAAAGAAAATAGTCTCACTGACAGGTACAGGTTAACATCATGAACAGCTAGAGAAATTAATATCAGCTTAATAAGGGAACATCAAAACAAGTAATCTTTCAACTCTGTACAGAACATTTAGTCTATGTTCAATTTTGTACATTAAAGCACTCAACAGTCTGATTTTTGTGCAGTGAAAGATCTTAAATAATGTTCAGACCTGGTGAGGTGAGTCATCCATTGCAGCTTCTTCGTGGTTGGATAGAATGCAGTCTAGAGGATCCATCTTGTCCAAGATATTCACCATCATACTCAACATCTACCTCTACCACAGTCTCCAGTGACTCCATCAAGTTTGGAATCATTTCTTTGCGTTTTATTAGATCAGAAACTTTACAAGTGTCCAATGTCCAGCTTAGGGCTGCATTAATCGATTTGAAATAGAAATCTGATTTTTTTATTAGTGCGCCCGTGGGCTACCGTAGGCTCTTCCTCCTATCTGTGACAACAGTCTTTCATAGAAGTCTGTGTAATGACCAGACTTTAGATCTGTTCATGACCCCAGTAGTGATACCAATGTAAGCTGTGGTTTCACGCACATATCCTGCAATTGAAGTATAGCTGCATGGGGGTTCATCCATACCATAACCATACAGTCTTCTTCCAATCTGGGGCTCGTGGGGTCAGCAGCCTCAGCAGAGTAGCCCAGACAGCCCTCTGCCCAGACATATCCACCAGGTCAGGGTAGAATCCTTCCAGTGTGTCCTGGGTCTCTTCCACTTATATTATGTGGTCCACACACGTCTGATGCCCGTCTTACAGTGGTATCACTTCTGTGGGCCCACATACCCCAAAAAGGAAAAAAAAAATTATATTATTAATTTCATTCGCTTATTAAATTTTTCATTCACAAATGCAAGTTCTTTATCATAAAACCAAATATTTCTTTTTAAAAAGCTGTTTGATAAATCTGAAAAAAAAAAAAAAAAAGACTATAAAATCCATCAGTATTTGCTTTTATTTGGACATTGTATTGAAGTGTATTCCCCCTGGCAAACCTGTTATGTTATTTTGTTGTTGTATACATTGTTTGTATACTGTACTTCATTGAATAAAGATCTATTGAAAAATAAATAAATAAATAAAACTTTTGTGGGCCCATCACATGATACCATCACAGATTTGAGGTAGGGAGCAGTGCCTTGCATTGCGGGCTGCTTATGAAAATGTTTTCCCCAAAAATCGAGTTTTTAGAGGAAAAAAGCCTCTTATAGAGCAGATCACACAAAATCTTCTTCTCCCCTGTATTCACTGGACCCCCTCCACTGCTCTATAGGCCTCCCACAAAAGCTTAGCCCCATGAATTTGTCATGTTTACCTCCCCTTATCTGCACACCAAAGGATTTGGAGCTTGATCGTAGTAAAGAGTATAGAGTAAGACATTGGAGGAAAACATGAAACTGCAAGAAAAGTAGCTGTGTTTCTGTGCAGTTCTGTTACAGATGGACATTATATTAGCTTCCAGCTCTTAAGTAAAGTTTAAAGTGGTAACAGTGAAATAAAAAAAGAATACAAAATAAAAAAAAAATGTATCACCAGCTGGCACCATCTGATGAATACAATTAAACATAGAAAGTTAAACTAAGCAGTCATAAAAAATGAGGAACAATAGGCTGTAATTTCTGATTTAATAAGAATTGTGGCATGAGAAGAATCACAGAGTATTGGTTTTGGCTGAGGTCTACACTTTGTGGGTGTCATTTAGTCGAAATCCTTGAACATTTACTTTCAAGAACTCGTGATGTCTGACATAGCCCCATTTCTGTCCAAATTTGATAAATTATTAATGTTTTTAGGAGTGTTTCTCAATTTAATACAGTGTGTAAAATGTATTTTTAATTGCTTGTTTTTTCTGAACAACAATATTGTAAAGTGCGATGGATAGTGTCAGAATAATTTGTCTTTGCTCGATTTTATGGTTTTAAGTTGGTGACCTCTGCTGATCAGCCAACCAGTTACCAAGTAATTACCGAAGCTCTAAATAACATTTAATTCAAAAGTCAAAGTCAAAGTCAAAGTTGCTTTATTGTCATATGTATTATATACGTTTCAGCATACAATATGTATGAAATTTAAGTCCTCTCGGACCCACGGTGCAAAAGGCAAATAGATAAATACAATGTAGTGCAAATCAATACAATGTAGTGCAAATCAATACAATGTAGTGCAAATCAGTCATAAATAAATAAACTGTGCAAAGTTTGAGCTTACCGTAATATCTCTGAAACCTCAAAGTGAGACTCAGGACATGTGCGTTAACAGAAAGGCACATTGTTGGAAATGTTCTACCTCCGTCTTTCCCACCTGGATAAGCCAGTCAAGCCCGAGCACAGTCAGAGGTCTGTGTCAGTGGGGGCTGCCATCATCAGCGCTGGTAATTGTTTAAGAGTGCATTTATAGAGTGTACTCTTTGTGCTTCCTAATCAGAAGCATACTCAGGCATTTACATATGAGCCTCTGAGGATTGCTAAGGAATGTATTACAAGCAAGGCGAGAGAGAGAGAGAGGAGGAAAGGCGGCACTAGTGGGCCACTCTGCTCCTGCCATTTCTTTCCACTTCACGTTACTGCCTTATTGGGAGGGTGTGTGTGTGTGTGTGTGTGTGTGTGTGTGTGTGTGTGTGTGTGTGTGTGTGTGTGTGTGTGTGTGAAGTGGGTGAAAATGATTAAGGCTGAAGATCAAATGCACATAATGGCTGATACAAAGCCATTCTTCCCTCAACACCAGAAACAAATGTAGAGTGTGTTTAGGCCCACTTTCAGCGCTCTCTTCCTGTTTCTTTGAGACATGGATAGTGATGATTTTTCTAAAGCTAAAAAAAATCGGAACTCTAATGCTCTCGTGCTCTCATCTATCTACCTATCAGAGTGCTTTACAGATTAGATCTATTTTTGTGGATTCATTTCAGTATCCATTAGGTGATTTGTCAATTTTTCTCTCTGTTCTCTAACTCCACTCTGGCAAGGGGACAAGGAGAACAAAAATATGGCCTTAGAAAACCATTTTAATCAGACAGAGCTCCACAGGGACGGTGGCTGGCATAGGAGAGCTCTTTACCTCATCACAGCTCTGCCAGTGGTGATTGGGAGAAACACTCAGTCAGGTTTTTATTGAATAACCTCAGTTCTGTACTGGAGGGGCTTTACTGTAATAGAGCAGGTCTACAGCTGCTGAGGTGACAGCCAAATGGTACTTATTAAACTAAAGGCTGATTCATTCTATAAGCCCTACTGTAGTTTAACATTGTTGAAGGTTTAGAGTCTGGGTTTAAAGCTGAGGTCCAGTTTTAATGACCGAGATCCTATGTGTGTGATTATATTTTGATTAGGCAGCAGAATTCACTAATTTCTTACAAAACAAAACAAAAAAAAAAGAGATGAAAACAATTATTTTATATAAATAGCAATTCTCCTGTACATTGTTGTGTACACAAATCAAAGCGCGTTGACGCCTCATCCAACTTCAATTATGCTGTGCTATTCCAGAATAACAACTGTGTATCCCTTCATCTCCATTTATTTACCTAGTACACAGCTTTCTACACAAATTGAGCATGACGTCTAGTGGAGTGTGAGGGTGGATTAATTACCCCTGTATTTAGACTAATGACTATTTCTCTACTGATTAATAATGACACAGTGCAGGGTACAGCTGAAACATATTAACAGGTTTATGTGACAGCTACTGCTACTTGAAGAAACTGCTATTTACAGTCTACCTTTTAGAGGCAAAATCATATTTCATAAAAAAGATGTACTTAAATTGACCCTTAAATGAGTATGAAATGGAAAAAAGTCTTGTGCATGATTATCAGATGGAGACTTGAATAAATGATCTGGGTCTGAAATAATCATCTTCTGATTGTGACTGATTTTGAGCAGGAATCCAGTGTTTTATACTTCTTTTTTTTTTTAAAGATTTTGATTACTCAACATGAAAAAGTATTTACTTATGATTTTGTCTGTGCTGTTTTAATCAGTTTCAGTGTTCTAGCTAGGATTTTATTTTAGAGTAGGGGTGTTGAGGGAGCTCAGCGACCGGGTGGGGGGTGGGTGGGGGATTGTGCGGAAAGGGATTTCAGGGAGATGTTCACTCCCGAGCTGCCGAGGTTTTTTTAAGTGTATAAGAACGCCACCATACGTCTGTGGCCTGACGTCAGCACAGAGGGAGCCAATGTCAGCACACTCACTCACCCAGGCTATAAATGCATCCTCCGAGGACACACGAGAGAAAATACAGATAATTAAAGTAGGTGCTTCGGGCAACCGTTAATGTCGGAGCCTGCGTTTGATCTGGGCAAACAATTACAGTCAAAATGCTGATACCCTGTACTAAAGTTTTGCATATTGGGAGAAAATTTAGCGTATCGGGTCAAATTTTTAGCGTAGGGGGCCGATACGCTAAATTGCGCTAGCTAGAACCCTGGGTTTCCTTTTGGCAAATCGTATAGTAGCATGATCTGAACTGGAATCTGATCACATTTTCAAGCCCGTCAAATAAATCTATGATTAGTTTTGTCACCTGTTTAAGTCAACCTTGTATATACTTTATAAAACCCTGAAATGTGATTTGTGCTTATTTAGGCATTTTTGTCAAATGATCTCAAAAACTGCTTGATATGTAACATTTCACTGGCTTTAATTTAATGCAGGAAGTGAATTGGCTGACTGATTTTGGACAACTTAGCATATTGTCCTGGATGAACTGTTGATAGCTCAGTGTATTACATGGTGAAGAAGGCACATGACGGTGCAGTGCACAGGAGGGATGAAATGGCATACTCACCCAAGCTAGGCTCATTAAACTTGCCTTAATGAGAAATAAAACACCCTGATGCCCCCCCCCCCCCCCACACACACTACCCCTTATAACAGTGGATTCTTGTTATCAAAGAGTCTGCCCCCATGTATGATGAAGTCTGGCTAGTGTCCCAGCAGATTTTTCATGAGACTCAGTGGGTCTGAGTCGACTCCTGAGCTGTGCAATGCCACTCACCCCTGTGACAACCACCTGGGAGACCACCTTGGAAAATGGGCCCCTATTAGTTCAGGTTAGACTTAATGACCAGTAATGGTACCTGGGCCAAACCAAACTGTGCAAAAGGGCTCTGAGCAGGCCGAAATGAAATACCAGTCACTCAAGCTCTGAACATAAACACTAGGTGGGTGAGGGTGAATAGGTATGTCCTGAGGTGTGTGTCAGTGTGTATGAGGGGGTGCACATATGCCCATGTTTGAGAGCTGAGTTGAGCAAGAGGAGAGGTTTTGAGCTTTAGGAGATTGGCGAACCATTATGGACAGATTCACGCCAAGGGGGACGGCTGTGGTTTAAGAATTATTCTCATTTAGTTTTTCTGCTTTTTGAACCAAATCTCATTTCCAGTTTTGCCATCAGCTAAAAAAAAAAAAAAAAAAAAAAAGCTTGCAGCAACCCCAGTGGAGCAACCAGAGAAGCCTCCTAAGAGCACCATTCAATTATTTACAATTTCATGGCTGTCTGAGATACGTGTTATTCTAATAAATTTAGGAATTAGGAGGCTTAAATACCGCACATGTATTAACCTCTAAAGCTGAATTTTATCCTCAATTTAGTGGTAAATGCCACATCATGGTAATGACATTCATTGATGATTGCGTCTTCCATGGTCTAAATAGTCTGTGGTTTTGAATTAGCACAGGCATTAAAAAGTAAGAAACTCTACCATGTAAAATGCTATGATATGAGTCAATCAGCCCCTGAATGAAATTATATTTAACTCCCTGAGAGAATGAGCTGCAACATTTCCAGTGCTGTGAAAAGCAGACAGAGAAATGTAGTGGAATCTACAGCAAAAGAGACAAAGACATTAGAAGAGAGAGAGAGCTTTGTTATGTCTCATGAAGCTCTAGGGTTTCCTGGAATTTCTGGCAGTGGATTCCAGAGTCACATAACCACAGAAAAAGAGAGCAAATACAGACAGACAGGGGGTAACTCTGCTGAAGGACACAATTCAAGATGTTCTGCTGACAATACATTGGCGATGTAAGATCCACAGTGTTTGCTTGCATTAGTGGTCAGTGGCTTCTAGACCCACAGAAACAATGAACACAGAGCACACACCTGCACTGGGTTCAGAGTGTACGGTGACATACACTACCTACTGTATGCCTGCAGATTAAAACCCTGGCTCTGCCCTTTCTTCTCCAAGGGGATTGAGGAGGACGGCTGATGTGTACCCATCCAAGACACTCGCTGGCTTGCTGCCGCACTAATACTAACAGCCAGCACAGCCATGCACGAAAATGAGATGTGGTAAAGCCTGTGAATTTTAGCTCTGTTGCACCCTGAAAGGATTTGAGGTATGAGAAGTAGAATGTACTTTTTGGAAGAATACTTGAGGTCTTTGTCGTTCAGATGATGCACATCCACAAATACAATAGTAACACTTAAGCTTCAGCATCGTAATGCAGCCTTCCACAGCACGCATGCTAATGAAATGCCAACTTCTCCTTAGTGTCTGATATTGTGGTGTTTTATCCTGTAATAAAAGTCACAATGAGCAGGGTGTAGTTCAGGTATTTTATTGCAATATCATCTTTGCAGACTTAGTGTGAATGAGTTTGATGCACACGAATGAGATCCATGGGTTGCTACAATCAACAGAATCAAGCATGACATTTATTGAAAAGCCACATGACCCAGAGGATAACCAGGTTTTACTGACAACACAGTCTTGTTGTATATGTTGAGGCCTCAGATATGGATAGATAAATCAGTACAGGATTCATAAAGTAGTACAGGGTTAATCTAGTACAGATATGCTCAGTGAGTTTTCTCAGCATCTATGACAGTGTTTTTCAACCTTGGGGTAGGGACTAGGGCTGCACGATATTGACAAAACTTGCAATATGCGATATGGGTGTACAGCATTATGATAATGATAATATTGTGATATTTCTTGTTCACCTAAAGAAATACAAATTTCATCTAATAAGAAAAATGTTCCTTAACAATGTTAAAATGAGCCAAATGTATGCTGACTTAATTATTTATCATTTTAGACAAAATGCTGAACTACTACAATCAATTACACAATTCTGTCCAAGAACCTGGTGATGCTGCAACCACAGAGCTTCAGACACAAACATAGTCATATACTTTGCAATTTTATTCACATAAAACAATGTGTAAAGGATATGGATATATAACAAAAGTGCTAGAGTACTGCTATGTAAGAGCTTTAACAGAACAATATTCCATTACTTGTCTAGTTTGATAAATACTGCATGTAAAAATAAAATCTTTAAATATCATTTTTCAGGCCTTGCCCAAAGTTGTGCTCTGAAAATATTCACATCTTTTCAACATTAATAACGTGTAAACTTGCATTCAACCAGCAGCAGTAGCATTATTTTTATAATTTTATTTATTTATTTATTTTTTTGCCAGAAAACCCAGCATGTTAGACTGATAGAGAAAACCACTCTGGTGCCCCGTGGTGTGTAAAAAAGAAAGTTAATAAAAAAAAGAAAAGAAATTATTTCACATTCTTTGCGATATGAATATTGAACACTCTGTTTTCGTGATAAGGATATTTTTCTATATATTTTGCAGCCCTAGTCGGGACCCCATGTGGGTTTGCCTGGAATTTCTAGTAATTAATAGAAAAAAAAAACTTACTAGTAAAAATATATGATGAGTTGAGAGAGACAATCACATACATAAAAAACATGACAAACTGCTAAGCTAAAACTGAAGCACTATGATACTGGTTATAATACTGTTATTATACTTATACTGTTTCATAATTCATAGTTTGAGATACTGTTTGTTCAGTATTAATTGTCATCCTTGTAAATACAAGCTGGACTGGATATCCTGACCAAGGAAAATAAAATTCTGAACCTGACTTTTCTGCCTCCATCCATAATGATGATGTTCCTTTCGGCTTTTCCCTTCAGGGGTCACCACAGCAAATCACATTCGCATGTTGATTTGGCACAGGTTTATATGTTGGATGCTCTTCCTGACACAACCCTCTGTATTTATGTGGGCTTGGGACGGGCACAATGAGACACTGCTCTCTTGTGGCTACAATTAAAGGACCTCAAGGACGTAAAGGACCTTTCCCAAGGGTCCACCTGGGTCTTAAACCGGCAATCTTCCGCACCAAAGCCAGTGGTAACCACTAGGCTACCCAGTCACTATTCTACCTACATCCATAATAATATACATTATATAGACTAAATGTGTTATTTGCAACACAGTATAGCAAATTATTACATGATCAAAAACAAATTAAATTTACCAAAACAAAAACAAAAAAAAAGTTTTGAATTTCTGGGGTTGCCAGAAAGAGATGTTAAAATGAGGTCATGAGCCAAAAAAAGATTTGGAACCACTGATCTATGAACTGGGATCAGGACTGGTTTTCTGTAAAAGGAACATAATTTTGTGCTGACTTCATGTGTCACATCTCCACCTTATCTTTCTCTGTTACATTCTCTTATATTTTTATGTTCTTGTAAGTTCCATATCTTTTAATAGAACCGAACACAGACACAGACTTCTAAAGTAATCTATAAGTGATAGACTGAAAGTGTGCAGTCGAACCTAAACTTGTTGAATGTCTCACTTCAAAATAGCAATTATCTTCTCCCAGTCCCTGTCATGGCTACTGAAGCCCATTCATCATCTGTCTACAGAGTATACTTTTTAGAGACATCTTTTCATTTCCACACCTGGCTGAGGAGTCCCAGCACATCCACCATTAAATGGCTCGGTCCCGCATCAGTTCACTGAAAGCATGTTGGGGCCGCATGAATACTCAGAGAAAGAGGGGGAGAGAGAGTCATAGGATTAAAACAAAACAGCCCCAGCTCTCTCTGATGAAAGCCTCTCTGTTATCATTCCCTTTCCTTTCTGAGTATGCAGCATGTGTATTTTGTGTGTGCGCACTGAAGAAATCTTTAGATTCACTCCAGTTCGACTGAACTAAAAGCACTGTCAGGGGATCAGTGCACCTCCTTACATCAACTGTGAGTAATAGACGCTCTTGCTCAGGTCATCTTGCTCGCCTGCCACTTCACCCACACCCACTCGCTTCTTAATCTCCTCCTATCTTTCTCCAGGAATGCAGCCCCTTATTTTGAAAAATACCTTGTCATGTAATACCCTTGAAAAGCCTTGCAGCACACTTCAAAAAAATTGGCATTCAGCCTTTTGATTTACTGACTTGTGTGTTAAAACAAGGCAAGAAAAATAAAGATTTATGTTATTTTGGGGAGATTTAAATAAATATGTCCTCTGTGCAAGTCATTTGTTTTCTGTATTGTTGATAGGCCAGAAATGGGCCTGTGATACTTGCACACACACAAAAAAAGGAAAACTCGTGGCCAGGTTTGCACTCAGCTGCCATGTTTTCAACAGGCTCTGTGTGTGTGTGTGTGTGTGG
>JAPSES010000120.1:3945574-3973057 GCA_029822895.1 Maxillicosta whitleyi | reverse complement strand
TTTGTGCGGATAAAACAGTTTTAGACTCACCAACCTATAGTACACACACCAACATAGAAAATACTCTATCATCCCTTTTTTTTTGCCTGCAACTCCATACATTACATTTAAACTGTTGCTTTTAAAAATATATACTGCTGCATGGTATTTCAGTAGTTACTACCTATTACCTATTACCTAGTAGTTACTACTAGTAGTTACTAAGTTACTACCTATTAATCAACCATCTTGATTGGAATAATAACCAGACTGTACAAAAAAGTAGCCTATATTTATTTATTTATTCCTTTATTTGGTAGGGATAATGCACATTAATGAACAAATCTATTGAACAACATCAGCACCAAAGTGCTTTCACATTTTCTAAAATAAAAAAAAATCATTAAAAGTTGCCAAGAGCCCATAAATCACATTACACTGTGGATCCCTCCATAGTATAGTGGTTCTTCTCAAGTTGCATGAAATGTAATGTAATGTCTCTCAAAAAAAATTTAAAGAAAAAAAGTCCATCGGCCAGAGGTGAAGAGTCTTTCTCTTTAGATAAAATAAGTCTTCTGGCAAGAAGTGGTTAAAAAAATGTCTACATCAGTCTGACATCTGGTCCTATTAACCCCTGGGGGGAGAAATCCAAATATTGTATCGTTCAATGATGGAGCAATTGTTTTCCCTGAAGCTTTGGATCAAGACCAGTTTCCATAAGTTTAATAGTATCAGACAAGTCCAAAACGTGTGGAGTAGAGAGGCTGGGGATTGTTTACATCGATCACGTGAAGTTTCTCATTTAAATGCAGATAATTTGTCTTTGGACCAGTCAAGTGGATGGAAAATTTTATACTGAAAAACAATGTCTTTTAGACAACGTGACAATGTGCATATTCTTCAAATTATTGGAAGTATATACTATCTGGAATCTCCTCCCTGATAAAGCTGTACTTTTTGACTTTCAGGACATCTATCTGAGTATTGACGCGGTGTATGTCATAGATCTTTCTTACAACACTTAGCATCTACTTTGTACCTCACAATGGGATGACTGCTTCAGCCCTTTAACCACCCGTTATAAGTCACCATTGTTTCTTTATTTTATTTGCCAACCTCACAGCTGGCAAGCAAATAACATATGGCAAACTAGTTTATACTTGTGTGTTTTCACATTAATGCCTTTTACTCAGCAAGCAAAACAGTCACTGCTCACAAAAGATCCAGAGGAGGAGTTGTTTTTAACTGGCATGTCAATGAGTAATTTAGCTCTTTCAAGTCCCCTCTACTAAAATCAGAGGTTAAATAGGAGCATTCCTCACATAGCTCCATCGCCATAATGCGGAGATTAATGTGTTTGTCTAAACTTTAAGAGAGGATAGTTGTGTGGCGTATTACAGTAACGAGTCTGACCAGAGAGAGAATGCTAAACCAGCATGTGGAACATTTCACTAAAGCCAAAAATAGATGTGCTGCTGGCCCATACTACTTTTTCAGTCAAGCTCCCAGACTTTAAAGCCTGATACTTTGTGCCTCATTTGGCCAATAGGGACCCTTTGTTTTGGTGCTTTTAACTGAGGACTTCGTGAGAAGATAGAGGCATAAGGTGGTGTAATTCCAGTGGCTGTCAGGATAATATCAACTTGGCTTTTAAGACTTTTTAAGAGCCTGGCACTTAGACAGCGGGTTCTGTGCCAAGGTCTGGCAGTCTCGACAGGTAGTAATTTGACTGGTAAATGTGTCATTATAGCCATTGTAGAAGGTTGGGTCAGACAAAAAAAAAGAGAAAGAGAGGGAGGAGAAGAAAGGAAGAGACCAGAGTAACAAGGGAGGGATGCAGGATTTAAGGATTCAGTAAATGTTTCAAGAATTGGGCAGATGCAGCAAAGTAGGATGACATTTTAAGGTGGATGGCCGAAAACGGGCTGAACTTGTAAAAAGTGTCACAAAAGTTCTGACTCCAGGTTGCTCAACTCTATGGAATGCTGCCTTTCTCTCGTTGTTCCTCTGTTAGCGTTTGTAATGTGTGGGTGGTCCCTGCAGTGCTATACACAGCAGCTACATGTCTGTGTCTTAAAGAAGGCCTTTTCTGGGAGACACAAGCTTCCTCTTCCGTCCTACGTCCGGTGTCCCCCATGTCGAGGAGAAACAATGTTACCGTACTGTGCATCATTTGGCAGTTCTTAGTTGTGTGAGATGTTTTAAATAAGTTATTGCATGTTTTTTCATCATGCTGAGAAACCTGCTTTTAGTCTACCTGTTGATCAAACCGTAGAAGTAAATGACTTTATATTTGTAAAACTGTCTATTATTCCTTCACAGAATGCCAGATTACTCTTATCAGCTGCACAAATCACGCATTATTTGCAACAATAGTTCTAAATTTACATGCAGCCGTGCTTGCATTGCTAATAACTTTGTCTCCCTTGGCGTCACTGCTTCTAGGAAGTATGTGATTAGACTGGTGATGTTTGGAGGCCTTGTCGGTTTTAGTTATTGCTCTCATTTTGTCTTAATTACGGTTATATGAATAGCCCCACATCCAAGTGGCAGTTGCCTCCCCTTGTTGCACAAATGACACAAACCGTGCATCTAAACTTAAAGAGTGAATTATTGTGGCATTTAAAATATGGCTTTGAGGCTTTTATACAATGTAATAGTGGCAAAGCAAGGCTGTGTTTACTGTATAGGCTGACAGGGAGGAGGAGCCTGGGTTACAAGATGTGGTCAGGTAGGAGGGTTAGGAGTAGCTTGAGAGCAGCATTTTCTCAACTTTTTCTTGGTATCTACTCTAAAAAAAGGATAAACCATCATGACCCAGTTCACACAATGCATTATCTATGGAAGAAGAGTGAATTTATGCATAGATGAGTGGCCCTGACCATGTCTTTATATTATTTTGTTGGGTAGGCAAACCAAAAAATGTTTCTTATATGCATGTTTAACTGAAAACAATGGCAAGCTTTATACTTCGATTCTAAATAAAAGCATAGACTATCAGTGGGGTTTGATCTGGGTGATACGGCCAAAAAATTAACTCCATTATTTTCAGTGTTACAGTTTTTCACAGATTTTAAACAGTGCATGTGCCCAACCCTAGCCCTAACTGCAGACAGAAATACTTTTTTTTTTTTTTTTACTAAAACTGTGAACCATCTGTAATTGGAGAAGCACATGTGCTTCTACAGTGAATCCAGTGAATATATTACAAGAAGCAACAGGTTGGTTTTGACTTTTTGTTGAATAGAAAAGTCTTGAGACAAATAATCTCATTTTTCCTAAAGCAAAACCTCAATTAGTGACATTTTTATTTTTTATATTACCCAGTCCTAGGTGAAATTAATAATCTCTTCTACTGCTTCCAATACTTTGAAACGCAAATGTATTAGCCCCCTAAATAAAATCTCCCGTAACCCATATGGATCCTGAACTTTTCATCAGTATTGGCAGAACATGGCACTGGTAGTGACTGATGTTTTGTATTAGTAGAATACTGACTTTGGGAGAGAACATCTTCTCAAAACATAAAAATCACCAAACTACATGTCTTATGGTTATTTCAATTCAATTTAAGATTCACTTTACATTTATTGGATTTGTTTACTAATTAGTTTGATGATCAGTCTTCATCTTTTCCTTTGGGCTGGTCCCTTCAGGGGTCACCACAGCAAATCGTCTTCCTCTCCCTTATCTTCTGCATCCTCTTCTCATACCAACTACCATCCTCTTTCACTCCATCCATAAATCCTTTAGGCCTCCTGCCTGGCAGTTCCAGTCTCATCAACCTTCTACTAATATATTCACTATCCCTCCTCTGTACTTATCCAAACCATATTGATCTGCCTTCTGACTTTTTCTCCAAAACATCTACCATGTCCCATTCCTCTCAAGTACTCATTCCTGATCCTATCGACCATGGTCACTCCCAAAGAGAACCTCAGCATCTTAACCTCTGCTACCTCCAGCTCTGCCCCCTGTCTTTTCCTTAGTGCCGCTGTCTCGAACCCATACAATGTGACACAACACATCTAACATGTTTCTCCACTAAGGTTGCACCGATCCAATATTAAGATAGAATATTGGCATATCAACATTTTAACTGGATTGGAGGTAAATAAAAGCAACTCCATAAGACCGATACTTCCCTTTAGCTACATGGGCTATGTCATGCGTGTTGAACGTAATTCTAAAAGTAACACAACGGATCTGTATGTGCAGGACATGGTGGGTTATATAGCCTAGCTCTGTTGATAAAGCTGTAAGAAAGTGAAAGTGAACACCCCTCACCTTATCACAGATTAGGTACTGCCCCTGGAAACAAATTTGCAACCAACAGTACAACAGACAACATGTGCTCTCTCAGAACCTCTGCTCTAAATCAACAATGATATCAGATCGTTGTCAGTTTTCCACCGATACATGAGGTCAAAACATTGGAACTGTAAAGGTCGGATCAGTGCATCCCTATTCTCTACCCATTCCAACTGGCTTGCAAAGGTTCTTCACCTCTTTTCCACATTGATTGCTGCACTGGACTGTTGACTTTAAGAACCCAAAATCCTCCATCTTCTTTATCTTCTTTAATGATCAGATGATCAGTGATTCAGGCTTATTTATGTAGGTACTTGTTTGACTTTAGTACTTTCAAGTGAAAGACTCAGATAATTTCAGATGTGCATGATCTATTTCCAGTGTCACATTTTTTGGGGGGGAAGGGCGGGTATGATACTGGCTTTCCCCAGCTCCAAATGATCATTATTATGTCAGCCTGTAAAAATCCACTATCATTCAATTTCAACTTTGGAATGTTGCTCTATTTTTGCACATATGCTTATATCTGTGTTGCATGCACATATTGTGATGTTGTAGCTATATACATGTGTGCTTACATTCTTCTATGTCTTTGTCTGTGTCCCCTGTGTGAGGCTGCAGACAGAGGAAAAAGCAGACGTGAAAACATGCATACAACACACAGGAAGCTGAGCTCAAAAGCCAACCATCTCTGAGGTTACTCATGTCTGAGCACAGAGTTTAGCCAAACTCTGACATATCAGTAAACAGCACAGGAAAACTTAGTGGGCAAGATAGGGAGAACAAGAGAGGCAAGGCAAGGAGGGAGGGAGTGGGGGGTGAGACTGAGGGAGAGGAGGAAGGAGGTCACTGAGGGATGGAGGGAGGGACGACCAGCAGGGAGGGGAAGGAGCCTGTATTTGCCAGCTGACAGACTGTGGGAGACTATTACTAGATGCATAGCATTGTGTCTCTGCTGAGGAGGAGCTGGTATGTTATAAAGGAAAAGACGTATTGTTTGAAGGCTAATTTAAGGTATGAAAGTCACAGTTCCTCCTTTTTTTCACCATATTTGTCCCACTGCACTTCACTTGTTTGTGACTCACTAGTTGCTTTCCTGCTCCTCTCCAAAGTTGTATCACAGTAGTATTAGCACTAGTCTTGCCTATGCCTCGACTCCTCTGCTCCTTGGGCTGTCATATGTTGTCTTTTTACACTGCATCCTCAGCTACCACTGTGTTTGCTCTGTTCCAGTGTACAGTAGATTTAAAGGGTGGTTTAGTGAGAATCGTAGATGTATGATGGAAGGCTCAGCAGCTCCTGGGTGGTCTCAGTCCTCACAGCACAGCCAGTCACATATCTTAGCAGGCATATTTTTAGTGAGTCTTCATAACTGATTGAGTTAACATCCTGTGTTCTCCTTCCTATCTCTCTGTCTAACTCTGCTTCAGTCTTCTGTTTTCCACCAAAGTTGCTGGGCCTGGGGTGAAGCCATGCTGATTTCACTGAAGTGAGGCTTGTAAAAGTGGATATAAAGTCACACTCTGACAGCCGCTACTCTGTGCTCAGGGATGAGCTGTACTTAAATTAGTTATGTGAAAATGTTTTTGGATTGTGAGTGAATACTTCATCCTCTCAGGACACTAAAATCGCTGCTTTTCTCATTTGTCTCATTTCCTTCACTGTAAAATCGTATTCGTTTACATTGTGGTTTTTAATAATGTCATCCTTCAGGGCACAGCCATGGAGGAAATGGACTTTGAGCGGCGCCGGGAGCTGAGAAGGCAAAAGCGTGAGGAGATGCGCCTGGAAGCTGAACGGTAGGATCCAGCTGATTGTCTCTGAGTTACACAGGCAGATTAATATGGAGGGATCTTCAACTTATTCTACTTGTAAATAAGAGAGTGTTTGAAACATCTGAGTTCCACTCTCACTTTGTTGGTAGCCATAACCACAGAAGAGCTACAGTCCACAGAGGGCGATGTTGCTGCCATTTAAAGTCTTACTACTTAGGTTGCGTAATAAGGCTCCATTTGTCAATGTGCATTGAACCTCCTCTGATGTTCATGCCAAGCTGGAACTGCAGCACTGCTTTAATAGCTTGGACCCTCCTCTTGGTCTTTAAAAACATCACTCAGCAAATATTGGCTTCCCTGACTGAAACTAGAAGAAAAAAGCTTGATAAGAAACCTGATAAGCAATGTGATGACCTTTAAGTGGGAATGTTCAATCATGCACTCCTTCCCCCTTTCCAATTTTCTCTCCCAGATACTGCAGCCCTGTGAACTCTCTTTGATTCAGTGGAAGAAATTGATTTAACTAAAGTTCATTTCAACAAATTGATTGACTGGTAGCACGCCAAGTGCACTAATCAAAAATTGTAAAAAAGGGTTTTTACTGTGAGAACTTGATGCATTGTGTGCCAAGGCATTTTATGGAGCCTCTTTACAAAAGTCTCTTCATCTGTGCTGCCCTTCCAATTAATGATGGGGCTGATGTGGATTCAGATACTGGCCAAGGTCATCAGTCTGCCTGATGCATCTCTGAGAAGCTTTTTATGAGAGCGAGTTCCTGCATCAGTGTTGAAAAACAAGCTGACATAGGCCTGACCGCTGCTAAATACATAGATGTTTCTCCCTGATAATTCATTTTTATGACACAAAGAAGACGTGCATAGCATTCACCGGAGTGAGGAGGCACTATGCCCTTTGCCCAAGGTAAAGTAGCATTTCCTACATCAAGTAAACACTGAACATAACACTGGTATATACCTTATGACATTCTCTGAGCATTCTAGCTGACATTTCCACTTTAACTACTTGTTTGTTCAAGATCAGGTTAAATTAGGAGCATTATGATTATCATAGATCTAAAATGTCTGATATGCAAGATTTGTGCATGCTAATGTGTGCTGGAGTCTGTGTTGCTTTGGAAGATACATGTTTATGTTAGCCTGCTACATTTCTTAGCCATTTATTAGGAAAAAAAAAAACACTCAGTTCCTCTGCATAGAAATTATTGTACAAATTATCAAAGATGCAGGTTTAGAAAAGCAGTCATCAACAAACTATTAGTGCCTATGAAGTAAACTCCAGTATAAACTTCATGTAAGCATATTAACGTGTGAATCTTGCATGGTAAACCTACAAATTCTGTTATAATTACTCGTATAAGAACCAAATTCAAGTTTTTATAGGACAAGTAAAAGGTTGTGAAGGGATAAGAAATGATAAGGCAATGGGTACTGCCACAGTACTGTGGCATGACATATTGGTTTGTCTATTGCCACAGAGCCAATCAAATATTAGCATTCGTACTAGAGCCAATCATTGATAGTGTTCCATGAACTCATTATCCTGTTGTTGCCACAGTACTGTGGTGATATATGACGTATACTTCTCAACATTCTTTTGTACATTTTGCTACCACAGTACTGTAGCAATTGATGGAAGAAATGACAAATTAGTGATAGTATAGAATAAGAATACTCTATATGTTTTTTTATGGTATTCTTTGCCCTGTGCAGTCAGTGAGATTGAAGCTGGAGAAGGTGGGCAGAGCTACATGTTAGATGCGGTAGTGTGCTGTGTGACTTCTAAGTTCTGTGTCAGTTGTGTATTGAGTGCTGTGCTTCAAAATTCTGCACTCTGAACATTGTCCCCAGTTGCAGATTTATATCAATGTCGAACCTACTGGCACCCCAGGAATTAAAACCATGTCTTCTGAGTTGCAGTCCAAAGTTTTACTTACAGAGCGAATTCTGCATTGTTTCTAAGGTGTACTATTTAACCTACTATCTGATTGCCTTGGTACTTTTCAGGATGTGACAAGTTACTAGTCTAGACATGATATAATGAAGGCGCTGATTGGCTCTGTGGTAATAGGCAAACTGCTATTTTGTGCCACAGTACTGTGTCAGTAGCCACTTTGAAATGATTAATACACACAACATCCTTAATCAAAGCTGGCAAAGCTCCATTATCTTCAATTTTTATTACCCAGGAATGCTTGCCAGTGTCATTTGCACATTGTGATATTGAGTTTCAGTTGTGTGTGTTCTCTTCAAATTTTTGGCATCTTTTAGTTTTTGTCTCCTTTAGACTTCAGTCCCACAGATGCTGTCCTGATTGAGTGAAGGTTAAAACTAACATCAGCTTTCACATAATGAAAACTCCTAAACACTTGCCTGTAAAATTATTTTATGCAGTTTTTGGTTTATGTTTCATGCAGATGATGGAATTTGGCTGAAAATGCAGACTGAAAAGAGCCAAAAGGGGGAGGAGAATGAAGCAAAAGTGAAAAGGAGAGTTCACATTATAAGCGCCTGTGACATTTACATCTTCAGCTCAGCAGGAGTTTGTTCATGACTGTTTATTTGGTCCAAGCAGCAATAATTTCAGCTGGCAGGCGACACGCTGCTCCTGTTATTGATAAAAGATTACATCTCTACATTGTTTCCATTTCTGCCAATATATGGAAACAATCAATATTTACATGCCCCTCTTGGTCAGAGTAGTCAAAACCACATGTTGTCTCATTGGCCTGCTTCCATTCAACCATCACTGAACACGCTGTGAGAAGTCGGAGAATGCAGGGAGAGTGTGGGGCCATATAATAACGGCTGTAGAAATGCCAAATTCCTGACTATTATAAGTGTTTACTGGCCAGGTCTCCATGAGCTGTTTCCTACGTGCTGGGACAGAAAGATGCCTGTGTCTGTGTGAGAGTTCCTTCTTTTGGTATATGTGTGTGTCCCGTAGCCTGTATAATTGTGCTCATGCTGGTACTTGGCACTCTGCATGTACATGGCAGTGTGTGCACGGTTAGGATGAGTGCATATGTGCACTTAACCGTGCTATACAGTAGTTTACTTCACTGTTTGTATGTGTGGGTGTTTTCAGATCAGCATCAGGTGATGAACGTTTGACAAGCTCCATTCCCTTTTCTGTCTGCAGCTAAGTACGAGTGTATGTTTGTGTTCTGTTCAGACATTTATTTATAAATTTTTTTGCTCTGCTGAGGTTTCACACACTCTCTCATCAGTGCTGCAGTATGTTTCTGTCCACTGACACAGGGCCAATCACACAGGAATGTCTTTTTTTTTTCTCTTTTTTTTTTTCCAGCGAGAACACATGGATGTGGAATTTTCCCAGTCAATTCAGTGACAGAAAGATATCAGCTTCAGCTAAAAATAGATTCATATTCTAACAGTGTTTTTTTTTTTGTTTGTTTGTTTTTTGCGTAGTTTCCCTTTGAAGCTTCTGAAGGCAAAATTTTACTATAGTGCTTGAGTATTTCACCGGTTGATAGTATAATATTTATACTTTGTTTCCCTGTTGTATACCATATACAGGGTTCCCACAGGGTCTTAAAAAGTCTTAAAAGTATTGAATTTACACATCTACCTTTAATCCCTTAAAAAGTCTGTAAAAGGTACTAAATTTAATATAGTAGATTTTAAGTTATCTTGAATAAACTTGTCCTATGTAGTGTGTTTAAATGTGTCTGGGAAATGTCCAAGCCACAAAGAAAGTAACATTATTCTACTCAGTTGCACCAGTTCCAACCCCATAATTTTTGTTGAAATTAGGAATAAATTAGCACTAACTTTGCAGCCCCTAGTGAAAAAGGACTCGGAACAATGGGAATGAAGGCATTGGAGTAACTAAATCCATTTTCCTAAATTATAGCAGTTACAAATTCTTACCAGAATGGTCTTGAAACAGGCATTAAATTCTGTTCTTTAAAAGGTCTTAAAAAGTCTTGAATTTAACTTCAGGTCAAAACCTGTAGGAACCTTGTATCTAGTTCCTTTAGTTAAACATAATCTGTATTTATAGAATACACTGGCATGGACAGTTAGCTCTGAAAAAGACGTCATATTTGCTCTGTTCTGTACATATTGTCGCCTGCTTCCTCTGTCTCCTACTCCATCTCGTCCTTGTTCTGTTTTGTCTCACATCATTGCCTTGCGTCTTCTCTTACTTCATTTCTTCAACTTCATCTTTAGCGCCTCATGCCTCATTCTTCTGCTCTTTCTCCCCAATGTCCTGGCTGTCATTTTACCGCTGCTTCTCGCTGCTCTTCCTTTTCTGCCTCATCATATTTCATCACATTTATCGTCAGCTCCAAAAACCTTCCCTTGATTCCTTCTTCCTTTTTTCACAGCCTCATTCTTCTCTTTGTCTTTCTTTCTTCTCAGTCTCATCCTCCTCTCTCTCTCTCTCTCTCTCTCTCTCTCTCTTTCTCTCTCTCGCTTTCCCATCACGTCTTCCTCTCCATTCTCTACAACTCTACTGGCCTGCTGCCGGAGAGACCAGGAAAGGATGAGGAAATAACACCCATCCTTCGTGAATGAGCCGTGCCAAACAGTCCCCGCCCTGAGTGAATGGACCACTCCAAACATGACCCAGTCCTGCGCCATAAACCTTGGTGCTGACAGGAAGAGAACCGTACAGATAGGGAGGTAGAGGTAGCAACTGCATTTTAATCATCATCTTACCTCTTTACCTTGTACAGATCTGAGGCCATTGTTGTAGATTTTGATCTTACTCTTGCCCTGAAGCCTGAAGCAAAGCCACACCATTAAATATTTCTGCTGAGTTCATTTGATACGTGATATTTATTTTATATGCATGCAGTACCACTGCTTCATCTGTGAGGGGAGCTGTAAGAAAGTAAAGTTTATTCACCGCTGCACTTTTCACAGAGCCAAGTCAAACAGGGCTTCACAGAAACAAATTTAGCAGATTGTAAAAAGAGATAAACAAGAACGCAACACCAAGTCAGAAAGAAACACAGCGGTAGTAAAGGGTGATGCTTCACAAGAGCAAAAATAGGTAAAAGAAAACCATAAATACCTTGAATGGTAAAAAGAGACAACAGTAGAGCTTAAAATTGATCAAAACTGCAATACTATAAAGCAAGAAGGGAATTAAAGGCTAGTTTTAATAAATGAGTCTTTAGCGGGTAAGACAATTTCACAGCTCAAAGGGAGAATAAATGCAATCTTGATTCTATCCGGGCTAATGTTGTGTGTTGTTGGAGGCGGCCCAGCACTGAGGAGGGTGGGGAAGAGAGACAGACAGGGTAGGTTGTGGTGGGGAGGGAAGTAGTCCAGAGAGGCCAGCGTGGGAATGGGTCAGCGTTTCTGACAGTGTAAGCCCCCACCCTTTTTCCCTCTCCCACTAGGTCCCTCCTCTCCTCTCCTCTGTTAGCTTTCTTCTTCTCTTTCTTTCTGTCTCTACTTTCCTCCCTCCCTTCCTTCAGTCCATCTCTTCCCTAGAAGGGGTGAAGAAGTCTTTTCTCAAGGGCTTTTCCCAAATTGTTTTCACTGACATTTCTGAGATATTTCGCTGTAAAGAAAATATTTGGACATATTTCTCCCTAATAGGCTTGCTGATGGTGATGTTTAATGTGTCTGAGCCATCTACGCATCTTTGTGATTGCAGAATCCCGCCTACATCAGCTTTACTGTGCTTTAGCCATGTTGCAAAAACTATGGCAAAAAAAAGTATAAAATATGCAGCTTGGGTTAAAAGCTGCATCTTAGTAGTGTCATGTTACACCAGTTTAGGTTTGTGGCATCAGTCTTTACATGGGGAATAATGTATAAAGTATGTAGGGTCTATACTTGTCAGTCAACAGTATGTAGTTACTTTATTACATCCTGTACTTGGCCACCCAAGACACTGGCATCTGTACCGTATATACTGACAGACACACATACCTGAAGTTTATGACCATGGCTGCACATCATTCTGTGCAGGAAAAACTTTTTGATAAAATCTGCAGATTGGTCCTTTTTCCATTACAGCGCACACCCTTTCCCTTCCTGCTTTTCATTTCTCACTTTTTTTTTTTGCGTCCCCTTTATTTTCTCTCTCCATTCACTCCTGACAATCCTCTCCCACCTCCCCCCATATTTCAGTGTCTGCATGCTGATAGAGTTTGGGGCCTAGGTAAGGAAAGGGATATTAAAGCGGGGCTTTGGTTGTGTATGCATCTGTAGCTGAGTCTGTGATTGACAGGAATGCTAATTCAGCTTTTAGGAGTTTGTTCTCCTCTCCTACTGAGGAATCTTTAACCCTGAGATTGTCGTCGGCACTGCCACCAAGGACTCTTTTGTTCCATTTTTAGCTGTTGTCGTTTTCTGTTTCTCATGACATTTGGTGATGTTTCTGGGACAGCGCAGTCCTTTGGGAGTTAAGGCAGTCATTTTGCAACTAGTTTTTTTTTTTTCTTGGCTCACAGAAACAACATATCACTCTGGCATTTAAATAAGGGTTAATGTACTTTCTACTCATATGATGTTGATAGAATATAAATGAAACTGAACAGTGCTTTAGAGGAGAAAGATGCACTTTTTCTGTAAGACTGAGCAAAAAAGTTTTACTTCCATCTGGATTCCACCAAATTTTCATGCTTTTGATGCTAATTATGTGAGCTAAGCACATGTGTAAAATATTGCCTGACGTCACTGATGTCACTGTCCCACAGGTCAAGCTTGGGCGTTAACAGATTCATCTGTTCTGTTATGACAACATCCCTAATCTGAGAGAAAGAAGCGGGGGGATCAGGGGAGGGGGAGGAAAGGAAGAGGGAAACTGTTGTTCACAAGCTGTAAAACCTCACATAAACCCAAGCAGTTTCAGCTTGGCTCACCACACATGTTGCAATTAACATGCAATTGCATGCTTCGCTGCCTGACCTCAAAGACTGTACTGTGATGTTAGGTAGCTAAGCATGTGGTTAGCAGTGGGAGTGTAAAGGTCAGCTGGGGCAACACAGATCAAGCATGGAGCTAAGTTCATAGATGTCAGGTGGTCACTAACACTGCAGTTTGCAACATAGAAGGAAAGTCTAATATAATTGGACAATTAAATATCTTAAGCTTAGGATGGTCACTGTGTTGTTAGAGTTAATTTTTAAACAAGTATTAAATACAATTTACTTTTCCATTAATTTTCCTACATTTCCCAAAATGAGTCTGGACCAGACCCAGAAAAAAGGCCTGAATTCGTTGCTTTCAAATTTAAGCACATAAATATAGACTGCTTCACTAGCCAGTCGGATTATGAACGATGGTGTGTTGGTGATTGCATGCAGCCGCACCCCTTACTTAAACCACTGCATTTATTAAAAACATGCATAATCCTTTGCATGTCAGCTTTGGAGTTTACTTTATTAACATCACGTCTTTCTATGTTTCCGTGGATTTATTCCTGTTAATGTGTAGGCGAGAGGAAAGTAGCAGTCCACAAAGTCTGAGTAATAAAATGCATGTTAGTGTTTATCTTTGATACATGACCAGGTGTGACCTCATCATATGTGTACATGCTTAGTAATAATTAAATAAAACCACAAAACAAAACATGTGAATTACATCTGCATGACATGAAAAAAAATCTTGTTCAGCAAGGGACTTTTTAGAGGGATTTCCTGCAGCCTAGAAGGTTGGAGGAGCAACATGTGATCAAAGGATTGCTTCTCTGAGAGAAACTGTTGATGTATCCAAAGCAATGCAGTTAACCCACCATTTGCTCCCCAGGTGCCTGCCATGGTAGCCCCCTGCTCCTAGTCTGCAGTATGTGTGCTTGCATATTCAACTAGTGATGAGTGACAGGCAGAGGGTCAGTTTCAGTGTGTGTTGCATGTTCACATGTACAAAATACAGACAAATAAAGATCCTTAATTCAAGTAAAGTAGTTGAGTCTATATGGCTCAAGGAACAAAGAACTTGACTAGGTATCTTAAAGTTGTAATACAGTTAACAGCCACAGAGGGTGGCTTGAAAAAAACCTTGCTCCCATAAACTTACATTTGGATTCCTCTCTAAAAATAAGACTAAGAACAAAGTTTCCCTCTGTTAATAAGATCTCACTTCAGATAGAAGCTGGTAATGTCTGACATGTCAGACTTAAATCAGCAGGCCGCTCACTCACATGCTAAGCTGGACTTTGAGAGATGTGGATTATTTAACACTTATTTTTCTGGCAGACATTTCTACTGTAATTGTTATTCATAGGATCCAATAACAAGCAGTACTCCAGATGTAAAAATCAAGGGGGGGGGGGGGGGATTTTATCATATGGGGACAGATAATTTGTGCTGATGACAGCACAGAGGATGGGAGACTCAACTATAGTATTTATTTTTGCCAAGCAGTCTGGTCTGTTATTTAGACCCCCACCCCTTCAAAGAAAAATCTTTTACATGCAGCCAAATATAAGAAAGAAGGCTAGCGAGAAGCTTAGGCCCAGTTAGCCAATCGCGACGCAAAATGCAAGACAAAAGACCAATGAGCCTTCCTTATAGCGAGCAGCCAGAGCCATAGAATACTGTTATTCAAGGGCTCGTCGCGTGGCCCATCAATCTGCTTTTGCCAGAGTACACCTGAACAGGAAAACAGAGATATCCTGAAATTTCCACTTTGAGTTTTCACACACCTTTGTATTGGTGCGGCCATTGTCGTGTAAACGATAGGCGCACATACCAAAAAAATCTGTTTTTCCATATAACCGGCTACGTGTAAACAGCCACTTAATGTTAAGCCTAATGAACTTTGTGTCAATGGAAATGAAGTTGTTAGCTAGCGTTAGTTAACAAGAAGATGTAAGCTCCAAACGTAAACATTAGCTGTGTTGTTATATCACAAGATTCTACCTTTAGCGAGTGTCATGGGCTGGTAAAAGTATGACCGATTCCTGACTTTTGACTTGCCTGTAACATTATTTTTTTACTTTTTTGAAAACTAGAGGTCCCTCAGAGAGCTTTTCCACCTGGTGGGTCATCCATGATGCTGAAATTGCACCTGTGTGCATTATTATAATGCTTATACTGACGTTGATCAAATAATAATAATAAATTAAGGAATCATATTATGTCATTGCATGTGTGCGTGCTGTATCACACACAGTGTTTTAATCAATATGCGTAAAACACCCTAAATGTTGAAATAACAGTAAAACCACATTGATAAAATGACAAAAGGGAAGGAAAAGTGGGATGGTGGGTTTAGGAGGGGGATGATTTTGATTGTTTATAGTTCAGGGGGGTGGCAGGCCCCCTCAACTCAAGCACTGCTAACAAGACATACATTGTGGTACATAACATTACACAGTGCTTGGAGATGATGACTGCTTTACTTTAAGCTAGCACTTAGCAGCAGCTCACTTCTGACTACTCAGGTTCCTGTTTTGTGTAAATATGGTCACTTCTGGCTCCAAAAGGCTAATTTGGTGAAGACAGATTACTTATATTACCCTATAGATGAAAGTTTCCAATTTAGCCTTTCTAACTGTTGACTGAGAAGTAATGGCTAATGTGTGGCTAATAATGTGTGTCACTGTCAGCTAATGTTGTGTACATCATTGATATAAAAAGCTAAATAATAGACTGGGCTATACCAATTGAAAATATAGTGATTACCAATGCAATGTAAAAACAAACTAAACTTGTACTTGGCATTAAAATTGACACTAATGTATTCTGTGAATGATAAAATAAGCAAATAAATATTTTTTTCTTAGGCCTTTTTTTTCACAATGTCTTTAGTGATGTGTTTACTTCATATTGTAATTATGATGTAAATATGATTTATTTAATTTATCTGCTAGTATGCAGATGGCCAAAATTGAAAATCCTGAATGCTAAAGGGAAAGGGTAAAGTCTTCAAACATTTAAAGTGTCTCACATTCTTCATCAGTTAATTACATTCTTTGTGGTTTGGGTGTAATAGTAGATATGTTGATGGTTTTTGGCAAGTTCTGTAATTGGAAAAGTGAAGGAAAAAAACAAAAAATTGACCATCAGTAATATAAACTGTGAAGTCTGAGTGCTTTGTCTGCACACATGCATATCAGTTTCCTCTTTACCAACACTAAACAGACCAGTGTGGGTCTGGGCCAGTGGTACAGTTTCTCTGGGTGTTTCTTATCCTGGGCCAAGTCGTGTCTACACACTGTCTTTATCAGCACATGAAAACTGCAGCCATGATAAGAAGTATTGGTTGTTGCACAGTTGACAGGTCAGCTTGATAGGAGAGGGAGGAAAAAAGGTTTCAACAAATCCACCAGATTTGGTCAGCATGATGATTAAAGAATCGCTCACTTAAAAGTTTCTCTGAAGTTCAATTGGAAAGGGGAAGAAGTCATTGGACTCAGAGTAGGAAAAAAATGGGGAAAATGTCACTCATTGTGTCCTGAAATGCTGTTTCTTCTTTTCTCTCCTTCAGGTTGGCGAGGAATGACGACGATGAGGAGGAGGCGGCCCGTGAGAGGAGGCGCAGGGCACGTCAGGAGAGGATGAGGAGCAGGGAGAGCGAGGAGCCCAGCGGTCAGCCGGACAGTCTGGTCCTGACCAACAACCACAGGTATCACACACACTGTAAAAAACATGCAGGCACCAGCAATTCCAAGGCTTCCAAGGTTTCCAGGTGTTAGTCAGCCGATGAAGACATGGAAGCAAATATGAAAAACAAACCAGTAACACTAGTCTACAAGTGAAATGCTTCCAGAATAAATGTAGTGAAATTTTACCACATGTGAGTCACTGATAAAGAAAAATGAAGTCATAAATGCTGGTTGGCTGAAGTTTCACAAATGTGAAATTCAAGAATCAATGCAAGAATGGATTTAACTCCAAAGGATTCTTTGTCAGAACAACCAGATCTACTTTAAAACACTGTCTGCACATTACAATGCGTTCACTTTACAGCTTTTATCTATTGTAAGATTCATAAATATGTTGTATAAATGTGCATATATATATATATATATATATATATATATATATGTGTGTGTGTGTGTGTGTGTGTGTGTGTGTGTGTGTGTGTGTAATAACACTTTATCATATACCTTGGAAACATCAGCAAACCAACACTTTTAATCTTATTAAAATACATTAGCACATTTAATCACTGAAGCATTTTTTTTAATGTAGGGTTAGGGTTAGGGTTAATCAAACTATTCCAATGATTATTTATGCACTGGATATAAATACATAATAATATATAAACACGTGAATACTCAATGTGACTACCTTCTCCCTGTGTCTGTATACCCTACATAAAGAAAGCAGTATATGTCAGATAATTTAATGACTTTGCACGTAATTTCAGTTACGACTTTGTCTTTTTCCAATCAAACACTGCTTTCATAATCACTTTATTCATACAAGTTAACCTGCTCAACACAAATTCCAAGCCAGGCCCCTTTGTCAATACAAGAACCAAACCATGACCTCATACCTGTCATATACACCATAGGCCCACAGAGGCATAACATTAAGCAGCGTATGAGATCAATTGGCCTGGCTACAGTGGAAGTTGTGGGTTGCACTGACATCTAGTCAGACAGACACTGCTTTGTGGTCATGAATGTTTCCTCTCTATGAGCTCAGAGATACGTCCTGGCCCTGAAGAACAACAAGGGGATTGTGCAGGATGCTGAGCCACAACCTAGTGCTCGGTACCCATTGTCGATTGTTTAGATACAAGGATAATGTTTGCCAGATTGTGAGGTCAGAATATGTTGAGTCATGTTTTTAGTTTGATATGTAGCTGATGTTTTTTTTTTACTTACTTACTAATGACATGTGGGTATTAAATGTAATTTGTAATGTTAACACATTGGTTGTACTTACATGATGTTTGTGTAGTAGTCTGTGATTTTCCTGGAGCTGGTAATGTATTGATATTAGCTAGCTCTATTTATATGCTAATAGTAGCTGCTTCTGTAGAGAAAGCAGAAGATGGACATGAGTGGAAGCATAATGAATTTCTCACAGTGTTTTATGTAGAAATCAGTGTGGAAGCTATTTTCAGGAATGACGGAGAATGTGATCATTCTAAAACCCACTTTACACAAGGGGCGATCTTTGAGGGATCATTGAGTGATGAAAAAATGGACAGATCTCTCATTGATCTTTTAACGATGACCATGATCTCTCAATGATTTTCCAGTGATCTCCACGGTGGGCATGGTCTCCTCAAAGTTTTGACTGGGTCCAAAACAATCTCTCAATGATCGCCAAGGGAAGCGATCTCTCAATGAACTCTAAAGGTGCGCTCAATGATCCATCCATCTCCCAATCCATATCATATTTCATTTAATGCCAAATTTTTCCACCTCAAAGGCAGAGATGGTTGAGAGGTCAATGAGGTAATGGGTATGGCTATCTCAATGACACCCCCCCCCACACACACACACACACACACACACACACACACACACCTGATCTGGTGGGGGCCAAAGTCACCACAAGTGCACAAGGATGTCCCAATAATTTACAAAGAAACAGCTTTTTCAAGGCTTCGGAGATCATTGAGAGTTTGGGCCAATTTTTGATCGCTCACTGGTCACCCAACAATCTCTGTGCCATGTAAAGGGGCCCTTAATAAATGTTGTGACCCATTCACACTTAAACCTTGCGTATTCCTTTGGGTCAATTTGACCCGATTCCGCTGCCTTCGTCTATGGGATGTGGATGTGAAAGGCAGCAGAAGGGTTAAATGATCGACATGTTTAAGTATATATGTATATGTTACATACAGCAGGTCTACAAGAAAGAGGTAGTTGTTATGTTGTCAAAAATGTGTTGTTGTTTTTTTTTTTTTTTTTTCAGAAATGCAGTGATATATGTGATATTTATTTTAAGTTATGAAGGTTTATTTTTCTGAATTTCTGTGGTACAGATTTACCAGTACAACTAAATGCCAGTATTCCCCACATGGCAGCTAGAAAGCGTACAGTGATGTGGCAGCCCCCCTATGTACACTTATTATTCCTTTCATAAATTAAAATACTGATCTCATCCTAAAGAGGTTTACTAAGAATTAAGCTAATTTTAGTTATGATGTATGTGCACATGTAACAGTGAGCTGGTTAGCCCCAAAATGTTATCTTTAATTGTTCACCAAAAATTACTAATTTGCCACATCCAATATTCAGGAGTCAGTCCACCTACTTCTGTCATTTGTGGTTTATACGTTCAGGAAGCTCATGTCTCCATTCAGAACACAAATTCAACCCTAGAACAACTAAAATGAACATAGTATAGTAGGGGTTGCATGGCGTACCCAGAGGTCATTTAATTTTGTTATGTTGCACACATTTTCTCTCAAGCTTTGTGTCTGCTGCTGCTTCGTCCTCTGGGCATACAGTGACTTTTTTGTCTTCTCTCTCCCCTAGTGTGACAGAGACAGTGTCTGTGAGCAGCTCATGTGGAGGAGGCGCTGGAGACGACGAGGACCAGGCTCTACTGGAGCGCATGGCCAAACGCGAGGAGAGACGGCAAAGACGCATGAAGGAGGCAATGGAAAGACAGAAGCAGCTGGACCCCACTGTGACAGAGGCCAACGACAACATCACTGTGGAGAAAAACAACATGGAGGAGGAGAGGCCATCCTCCTGGCGTAGGGGTCGTTACCGTGACAATGAAGAAGAGGAGGAGAAGACAGTGATGTACAGCTCAAGGAGAGGAGAGAAGGAGCCAGAGGAGCCCAGAGAGGAAGAGGAGGAAGAGGAAGAAGCTGCTCCTGAGGAAACACAAGAAGCAGATGAAGATGAGGAGCAGAAAGAGGAAATTGTGGAAGAAAAGCCCAGACAGTCTTACTTAAGAGAGCAGGTCAGTCTTGTCTTCACTGACTCGTGTTCATTGTTATAACAGTATCACTTTGTGAGTGACAGTCACTGCAAATGTGACCCTTATTTTCATAGGAGTCCACTGAAGCGTCTAGAATGCAAAACAAGGTATGGTCATTGATTTAGTGAGTGTGTGAAATACATATCCTTTAGTCAAACACTGATTTTGCTTTCAAAGGAGTGTTATAATCCCTTTTCATAGGAACTCACTGAGGAAGAAACACTATTGATTGTCAGTGAGAGTTCAAATCAGGTGAAGCCAGCAGAGTCAGTGTCTGAGGAGGATGCTGTTGCATCCAAGGAGGCTGAAGAGGTACCTGAGGATTATTATATAGATAATGCTTCAGAGAAAAAGCCTATACTACTGAGAAATTGTACTGAAGAGGACAATGAGGTATCTGAGATACTGCACTCAGAGGATAATGAGGTATCCTACATGTGGTAAGAATTTCAGTAGAGGTGTAATGCACAGCACAGAAAATTGCTCTGGGTAACTTCAGTGTTGTGTAAATCTTTGAGAAGATATGGAAAAGAATTTACCAACTTTGCAAAATCATCCTTTTAATAAGACAATCTTGTTGACTTTGTGATTAATGTTGGAGCCAGACGCTGAAATTACCCATGCACCTCATGTTGTCACAGTGTGGTTTGCACCATTTGCAAACTGGTGGTAACTGAGCCTACATTTTATGAGGTGTGGTTGCAGCCATGTGGTAAGATTTTTAATAAGGTTAATGCTACGTTCCACAGAGTGGTCACTGTTTGTCTGCATGTCTTCCACCTTAACAACAAGAGCAGCAACACATCACATGACACAGCCTCCACTCAGAATATGTACTATAGCAGAGGAGTAAATTCCAGTTTAAAATAATGAGTGTCCTTACTGCAGACAGTGTGAGAAAGAAATCATTAAGTCATCATTCTCCTGCTTATATACTGCCAGTCAAAGGTTTTGGACCATTTTCCTCATTTATGGTTTGCAGAAATTAGGAAATGAAATTGGACAGGCATCAGTGAGCCAGGCTTTCTTTGAGACCTTTCTATTCTATTGAAAATTACTACATTTTATGAAATCCTCAGCAAAACTAAATTAATATTTTATTACTGTTTCCATTTTTCTGCCCAAACCTTTGGCCTCACCATCCAAACACTCCTCTACGCTGCTGAAATGAACTGTTTCATATGTTGACACTCATTCAGCATTTGCTAAATGTTTGTGTATTGCAGCCTTTTCTTATAAACAGAGGTCATTATGAGGTCCGTCAGCCGACCAGATGTCTCCTCAGTTTATAAATTCCCCTAATAGTATAAACCGTAGTAAAAACACTCTTACTTAATGTGACTTGGCACTTGATGTCAAGATGAAAAACACCTCTCAAGTAATAATAATAATTATAAAAGTAGTGTGCATTAGCATGTTTCTGCTTGACATTCAACTCTGCAAGTTCTAGTTACTCTGTTAATAAGTACTTTTAAGACATGTGTTCTATTGAGAAATCAGCTGACATTATGACCTAAAATACAGTTAACATCTGTCTAAGTATGACAGGTAGCTGCTGTGAAACACACATGGTTTTCAAACCATGACAGACAGTACATGCAAGGTTTAGATACAGAAAACATTACAAGTTAAAGAAAAGGAGGAGTAAGAATACATATGGAGACGCTTTACAACACAGGTGTCAAACTTATTTTAGTTCAGGGGCCAAGTTTGGTCTGAAATGGGGCAGACCAGTAACATAATAATATAATTATATGTAACTAATGTCAAGTCCAAACTTTTCTTACATGAACAAAACAATATGAATAACATGAACAACCTAACATTTCTCAAGAAAAATAAGTGCAATTTTAGCGATATTATGCTTCAGTTTATCATTCATATGTGTTCATTACATGTTAATTGGTGTAAACCTAGTAGAAAATTACATGAAAATGTTTATATTTACAAGAGAATAGTTTGGAGTTGTGAGTATTTGTAGGTCATCGTGATAATATTTTACTGATCTGTATGTGGAACATGTACTAAAGTTTTTGTAAATATCTTAAAGGAGTGTTAGTTAGTTAGTTAGTTAGTTAGTTAGTTAGTTAGTTAGTTAGTTAGTTAGTTCAACTCCACATGTCCATCTCTAACCCAATATATGAGTAATGACACCAGAAAGGTTGTTTTGAGCGCTGGCCCTTTAAATGCACATGACTCCACCCCCTTCTGGGTTGTTGGCTGTGCTGCTCTGTCCTGTTCAGCCACTTGTGTTCTTTAATACAACCAACAACTGAACATTTTAGGTAATCAGCTCAAGGTTTGGACTATAACCGCTGCTGCTGATAAACAATTATGTTGTACTGCTGTAGAAATGTTAATTGGAAGTCTTGACCTTAATGTGTAAATGTTGCGATGTAACTAGTTATAGACGTAAGAAATTAAGAAGGAATTGAAACAGGTTGTAGAAATCCACTCAGTTTTTGTCAGAAAGAATATAGACAACTGTGAAGCACCAGGAGGGTTCAAATCCAAACTTTTGGAATTATTAGGGTCAAAATACACAAATAAATGAACAAACGACTAATAAAAATGGGTTTAACAAAATATGAGCCCTTTAAGTGTAATTTTTGATTTTCATAAATTCATCCCATGGGCCAGATTGAAACCTCTGGGGGGATGTGGCCCGTGGGCCTTATGTTTGACATTGTTGCTTTAAAATGCGTGGACACTGTGTCATGTGATGATCTGGGTGATTTATTTTGTAATTTTTTTTATCATGAGACATAATGCCTCATGATAAAACCTGCCCTTCAGGCCAACCCACCATCAGCATCTGTGTTCACTGCTCCTGTGCTCATTGTTGTGCACATTCACGCTGCAGGTGAATGAGAGTGAGGAGCAGAGGAAGCAGAACGGAGCGCTGCATGAGGAGGCGGCTCCCAAACAACACAGGAAACCTGAGAGGACCCTCAGGTACAGACACACAACACACACCACGTCCATCCTGGCTCTTGTTTTCAGGCCACACTGGGGATAGCCAGTTTGTATGAATTATTCAGCACATTCTGTTTCTCCTAAAGCAGAAATCCTTTGATTTATATCCTAATTTAATGCCTGCTTAGAATACATATTTAGGAAATTACAATAACTGACAGTCTTTTCTGTCTATGCAGCACTGATGATATATTTTATCACTCATATTAGCTTCAAACATCCATCTGGTGTGGTTATTAAAAGATAATACAAAACTCCAGTATTATTGCCAATACTTTAACAGTTCATAAAAACAACTGCAACAAATGCAGGTGCAAAACAATTGAGATGAGAACAACAATGATAGTTTTATTTTGCAGTGATAGCAGAATAAGACTTATAAAATTCTATACAGACATTGCAATTCTATTGTCGCCCAAATACTGGCAATAAAAAGCAGTGGAAAAAATGAGAGCACTGCTTTATAAAGCTGATATTAAAGCTGTTACCACTGTATGATCTGTCAGACTAGTCCAGGTGTGGAAAAGTACAGCAGTAAATGAATATTCTGGAGACAAAGGTCAACATACAAGTTTCCAGAATTAGAAAAATAATAACTAAAATCCATATTAACAAGTGGTGCTGGGCACAACAAACCCCACCCCTCACACATACAGTATTGTAGCTTATTTTAGCATTGATCCAGTCGAACAATGCCAGTTGTCACCATATCTATGTATGTGCTGATGTCAGCATATCAATTGCCTCTATATATGTGCCAAGATTGAAGTAAATTGAAACAAAATTGATGTTTTTATCGACATTTGAAATTTTATGAAGTTAAATTATTAATTAAATTATTAATTAAATTATGATAAATAAATGGGAGAAGAAAAAATATTTTAAAAATTCCTAAAAAATTTGAACTTTGACCAGTTTTTACTAAAATGTAATCACATCTATTCTGGGTCACTTTCAATCTATAAACTACTTTTGGTGTGAATTAAACCAGTAGTTTTGCTGCTAGAGCGTTAACAAAAACCAAACCAAAACCAATACTCTATATTGTGTGTCAGTTGTCACTATGCTAAATGATAGTGCTTGTGCAGAATGGATACTACTCTGTTCTAAATTTGAAAAAAGAGCTGCTTGTTTTTGTCTGAATGTACGAGGTGTTTGCATTTTAATCAAGCAAGAACATATTAATGTTACAGCCTGACCATTGTTATTTGTCACAAAGCAGCATTGCCTGAAGGTATTTGTAAAATAATTGAGAGTTGTACTTGAGTCAAGTCGTCGAACACTGTTTTGGATTTTGCTTGAGCAGAGCTCTTGTGTGTTTTTGACAAAGGCCACTTACAGTAAGTTCACAGTGTTAAACAGCAGCGGGAAACACGAGATGCGCTGTAACCTTATCTTTACAGAGGTGATTGTTGCTCTTTGCATGTGCACATGTGTGTTTGTGTGTTTGCTTATGCATGAAAGAACAAAATACTCACTCAGTGTCACCTGCATCCACGCTCTGATTTTTCTCCCGGTGTTTCTGTGTTTGTGTCCCAGTCGCGGCAGCGTACGTTCCCCTGAGGTGTCTGTGGCCGACGAGCAGGACGACGCTGCCCGCTTGGAGGCAGAACGCAAGCTGGAGGAGCTGAAACGACGCCGCGACGACGCCGAGAGCGAAGAATTTGAAAGAATGAGACAAAAACAACAGGAGGCTGAAGTCGAGTTGGAGGAGCTGAAGAGGAAGAGAGAGGAGAGGAGGAAGGTGCTGGAGGAGGAGGAGAGGCAGAAGAAGCAGGAGGAAGCAGAGAGGAAAGCCAGAGAGGAGGTGGGGAAGGACAGTTTTATTAGAATTTATTCTTCGTATTTTTTGTGTCTCAAGTACATTTTACTGTTTTGCTGTCATGTTGATTTAGCCTTTACACCTGTATGCACTGAAACGCTTTGGTCTCACAGCCTCTTAAAACTCATACTTATTCTGTTTCTGCATAGACTTTGAAATGGATCATGAATAACAAGAAATCTAATAATAAAATACAGTGTTTCAGCAGACATTTGTGCCAACTGCCTGCTGCAGATTTGCCCTTTGACCACAGTGTTCTGTTCACATATTCATTCACTTAACTTAACAACAGACATAGGTGAAGGTGTTTTATGTAAATTGTAGGTATTTTAGTGGATATTTTGTTATAGATAACCTTGTAAAAATGAGATAAATAATGGTGGATGGAGGTTTGATGGCTGGAGTTCAAACTGTGTAAGTCACTAGGTTTTGGGAGTCACACTGTGAATGAAAGAAGACAAATACAGCTATATTTGTGGTAAACTTCGTGCTCTGGTTGTAAAGGCTCTCAAATAAAAAGAAAGGTTTTGACTGTTTCCCAGAGGCTTTTTCCACTGTAGTAATAGCATCATCTACTCTAAAGGCCTTTACACACCAGGGGCAGAACCAGAAACTCTATATAATTAGGCTTGACCAATAAATATCAACAAGTAAAGAAACACTCACCCCTGAATGTTTTCCATATAAAGTATTCACACCAACAGCAATTTGAACTTGCAATAGTTGGAACATTTATTCAGTACAAGATTTGAATATCTATGCAGAGGACATTTTCCAGACATATTAATGCATTCAACATTATTTACATACTGTTTGTCAGAACCAGTGCATTCTGTTCCTCAGGGTCTATGATCAGTGTTGAGGTAAAAAAAAAAAAGGAAAAAAAAAAACACACATAGTCTCTTTGTTGATTCTGTTCCACACGTTGTCCTTCACTTCATTTTCATTTATCGGTTTCATTTCACATGACTAGAAATCATCATTGCTGTTGTCACATAATGTTTGTTTTACACGGTTGGTTCATGTCTTCATTCAGGTTGGAATGATCAAATAAATAAGAGCTTTTTACCATGCAATATTCACAGACTGATCTCATGAAATCACATTGTATGTCACACCAGTTATTATGGCCTTTGGTGTGCTACTCATACACATTTTTTACTTTGATTGCATGTCAGTTTATGTCAAGATCATTGTTTCACATAACCAGAGCATCTAACCCTCAGTGTGTGGTGTTTGGCACATTGATTCAGGTTGAACAGAGGCTAATAACAGCTTCAACATAGACGCAGAAAGCTCATAATGTGTACAGATATGCCAATAATAAGTTAAATTTACGCAAGTCGTGATATCACATTGAATATTCATATTCTATGTGTTCATGCAGTAATGACATAAAACAAAGAGCTCAACACTGAAAAGTCTGGGAAAAATCATTAAAATAAGTCATACTTAAACTGCAATTTCATGAATGCCATGCAAGATAATGAGACACTAATTGAGTCCAATAAGGACTGATGTCTTGTGGCTCATTTAAAGTTTGAACCATGTTTCTATGTAAAAGTAGGACTACATTATGTGGCTCTAAAGAATATGTTGATTAAATCATTTTCCCAGTATATTTCCATTACAAAAGGGAGATCTTTAGCATTAATTGTGACTTCTTTTGCCCTGATTCATATTGTTAGCATGACATCAAGTACTTGAGGTGAATATAACGGACTCACAATTCCATTCAAGATCTATGTGTCAACCATCCAATTCTCTGCATCTCACTTTGTCACAACCAAATTGTTATGGTTACTCTTTCATCAGTAAAAATAAGGTAGGAAATACACCTCTCTTTTATGTAGAAGTCGCTTTTAAAATCCAGTTCACCAAAGGGTCCAACCTGTGGGATGCAAAAATCACACTAATATATTAATATATCTTTTTAGTTCATGTTCCACACACTCAATCTGAGGTGGGTCAGATCAGTAATATAAGATAAAGTGATAAGATAGTACTGTCATACTAGCCTATGAACACTGACACCTCCATTTTTTTCTTTATTTAAATCTAAACATTTTCATATAAATTTACTGTATTTATACTGAAACAAACAATCATTTCACAAAAATGTCAATAGCTTGAACAAACAAGAATCCACTGTGATTTGTAAATTGTATTTCACATGTAAATGATAAACTGAGGCAGAATATTGTTAAAACTTCATGTATTTTTCTTAATAAATTTCAGATTATTCATGTTATTCACATTGTTTTAAAGGATAGTTTGAAGATGGAATATTTTGTAATGTAATGTAAGTTGCTTTCTTCTCTAAAACAAAAGGAAAGGAAAGTTTGGAGTTGACATTATTTATTCATTATTATTTTATTATTTTACTGGTCTGATCCATTTCAGATCAAATTTGGCTGCATGTGGCCATTGAATTAAAATGAGTTTGACACCCCTGATCTGTGATATGAACAACTGCATCAGTTCTAGGATCTGTGTGACCACTTCAGTGCATAAACGTTACAAAACCAAAGCGCACATTCCTCTACACTCCAATCCAACTTTATTTTTAAAGCACTTTAAAACAACCACAGTGGACCAAAGAGCTGGACAGAAGACTAAAAGCACAATTAAACTAGAAAAGCACTCAGAGAGCGCAAACCTCCGCCAAGCAGCACAGTTCCCCCACATATTGTAACTGACACCCCGCAATATTACTCCCACATTTGTTTTTTTTTTAATCTATTTTATTAGATTCTTGACACTGGAAACAT
>JAPSES010000120.1:3931294-3945474 GCA_029822895.1 Maxillicosta whitleyi | reverse complement strand
AAAATTTCAAAGTGATCCAGAATCCAGGATTTGTTCCGGATCACCCCCAAAAGTTAATCATTTCTTCCTTGTGCCATGGCCAACAAATTCTGAAAATTTCATCAAAATCCATCCATAACTTTTTGAGTTATGTTGCACACAAACAAACGCCAGCAAAAACACAACTCCTTGGCGGAGGTAACAATTAAAAGTATTCAGAAACAATAAAATCAAATAAATACAACAAGTTAAAATGTAAAAACAGAAACAAAATGTCAACATTGTGCGTGTCAAAGGACTAAGGACAACACGTGTGTTTTAAGAAGAGAGTGCACTGTGAATGTTCACTGGTCCTGACATCTACATCATTAAATGCAGACTTTTCCTCCCCTCTAATTCGGGCCCCTTTTAAAACTCATGCATGTTAATGCTTTTTACTACTCTTACAAGAACTTCATTCTTATGTATTTAACACAACCTCCTTTTGACCTCCTCATTCCTACACTTTGGCGCTCTGCAGCCCTTTGGTCTTTTTCAGCCGTCCTCTCTCTCTAAGGCCTTGTATTTTTTTCACTTGATCGGTCTTCTTTGTTGATCTTGGCTTCGGATGTGGCGGCCTGTCTCTCACTATCTGCTCCTCTTCTTCTCCTCTTGTGTGATGTTAATGAGGACTTTTGCTTTGTAATTAAAAGATGGCCCAGAGATACAGAGCTACTAATTAACCAAGACAAGGCTGCTGGAAAGGGCTGATATACTGCCAAGTACCAGCCCTCTTCTGAACGCAGCACAAATGCCTCATACACTAATTGTCAAAAAAAACTGTTGATAGTCTCAGATATGTCTCAGACTTTCTGAAGTGGCCTTTTTCCTGTGGCAGGCAATCATTGTATATAAGAATGTGCTCTTAAGTAATTGAATTTGTTCCTGACCTGCTTCACTGAATAAAGTGCGTAAATCAATTGCAAATTGGCACATATCTTTTGTCTGCATCGAGTATATTTATGTTGTTGATTTACTATTAAATATAAGCCCAGTAAACTTTATTATATGTAGATTTACATGTTATTATTTGCATCATATGAAAGCCATTAAACATATACCAAGATGTCAAAGATTATTGCATTTGCTGTTTCCCAACACATGGGGTCTGTTCTCCCAGGAAAAATACTCAGATACACTGGGGGCGGTTTCCAGCAGCAACAGTGGTTTGTTGAAAATAAATAGAAAACAAGTTGTCACTAAGCATCAGCAGACAAAGTAAAAGAGCACCACCTACATGTTCTCCTCTTAAATGAACAGAAAAGCCAAGCCAAGAGGACGTCACATCACAGTAGTAATTGACTGCTATAAATGCAGATTCAGGTCAGAACCAAAGACAACAGTTTAGTTGCATCATAAAGAATGTGCATCTACTGACCTGCTTCAACTGTGATATCCTCAGGAGGAGAAGAGGAAGATGAAGGAGGAGATCGAAAAGAGGAGAGCAGAGGCAGCTGAGAAGAGGCAGAAGGTGGAGGACAGTATGGACGGAGAGGACAAACCCTTCAAGTGTGTCAGTCCTCGAGGCTCCTCTCTGAAGGTTCGTCAGCCACCTTTTTCTTTTTTATAAGATTATTTTTTTGGAGCATTTTGTGCCTTCATTTCACGGAGATTGCAAATTTGGGGAAACGGAGTTGGGTAAAGACAGCAAGTGGAGCAAATGCTAGCCTTGACTCTCTGCTCAGGGATTTTATGCTCATGTTGTATGCGAACACCAGGCTGGTCACTCATATCTCTGCATTGCAGTAGGCAGTTTCATTTGTCAGTGTCTCAGCCACCTGATATAATAAACTCAGACTCAGTTTTATTTTCATTTCATCATGCATTGATTGATGTTTTTATTTCAAATATGAATTCAAAAATGAAGAAAAATAATAAATAAAACATTGAAACATAAGACGTACAATACATATTAGAAAAGGAGTGAGTATAAGTATAACATATAAACTCCCACCCCTACTCCTTAAATAATTAATAACAATAATAAGTAGGGTTGTCCCGATTTGATCACGTGCTCAGAAATCGGCACCGATCACCTGACTGCGCACTCAATCCGGACTCGGACGTTATATTCTGATCAGGTATCGGATAAATAATACATATATTTATTATTATTATTTATTAAGTAGTGATTAAAAATAAATAAGAACTAAATATTATTTTTTTAACCACCAACATTCACAATCCAGGTCCTTGTCTGCACACACACACACACACAACAGTTTCTCTGATGCAGCGTGTTACTTCTGTGTCGTCTGCTCAGAGTAACTGAAAACTCTGTTTTCTCATCTGAATTTTTATGTCCGCCACCAAAGACTGAATGTATGAGACCGACCATAGTGTAGTTTTGTTCTGTCATAATGTAGATTCATGTATCACTATTTACTGTCTACTTCCACATCTGATTTTTGTAAAATGGTGGGTCACAGAGAAAATGGTCTGATCAATCAGTGTCTGCACTGGTTCTACATCACCATGTAGTGGAAACACTCTGTACGGACGCAGCCAGTTTGCTCATGCTTTGGGATTATTCAATAGAGTAACTGCAAATAAATATTGTTTTAATGGATTGAAATGTTGACAAGGGCTTTCATAAATTCCTATGTTGTGATTGGGACATTCATAATAATAAGCTTTGTAGTCCATGATATCTTAATGCGGTTATCCAGGTCTCGGTTTGTAGCATAAGAAGAATGAAATTTAAAATAGAATATATAAACAGTAAGTAGAGTAGAATAAAACTACCATAAAAAATATGCCAAAAAAATTTGACCCATTGAATCCTGAACCATCAAATCATTGACAGAAATTTCCAGTTCTTTGAAACTGGAGCCTTTATTGGTCCTTCTGAACAACGTGAAAGCATTTTTTTCAAATAGCAATTTTCATATATGTTTCAAATTTGTATCACGTTTGATACATTGGGTCTCAATGCTCAAATATTATTATTTTTGATCAAACAAAATCATTATATAACACAAACATCTCTAACAAATTGGTAATTCCTTTTCAAAATTGCCAAAGTTCTGCCTCCTTCATTAATGACAGTCTTGTAGTGTCACTGGAAAGGCCTCTGGTGAACGAATTCCTCCCTCCCTGGTGAATTATCCATATATTTAATGTTTCTAATTGTATACATCAGGTATTTTTTTTAAAATATATCACCCTGATCATGTAGAGAGTTTCAAAAGTCATGTATCAAATATGATATGTTTGGCATTATAGGGTTAAAAAAAAAAATAATAAAATTAATTCTTAATATGTACAAAAATTCACAGTGCAGCTGTACAGCAACTACAAAGCACTTCTCATCTGCTGTATTTTGCAACTGTCCATAATACTTGTGAGAATAATGTAGTCAGCAGCTTCTCAAAAACTTGTAAATCCCATTCATTCAGCACCGCAGCAAAGTGCAAGTTAAACATTGAAAATATTTGGAGAGATTAAGCTCCAGATGACCTGCATCTGCCCCTCTCACCTCTTTTAGTTCTCTGTGTGAAGCGTTTCTGCCTGAAGTGTAGGAGTGCACAAATTTATGACAGACCGAGATGAATTGATGAATGAAGGTGAACAAGTCAGCAGCCTGCAGAGTTTTATTTGCCTCATAGAAAAAAACAACCCAAGTCCTCCCTGCATTCAAAAGATAAATGTTTGTCATGGTGAAGGAAGGCTTAATCAAGTCAGATGTGAATAAATGTTTCCAGTGTTGCCAAAAGCTAACTCCCACCCACCGAAATCCAAGGGGGATTTTCAGCTAGCGAAGAAAATGTAATTAGTGACAGTTACTAGTAATATCCATTTGGTCCACGCTGGTGAGACTTAAGACACCACTTGAAACTCAAGTCATCAGTGAAGAGTGAACTCTGATAACAGTTGTTTGTTTGTGGTCAATTTAGTAAATAATGTTGAAATGTTTGTCTCCACTTCACTGCACTCGTCTCACAGACACGGCTTTACTTTGTCATCATGTTTACTGTAGGTACATCTGGGTGTTTGTTTGACTCTTTGTGTGTATCTTTGTGGTTGATGTGGATTTTTATATGTACATGTGTTTCTGTTCATGTGTCTGTCCCTGCTTATAACAATACCTTTGTATATTGGAACATCGTATCTTTTTTTTTTTTTTTAGTATCATAGACCTGAGCAGGCAAATGCAATGTATATTCCACTAAAATGACTAAAATAAGCTGCTCAACACCAGTCATTGCACTTACAAAGGTCTTGTTATTATTTTAAAAGATAAGTGTCATATGTGTTACTTGTAAAGACAGACATCAAGTTGAGATTCAGTGTCAGCTTTCCTCAGATCATTGTTTTAGTTTCATGGCCCTAAACTTTAGTGTTTGGGTTTAGTCTCACTGCTCTGTCAACTCTGTTTTCAGCCAAGCTTTAAAACCTTATTGTGTCTTCTACATAGTCAAATGACAGAAAGGAAAATGTGTGGAAAGATCTGGACCATACTGAAGTTAAAATAAGGGCACTTGCTTTCATCAGGTGTCCAGAAACTAGATAAATAATAATGTCATTCCTCTTTCTAGTGCCATAAAAATGTACAAATAGATCTGTTTTTCTGTTTCTACCCCAAACTGAACATTTTCCCCTTGATGTTCCAGGTAACTTAAACGCTTCTTCATTTCTTTGTAAAGTGTCTAAATTTTAGGTTTCCATATGTGCACCTTAAAAGAACATCCTGTCTTTCCTTCATTAATTTTCCTCTCTGAGTGTGTTTTTACTCAGTGACTGCCATATCCTTGCTTTTCTTCCATGCAGTAAATGGAGAAATATGCCGTCCTATTTACTATCAGTAATCCTTTCTTGGTGGAACACACAGTTCCTGGAGTTTGCCTGCACGTTATCAGCAGTGAAGCAGCATAACCCTGCCATACACTACAGATAAAGTACAGTGTTCCATGGGACAGAGGGACAGAATGAAGGACAGGCTGCGTGGATGCAGGAAAGCGATTAGGGATAACAGGATTACTGTAACTGCGTTCGGATGGCTACAGCTCTTTAAAACGCGTCTGAGAATGGGGAATTTCCTGTCGAGAAGTATTTTGGGAACTCCCACATTCAGTAGCCGAGCACAAGGTCCTTTTTTATGGAGAGAGGGGAGAGCGCATTTTTTCTGTAGCTTCGTCTTTTGTCTGTTTTAAGAGTTTTTTTGTGTGTTTTTTTTTGTAAACGTCTAAGGAACACGTGCTGCCCCGCTTTTACCCTTTTTGTCATATATCATAAACAATCCTTTCAGATTCCCACAGTCCAAAAGCAGAAATGGGGAAAAAAAAGCTTGTCGTGTTTTTTCTGCATGTGCATGCCTTTAAGACCATCTCACACACACAGAGGAAACACACAGTATATTGTGTGTTTCTGGTCAAGAAGAAACCCAATATATGGAACCCATGAATAAGTTAATTACATACAGTAACTGCTGTGTTAAAAACAATCTTTTTCTAACTAATTGGCAAGAAAGTCGAATGCATTATGTTGTTTGTCGTATGGATCATATAATTATTATTTGCAACACATTTGTGTGATATTAACTTTAGTCAGAAACAGATTGTACCATTTTACAGTCAAGCTCCTTGTGCAAACAATAAAGAAGGCATGGAAGCATTAAAATTCAGTGGGAGGTTGGGTTTACCATCTGTTTCAATGCTACTGAAGAGTAAAGGAAACTGTTGTGTTGCAATGATGTATGCATGTGTGGAACATCACTGTAATATTTATGAACCACACTCCTCCCAACCTTTCTCTACAGATTGGTGAGAGGGCAGAGTTCCTGAACAAGTCTGCACAAAAAAGGTAAAAGCATAAAAATGATCCTTTGAATGAATAGCAAAATTTTTACTTCAGGGTGTAAGTCCCAGACTTGAGTATTGTTAAACGGGAGTTGAATTAAGAAGCACTCCATTAATTCCAAATTGTGGTTGCATGTGTCTGCTCTCAAGACATTTCAAAATATCAAGCGTTGACAACATTGTATTTGATATTCAAAGTTGTCTCATTTTTCATGCACTGACTTGCTCAACATGTTTTTCTCGAGCAGCACAGTGAAGGCGGCTCACTCTCCTGTGGTGTCCAAGATAGACAACAGGCTGGAGCAGTACACCTCAGCTGCTCAGGTTGGCATTGCATCAATTATGGAAATACACAAATGTTGTGATTTAATAGAAAAACATTTTTTTAAAAAAAGGCAGGAGAGTCACATAAACATCTGCAACATGGGAGATTAATGCTACATTCAGACACCAGGTTAGGATTTTTTTTTGTGTTTGTTCATATTACACAATAAATACGACCTATCAGTTTTGGGTATGAACTGAATGCGACCCTAAAGTGATCTGCATGTGCAGTGGAGGTCCTGACATAACACGTAACCACGCACGCACGCACTGTGTTTACAGACGTAAGTATGTTTTTCCCCGTTGCTCCTCCTCCTGGGATGCAGAATTATGATGTCTGTCGCATTTCAATGATGTAAAGAACAAATAAATGTGACCTGGCTGCTCAGACTGAAGGCACAATGCAAAATATCAGATACATATTGAATTTCAGACGACATATGAAAGTGGCCAGAAAAAATGTGATTTGTCTTTAACAGATCAGAAACAGGGGGTACAAAAATTAGATAAAGACAAATCTCCACAAAACTGAACTAAATGATATAAAACTGTTGCTAACAGTTTTTCATTGTAGTTTTGATGAGATAATGATGAAGAAAATCCTCTACAAGACCTGATTATAAAATAGATTTGAGTTGCCATTTCTGTGTTGAAATGGAAGCTCTTATGTATTCATCCCTCATCCTGTTTATAGAATATAAAGTGCCTTTAGCTGGAAACACATAAAGTAGGCAGAAAAGCCAGGCAGGTTAGCATTGGCATGCTGCGTCTCTCTGATGATTCTTTTTTAAGTCATGCCCAGCATATTTTGCTGTTGATTTAAATACCCAAAGCAGAACAGTAATATTTCTCAATGCACTTTGAAGACGTATCAAAGACACTGTAGGAATTTGTCACTGTTATTATTACCAAGCTCATGAGGGAATTTTTAAAATACCTTTGAGTATTACAGACAGGTATCTGAGCTTTGATCAGAGCAGACTTCGCTGGTTTAAATGCACCACTTTTTCTCTGTAGAGGGAGAACAAGGAGTCTCGATCCCCTCGCTCCGGGGCGGTGGATCTGCCCATGGTCACCGACAGCATACGAAACATCAAGAGCATGTGGGAGAAAGGCAATGTGTTCAGCTCGCCTGGAGGCGGTGGGAGCACGTTCAAGGTATAAAAAAAAAGAAAAAAAAGTCGTCTGCGTATGTGTGGCGCTGCTCATGTGCTTGTTAGAGAAAGACAGAGGGGACAGAGGAAAGAGCCCGCTTCACTGGCACTTCCTGCTCGGCCCCGTTCGCAGATGACGACCAGGCTCAGCTGACCTTTGCCCCTGTCCAAACAGGAAGCAGCTGTGATGAAGACAGGCGTGGCAGGCCGCATCAATGACTGGCTGAATAAAACCCCGGAGAGCGGCAAAACGTCAGGAGGAAGGCCAACGGTAGGTCGGTGCCGTAGCAAACTCTGTCACTTCTGCTAAGAAATACAGCTGATCCAGTACAGGTTAGGACCACGGCTAATTTGCATATGAAAGATGGTGGAAATCTGTGCTTTTAGTGATAATGGCAGAGAATGACATCAACAGGCCTAATCATGGAGTTCAGTCTACATTTAAATATGAAACACTACATTATAATATGAAATAAAAGTAGCCTACAAAATATCAGTATTTACACACTAATAGGGGGTCAAATGATTGTTTATATTTAGATGGCAAACAGGAAGAAAACGCAGTAGTCTCTTTAAGCATTAAAATGCCTTTGTTCTCATGGCATGGTCATATATAGACCTTAAAAACACTTCGGCTTCAAGCCTTCCTGTTTGTCATCTACTTGATCAATCCTTTTTTCCAAAGAGCACCTTGAACAAACTCTTTTTTTGCATCCTAGAAGCATTCCTTCCCGTGATTTTTTTTTTAATTGTTTATATTTGTTTACTATATTGATAATTTCAATACATAAACTGTATGATATTTACAGGCAAAAAATGACTCATGCAGTGTTTGGAGAATATTCTTTTACCTTTCTTACATTTTCTCTGCTTAAAAAAATCTTCTCTCTACTTCTCTCTGAACAGTTTTTCTTCCTCTCATATCTTTACCAGGATGTACTCTACCAGCAGCGTTAAGGGGTAATTCTTCAAAAACAAGTCAAATAAGTCTATAAGTGTGTGGTGTTGCACGTATTTGTATTTAGAGTCAAAACAGAACTTGATCAGTGTTGCAGCATTGACCTACTTTAACTATTGACTTATGTGACTATTAGTTATATGTTATAGTCAGTACATTACTGTATTTTTATACTAATTCAATGCTGGTCCTGTTCTGTTTTACCATCAGTAAAGGCACATTGGAAACTTTTTTTTTTTTTTTTGCACATTTGTGTGTTATCTGTCTGGCGCCATCTGGTGTCCGTTTGCACAATAACTCATGGATGGAGCTTGTCCAAAGTCATTCACTATAACTGTCATAATATCCGGATACAGCATGTGCTGTGAATGTAGATTTGGCCTCTGTTTGGTAAAAACTGTCACTTGAGCATTTTATCATAAGTTTATCATAATCTTTTTTCTCTCTCTCTTTCCTGCTCATGTCTATGGATCCGTGCCAGTGCATCATGCCTCATTTAACTCCTACTTACATTTTACCTAAGCCAGTGTTTATGTGACGGCTTTCCGACCTCGGCCTATGTTTAAGTAGTGTATGTAACATAGCAGGGGAGAGGCGTTCCAACAGCGTTCTGATTCAATTTCCTCTCAGTCTCAAAACCTGGAAATCTTTTGCTATAAATTGCTACTATTTCCAGTGTTACAATATTATGAAGCCTTCCTTAAATTTCACTTTGCATTATGAGTGCCTTGAAAGTAAATTGCCTCTGACTCAAGCTCATAGTGAGAGTGCTATTTTCCACTTCAACTAGATGAGCAGCTCTCTGCTTGATAGTGTCTGTCAACCCTTGCTCTCATTGCTCAGTCCCTCCGTCCTCCTCTGTCATTCCCTTCCTCTACATCTCAGGTACTCTGCCATCACCACAGTATGACAACTATTATCAAATTGGCCTGCAAAAGCTGAGTACCCTGATCACAGCCGACGGTATGCTTTATATTCCACCTCCTGTTTCTTGTGTTTTTCTAACAGGACCTGAAACCTGTTGACGTCACCAATAAGAGGAGTCTATGGGAAAATAAAGGCGCCTCTCCGACCAAGGTAGCTGTTTTCATTTTACAGAGTTTACTATATGTTATGGGCTTGAGTAGTCAGGGAGAGACCACATAATGAATGTGTGACATAATGTCACCATCCACAATCTGAATCACAATTTGTTTAACTTTTTTAACCTCCATTTAAATGTGGAATGTTAGCTAGTTACAAACTAAGACATGTGTTCCCAGGCTGAGTTGTGATGGCATTTTTATTGTCGTTTTAACTAAAATCTGCATTTTGCATCATTTAACATAAATATTACAGTATTTAGCTAGAAAAATACCTGAAACCTACTGAATAGCAAAACTGACAGTCTGTCGTAGTTTAATTAATCATACCATAGTAGCACAGTTAGAATAATTGAAAATACCTTTCCGCTTTTTATAATGACTTAAAAAAAACTTTAATAATGCAAACCATTGCTTTAACAAAGAGTCTGTTTAAAACCGGACAGCATGTGGAAGTTCTATGGTCATTGTACTTCAGGGTATAATTAATTTCCTGCACGTTGAAACAGGCAAACCCAGCAGATAAATATTAAAGAATGGACTTAAATACAGTCATAAAGGTATTGTTTCAAGTCAGTACTGAAGAAGGAGTTTATTGAGTGCTGCTATTTATTTTTTATTTATTGCCATGTGTGCAAATTCATCTGAAAAGTACATAATGTGCCAAATGAGGATTGTCCACCTAGAAGGATATGAAAGGGGCAAAGACCTTAGCACAAAACTGAAGCCAGTGAGGAAGTGTGTTAAAGTTGTAATACAGCTGATGGCTCCTGTGGTAGGTTCTAAAAGGCCTGACACCCACGGACTTACACTGAAGTACAAACACTATGTCAATCATTGTCTTCAGGACTCATTCCTTCCCATTTTATCTGGAACCTTTAATAAGTAATCTGGTGGTCCATCTTAACAATTTTCCTTTCATTAATCAGATTTCAGAGCAAATAGAAGTGTTGATGTCTGCTCTGACAGGCTTTGATTGACAGGTCTGTATGACAGTTGGCTTGACTTCCAAGCCAGTCGTTCAGAGTTCCAGTTTATACAATAAAACACAATTTTTCATGACAGACAGCTTGACAGTTATTGTGGTTAATAGGTTCCATTAACAAGATGATCAAATGATTCTGTCACATAGCAATTGATGAATTTCATCATTTTAGTAATGGCAGTTCAGAAACCAACAGTGGCCTTTCAGTTCACTAATAATATATAGTCTATGAAGATCAACCTACATACAAGAGCATCATCAAACAATAAGATGGCAAAGTACCATTCTTACCCACTGGGGACAGTCCAAGTGAGCTTTCCACATCCTGGACCCATTCCAGATAATGTTTTAAGGATGCCAAATTGGTTTGTGGTCTTGGAAGGCTTTCCCATGGTTTTTCATGGCTTCACAGTTGTTGTCAATCAAGAACATGTTTTGTTAGAAATGCTTTAAAAAGGCATTGAAGTATTAAAATAATCTCACAGTATGTTGACTCCGGTATAGCAGCGGGGAAAATAACAATCGCTATGTTTGTTTTTGTTTTGAAGAACTCTCATAGCTAGTTGACCTCAGCGTTAAATCTGGAATAAGCCTGGAGAGGTAACAGAGGTGGTGTTGTACGTTTCTTCAAAGCTTATCGCAGAATGACCTCACACTCTGCTGTCACGCTCTCGACTTTTTGCTCTTGATCACCGGCAAAGCTGAGCATTCTCCTACTGTAGTTGGACACAAGTAATAGTTTTAATGATAATAATAACAGATATGAAGAATTTTCAGTCCAGAGTTTGATATGATTTGTGTGATGTGTGTCATTGTGATCTCTATGGATTATTATTATTTGTAAATACCGAGCCAAAACAGAATTTGGTCTCATAGATGCATGCAGTACAAACTACGTGTCTATCTTGTAAAGCATGTTTGGCTAATTTTCTGTGAAATAGACGGAACAAAGTGAACATCGACAAAACCACAGTAAAGCCTGCTTTAAAGAAGGATTACTCTCATAACTCCCATTAACACCCATAGCTTGTTAGGACTCACTCAACAAAATCCAGAAGATTACAGTTGACTGTAAACTCTACATCATAAAACCATTTAACAGTGTGCTTGTTGTCCAACTGCGAGTTGAATGCTTTTTACAAATGGCTGTATCCCATCACTGCTACTTCTGATTCGCTTTGGACTGAGAAACCACTAATCACTGTTTCCAGTCCAACTTCACTCAACTTTTTTTTTTATTGCTGTAAGAAACAACAGTCTCTACAAGTAACACACACTGTTCAGTTTATTTATGATACTCAATCACCTTTATCACCTCATGGTTTTAAACAAGTCTTACAAAAGCTGACATAATAAATTGTATTCTTTTCATATACATGAGCAGTGTTTGTACAACTACGAGGAGGTAGTGTCAAATAAAACACTTTATGGAAGTGTACACATTTACTTTTTCTAAACTTTCCTTCCTTCTCCCCCTGGTTGAGTGCGTTCCTATATTGTGTACAGCCTGCAGCCATTGAACAGCTGCAGCACAGGCCTGAGGCTGTGTGTCACTGAGTACTCAGTGCACTGATGTAAAATGAGCTCTGGATGGGAGAAGTAGCATTTACAGACCCTGTTATTAGCCAACCGTGGTATGTTGTGATATCAGAGATGGCAAAATGAGCAGGATGCAGATGGGTGATTTGATCTGCATATGTATAGGTGTATACCATAGGTGTTTGTGCAGAAAAAAGGTTGCTCGCTCTTGCCGCTTTGAAAGTGACTGTGGCTGTGCTGTTGTGTGTTTAGCTTTCTGAATCCATCTGCCTCTTTCTGTGCTCTCACTTTCTGCATGTTTTGCAGGTGGCAGGCAGGGGGGAGACGAAATCAGTCGCCAATGGTGAGTTTTTACAAGCTTGTAACTGTAGAGAATGTGAATTTGTGAGAAAATGCACAAGGGAGGGGGACCGCCATGGGAGGATGTTTGTCAGGTTTAACCCGCAGCATAATTTTCAGACCTTCTACTATGGTTGTAGCTTTACCACAGGGAGATTTTGTCATTGTTTTAGTGCTTTCAGATCGGTGAGGGTCCTCAACCTAAAGAGGACCATAGAGTTTATTAAATCTGTAGAAGCAGAAATCAGGTGAAAAGACCAAAACAATTATAAAATGAAAAAAACACGCTCTCCTCCTGAAGCTTTCCTGTCTCTGCCCAAAGCCTGTCCCTAAAGTTAAGCACACACCTCTGCCTGTAAAGATGGCGTTTCCCCATCAGATGACAGCTTCACTGTCTACCCAAAAGAATATTTCAACAGTAGCAGTTTGGTTCCTGTAGGTTAGCTATAGTGGCAGGTCACATATATAAAATATTATAAATTAAATACACGTGCCATTCTTTTGCATTGTTGGCTCTCCTTTTGTGCAAAGATGTTGATTTAGATCTGTGATTTGGACATTTTAGTGGGTAGAACCATAACTTTCCACAATGTCTGTATTTACATGCATATTAGGATCCTAGATATTGTGGGGTTTTGAAATACCCTGTCTTTGTGTTTATGCATGTAAACACTTCATTTCATTGCCCAGATACAACCTTATCCTGATTTTCAAAAAACCTGGATACTTTATCAATCACATTTGAACATGCACCCATGCTAATCAGGAGGAGCTTCTGAAAGACCCATCATTGGCCACTACATTCAATAACAGAGTAGATGTGTGTTTGAAAACAGAATGAGGATGACATGCAGTTTCTTCTCTGATCATATGAATTACAGCCTGCTAAAAGAATATTTTGTTATTTTTGTTCAATGATGCCAAATAACAATTATGACTTTCAGCTTTACTGTAAAAATGGAAATAACTGAATTCATTGTGAGAGTCTCTCTCAGGATTGGCAAATGTTTTTATAAACATGTGTACAATGCAGCATAGAGACACAAATGATGTTGTCAGAAAAATCTTTCTTGTACCAATGGGCAACTATACAACAAGGACAGGATGTGACCACAAATCCAAGCAAATCCTGAAAAATGTAACCAGTGTGCTGTCATGTGGTTTGTCAGACCAGCAAAAGTAACCAGGCCACACTGAGGACATGACCCCTCACTGGCTGTCCACAGAAAACATTTCCATGTATGTTTATTGGGAAGCTTCCCTGTGCCAGTTTCAGTTTTTGCTCATGAACCATGATGAACCCTCTGGTTCATTGTTTCATCTTGTCATGGAATTTATACAGCACTATGTGTTCCACAACCAATAAATGACCCCATCACAGTTTACCCTGCAGTCCTTTTACTCCACAGGATGCCACTTGAACATTGCTTACTACTATATTTTACAGTGAAACATGAGTGCAGCTTTTGTTTCCCCGGGAGCCTCATGGAGGGTTTGGCCTACAGGGATTCCTTATACATCTGTGCAATGTGTTGCAAATTGAGCATACACACTGATTTCACCCCTATAAACCCACTCAACAGCCTTCTTTCTGCCATTCAGACTATTCAGCTTCTCCATTCATGTGCACTCATCAACACAGTTCTGCTTCTCAGAGCCTTAGAGGCAGTGTTCCTTCCAGGACAGTTTAATAAGTGATATGTTGCAGATTAGCACACCATCACAGTTTGACTCTTTGGGGTATGTTTTCTTCATGATAGCTGTAATCTCCAGATGTCTGGGTCAAGACACAGATCCAAACCATAGTCTCCATTTTAACCCTTTATAGTTCAGCTGGCTAGCTCAGTGGTAACATCATGTCCTGGGATGCATGGGGTCGCCGGTTCAATTCCGGCCGGAGACACACGCATACACTGAGCTGCCAGTGAGGGTCCTTGGGCAAGACCCTTAATGCTCCCGCCCAATGGGCAGCACGGTGGCGCA
>JAPSES010000120.1:3898359-3919414 GCA_029822895.1 Maxillicosta whitleyi | reverse complement strand
CTTTAATGTCGACATGTTGACTTTAATCTTGTCATATCAAAAAATATCTTCTCCTTCATGAATGGCCCTAATGCTCCATCATAGTTTTAAGAGCAGGACTAGTGGCAGGGCATTCCAAAGTCTGGTGGGCACAGCTCGGAATGCTCGATCCCCTCTATTTTTGAAGTGAGTGCAGGGGATGACCAGCTGGCAGTGACTCAAGGATCTAAGAACCTGTGGAGAGTTGTGCAATTCTAGCAACTCTAAATGTAGACAGGGGCTTGGCCATTTAAAGCTTTAAAAAAATGTATTTAAAAATGTATCCTAAAAAGAACCAGGAGCCAGTGTAGTTTTGTGTGATATATGCTGTTGTACTGGTGTGAGTTAAAAGCCTTGCAGCAGACTTCTGAACCGCCTGAAGATGATGAAGATCCTTCAGCTTTAGACAAATAAAAAGGCTGTTACTGCAGTGAAGGCAGGAAGAAATAAAAGCATGAATGATCATCTCGAGTTCTGCTTTTGACATGAATGCTCTCAGCTTGTAAATGTTCCTCAGCTGGAAGAGGCAAGAAGGAAGAATGAGAAGAAACTAAAAAGATGATATTATACTGTAACCAGTCTTTGTGACATTTTTGTCCTGCTTCTACTTCAACCTACTTTTACCTTGAGAGGGAGAAGGCCAGTGAGGTGTGTCTGTGGCTGATGAAAAATTGGAAATCAGTGAGAAAATGAAGAGACAGAAGTATGAAGTAAGTACTTTGGGGGTTTTCATGTGCCAGCTGCTCTGTGAAATGACGGATAAATGCGAAAGTGCAAAGCTTTTCATCCCTAAAGTGGTTGGTGCACCTGTACTTTAACAGCTGTGCCTGAATAAATGGCAGAACATTTAAGCATTTTTACAGTTTGCTGATAAAAAAAAATATAGAGATCATTAGTGTCTTTTAGTGAAATCATTCAAAAGAATCATCTGAAATGCCAGGAAAGCACCAAATAAGTCATTCATGTCCTAATATTAATGGAAAATGCATCTCTACACTTTGTTGATATGGTACATACTCTGGTTGTCAGAGCAGGGATTGACTGTCGTAGATTTGTGCAGCTTCCACATGAACGTCTCAAATCACTGAGCAGCAGAAGTTCAGAGTACCTGTTAATGAGAGGGTTGAGTCTCTTGTTTGTCATGTGGCTTTACTTTCCGTGCGTTGAAGAATCTCAACCTGCTCCATGTTTATCCTGACGTCTGAGTCACAAATAAGAGGTGAGTGTGGTGATGAAGAGGCACTGATCAATCTACTCCAGGCTCAGGTTCAAGACCAACACTGTTAAGACATAGATATAGACAGACTTTATTTGGCATTAAGATTTGCATCAAAATTAAATTACGATGCAGTGGCTCAGTGTGCGACAGGAACAACAATTATATAGAGGATAAATATACACATTAAAAATAAAAATAGAAAAAGTTTTGAATAAAAAGATAAATAAGGATACATTTTAAAGTACATTGCACAGTCCAAAAACATGAGACAACTAGAAAAGCACTCGGAGAGCACAGACCTCCACCAAGTGCAACATCCCACCCCACCACCATCAATATTGGTCCCTCATTTATTTGGACAGCATTTTAAGATTCTTAAGTCCATGGACTATATGAGAAAACATGAGTCACCATCTGGTGGACATTTGTTATTATTACCACAGCAACGCCAATGATAACTAATAGAGAATCTTTTAAAAAATTCCTGGATCCAGACAGTGATCCGAATCACCTCCAAAATTTAATCATCTGTTCCTTTGTCTCGGAGCAAACATTTCCTGAAAATTTCATTAGGTTTGGTCAATAATTAATAGAGATACTGAGAAACAGAATATTTGGCCCCATTGACCCCGATGTTAATGAAAATTTCAAAGTGATCCAGAATACAGGATTTCTTCCGGATCACCTCCAAAAGTTAATGGGTTCTTCCTTGTGCCATTGCCAACAAATTCAGAAAATTTCATCAAAATCCGTCCATAACTTTTCGAGCTATGTTGCTAACTAACGAACGGACAAACAAACAAACCCAGGCGAAAACATAACCTCCTTGGCGGAGGTAATGAGAGCAATAAGGCACTGTGGTGTAGCAGTCCTGTGTGGGTGTGTGTGGTGAGGGAAAGGGAATGTTACAATGACATGAGCAGTTCTTATTACATACAGGAAGCAGCTGTTTGTGAACTGGGCTGTATATAAGCAGCCACACTGAGGTCATAGGTTTAAAAAGTCGGGCATGTTTTGATTAAGTCGGAAGTATGAGTTAATTTTTGATATACAGTATATACCATTCTTTATAAATCAGACAATGATTATTTTATGTCAAAGCAAAGCACTCTAACTTTTTACAGTGGATTACCCCCTGAAACAGCCTTTTTTTTTTTTTTTTTTTTTTTAGCCAAGTACCCCTAACTCTGGCTTCAGCATTTTTGATGAAAATACATTCCTCTGTCAAAGGTGTCTGTTTATATTTACATTTAGAAGATTTTATTTGGAGTACACACTAATGAAATAAGTGAATTGAGGGTCAGAGCTGGTAGGTAGGTAGGTAGGTAAGTAGGTAGGTAGGGTCAAAAGCACAATATAATGGATCAAAACAAGTAAAACACACAAAACCACAGTTCAGGCTATTTTATATTGTTAAGTGTAAGTATTGCATAGGGGATGAAGGAGTTTTTGTAATTACAGCAATATGTGAAATGATAACACACATAAAAGGACATCTGTGCTAGTTCATGGTAGTGTCTGTACTTCCATTTGGAACAAAAATATATGTTAAAAGTATACATTCTCACTGATTTGTGATGAGAATTAATTTCTCTGAATTGCAATGAATTCAGTTCCACTTCCTGTAATTCCAATTCAACATCCTGTAGGTGGAGTCAATTCAAATTCAGATTAATTTATTGCATTGATTTAAGTACTGAAATTCTGAATCGTGTACAATCCTGTTTAGAGGAAAGTTTAGTTATATCATTCTTTTCAGTTGGAACCCAGGTCAGATGTGATCCTCTGTTCACATTGATGCAAATCTTTACTTGTTCAGACGCTGATGCAAGAGACGTTTTAGGACATGCATGCAGTGATTGTTTTCATTCCTTTTTCCTCGATTTACAAATTCTCCAAATCCATTCTTCAATTCTTCATAAGACTCTGTGAAAACATTGTGGTCTTGATTCGGAGCGACATTTGTGCTTTGAAGTGTGTAAAACAGAAAAGCATTGTAGTGGTTCCAAAACCAGACATACCCACATCACTCATGTGTCGTACTGTCATGTTTTTCTTAGCTGATATTCAGACAGTATAAGTTACAAATAGTGAAATATAAACCGATTGCCATCACCATTCTGGGAATAAGACAGAAATCATGATGTCTTTGTTGAGCCATCTGGTGCGGGTTTTTTTTTTTTTTTTTTTTAAGCTCTGCTTTTTAAATTAGCCCGATGGAGAGAGTAAATTAGATCCGAACCTATGGGCTAAAGGAAAAAAATGGAACAAAAGTGGCAGATCAGAGGTAAGTGTCCTGCTGAAAGGACACAATCATCATTTGCTGACTATTTACCATCTGCCAGCTGTGTCTATGTGAAATCTGGTGCTTTACTCTCCTCTAATAACATCATGCTTTGGACTTCTTTCCTTCAGTTTATCCCTGCACAGCACTTAACCCATCAATATCAACCCATTCTCACATGGAACACAACAGAGTATGTTCTTTTACCATCCACACAAAGGGCTGTATATATATTAAACCTATATATAACCTTTTCTTGGAGACACTTGAAATACGTTTAGTAGAGCTGGATTCAATTTCCACTGACTGTAATAAGAAAATGTACGTTTTGTACAATTTATCTTTAAAGTTCTGTTCTTCACTTGCTAATTAACATTTACCAAAGGATTAAATCTGACTTTTTGGCATCAAATGTGTTGTTTTGGCAAAATATGATCATATCACAGTAGCAGGAGAAACCCTTAGGTCCTATACCAGTTAAAGTGATAATGCAATAGTGTAAAATCTATCATTGCAAAACGATATAAAAATGCACAGAAAAAAATTGAGTTGCAATGATGTAAGATAAGATATATTAATAAATCAACACTGATACTGTTTAACAAATTACTATACAATAGAATACATTCACTATTCAGATTCTTTCTTTGTAAAACTATTATATAAATATGCTGTACATATAATAACACTTCATTGTATTATCTTGAAAACATCAGCTAGCCAAGTTAAAAACTAGCAAGTTGACCTGTGGGAATCCACAAGTTCTACATGTGGTACTTGTTATGCTGTTGTGATTTCCTGCATACTGTACCGTATTTGTCCAGCACTCACCGCCAAAGCATTCTGGCCATAGCAATATGATTGTAAGGCTATTGTATTCCAAAATTACTAATATCTCCCAAAATATTTGTCCTATCAACTTACTGTTTTTGCTAGCCTGTTCCTTGACCCAAAATACATAAGTAAGACAAACTGCAGCAGTCAGCTCTTTCAAGATTTTGTGTCAATCCCCAGACACACAGACACACACAAAGAGGCCACTTGGCTTTTATAATATAGATGCACCACTGATGCAGATAATTTCCAATGAATTATAGAAATCACCAGGAATTACTGAGGGAAAATGTTACAGTTAGTTTGAAGTTCAGTGATTCCGATTTAACTATGAGGTAATTACATTCAGTTCAGCAGTTATCCACTTTCTAATTCAGTCAAGGAGTACATTTCAGCCATGCTTTGTGGGTTTTAAGTGTCAAAACCTGCAGGGTCTGGGCTGATCAGCTGATTTATTAGCTATCTGCTTCTTCCTGCTCCTACTTCCTTGAAAAATATATCATCAACCAATGTGAAGCAAAAGGTCGATCTAAAATACAATCTTATAAAAGCATAAAGAGAATGTTTAGCAAATAATAAAACACAAATAAAGTAGCAGTAACTTCAAATTGTAAATTGTACATTTAATGTGCTTGGTCTTTCCATTGATGTTCTGTTATTGAGGTACTGCCCTTACCACTCTAGTAATGCAACTGATCTGATAAATTGAAACTTGTTGAAGTGTTTAATCTTTTTGTTTTTGTTTATTACTCCATAACACCAATAGAAGAGCAAAAGCCAACACAGCTCTGAAAACCAGCAGCACTGACTTAAATATTAATGCCCATATATACTGAAGTCAGGCCTATTGGTAGTTCCACCAGTCCCCCTTGTGTTTTTACCTGTTGGATGGATGTAAAGCACATAAATCCACATCAGTCAGCTGGCAATAAAATACCTCTGTTTATTCTTTCTTTTGGGAAACACACATAGAACCACAGTGCACCATACATTTCACATGTAGGTTGTGATATGTAAACATAATTAAATGACCTACTGTAGCAAACTGCAATAGAGCTGATAACATTATCCATACACTTAGAACATATTAATAAATAAAACTTCTGGCAATACAGTGTCAGGACAATGAGTTTTCTCTACAGTGTAACAGCAACGACAGTGCAGAAATTAAAGTGACGGCTCTGTACACAGGCCTAAAGGAGCTACAAATGTATTTCAGATTCTTTGAGCTGATCCCTGCAGTACCGTTACACTAGTACTTCTGAGGTTCTATGGTTGACAGCTATTCCTAAATGAAAAGGCTGCAGATGAGCGGATGAATAATATTTTTGATTTTTTTTCATGACCTAGAGCCAAAATGCTTTCAGAATGCTTTGTGAAGCTGCCAAAATGGCATCAAAAGTTTCATTTCCACTTCACACAAAAGTCCATTTCCATTCTGGTTAACCACAGTCTGTCAAAGAAGGACTTTGCCTTTGGCTGCACTCACAGTTCCTCCAGGAGCTGTGGGTGGCAATTACAGTTTCTTAAATCTTACCTTTAACACTTACTTACACAGGCAGTGCATTTTCATATATTCTAGAGAACACCAAGAATATTAATTTGTCATTATAAATAAACAAACTTAATTAACATACATTTCTTTCAGGTGGCTGCAAGCCAATGATGCCTACATGTGTGCAGGGATCAGTACAGTGCATTTCCAAAATTTCAAGTTCAGACAAGATGAGTGCATGGAGTGTCGGACCTTAGGCATATGATGAGGAGATAACAAGATCAGGCTTTGTGGATTTTTCACCACAAATGAGTTTCCCTAATCTCAGCAATCACCTGGCTGGCTTTTTGTAATGCCTGTGGACAAAATATAAGACATACATATCCAAATTAGTGACAGAAACTTGACTTTATCAGATGAAACGTTAATCACATGGTGAAGTCTGGTACCTGTAGCATGTCCGCAGCCTCCTTGCGTCGCTGGGCCATATCCTCTGATTCAGTCAGCAGGTCATTGAGGAGGCCGGATTTATACAGCTGTCCAACAAGCTCACTCTGGAGGCTGTCCTTCACATGGTTGACCAGGAAGTGCATCACTGCCTTCGGCACACTGTGGCAGACACAGTGAGAGGAAACCGAGCGAACAGATGGTTCAGAACAGGGAGGCAAGATGGCCTGGTGACTGTGCTGCACCCCCAGATGGAGAGGCTTCAGTTTGACACAGCAGGTGGCTGTGCCAGTCCTTTTTCCTTTTTATTTGCTTGTATAGAGTGAAACATTATCACAACACATACACCTGTATACAGATACAGTATAGACGTGGATATCTTAGAGGCGTTTGGTTTCCACATGGTGTCAATGTATAGTGTAATTTACATTTACAAGACAATACAAGGAGGACTGATGATGTTCAGGCATGAACACAGAAAATTATAAACAAATTATGTATCAGAAAATAATGTATATTGTTCACATTTCGTAATGTTGTGGTGGAAAATTATAATTATTGTATAGCCAATGTTTCTTTAATTGGATTTGTTTTTCTTTGTTTCTTTCTGTAGCTCTCTATCTTTGGAGCTGCTGTAATAGTGAACTTTCTCTGCTGTGGGACAAGTAAAGTTTGTCTTATCTTATTCTCTTATCTTAAAGAAGAAGACTCAAGTTTGAATCAAGTCTGAACAACAATCTGTAATTACTACTGTAAATCATGAATTTAAACCCCCTAACTGTCTGAAAATGCCTATTATATAGAGGAGCGTACCTGTCTTGGATGTTCTTACGAACTATTAGGAAGTATGACTTGATGAGTCTTTCGATGACCTCACAGTCTCGCTGCTCACGTGATGACAGTTTCCTGGCGACCGGCACAGGCTTATGAATAAAGGAAGAGGATGTCTTAAATCCTTGCCTGAAAAACAACTTTAATCCTCATAATGGGGTGAGCCAAAAGGCTCAAGATTAGTTACCACATCAAGTAGGTTGACAGCTCCTTTAAGAGGGCTTCCCGGTCCAGAGCTAGGGGCTTCCTCCCCCTTCTTCAGCATCCCCCTCCAGTTCCCTGTGCCGTCTTGCTCACCCTGGGGCCCTGCTGCTGGCACCTGGGGAGCCCAGAAAGAACCAATGCATGAAAACATGAATTATAACCAGATCATTTAGACCACTAACTGGGTGGGGGCTGTTATTTTGACTGGATTGTACACATCAGTGCATGATAACTCAGGTATGTAGCTAAAAGAGAGTACAGACACTACAGGGCACATTTACAGAATTAAGCACAATACAGAATTACGGAGTACGTGTGTTTTCATAATAACATTAGATGAACAATACTACAGTTCTAAATGGACTCAACTATTAATGCACTGGTTAAAGAGAAAACTATGGAGGAAATTCAAATGAACACAGCTTCTCCTAAAGTATGCACTTACAGCCCATAGAGGCTTGGATAGATTTCAGAATTTCCACTATCCAAAAATTCCTATAATGCAAGTACAAAAGACATCAAGAAAAAAAATGAAAGGAAAATAAAAGTAGAGGCAGAAGGAATGTTTTGTTAGACAGGTGAACCAACTTTAGGGAAACAAACTGCACAAGTTTGTTAATGCAAGTCCACGCAGGCTGAAGGGAGAGTAAAACAAGAGCATGACGTCAGCAGACAAAGATCAGAGTGCATGCCAGCAGCCCATGCATCCATCCGTCCATCCAACACTCCATGCCCCACCATCAGCCCCACAGCCAGCCAGGCACAGAGCCAGCGAGCTGCGTACGTGCCCACCTTGGCACCGTCCATGTCTGCTCCAGACGCAGGGGGCTCGCCAGAAACCGCAGTTGGACCAGCCGGACCTTTGCCAACAGACTAGCAGGAATATGAGAGCAGGAATGGAGAGAAAAAAAAGCACTGAGAAGAAATGTGGAAAGACAGAGGAAAGGAGGTTGGCAGTCGAAAGTCATTTGAGGGGAGGAGAGGAGACATTTTGAGAAGGAGAAAGGAGATGTGGGATAAAGTTCCTTGATGGAAACTATCCGAAGCATTTGGTTCACAGATCCTCATCCTGTAGTGCTATGAGTGATTAACACTGCACACAAGTGCCCTTTGTGTTTGGGACGCTGCAGGCTGCAACCAAATATTAGAGCACACGGTAAACTTTGTAATATTTTAAAATAAGCTTCTTTCTTTTACCTTATCCCTGGGAACTGCAGTGGGCAACTCTCTCATCCTGTTTCTCCTTTGCTCCTGCAGACACACACACAAAAAAAAAAAACAGATGTTAGCACAACTGATAATTTTGACCAAAAACCAAAACTTTACCAAAACTTCAAAGCACCAAGGAAAGTATGTAACAATTTACTGGAAACTAAATAATAATAACAATAATAATAAAAACCTTCTATAATTTCAAAGCCTTCAGATGTTTTAATTTTTCCGCTCAAATGTTTTCTTTTTACAAAACCCAAACCAAAAGTCAGATTTTAAACCTTTTTATGGGGAAAGATCTTGGCATGTTCCTCCATAAATGCGCATTGTAGGTTAGTTGTAATTATTTGGGCTAATATCACTTCTATTGTAAAATCATCAATTCACAGTTTTTTTCTAATGTATAAAAACCACTGGACACAGAAATGTCAGACTTCATTAGTATTCCCAGGTCATTGTTCATGATTTGAGCACTGTTAGTCCTTGATGACTTGTCTTGTCACAGGCTTATAACAATAATCTATCTACTGTTTATCTATGTTTCACTGTAGGCAGACGGTCCCCCTCCAGGCGTCGGGGTCTGCTCCAGTTTTATGCATTTTAAAAAGAAGTTTTTCCTCGCCGCTGTCACCACTGAAAAGTGTTTGCTCCTGGAGGATTCAGTAAATTGGCTTGAGAGTCTGGTTTCGACCAGCTCTATATGTAAAGTGTCGTGAAATAAATTTTTTTATGATTTGATGCTATATAAATAAAATTTGACTGCTTGATTGTTCATTTCCAATAAACGGCTATTTGTCATAGAGTGTATGTGTATGAGGGAGAGTCAATAAGTTCTTAGACAAATGTAATTAAACCTTTATCAAATTAACACAATTATTTTTCTACACAAGCTCCATTAGAGTCTAAACACTTTTGCATGTTTCCATTGGCAGATTCCTTCTTTGTAGAATTGCTTGGGTTGTGCACTGCACAGAGAACATTTGTCTGAGACCTTTTTGACTTTATTATTAGTCTATTCTAATAACAACAGAAAAAGACTATATTAACTATAATTACATGAACAGCAATTAATCATCAACTAAGACTTCATGATGGTGACAGTCCTGACAGGAGGTATTATGGAAACACAAACCTCTATATTATTATTCATGACTCCACAGGCATCAGCGAAGTCTGGATGCTTGGTGTTGATGTAGGCAAGCTCAATAGCAACTAGGTTATGCACCTGCAACAGGCAAAAGAATAATTTTAGTCACCAAAGCAATTATTCTTCTCATTTAAACACTGCAAATTAGGAGACCAGGACAGGTACCATCTCATTGGTGATAGGAAGTCTTTTCCTCAGGAGGGAGGTGACAACTTCCACAATAGCCTCATGAAGCTTAGGGAATCTCTGCAACTCCTGTAGGGTAAACAGTAGTAATATAAATTGCTGAGCTATTACTGAGGGGAGGTTCTGTTTATTTGAACATACAAAAACAGACCAGAAAAAAAAAAGCACAGAAGCAGATTATGCAGGTGTGATTAAAACACAAAATGCTGTGTACTTTTAATACCCCTGAGGAAATTTTGAAAGTACTCATATACTATAACAGCACAAGGCCATTTGACCTTGAAAATGTAGGTCAAGGTGACCTATTTTCAATAGACTTCTGCTCCATGCCAAGATGCATCCATAGTATATATTTACTGCAAATATCTCAATGTATTCTTCAGATAATGCCATTATGTCATTGAATGGACAGACAGACAGACAATAAACAATTACAATACCCCTTCAGCCATTTCTGGCCAAAGGGTAAAAACCGCTGGGGGGTCATAGAGGGAATCTCACTCCAATAAGCATTATACAGAGATACAAAAGTCATATAAAATCACAAAAGAAAACAAATAAGCAAACATAAAAAAGAAGCAGAAGAGGAAAAATACAATAAAAATTGGAAAAAAGTGAAGTGGGTGAACCATTAACTTCATCAAGTTAGTTAAAAACAAAACTAATAGCATGGTAGAAGAACTTTATATCAAGAATGTTTATTGTCATTACGCAAGGCACAACAAAATTTTTATTTGATAGGTCTCAGCTTAAGGCACACAGACACCTAATATAAACACAGGCACATCTCAGATATATGTAGATAAAAATTTAAAAAGTATGATGTACTAATTGAAACCACTGTCCAAGACACTATCAAAAAGAGTATTCTCATCATGCCAACCTAACCAAAGGAGTATGATGGAAAAAATGAAAACATAAGCGAAACTCAACGATTTTCTCAAAGAAAAATCTTAATATGTTCCAGTTCTTGATGGCTCAGGCTGACCCTTTGTTTTGAAATTTTAAGCACTGTCAGATATGTCAGTAAGTTTGATCTGCTGAACGGCTGTTAGTGAACCATCAACTAACCACAGAACAAAGATTTTTGTAGTTATTATACCACATGCATTTTCTGCTGCGCACCATGCGATTTATGCAGGACAGTTTACAGATTTATACAAACTCCCTGTGCAGGGTGTAATTGTGTCATTTATAGAGAGACTGGAATTCAGACTTAAACCCTGTAGTTTTAAAGGGTGCTCTGCCCTGCAGCAGTACTAGCCCTCTTTAGTGCTCTGCCTGTATGTCTTTTAGACTGTGTGATGTCCTCATTTAGATTTAACCAAAACATTGGCCTTTCTGCCTAATACCTGCCGACCTGATCAGCAGTCAGCAGACCTGATTACCTGTGTGCTGTAGTTGCTGCAGTGTTGAATGATCCTTTGCATCTCCTCGTGGACCAGCTCAACACAGCGCAAACTGGGCTCCTCCAGGCGTTTCACCTGCTTCTTCACCAACAGCTCGAAGGACACCTCAGGCACAAACAGGGAAGGACGTGGGCCCTGATGTAGAGAGAGGTGAGAGCTAAGGGTTAGCTGTTACCTTGGGCAACTTGTGTTAACTGAACAGACAACAAAAACAACAGAACTGCATGTGTTTAAGGTTATTTATGTCATTTTACAATGCCTTGAATGACAAAAAACTTCAGCAACACCAGTGTTGTAACAACAGCTAATGCACCAGCACTTACTGTTGCATTCCTTATGGCTGTTAGGATATCAATGGTGCTGAGTCCTCCCAGAGGATCTACAGACTCCAATGTTCTGCCAAAAGTCTCATGGAATATGTAACAAATTCTGGCTCCACCACACCTGAAAACAGCAGCAGGGATATTAGCTGTGATGTGAACCCTGTGGCCTACTCTCCTGTCAGCCTTTCCTTCAGACAGTGTGCGTGCCTCAACTTACAAGTTGTATCATATTAAATGATGAAACCAATGCGGTTATTTTGCTTATTTTCACTGTACTGGATCAACAGCATCACCATGTGGCTATGGGGTAGTAGTGCAACTCACAGTTCTGCTGTCTCAATGTATTTGGCTGTGCCCTCTATGGTGTTGCAGTATTCTGTGGCAAACTTAGTGATGAGCTGGAGCAAGGTGGCACTTTGGTCCTCGACAGGTTCTCCGTAACTGCTCAGCAGTGACTGGTACTGAGCTGCCAGAACATTGATCCGTGTCTTCAGCTCAGGGAGGCAGTCTCTGATGTGATGCATCAGTAACCTGACATTAGGAGACAAAAGGCAGAAGGTTATGCACATGATGTGTTTAAAAATACTTTGCAGCTGGTTTGTGTCAAAACTAATGGGTATCCAAATAATAGAAATAGAATAAAATAAAATCCAAATCCTGTTGTTAATGTAGGCCAGTTTCAAACATAGTGATACTCACGTGACAAGTTAAATCCACACTTTTATCATAAAAATACTTATATTGTATAATTTGTATAAGTATTATGCATTTTCAAAAGCTGTGTAGCTTAGCTGTGCAACATTTACAATTAACAACTGGAATGTCAAAAAGGTCATTATTTACCTATTCAGAGTTCTGGCCAAGTATTTGGTTCCATTTCTGTTGGCGAGAGATGGATATTTCTTCTGCAGAAATGCATGTTCATCCCGAATGGCATCAGCCACTGACTTCTTATTGTTGATATCCAACTGGCTCCTAAGATTTCAAATTCAGTTCAACACTGATATTTAACACTGAGCAATGAGAGGAAATTAAAAACAAATATGATTTACAGATGACCACTAAAGTGTATTATATTTCATGTCATGATGTGCAAAAATTAATGAGAGACTTTAACCCTGCTGAGCTGCATAATTAGAATCATAGAAAGATGAGGTTGTTATTAAATCACAGTTGAAATTAGCCTGATATGATGGATTATGAGAAGAGTATGAATAAATATTGATATATTCACCCTCCTCATCAACATTAAAAAATTATTACAGTTTTATCTTAATCTCTCCCTTGGACATCCATTTTTATTTACAGTAATTGATTGTTTTCTAGTACAAAACATGTATTATTAAAAAACGGCTACCTGTTGACAACTCCAATGAGGCCCAGTTTAACAGGAATGACTCTGCCCATCAAGACATCCATAGCATCGGTGCCAGCATCCATCAGGTCCAGTTTGGTCACTACAGCCAGTGTCCTCCTCCCTGATGACACATTCATCACAAAATGGTCACCAAGAACCAATCATCTGTCAAATTATGTCATAAAACATAAGTTAATAATGCTTAATAAGGCCTCATCTTAAGTTTATTGTGTGCTTGGAATAGCTGGGGAAAGATCTGCATACCATAATCTTCTTTTCAATCTCCTTACCATCAGGGTCCACCTCGCGGGCCACCTTCAGGGCCTCTGAGGTGGCCATGTCTGTGTTTGCTGCAGTGACAGCCAAGATGATGCAGTTGGGGTTGGAGATGTGCTTCAGTATTAGATCTCTTATTTGAATCTCAATGTCCTTAGGCTGATCACCCACAGGCACCTGAAGGGATAAAAACAATTAAGACAGGACACAATACACCTTAATTTGATTGATTAGACACTACTGCAGGGGCCGGGTTACAAATTCACATGTTTAACCAAAGGGGAGGAACTAATGCAGCTTAAATCAAAGCCTCCGGAAACTTGGGCTTTGACAGCAGAGGAGTTAAGAGAATGAGCTACTAATGACCACATGGCCTAAAAATGTCTTAAATACAACATCAGCCACACTGGGTCATTAACACCAATGACCAAGTGAATCTAGTGAATCTGGATTTTAGGTACTTTTGCCTACGGTTATGAGATGATAAAAGCCTTGTGTCAGGAAGTAGGAAGGACTGTGAATGTTACCTTTGTGATTCCTGGCAAATCCACTAGAGTGAGGTTGACAACGTGAGGAGAAAATATCTTCAGATGAATGGGTTCATCACTGATCCCCTGGAGAGGGATAAAAGAGGAACATGAACTGTTAACAGACTTAACAGGCTGCTGTTTTAAGAAAGGTCAAGGTTACTTTATTTATAATCCGTGAGTAGTTTTGTTTTTGCAGAAACAATTACTGCATTTGGTATGCCATTACAAAATAACATATTGAGCTTGACAGGCAGGTACTTGGTGAAGCACAAACAGATAAATGTACTCTAATGTGAGTTGTACTCAAGGCCCTTATGGACTGGTGTACAGCAAATAAATTAGTGTGGTGACCATAGACTGTATAGAATCAATGGAAGGAAGAACTGTTATGTCACACACTGAACTGCCGTTTTGAAGCTTTTAGTTGATGATTTGGCAATCATCATCATGTTGGCTTTTTGGAGTCATAAGTGACTATATCTGGATGAAAGGGTAAACACTAGTTGACTGACTGTAAAATGGAAAACTTCATCAAGCACTGTGTGTTTATTTTGCAATTTTGTAAGTGAAACCAAATTGTCTGTCAGGAGAAAGGTTTGTTTTATTTAAATAAACATTGTACAGTCCTGTTAGTTAAAGCCCAGTACAGCATACTCAACCTGAGATCAAATTAATGGAGAAAAAAGTCAACAGTGGGTCTTGATTTTGTTTATTAGAAGGTCCAAACAAAACTGATGACACTGGAATGGCTCCTGGAAAAAACTAATGAGTTGTTGTCTTTTAAAACTCAGGGCAACTTAATTAGAGCCAGGTCTTTCTGAAGCCACTCAGAGCCAATCTTAGCAACCATCAGTAGTACCAGAACTTTAAAATACTCTCGTACTGGCCTCATTTTGGAACCAAGGTCCTTACACTGTGATCATCACATGGCTATATTTTTCTACACACATGACAATTTGCATTTACTTGCCTGGTTACCAATGAAAACACACAGATTACTGATCAATTTCAAAGTGTCAAACACAAACTTCAACCACTGTAAAAATGTAATAACCATTTTGCAGTTTTTACCCAGTGTAGCTCTCTGCTCAATGTTGCTAAAACCAAAATACTAGACCTTTGAATGACAGTTCTTCGTAATTTATGATTGCACATGAAATCCAATTAACTGTGCAACAAAACCGTACAAATGTGTATCTAGTGTCTAGATATGAAAACACACAGTGATTGCCCCATTTTGATGTCTCACCTTATTATTTCCAGATATCCGCTCAGTTTCATTTTCAATCTCTTGTCTGATCTCATCAAAATCTGTGTAAATCTACAGAAGAAAAATTATGTCAAGATAAGCAAGCATTAAAAGTACTAATAAAATACATTTATCACACAAATATGTACCTTATTTTTGGTGTGAAGGAATTTGCCCCATTCTTCACCTTCTCTACCTGTGCAACATAGGGAAATGGTCATCACGTGAAAAACACTGGTTTTAACACTAGGTCTGAATGAAGAGTAGATACATGAAAAAAGTTAGAAGCGAATACAGACACTGGTCTGATAGATGTGTCTAATCTACAGGAACAACCAAGGCTGTAATAATGCATGAAGATATTACTTTACTGGAACTATTAATTATGGGTGTAATTCCTCCAATTGTGATTTATGTAGCCAAAAATAACTAAATTATATGCTTTCTGGAGGCTGTACTATATGTAAGTAAAGAACAGCAGTAAAAGCAAAAAACACAGACACTGGTAAAAACCTTGCTGATGTCAGAGGGAAGGTGGTGCCTACCGCTTTCATCATTTTTCCGGGCATCTGAAGGATCCACATGGACCAGCTGGAGGATGAGAGGTCGCCTGGTTACAATGCCGGTCCCACGGGGCAATAGGTCCCTGCCCACCAGACTCTCCAGTACAGAGCTCTTACCACTGCTCTGGAAACACAAAATACAGACACGCATTGGGCCCAACACAGCACTGGTGATCTGGAAACAGATGTAGACTAAGCAAAAGTGATTCATCTGTAATTTCTAGCACTGTCCCAGTTTAGGAGACAGAGGTTGCGAGGGTCTTTAAATAGACTTAGAGGATGATTAAAATAGACTCTACAACCACTTCCAGAGCACTTTGCCAATGAGCTGTACAGCAGGGTTTTAGCTGAGGTTCTTGGTTTTACTGCATGAGTCTCACCTCACTTCAATACGGTAGGTCGATATGAAGAACTATAGCTAATGTAACACAGAGAGCTTATTTTCACCCAATTATTTGCTATCTATTCACCTTTGCATAGCGTGAAACAAGGTTATATGGCTAGCATAGCAGCCGCTATATTACAAAATACACACAATCACAGCATTTTACCTGAGTCCCCACTACTGCTATCTGCGGCAGCTGAATAATGTCCGCACCCACAGTGTTGAATACATCCTGGAGCTTGTTTATAACTGGGATAAGAGCCTCCATACTAGCAGTTTAAAATCAAATGTATAAACTAGCTATTTTCGTGATGGAGCCAAAGTCATTCAATGTCCCACCGACACCACCATTGCAACAACACCCACTCGGTGTACGGAGCATATACAGGGAGTTGTAGTTTTCTACCAGAACACAAGTATCATTGAAGCTGAAAAAAAGACTACACTTCGTTGATTGTAAATGACGCGATAGTTTGATTTCTTGCTGGGAAATCTCGCGCATGCGTGCAATCATTATTGACGACAGCACTGGTTAGTTTTTCCCATCTGTAACCTTTCACGTACCGCTTTATTTAAGAAATTCTGTCACATTTCTGTCGACAGACTTTCCTTATTCCAGGATGTTACAGTTCTTGGTAAGTTTAAATGTCATTATCGTACATCATATCGACATTTGTCAGGATGCTGAGACTGGGATGCTGTCAAAATGTTAGCATAATGGTACTAATGCTAGCTTCCAAATGCAAATGCTTAGCATACGTTGTAGTAGTTAAGTCGTATCCCAGGTAATTGATAAAACTTTAAATTGACTGTCAGACACAAAAAAAGCCAATAATAAATTATTTCAGCGTTCAAAATATATTTACACTTAACATGAAGTTAAATACCAACAAAATGTTAGTTAAAAATAATCATTTCACAAGCAACATGAAATACTAACAGCTGAATTTTGTTTTTCAGGCTGGTTTCACCCTAGGGAACGTGGTGGGGATGTACCTCGCTCAAAACTATGATGTAAGGTTCCTGTATTACTGAGATCATCTACATGTTACAGTGATCCTTCTTCACTAAGCGTAACTACGGCTATATCAAAGGTGTCTTTTTGGACAGGTGCTGTGGGGTTGTGAGGCCTCGGGGACCCACATGTCCAAGACTACTGTAGTCCAATATAGAATCATACACTTAGTTGGCTTTCTGATTTTGCCGAGACTCCTTTACACCATGGCTCTAATGAAGGCCTGTGTATTGGGGAATTTTTGGCTGAATAGAGGTTTGTCACAGTCTGATACTGACCCAAACAGCCGGATTACATATTGAGATAATGGATCTGTCAATGGCTCTTTTCAAACACAGAATATAATATAATAATATATAATAATAATGTTACTATGAAAATGTTGTAAGATCAATAACTAACCTATGTGACATTTCAGTAAATTGTTGAAAGTATTCATCAAAATAACAGTTGACAGAGTCTGAAATGTAAAGGTGCTTTACTACCAAATTGTTGGAGATTATGTACTCTTTGTAATCATCAAAAAACTTATAAATTAATGTTTAAAAAAATCAAGTCTGATTTTTGTTACACATAAAAGAATAAACCTAGTGTGTTCCAAAGAGTGAGACATATTGCTCATTAATTAAATTGGTATTTGATTGATATAGAGTATAAGATGATCTCCAAAGCCAGGGAATCTGTATTGGAACTGAAAAAGTCAAAGTATGCCTTGTATTGACCATATTACCTTTTCGTTTTTAGGTTCCAAACATATCCAAGAAAATTGAAGATTTCAAAAAAGACGTGGAGGCCAAGAAGAAGCCCCCAGAGTGAGCGAAGGGGAACCATTTTGCAAGAAAGAACAGATGGGCTCAAATGCAGAGAATCTATTTATTATACAGGGTTATGGTGTAAATGCTTTGAATTCAACATATAAAATATGTGTAAGGATATAGTGCCTGGGACAGTATTGGTTTCCTCCCGTACTTTTATGGGCATGTTCACATTGTAGCCTATTTTTTTATACAATGTAATTGTACAAGATTTAAAGAACATTAGGACTAACTACTGGGATCACTCAAGTCCAGAAACATGGCACTGCTGGCTGGCTTTTTTTTATGCACCATGGTGTTAACACATGGCATTTTTTTTCTCCACATAGGGTACACATTACATTCTCCAAAATATATAATATCTCGTGCATTTTTCTGATTTTTTTTCTCCTGTAACTGCATTTCAAGTTGTCAGTAACATTTGCCAACATTACTATATTTGTACAAATATAACTGATCATTCTCTTTCAAATAAAGTTGTTGACATTTAATTTCCAACCATTTGCCTCACTAATCAACAAAGTTCATTAATGGCACAAGTATCTTAACAATCCTGTTTGATTTTGTTTTGTGTGATCAGTATTCCTGCATTACATCTGCTATAACCTTGTTTACGTGTATCTGTTATTAGTCTGTCCACTAGATGGTGATATTTAAACATAACCAACTACAACACTACACACTGTCATATCATTGGCAAAAACGTGTGGTTACTTTTTGATCTTCTTTTTCACACGCTTAGTCTTTTTCTTTTTCCTTGAATTTGACTGCCCAAAGCCTCTAAATTCCAGGCAATCCACTGCATTGTGTGAAATGTAGTACAGATTCTCCATGGCCGCAGGGCTGAAGATATCCACTTCCTTCTTGGTGGATTTGGCACTTGTGGACCTCTTTTTGGGTGTTTTACGACTCCCAGTCTTCTTGGTGGGCCTAGAACTGTGGGATCTTGACTTCCTCGATTTTGTAGGCTTTGAGAGAAAAAAAACAAAACAAAAAAAATCAAAAATTGATTTACTCAATTGTTTTTCCACTTGTGTTAAATATTTAACTTACCATGACAAGATCAAGTTCAGCTCTTATTTGATAATGTAAGAAATGTTGATCATCTGTAACATAACATGGATAAACTGTAAAATGTATCCACATACAATCAAGCAACCAGAACATACCTTTTTAATCAAAACCTAAAAAGAAATTGACATAAAATATTTGAGTGCTCTTACCAGTTCTGTAGTTGGCACAGTTGAATGTGGAAGCTGAATGGCCTCCACTGGTACAGTGATACCCCATTTGTTTACTTTTGTTGTCAAAGAGACAGGGTGGACCAAGTCATGAATGAGGGGTTGTCACCACAAGCACGCCTCCAAACCCTTTTGTTCAACCCCAGAAGTCATTAAGTCCCAAACAAAACTTAAAAAAAAAAAAAAGCCTGTAAAAAGACAAATCAATGGTAAAGACTGAATAACACAATTAAAAACCAGGCAATTTTTTTTATTTTTTGAGTGCGAAGTGAAACTGCTTATTTCTTAAGACAAAAGCTCTCAAATTCTTTGGCAACCCTTACCAAACACTCCTGATTTAAAAAGCCCTTGCATTCACATTGTGAAAGTGGAGTTTTGACATCACTAACATTTAAATACATTCAGCAAATGTAAAATAAGTCAATACCATGCAGAAGCTCTTCTCAATCATGCATTATTAATACATACTCAGAACCAGTATGAAGTACACAGTCACCTGGAATATAATAAATCCAATATGGACACAAGAAACCTTTCAGTTGTGTGCAGAACACAACCCAGAAATGTACTGTAAACAAATTATGACATCCATATCAACCATGTTTAACAATCAACTGTGTGCCAAATTACTAATCATACAGTAGTAGAATGGCACTAAATACAAGACCTGTTCTGGTGTTGCATTTTGTTGTTGTCAGCATAGAAAACTACAGTGACAAGTGCCTTACTCCAGCAATACCTACACTGGAGGACAGTGGGTAAACTGCATAGAGTCATATTTTTTCACCCCCCACCCCAGGCAAATTCTGTTTTAAAACCCTGGTGCAGCAATACAATAATACCTGTGTGTAAACTGATACTTGTGAAGTGTCAGATGGCAGAAGTACAAGATCTCACTTCCAGTACAATATGTGCTCTGCCAATATAATACAACTTCAACCAGTTTCCAACATATCAAAGTCACTGTGTGGTAGTGATGTACAAGCAGATATTTGTACTGCATGCATGTCCTGTAAGCCCTTTAGGGGTTGTAAGGGGTCACAGAGGGGCATTAAGCTGCTGGGCTATTGTGTAGAAATGAGGTGGACTATCATGCGTATGATGCGGGAGCCACGGGGGCAGCTGCACAGATCCATGAGTGGGTTTTTGATTTTATCCTCCAACAGTTGATCCAACTCCCAGCGCAACTCCTTCACCAGTTCAGCCACCTGCGTGTTGCACAGATAAAATTATGAAAGTCAAAGTCAGCTTTTTTGTCAATTTCTTCACATGTACCAGGTTCCTGAAGGGGCGCAGGGGGACGTCACAATACAAAGGAATCAAAAATGTGTTTCTCTCTGTTCCATGTGTGGACAGGACAAGACAAACAGTAAAGTGCCCAGGCACAACAGAAACATTTCCTAACTACTGAGTAACAATGAATAAAGTGCAAGCATTAAAAAAATAAATAAAAAAATTGTGTACTTGAGAGGTAGGATACTGTGAAAGTAGCAACCAAGATTGTATGTATAATACAATAAAAAAAAAATAATAATAATAATAGCAGCAGCAGATGTGTGCAATTTTTTCTATAACTAAAACTACCTTTGCAAATGAACATAAGGGATCAGCACATTATTATATGCAATATCTTATTTTACTGACCTGATGAGAAGCAGCAGCAAATCTAATCCATCCATCATCCAGAGAGATGACAAACTCTCCCTTGTGCAGCTCCACATTGACCTGACCACCTCCAAACAGCACCAGAGGGTAAACAGACACCATGCTGCAGTCTCTGATGAAAACACGGCTGGTTTTCACTTTCTCATGGTAAACCAGGTAGGGGCTTGTGTAGTGGCGCACCTGGAACACAAAGAAGAATCAGGAGTTGTCCATCCATCCATCCATTTTCAACCGCTTAGTCCCTTTCGGGGTCGCGGGGGGCTGGACCCTATGTCAGCAACTACGGGCGGAAGGCGGGGTACACCCTGGATGAGCCGCCAGTTCATCGCAGGGCCACACAGACAGACAGA
>JAPSES010000120.1:3873338-3898259 GCA_029822895.1 Maxillicosta whitleyi | reverse complement strand
AGTTACCAATTAACCTGTTCCCCAGGTGCATGTCTTTGGAAGTGGGAGGAAGCCGGAGTACCCAGAGAGAACCCACGAATCAGGAGTTGTTTTCCTCAGAAAAATGGGGGGGAAAAAAAACTTTGCATATGTATATGATCTTACTGTGTAATTGACAGAGGAGGGGTGCACATGGACACAGCCATCATTCTTGGTCATGAAACGCAGCTCATTGGCTTTGGGTTGCATCTTCATTGCTCCTTTGCTGGTCATCTTGTAATTCCCCTGGGGAGCACGCACCTAGAATGTGTTTAAACACACAACAGTGACTGAAAAGATAAGTGGTGAAAGCAGATTTCCTGCTGTTAAAGCGACAGTGACAACAATGTACCTGGACCACGTTGGGATAGAGGGCAGCACATAGCATAGCAGACATCAGGCGAATGTTGTCCGAGTTCAGGTTCGCCTGGAAGGCAGTGGAAAATGTGCATTAGATTAACTCAAGACAAAGTTTCACATTTTCTTCACAATTTAAATAATAAAGTTATATTATTAAGTACTAGATATTTGCAGAGCATGGACATATTTTTTTTTAAATATACTGTGTACATAAGAAAAAAAACTATTGAAAATAAATAAGAGATGGGTACCTCAGGACCAGTAGCCTCCAGAACCCCATCAGTGCCCTTGGAGGACATGCGCTCAATTATCCTGGCCCTTAGTCCTTCCTTAATGAATCCAATGTCAGACAAAAGCTCAGCAAACTGCCTCTTCAGACTGGCGATCTCCTATACAGGTCACACCACACATTTTAAGAACTATAGGACTTGAGACTTAAGATTGCTAAGTCCAGTTAAATTATCAAAATGGAAATGTGGTTCAGTGGCTATTTTGAAAGTCATGTGAACTCTACAGAGCAACGTACCTTTTCACAGACTTAGATTTGAGAAATGCATGGTGTGGTGAAAAAGTGGTTAATTTAAAAAGGAAACTAAAACTAAACTGTTGCCCAGGACCTTTATTCACCTCCATTTCTGTAATTATTGAACATAATGGATTTTTTCTGACAGCAATGACTAACCTGTAAGCCTCGCCATGACAGAAAGTTCTCCCTGCAGTACACAAAGCCAGCCTGGTTACCACTCTTTGCAGCGCAGCACCATCCCTGCAAGACAGAGACAAGTCATGTTTACCATTTTAAGATATAAAAGGTTGAAAAAACATGTAATCAATGTAACTACTCTGTTTTAATTACATTTCCAGAAATAAAAAGGCCGGTCAGTACCTTGTATGCCTGTAACAGTGATAGATGGTCACTATTGGCCAGAGCAAAGGCCAGTTTCCTCTCATTGGCTTCCTCTCGCTTATCCCATGGAGATACCTAGGAAATAAAGATAATACCAAATAAATATGATAGTTTTTAAATCATTTCAAATATCATGTATTTTTTGTCTGTTGAAAATAAGCTTGTTAACAAATGAAGTGTGCAAACATGTAAGATGAACAAAATATGCAAGCATAAAATAGTCTAAAATTTGTACTCTAATGCTGAAGTTGACACGTATGCACTCAGTAGTAGAACAGTAGAGAGCAATCTTACAAATGGTGATTTGAAAGCCAGACTGGCTGCAATAGTCAGTGCTGGGTCAAGGCAGCGGAATATGGCTCCAAACAGCATGAGTTTCCCAATGCGCACATCAACAGGCAGGCAGGCCAGGTGGTAGCCCAGTGGGGTCAACCTCTCATCAGCAGTCAGAGCTCCTAGGTCCTGCAGACGCTGTTTGGCTGCATCCAAACTCCCTGTAGCCGGAGGCTCGATAAGTCGAGAGAAGACAGAAACCAGAGTTTGTTCAGCAAACACGTCGAGGATCTTGATTCTGTTGGAGCATAGATAAAGCACACAGAATGAGGTGCAATTGTGATGCAGTCTGAAACATTAAATTTTAAATAAAAACCACTGAGACCATGATCAGCTGCAAATGGCTATCTGGAAAAAAAATATCCTCCTAGTTAGATAGTTTGAACCATCCAGCTTTTCCTGACTCCAGACACAACAATTTAAGGTTTGTATTTACAGAGAAAAGACAAGCTGGTTGCACTGTATAAAGAGTAGGCAGATGGATCTACCGGAGGCAGAGCTGCTCGAGGGGGACTCTCTGGATCTCAGGCAGCTGTTGTTCAGCCAGCTGATGTTGGAAGCAGTGGCTGGTGAAGAGGTGGAAGCAGATCCCAGAGGCCACGCGACCTGCTCGACCTTTCCTCTGCAGCGCGTTGGCCCGAGAAACCCACGAGTCCTCCAGGCTCTCCATGCTTTTAGATGCATCATACCTAAAATAAAACCAAAACAAGATAGATTAAATATAGATTTAAATATGGTAACTCTTATAGCATTACCATAATGTTTAGTTAAGATAAGATTACCTTTTTTCCTTCATCTTGCCTGAGTCGATGACATATACAATATCATCAATGGTTACTGAAGTCTCTGCAATGTTAGTGGAAATAATGATCTTTGTGACGCCCTCTGGGGGGCGGCTAAAAACTGCCTGCTGCTCCTCATTGGACAGTGTTGAGTGGAGTGGGTAAACCACACACCTGAAGTTAAATGTAGCCAAATATTAGCATTTGACTGACTGCTAATAATTTAAACAGTAACATTAATGCATCTCCTCACTGACCTTGTTGCACCCCTGTTGTTAAACATTCTGTTAGACTGGAGCTGCTCATACAACATCTTGATCTCAGCAAGTCCTGGCAAAAACACCAGCACTGCTCCTGGACATAGAAATCATAAAATTATCTTCCAACACAACTGAAAGCCACATTAAAGTTGGAAAATTGTCCGTTAACCCTCATCAAATCCAACATATTATTTGTCCAAGTGCTGTGGGTCTATGCGTTACCAGGTGGGTAGTTGTGCTTTCCATCAACAATCCATTCGAGCAGGCTCTCTATCAGGTCCATATTGATCTTATCCAGGTCCATTGCAGCAATAGTTTTCAGTACAGACTTCTTAGTATCTGCAACAATAAGTGTCACATTCATATGTGCTTTGTTTGAATACAATCTATTGAGGTATTATCAGTGTGTGCTCTTATTTGATAAATAATTAGGTAACTACATATTGTTCAGGCTTTAACAAAATACGCCAGTTCTCTGCACACCTTTGTATCGAACTGTGAGATCCTGTAAGCTGAGCTGCTGGTCTGGGATGGAGTCTTTCACAAAGTCTTTGTTGCAGAAAGACATGAAGTTCCAAACATCATCACCCAAGCTGTCCACAACGTCCCTTTGCTCTACTTTGCCCCCACGTCCACTTGCAGAAGACAGATTTTGTTTTCCTGAGCGCATATAAGGGCTGCCATCCTCAATGACATAGCTGGAAAAAAGAAATAAAGGACATGACAAAGAAGGTCAGAAGTGGAAGAAAAAGGTTAAATCTTAGAATTCGGCAAAATAAATTCTGTTCACTGAAATGTTTGTTGTGGTTAAAGAGAATATAGTTACCCTGTTTTAGCAATGGCATCTTCAAGAAAAAATTGGTCAACAGGAAAAGTACGTCCTGAAAACAAGACAAATTCTCTGAGAGGAAGAAAGTAATGCAAATATCTGATGAATGTATAGAATACACATTCTTTTTAAATACCTGGTATGTGGACAGTGGGACAGTTGTAAAAATATTCTGAGAAAAGGTTGGCATTAAGTGTGGCGCTCATTAGAATGATCTTCAGGTCTGGCCTCTGGACAGTCAGATCTTTGAGCACCAGTAGCAAGAAGTCACTAAACAAAAGAAGATAATGGAAAAAAGGAAAATGCTGATAAATCAACATTTTGAGTTAAGATTTAAGACGACACTGGTGTTATTTGGTAATCCACACCTGTCACCTCACCTTTCCTCTGTTCGCTCATGCACTTCATCCACAATAACATGAGTGATGCCTTTGAGGTCCACTTCACTCTCCAGCCTCCTCAGTAACACTCCTGTGGTACAGTACAGCAGTCTGGTGGCAGATGTCTGGCAGAGTGTGACAGAGGCAGACATAATTAATTTATTACAGCAATAACTTATAGAGCGAATAACAGCTGCTGGCTCAAAAAACCTGTACATATAATGTACACATCCATACCCTGACACTTTCCAGACGGATCTGGTATCCCACCGCATTACCCAGACTCTCTGCACGCTCCTGTGCCACCCTCTGAGCCACAGAGATAGCAGAGATGCGACGTGGCTGAGTACAGAGGATGTTGGCCACCTGGTTTGCAGGACCTTTTAAGGAGGCATCCAGAATGAACTGAGGGATCTGTGTGGTCTTACCACACCTGCAGGGAACACAACATGTTTAACTTCAATCAGTTCAAATTCATTAAGTACATTTGAACAAACCGTTTTGCCCTACAGGCCTTATTCTTTGTACTATGAAACCTACCCAGTCATCCCACTGACCACCAGCACCTGGCATTGCTCTAACAAGTCTAGGATGTTGTCTTTTTCTTGCCAAGCTGGCAGCTTCTTCCTCTGTTCGAGCATAGATCTGAAACGTCTTGATGACTGAAATAAGGCACAAGATGCAAAAACAATGCATTACAAACTGACCATTCATTTGGAGGCTGGTATCAGCAGCAGCACTTATCATTTACCTGTTTCTTCTGAAATTCTCTGCACAGTTTGCCATTTTCTTGCAGCAGGTTTTCCATTTTCAGGTTGTGCTTGCTGACCATCCTCTTCCTCAGATTAACATAACTCTCACTTTCCACCGGAATAGCCTGGTCTTCATCTTCTTCATCCCTCTCATCCAGCTCCTCAGTGTGTTCAATCTCTTTAACTTAAAATATGGGAATGATTACATTTTAGCACAGCTTGATGCAGTACAACTATTTTATATAAAATGACATCAAATTTTTAACTTACAATCTATGGGCCTCTGGTTGTTGGGTGGAGCACTTCTTCTATAGTTGGCCTGAACACTACTGCTTGTACTACTACTCCTGCTTTCTTCAGATGTATTACTCCTCACACTCTTACTCTTTGTGATGGTGAGAGAGGGTGGTGGGATAACCACAACAGGGGGAGGTGTGCTATATTTGTGATGACTTGCAGTCAGCAGTTCCTTCATTGTGGCTTCATCCTCACACAAAGTGATGAGAGTATAAACAACAGGTTCGCTGCTCTTTGCTGCAGCCAATGCCTCTCCATATAATCTCTCAGTCACACTGAGCCTCCCTGAACCCAAAACAGACTCATCATTAGTACTGAAGGCAACTATTGGGGCCTGAAAGGGATAACGGTTTCCTTTGGGGAAACGGATTTCTAGCTCATACTCAGGAGGGGAATAGCTGCTGAACCCAGGTTGACTTGGACCTTTCAGTTCAGGTGAACCACCCACAGATGTCCTTTTGGTAGGGAGTTGGTGTTTGAACCTGCATTTGTCCCCAAAACGGCAGCCTTGCCCTTTCAGGTAGAATCTGCAGACATCACGGATGTTAATAATTTTTTCATTATTTTGTTTCCCGTTATTCTTGAAAACACTGTTCGATATGAACGAGAGGTCCAGACTTATTGTCCAGACTGCATTGGCAATACGCTCACTGAAGCGCTCACCATAAATTGCAGTTAGCGCCAGAGCTTCTTCTTGCCTCTGGCTTAAACACTCATCCATAGGCACTACATCAAGGCCATCAGGTGAAACCGATTTCTGGCCATAACGCTCAGTGAAGACTTGATGAAGTAGTTGTTCCAAAGTGGCCCCAAATTCCCCTTCCCCAGACTCAAGTGCCTGTTTGCTGCGCTCTCTGTCAAACCCATACCTGTACAAATGAAAAACAAGACAACAGGAGTGTTAGACAAAAACTTAAATACTCAGTATTTGACTGTTAATCCCAACATAATGAATGTGTACATTACCTGCAGAGTTTTCCTATAGCAAATAAAGAGATAATAGGTTCAGAAGTGCGTTTTTCATCATCAGACATGTCATGCTCATACATAGGACTCTCTGCTCTCTCTGCAGGATCATCATTAGTGGCCCAGAACTGCCCTTCCTCACGGTGGTCCAGCTCATCATACTCCTCCTCATTCTCTTCTTCCCCCGAGTAATCAGAACCAGATTCACTGAAGCAGAGAAGGTGACATCAAATGTAATTCAACACTATCACTTGAGTTTTTGAGATGTCCAATTAACATTTTTCAACAACAAAATGATAGTAGCTTAATCTATAGATATTTACTACAATCTACTTACTCATAAGGGTCAAAGTCTTGAGTCTGCAACTCCCGCAATAGCTCCTTGAGTTGTTCCTGGTTCTCATTAGTCATGAAGATCCTCTGCAACGGCATGGAGCTCACCTCCTGTCTGATACCATCACCTGATTTGAGGCTTGGTCTGCTCCTCACCAGGGACCTTGGCAGAGCCTTGCTGTTTCTATTACCATCTGAGCCTCTGTCCCTGTTTATATCTCTGCCTCCTCGTCCTCGTGCCCCATCCCTGCCACCACGGCTGCCACCACGTCCTTTGCCAGTTCTGTAGTACGAGAAGGGTAAACGAGACTGAGAGGAACAAATAGTAATAGTAGTAGGATTTATTTTTATAGCACATTTTACACAGTAGTCACAAAATGCTTCAAAGTAAAACTAGAGCAGTTTAATAACTAGCCTAATAAAATAATAGAAGCATGATAAAATTCAGATAAATGTTAAAGCCAGTAATTCATAGATGGGAACAAATGAAATTAGGACAAACAATTTATCTCAGGGCTTAACTAATAACTGATTACTAAACTATGAATTTATACCTGCTGGAATGTGATGGTCCTAAATCAAGGCTGAAATCATCTCCATCATCCCAGCAGCCGACTGCTCCTTTACGGCTTCCACCTCCACCTCCACCTGCACCTCCACCTCTTCCGCCTCCTCCTCTTGGCTTGTTAAATCTCCCCCCTCCTCTGTTCGGCTTTCCGCCTCTTTTCCTGGCATTCATTCCTCTGTCAACATAAACACAGACAGTTACCGTTTGATAACAGATGATATTTCTGTCAGACTCCAGTGCCAAAGTCTCTACCAACAACCATTGGCTTGCCTTAAATATACTGTTAGACCAAAATATACTCACATCAAGTCAGTGTCCTTTCATACCAGCAACCATCTGTGAAGACAAAAATAATATGCATAGATTGAAAAAAAAAATATCCCCTGGAATTATGCTGAAATTATGGGTCAGGCAACATAACTGCGTTCACGGAGCGAGCAGGCAGCTAATGTACATTCAGCTGCAATGCAGAGCCGCACGTTGCTGTGGGCTCGGTCATTGTGGCACTTCAGTTCAAGTGCGAGCAATGAGATGGTGGCTGACACACAGCGCTGGTGGCTACAATTATGCAATCAAACTAGAGTAACAACCCAAGCAGAGCGATGAGCATTCAACTCAGCGCCTGGTGGCTTGGAAGGGTGCCTTGTTAGTTTGACAGTTTGCTAAAGGACTGGACGCATGACTAGTGGCAATACTTCTGTTTCGTGTAGAATGACAGATCAGTTGGCGTAAGTTGAATATGAGCAGCAGTGAGACTTGCACTGGCTGTTAGCGGAGGAGCTAACAAGCTAGCAAGCTCACTCTTCACTTTTGCTTTGACAAGCTAGCTGAGAGAGTGAGTCGTATCTAGGTCACAAACCGAAAGTTCACACAGCTGCAGAGCTCCACAGAAAATGTGGGTACACCGTTACAGCATAGCCAAGAAAAGTTTGAAAAAAAGTTAAGTTTATTTACAAATAGTTAGCCATGGACAAACCTGAGACAGCTGTTCAGAGAGGACCACCGGCAGCCTGCTTCTCTGTCATTGGTGGAAACTCGGAGGTCAAAGTTTCCTTTCCGGCAGCATAATAAATCTTCACAAATGTATTTTTGTATAACACAGAAAACCTACTGGACCGAAATAATGTATTAAACTTAGCTGTATATTTGTTAAAATGTTATTTTTATTACTACTTTTATTTTCTAAAGTCTGTACTGGTCTGCACCAAATCTGTAACCATAGCAGCATCGGTGTGCGTCCAGCTGCCACAAGATGATAAGATAAACTTAGCTAACTAGTGTTAGTTCGAGATAATTTTGTTAATGTATATTACATGTTTCGGGGGAGAGTTTTAGCTACCAGTTTACATCAAGCTTAACTTTAATAACGGAAATCGTTCGATATTTGTTAGTTTTAACAACTGGAGGAAGTCATCATAATGTCTGGTATGGAGTTTGACGATAGATTTCTCTGTGCACACAAAGCTTTGTCTGTCTAATTTTGTGTGCTTTATTCTCCATTTTCAGACTGTAAAGAAAACGATTCTTTAAAATATCAAGGTAAATTGCAAAATTGTACATTCATCTGAAACGTGTGGTGTTTGTGTAAAACGTGTTCGTATTTGTTTACAGAGGAGGGGCATGTGAAATTATCTTATATTTTTCCAAATGGGGATACATATGGTGAGTGACAATTAAACATATCACAGCTTTACACATGTAGCTACAATAGTGATTCACACAACGTTCTCATGCCTTGTCTGTCACAGAAGGGGAATACTGTAAATCTGCATCAGGAGTTATAGTGAGAACTGGTACTGGAAAACACACCTCAGCAAGTGGGATCATATACACTGGAGAATGGCATGATGATAAAGTGTGTATCTGAATGTGTATGTATTTACTATAGTGCAGTCATTACAGTTTTGTTTTCCCTGTAGCTTGTCACGCTTGCTCCCTTCTCACAGATGAATGGTAAAGGGACACTGAAACATCCCTCCGGAGCACAATATGAAGGAGAATTCAAAGACAACATGTACCATGGCACAGGAAAATACACATTCCCAGATGGTTCCATATACACAGGTCATTTTCACCATAACAGGTAAAATGATCTTTTTCCCTAATGGATCATTTTCATACGGTATGATTCTACTGCAGATGTATGACCTACTTTAATGTTCAGAGAAAGTAGACATTGTTATGTCCCATTTAAATAAGGATTTAGGATTTATTTTTTCTATGATAGCTCTGGTCATTTTTCTAGTTGTACATCCATGTATGAAACCCCAAATGTACAGTGAAGTATGCAGTATATACAGATGACCTTTATTATACAATTTTTCATCAGGTCATTAACAAACAAGCAATCATCATCATCATCAAAGTCAGTCACCAGACTATTATGTATTTGTACTCCACTCACAAAATGTACAGTGACATGAACCATTCCAGCCATATATTTAAGTATATTTTACCAACATTTTGAATCCATACTCTGTTAAGAGAGAATATAGTCTTACTTATGTAGACTTATTTCTTTTACTCCAGGTTAGAGGGTGATGGAGTGTTCACTGACACACTGGGGCTGGTTTGGATTGGAGAGTTTCATGGCAAAGAAGCACTGGGCCTCAAAATGCAGCTCAACCCATAGAGAATTGCAAGGGTAGTATTTTTGTACTGTGATGTCTAAAACGTAAGTTGTTATACCTCTATTAAAATGTAATTTTATTTAGACATTAGAAAATCCTGTTTTGTTTTTTTCAAATATTCTTTGTGCATGTGATGAATCTTTACTGCACTAAATTCTCTAAGACAGACCTGTATTTGAACACATGTCCAAACATTTTTGATTACTTTGATCTTTTATATATTTTTCAAGTATATTCAAGAATATTCATGCAGACTGAGATTATTGTCTTACTCTTGTTTTTCTAGTCATGTGGTTCAGCCATAGGAAGTGTCTCTTTGTATAAGCTTGGTTCCATTCAGGAAATAACACTAGGTTCATATATTTTTTCTGATACAAATACACCCTGCTTTTGTGTAGAGAGAAAGAAGTTATCACATGGTACATTTGCTCTTAAAATAAAATCATGAACTTTAGTGTCAAGTTTCCTATTATTTATTTCGAACCGTTTCAACTTTCCTTTTACTGACTGACAATGTACAAAGATGCTTCATTTAAACATTCATGTAGATATTTAGAAACAAGTGGTGCCAGACACAATAAACCCATGCACACGTATTGTAGATTATTTTGCCATCGATCAAGCTGATGTCATGTCTATGCATGCATTGATGTCAGCATATCAGTTACTTTCATATATGTGCAAGTTTGAAGTTAATTACAACACAATTTATGTTTTTAATAGACATTTGAGATTCCACCCATTATATATAAATGGGGGAAAGATTAATTCATAGAAAATTTGAACATTGATCTACTTCTCCCAAAATGTAATCAGATCCACTCTGAGTCACTAGCAATCTATAAATCCAATTTGGTGTGAATCCAGCCAATAGTTTACTTCTAATGTTAATAAACAAACAAACTAAACCAAAAACAATACCCCTTGCCTCCTCTTCAGGGGGTAGGGTAATAAAGTTCAGTAAAACATTGTCCTAGTTTTCTCTTGACCCAGGTCAGGGTGAAGCATGGGCATATGACAGGTTTATGTCATTATCCCAGAAGCAAAATGAATAGGGGTATAAGCCCATGTCCCCATTCACCACAGCTGCACCCAGACTGTGGGAACATTGCCCTGAGGAAGTGTGTGATGTGATGTGAGTGTGTGGTCAGTTCGACCTTCAGTGTTCAAACGCGTGTGAACTAGCTTTCAACTCTCTTCCACACATTCCACACAACTCCCTTGGTGGATGAGACACGACTACATTTAATTTTAAAATCAACAAACAAACACAGTGGTTCAGTATTGTTTAATAAGCAACTCTAATATTGTAGTTTGTCATTCTATTGAATAATGCCTCTATGGATCATAATTGCACATACCCCTGAACAAATTCAGTAGTGAGTATTAATCTAGACTATACAGATATGGAAATATGTATAACAAAACACATACACAGTAACATCCATACAATGCCAAACACTTCTGGTAAAATATTGTACTGATACAAGAAACAGCAATTTTCAATGATTGTACAATTTTCAGGTAGAAAATGACACTTTGTATTGCAAAACTTTAGTGGTGATTTGAATGACAAGCCTCAGAAAAAGGCAGACAATAATAAAATGACAATGGTAATAAAACACAAATAGAAAATGGCACTCAAATTTGGCACAAGATACAAAAAAGTGTCTAGACTTGAAATGTAACTGACAGAAAAATTTGCAGTTATTTTGTTTAGTGAGCGAAACAGTGCTAACAATCTAACAAGAGCTTCAGGTGTTCCTTTAATTTCAGAATGTGACTACAATGTGAATACAAGTAATGACCTAGAGGATGGCAAGGAAGCTTTTAAAACTTTTGCTATATATTATCTCCATAAACCTGAGAGTCTACAGTTTATATTATTATTTTAATGAAGAAAATAAATAGAATTCCTTGCAATAAAGAATACTGTAACATTCAAATAAAAAATATGCTGGAAATGTCATTTGACTGAAAAAAGCCATTCCAAATACCATATAAAAGTATGAACACAGATATTTAACAGACCAGCAGCCATGCACATTTGCACAAAAAAGCACAAGTCAAGACTGAATGTTTTGGACTGAATTATGTCATCATAGATAATACATGGCATCCCTTGACCATCATGGCAAGTAGATAATTTGAACCAAGCAACAATATGAGAAGAAGGTGCCCATGCTTTTTGTCTTCTGTGCTTGTGTGTGCTTTCATGGAGACATTTCCAGAAAACACAGAGAGTTCTTAGGACTTAGGTAGTCACAGGTGAAGGTAGAGTGAAGACGTACTAAAAAAAACAGCACCATTTTTTTTTTTATTTAGGGTGTTCTTCCAAGCAACGGTGGCAAAATGCTCACCAAGGCCATTTGGAGCTCAGCGGTTTCCATACTGTGCTGCTGTCGAGTAGAGAGGAAGGTGGCCTGTGAAAGTACTGAGACAGGATGTGAAAATGAACCTATTAACAGTTAGTGTTATTCTCATATTTGCTCAAATTGTAACTGTGTACACAAATAAATTCTGGATGACATCAGTGTTGATGCTTGAATTTGGATTGCATATTCAGAGATACTGAATACCAATAACTCTGGTGCAATATCAATTTTTATGTTTCACACAAAGGAAGCTCCAACTTATTCAGAGTAGATTGTTCCAGTAGAATATTCCAAAAATCATCCTCATTACTTCTGCCCGTTCCTTTAAATATTTTTGTCTACCTGCACACACATACTGGTTATGTTCATGAACACACATTGTACTTATAGCTGGTACACCCTTATTTTGGGTTATATATCTGAAACCATTAAAGCCATTAGTGGAAATGACTCCCATTTTTACATTTGGACTATGAAATGACCCTGTGTTTTACTTCTAAAAGGCTTTTTTTTCTAGAAAAAACACCAGAAAACATTCAGATCTAGGAAATTATATCCCAATATCTAGGCCTTGTGATAAAATAAAATTAAAAAACCCCCACAACATAATAATATGCAAACTGATTAGAAGACACTTAAATGTACATCTTTGAAAATCATTTATAGTAAGACATACATTAATATAAATAAATAAAAAAAAAAAACTGTAAAATTCACTAAAAAAGTCAAACCAGCATCGATATATAAAAAAGAAAGACATACAGTATAAATGGACAAAGTATTGAGGACATGTGGGGCAGTAGAACTGGCCAGAGTAGTCTCCTGCTACAGTGGTGCCAGATGTTTCTCACGTACTGCTACCTCTGCTCTTTCCTGTCACATCCATGTGTATTCACAGTAATCATAGGCACATCTTAGCAAGTGTGTGTTTGTGGCATGTATTTGTGTCGGTCTGTGTTGGCAAAGTGGGGGTTGAGTTCACAGTAGGAAATTCCATTTACCCAACTTTACTCCGTTTTCTTTTTGTTTTTTTATTTTATCCTCTCATTTCTTCCATCATCTGCCACTTTGCCCTCAACCAGTGATGTGAAAAACCGTTGTCCATTCCATCTCATTTTACAGCCTAATAACAACCTTGACAGTGTTCATCTGACCTCTGCTCTTGCCAGTCTTCAACCATCCCCTCATCTCCATCATGGATTCTGCAGAAGTCCCTCCCACTGGATTGGCTGGGAAAAGACCTCTCTCTCCAGCCACATCTCATAGCTATAGTGGAAGTCCTCTGGCAGCTCCACACGCTGGCCCAGCACACTCTGCAAACAGTTGTCCACAGGCGTGAAGTCTCCATTCTTGTTCCTGTCATAGCGGCGGCTGTTGAACTTCTCGATGCTCTCCCGCAAGGCGCATTCCTCTGCTTGGAAGTCCCAAGGCCGTGCATCAATATCTGGTGGGACAGTGACATTGAGAGCAAAGGGGATAAAATACTTAATTAAACTCTATTTTAATATATACCTCAGTGCTCAAACACATGCAAAAACTCTGCATTCAATCCCCCTCTTGAATGCAAATCTCTGCCAGTGTAAATATGAATTAGAACAGCTATTGAAGTGTTCTTAAACTGATATAAACATTACCTGCTTGCTCACTGAACCCTGATAAGGGTGGCAGCAAAAACACCTGGCATTTAATTTCAGATTCTTTATTCATGATGTCTTTTTTCCTTGACTTAATCTTAATTTTCTTACATCTTTATCTAACAACCCCTTTTTTCTTCTCTCCATCTTTCTCTCTAACACTCATGGTGACAGATCACTTGTTCTCCCAGAGGAACAGTGACCCTGAAAAGTCCCCTTTCTCTGTTGCTATGGCAACACATTCAGGACCGTTTGCCAGTGGCTGTGCATAGGATTGTATTACACACACACACACACACACACACACACACACACACACACACACACACAAATCCATATCTATGCTGCATTGCTTAGAAAAATAGTACTTATTGACCTGAAACATCATGTTTATACCATCATGGATAAAGGTAGCCTTTATACAATAGTATTCTGTAAATTACTTTGTATGAGGGCAGAGTTGGACTGATGGGACTAATTATCTTCATAACCATTTCATTTAGGAAGATATAAAGGGGCAAGCTGCGTCATAGCTTTGGGAGAAAGACAAATAAGGGCCAAACCGTGCTTTGCTTGCAAATCAAACAAAATTCCTCACGACTATTGAGAGTACAGAGCTCAACTTGGTAGAAACATAAAATGCCTGTTTTATTCAGACCATCTTAGAAGTATCCAACTATCATCCCTGACACAACAAACCAGCTCCCATATACTCACACTGAACAGCTTATAGAGTTTATGCTATAATACTTTTATTTTACCGTTTCCATAGGCCCAGTCATCATTGAGTCTGTGGCGGACCTTCTGGTAAATGGCTGACATGGTCTTCATGTTACTCTTCCTCCACTGACGGCCCAGGTACTTGGTCTGAATTTTAAGCAGCTTGAGGACGTAGAGCTGCATCATGGCCTGCTTCACCTTCAGAGCTCGTTTCAGGATGGGAGCGGATTTGAAAACAACCAGCATCTGACATAAATGTGAGGAGAGGAGTGCATTTTAATGGATGGACTTTTAGGGAAAATGTTATGGATGAATGATGTTAGTTTTAAAATTCTTTCAAATTTGTGTTTTTCTGGTTTGTTTAGTCTATGTGTCTGATTTAACAGTCATTATTTTATTTATTTATTTAACTTTTAAACAGGAAAAAAGCTCATTGAGATTAAAAACAAATTTTTCCAAGAGTATCCTTGCTAAGACAACAGCAGTAGTTACACAAAATAGAAATCACAGTACTGTTTTAGTCAAGACCAACTAGACGAAGACCAAGACAAGACTGATACCAAATGAGTTGAGTCCATGACAATATTGAGACCACACAGAATTGGTCTTGACACCGGTCTTAAGAACTTCATCACTGGTGGATTGTGGAGGGGTGGCACTGTCCGTTGAGAAAATGTATACAGTGGAACATGCTTTTATAATAGATGCATCTGACTGGTTGCATTTGAAGATATAATGATACTATTCTGTGAGGATACAGTTTTTGTTCATATCCTGAGACCAAGACAAGACCGAGACCAAATGAGTTGACACCATGACAAGATCGAGACCACGCAGAATTGGTCTTGAGACCAAGACTGATCTCAAGACCTACATCATTAAATCACAGCCATTGATCCACACTAAAACACCATCAATAAGTTAAAAGGTACTAAAAGTATACAACAATGTTTTTTAAAAGCATCTAAAAGCAGAACCTAATTTAATTCATTATCTAGGCTTATTCTAAATAGTAGCCACATCACTGACCATGGTCCTTGAGTGTTTCCACTTGGTCAGTTTGTTTAGGATTCTCAGCAGGTTGATACAAGAAAACAGGTTTCTCCAACAGAACTGGTTGCTGTCTCCCGCTTCCTAAAAACAGATGTAGAGATACTGTAACATCATTTGTTGACTTGTCCGGTGTGGAACAGTTGTCGAGCTCAGAGTACTTCAGCTCACCAGGCTCTCAGCTGTGAGTTCAGGCATCTCATGGACCACACAGTGGGGAAAGTCCAGCACACATATACTGCAGAGAGAAGAGTTTGAGATGTCACTGTCTAGAAAAATGCTGCCTCAGTCTACACTAGCTCTTAGGATGATGATATACGTCCATGTAACAGTCACACAACTGCCTTTCCAAAGAGAGCAGAATAACAGTCATTTTAGTTCAGTACGATGCCATAAGAGGGAGAGACCATTTATTTGCTCTCAGGTACATCTTTTCACAGTGTCTCTTACCTTTCATTTCACAGCAAAACAAGAAATATAATGCTTTTACTACAGAGATAGAGGGAAAGAGTGATCCCACCTGTTTTTGGCACTGATATAGGACATGATGTTCTGGTTGAAGAACTTGAGGATGAGTGGGATACAGTTGGCAAACACCAGGTGCTGAGAGACAATCTCAAACTGCAAGAAAAGTGGAGGCGGTAGCACACAATAGTAAGTTTGTGTAGGGTTTACTGTTTGGCTTCTTTATTTTAATTGTTAAAAAAAAAAAAAAAAGAAACAACCACAGCATTTTTCAGCTTGAATCCACTTTTTGTGATTATCTGAGACAAACCACTGCTATAAATGTGATGATTCTGTGGCAGGGAAAATACATATCTCTACAAAGAATGCAAGAAAAACATAATCCTGTAGCCTATAATCCTGTATCGCTGATGAGTTTGATGTACACGGAAAAGGTCAAGAACCAGAGGATTTCTATTCTCATGAGGCAGCAATATAAATCCTTTACCACATCTGAGAAGCTTTAGTCAGATTAAGAACAGGAGCAATTTTGCTGCTGAATGTATCAGCTCATATTTCAGTATTGCAGATGACTGGTATTTTACTATACATTTGATGTTTTATACATTTATGTAATGGAGCTTTACTTGTACTTAAGTACAATGAGTCTGTGTGGTTGTCAATCAGGGATGTGATGTGTGGCTGCAGTTCATGTGTGATTTCACTTCGTGGCACCAGAGGGCACTACTACTAAACATACAGCAGCCAATTAAAAGCTTGTGAAGACATGCACCTTCATGGCACAACAGAAAACTGAATATATGCTATAAAATAAAGACAGTGTACAGTCTTCAACAAGTATTACAGACAGTGGTATTAAACTACATTAAGCAACTGAAATGAGGCCAGTATCCTCTTAGAAACATTTTAGACACTGTCTCAGGCTGATGCAGGTGGTAAAGAGGGACATGGTGAGCAGGGATGGAGGTCTAAAGGTGGGGGTGGAGAAAAGAATGAAAGGAGGAAAGTAATGGCATGCCTGATGGGGCCATCAGGTGCTGGAAGTAGCATGGGGGAGGTGCATTGCTCGTGTGTGAATCCATGAGGTGGGGGAAGGCAGGATGAAGAATAAGACAAAATTCAGCCAGTAGACAGAGGAAAAGTAAGACAAGATCATAGGTGTGTATTTGTGTGTATAACCTGATAGATGTGGTTGAGTTTGAAGTGTTTGAGGAGCAGCAGCAGCAGTGCCGAAATGGCCTTGACAATTATTTCCTTGTGACGGTTCACGTCAATTCCTAGTTTCATGCTCTGAAGAACTGTGATACTGCAGGACACAAACAGACAAACACACATTTTAAGGCCCTTCTGTCTTTGATAATACTGCTTTGTGTCAGTAAGAAAAAGCAACAGGCCATTTGTTCTCATCAGAAAACAAGCAGACACTCTGTTTAGACTGTTGGTGATGCATGTAAGGTTTTGCCAGCTAAACACTGACAAGCCAATAGCTGTACAGAAAAAAATCCATCCAAAAAAATGTCAGATGGTGTTGTAGATTGATGGAAACTGTTTTTTAAAATCAATGATTGGGTGTAAACCAGTTTAAGTATGACATTTGTTCACAGGATTTTTTCCCCCAGATTAGATGCTTTAATTAATTAACTACTGCATGTGTAAAAACTGAAATTTGCTAAAACCCAGTAATTAAAGTGTCTTTCATGAATCGAGACAGGCTTTGCAACACTTACGGCATCTCCTCAGGCAGCACATCAGCCAGGATGTTAATGGAGTCAGTTTTGGCTTTGGAGGTTGGGGCTGCGGCCAGTAGCAGCTTCAGGAGTGCAATCTGACACAGAACATAACACAGAATATGCACATGTACAATGGTTAAATGTGCTCCATAATTACTCTTGGTAACACTGTACAATGATTTTACGTCCACAAAGGTCTATAACTAAAACAGAGAGGTTAGTGGGGTCATCTAATGGAAATGAACATATTTCTACAATGGATTTCAACAGATGGAATTAACTGCATTACTTTTTTTTATACTTCATAGTCTTTTCCAGAGCTGCACTAGAAACTGCTCTCTCTCTTTTTTTTATTTTTTTAATGTGAGTTCTAGAAATGTGAAAAAATTCATTTAATCCAAAAATCATTCTGAAATACTCACCACATACTGGGAGAGGTTAGGAAGCATGCCTAGATAAAGAATCTCTGCTGGTGTCTCCTCCACCTCCTCTTCACCCTAAAGATACCACACGTTAAACCAGACAAATTATTTCAAGCTGATTTAATTACTTTCAATTCTTTTTAATTGCAATAAGCTTCAAATTATATTTTAAAGGGCTATGATCATTTCATACTAATTTAAGAATAAGAATGAGAATGACAAATTATGTTACACTGGGAAAACTGACATATGTTATTAGAGGGAGGGCAGAGGAATTTGAAGACATCTGGACACTTTTACTAAAATTTACTAAGCAATGGGGTACACGGCCACTTACCTTTTTGTAATATAAATGTAAAAGTGGAGTTGTTCAATGTGTGGAATGTCATATTTGTGTTTTGTTAATTGTTTGTTTTTCTTATTTTTTTGTATCATAAAATATGTGAAAACAAATAAAAAAATATTGTTTGAGAAAAAAAAAAGAGAGAATGAGACTAAAAATGAGAATATTCACCAGAGTCAGTGGACATTGTTGTAGTTCATCTTCCTTCTTGATCTGGACTTCAGCAATGGAAACATATTTGTGCTGCAGAAAGCAAAACAAAAACACAAAAAAACAGGAAACTACATTACATGATGCAATATAGTGTCGACAAAGATGTGAGAAAAATGTTAATTAACATTGCTGACTGACACCCAGAGGGGCATTGCTCTGTGTAACCATACTTCTCAGTGTGTTGTATGGATTTTTAAGTGGGATACCAAGGTGAGGGGATTCAACAGCGTGGGAGTATTGATTAGATAATACTCTGACCATAACGAGCAAGGGTGAAGCAGAAAAATGAAGAGGAAGAAGGGACTATTTGAATGTGTGATTCTGTGAATGACTGAAAAAAAGAGTCTGAGAGAGACAACAACAAAGTAAAAAAGTAGAGACATGTCATTGGTTCTATTTCTCACCTGTTTAAGAGTCTTTACACTCTCATGAATGGGTCTGGGTAAGCCCACAAGGGTCTCTGTGTCGCTACAAAACAATGAACATTAACATCAGATGCAAAGACTGGAAACAGAGCTGCTTTTACATTTAGTTTAACGTGAAAAAATACATACTTTCCTAATGTGAACCCAATGAACTTGTTTCTGCTGGTCTCAAGGAAATGCTCTATGTCTTTCTCCCTGTTGATACACAAATTGGCTGCAGTCAGATTTTAGATTCATTTATGACACATGCAGCTATAGTTCTGCATTTTTCACATGTGCATACACCCACACAAACACACAAATGTACATGAGAACACTCGCTCTAAAATCTCATCAGTCACACTGTGCTGCTGTGCTCTGTGTTCTGGCTTGAAAAGGATTTCACTGATCAGCTTTTAATCAGCCCTATGTAGTTGAAAACACTTTACACTTTAGAGAGAAAATTTACAAAGAGATTGAAGAAATTTGCTGATAATTAATGTTTGATAAATGCAGGTCTATGAAGTGTTTACTAGTCACCCTCTCTTCCACTCCTCCTCTATCAGATGCATTATTCATGTATCTGAAAGCAGCTGTACCCTAGACAGACACACACTGCCTGTAATATGCAGACGGAGAGCATATTGCTGAGGAGAAAAAAGTGAGATAATTATTTTCTTCTTCATCTTCTTCTTTAACAAATCATGGCAGAGAACCCGGGTGGGAAACTGATACCAGATGCCAGCCAAATAGTGTTAAACTGTGGCTGTGGGAGGGAAGTTTCACTACTTTGGTGGTCAAAATGGCAGGTGTCCAACCTCCATTTACAGGTTTTATTCTGTAGAATAAAAGCTTAGTGCTCTTACATTAATAGGTCTTGTGCCAGGAATCATCAACAGGTACATTACTGATCACCTGTATTATTTTTCACTGAGAAATATCACATAAAATATTTTTAATGGCATTTTTTTTTTTTTTTTTTTGCACTTCCTCCCTGGCAGGTAGAATAATGTATGTTTAAAGATAACAGATGACTTAATTCATCTGTAAGTGTGTAACAATTTAAACCATAAGTGGACATTTACCACCAAGTATGAGCACATATTACTAATTTACCACCCTAGTTTGGCAGATGGTGTGGCTGCTTTAAATTAGAAGCAGAAATGAAGTAATTAACCTGACTTTAGGGGCCCAAGGGAGACCCTTGGGGAAGTTGACCCTCTCTGTAGGAGGTCTTAATGGAGGTGGCGGCGGAGGGGGTTGTATAATGACATCACGATCCAGGGGGTCCACTTCGCCCTCGATGCCACTGTCTGTGTCCTCAGGGTCTTCCTCTTCATCGCGGGCATCGTCATTCTTAAATGGGTCTCGCTCATTGTAGGTGTCCAGGCTGTCCTGTTTGACCAGGGGCTATGACAGAAAAGCAGGTGCTGCTCATGTAACTTAAAGATTGTTGCAAGACCCATAAACCACCTATAATAATTTAAACCATGCCAAACAACATCGCGTTCACAGGTAACCAAAATTCCCACATACATTTTGCCTCACAAGTCATGTGTTAGTACTTACACTTGCAGCACAAAAACAGCACCATCTTGTTGATTTATTTGAAAAGATTCAAGTTATAAACTACTAAAAAAAATAGTCAACTAATTTCCATTAGTGGCCCATTCCGTTGTGGCCCATTTGCCCCCAAAATATCAGCAGTAAAAAGATAAATATACAGAAACCAAAGGCTACTTATTTAGACTTGTATTCCCTTGGATAAATAATATATCAATCCAGACACTGTAAACAGGATGCGTTCACACATACATGCAAGTCTAAATCTATATAGTATTTGATTTATAGCCATGAAACCCCATTGAGAACAGTCTTAAGGGACAAACTGGTAGCTTCATGCAGACAAAGCATTATACAGAAAAGCTGATGAAGGTTTTCTGATATGTCTGATATTGGCCACAGTGAACAGATGTTTACAACCATTTACATGTCTTGAAAATGGAGCAACCTGTGTAGTACAAAATGTCCCCAAAGCTTTGTAGTTTATTGATTTAAAACAAGAATGCTGAACATGTCCTATCCTATGAGGAGCACAAAAAAAGACTGACATATACGAAGTAGAGTTTGTATGTCCACATTAGCTTAGCTGTAAAATTGCTAAGTTCAGAGGGTCAAACATATCCACCAGCACTTCTAAAATTCATTCTAACAATTTATACACATTGATACTAAAATTTACTTTATACTCTGGGTTAAAATGTGAAAAAACATAATAGGCTCATAATGTGCTAATGCTAAATGTCAGCTGTCAGAGGTGCTAGCTAAGCTAAGCTAAACATCTTCTGGGTTTGGTTAGCTTCCTCTATAAATGTACAAAGGACCCCCAAATTTCAAGAAACTGAAGAAGTGTATTTCCCAAAGCATGTTTAAAGATCCTTTCATTGAACTCGTTTTATTTCCTAAATCTTGGGTAGTAATTGAAAACACTGATGGTTTCCCAAAGCAGGAGAAAAACTCAGCTTTCCACAGCAACCACAGGCATCATTTCTGATTTAACTTACCACACATCTGCATTCAAAGACACAGGCATAAAAGTGCAAGCAATACTAATACTTTATATACTTATTTCTTAGAGACTAACATTCCCATTTCAGGTGTGAAACACACATTCTTACACACATTTCTTATTCTAAGTGAATGACTGTGGCAACATTGCAAGCATCAGGCATGAGTCAGCGATCAGGACATTAGTTGAGCTAGTGCAGTCAATGTATGGTGCACCAGTGGTCGTACTAATGCTGGACTAAGTGAGGAATATAGTGAGTGTATGGTGGGAGAGCAAGGAAGAGAGGGAACGAGGTGAAACTGTGTTGTGAGCCATTCTCTATGGAGAAGCCATTCTCTGTGGGACATAGAGCTAGTGTTTTTCTATCAGGGTTAGGGGGCAAATACTTTTAATGTCATCCATTTAAGAGGTCAACTGAAACCCAAATGCAAACAACGAACATCTATGTTCATGACAATCTCAATTCACCTCCTCAATGAATACATTTTCATGACATTGACCCCTAGTCCAGATTCTACCGTGCAAGGTGGATTTTCTAGCCAAACCTGCTAGCAATGTGATGAAAACTACAGGGGAGATGCTACTACTGTGGATGTCTGAAGTGACTGTCTTTATGGGACAGTGGACTGCTCCAGCGCCAATGACAACAGCCAGCAAGTCAGCCCTGTCTCTCAAACCCCGCACCCATACTGAGCAGGCCAGAGGAGGAGAGAGGAGGAGGAGGAAACAGGGTTAGTAGAAGAGAAAAAGGACAGTATGAAGTGAACAGGGATTAAATGAACATGGGGAAGAAAACAGTCTAAAGGGATGAGGAGGAAAATTAGGATGAACAATGTACGAGTGAAAAAGTAAGCACAGCTTACTAATACCCTCACCCATTTGCACAACACTTTGCCCTTCCTGCTCACTGATACCCTGGGATGAATTTTGAGATGTAACTTCCAATCTTTAAAAAAAATAGAAATTCAAAAATTTGTAAAAATACAAAAATTGAGAGAAAGGCACATGTAAAGAACATGTGTGTGAAATTTGGAAAGAATCAGGTGAATAATCAGGTGTCAGAGAAATAGGATGGACAAAAAACGGACGGAACTGGGGAAGGGAAAGGTAAAAAAAATGAAGAAGATGTGATGAAATCAGAAAAAAGGCATGTCAAAAGGCAGTGAATAAAGTGGTATTTGGGGAAGAAGACACAACTCTTTATGGGGGGGGGGGGAGTCCAAAAGGTGATTAAGTGCAAAACATAAAAATAAAGTAATAAAAACAAAAAAGCATGGGAAGTATTGGGATTTACTGGACTAAAACCACTAACACTTCCACTTACTTCTATTTTATTGATTTTACCCAACTGTTAGAAGTGTCAAGTTGACAAGGTAAATATTTCTCTCTCAGGATGAAAGCATTCCCACAGGATCAGATGTGTTAAATTACAGAAGAGGAAGCAAAAAAGAGGTAGGAAAAAGGAAGCAGAGAGGAAGCTAGAGGAACAGAGAGAAAAAGGTTGCGGGGATGTGAGAGAGGAGTGCAAAAAGTCCAGCTCAATGCAGAGAGAAATGCAGAGAGTAAAAAAAGAAGAGGGTATTTGTGGGTAAAGACCTGCTTCTTGGGAAAGGGACTGTCTCCTTCCAAGCTATCAACAAAGGCACTCTGTGGGGACACAAGGAAGAGGGGCAATGAGAAACCAGACGGCAATTAGACTGACAGCCGGCAGTACGCAGTCCACTTTAATCTCCACGAACACAACGCTGGGATTCCCAAAGCTGCCCCCGCACCAGTGACTGTGATGCTATTCTACTTTTGGAAAAAATGGAGAGTTATGGAAAGTGCTTACAAAAGTAATTCTACAAGACAAAGATAACGCTGTTAACGGATCAAAAGTTGAGATACCTCTATTGATTAGTGTTCTTAAAACAAGGCTATGTTAGTAATACAAGTGGCATCAAACATGTTATTACCTGTTACTGACTTGGACATCTCAGATTAAAATGATACCTGTGCAACACGTTAAAGCCTTGACATTTTCAGTCCAGTTTTTCATCTGTTTTTTTGTGGTTGAATCATTTTTGATTGACTAAACCATTGTCTAAGGGGGATTACAATGAGTGAAGACAGGTACTAGTTAAGTGCGTTTAAAAAAGTAAATGATGATTAATTGATGCACCTAAATAAGAGTATTTGTGTTTTGTTTGGGTAGGGGAGGGATCTGTACCCTGCGGCTGCGGCGGCCCCTCTTCTGCTGCTGCTGCTGTTCAATTAGCTCCATGGCGGACGCCGGGGGAGATGCTGCTCTCATGGCTCGGACCACCTTAATGCTGTCTTCAGGCAGTGGAGGCAGGTTCAAACGCTCCCGACCTCGCACCTTCATCTCCTGAAGCTCCTCAAAGCCCCCCAGTGTGAACTGGATGAAAAGGATCGAAAGACCAGAAGGACATTTTACAGCCTCTGTTCAGTTTATCATGTAAGAAATGAATGCCAGTGTTATGACACAGTGGATGTAGCGCACACACTGTACTAACCAGTATGGTCTTCCACAGCAGCAGTAGGACTTTCTTCATGGGGAAGTGAGGTGCGTTCATGCTGCAAAACTTGGTTACCATGGTGAAGAGGAGCAGAGCGAAGGGCTCTCCATTGTACAGAGGTGAACCTGAGAGGTTAAAGGTGCCTGTCTTTATTTTCACTTAAATTGATTCATCTGATCCTGTATAGTTAGAGCACTCAGAGGGAAGTAACGTAATGTTGTAACTATATTATAGTTAAGTAATATACATGATGAGATTACAAAATACTGTTGCCAAAAGTCAAGGAAATTTTTATATATCATAAGACATACAGTACAAGCATAAAAAAAAGCCTGTGAATATAACATTTATAAAAGGTGTGAGCCACTTTAATCATATAGATCACAGAAACACACCCAGCTCATTCTTGAAGGTCTCTCTGGCTGCTATCCACTCAGGTCTGTCATCCTCTGTTTGGACTCGAATAGTTTCCACCATCAGGTACATGATGCTCAGTAACACTCTGCAAGAAAAGAAGAACCAAAATGAATAAGAAATGATGTGTAGGCTGAAGGTACTGTATGAGCAAGCAGCACAGGAAAAGATGGAGTCACTCAATATGTTTGAAGATAACAATAGCAGGAAATTATTTCTGCTTCATTCATTCATTTATTTTATGTGTAGGGTCATGTGGGGGGTGTAGCCTATGCCAGTAGACAGGGTGGGGTTCACCTTTACATAATGCCAGTTCAACACAGGGCTGACATATAGAGACAACCATTCACTCTCACATTCACACCTACACATACCGCATCATCCATTCATAATTATTATCTGATGTAAGCCAGGTTGTATTTTGTACATTAAACACTTTATTCACTTGATAATCCTCTCACTTTGTTCAAAATAACTATAATGGTTTTCAATTTCGCATTACTTATTAGCTGCACATTTACTCTTCTAGCCTGTAATTATTTGTGAGTGTTCATCTAGGGAACGCACAGACGGAGCTGTGTGTGTGTGTGTGTGTGTGTGTGTGTGTGTGTGTGTGTGTGTGTGTGTGTGTGTGTGTGTGTGTGTGTG
>JAPSES010000120.1:3856324-3873238 GCA_029822895.1 Maxillicosta whitleyi | reverse complement strand
GGAAGGTACTACACTGTAAAAAGTTGGAGAAGCACTGCTGTAGTCTTTTATCATCAATAGGTGTTGCTTAAAAATAATCTTAAATGTAGCTTTCACACAAATATGTTTAAAGTTATGTGGAAAATGGATTATTTATGTTTCAGTGTTTCAACTAATTATTTGATGAAAGTTATAGCTGTCAGTCCAGTTGATGGACACTGAGACTAAATGAGTTAACATAAAATAAGCTGTTGGTCTCATTCCAATCTGCTTTGAGTGGTGCAGTTCAGATCATGTGCCTGTTTAAATGTTACATGGAGCCCCCCCAGCCCTCCCTCACCTCCTTTCACCCTCCCCTGAGTGAATTATTGATAAATGTTAGAGGGGATGGCTTCAGACTGCTACACTCATACTGTCAACATACAATAATAACCCCCTGACTGTGAAACCACTTAAGCTGACGTGATTGGATTGTACAGTTGAAGCTTCTGCTGGAACGTGAGCACATGGCAGAGCGACGAAGTGTGGGTGGGGCCGCTCTCATGATTGAATAATTAAACCCATTTAGATTCTATAGATCAACAGCAAATGGAGGTGAAGTCTGAGAATCCAACCCTTTCCACTAAAAGGATGCTTTAACAGTATTTATTTTAAATATAGTATATAGGGTTCATACACATTTTTTAAGGTGAAATTCAAGCACTTTCAAAGGTCTTTTTCAAACCTTATCGCTGGGGTCAAATCCATATCTACAGGAATACATACTCAGGATTATTTTTGTCTGTTTTTTTTTTTTTTTTTTTTACCACAATGTACATTGCAGTATGCTATAAACATCTAAAATTATGTTTCATAATAGTAAAAACTTTTATTAATTTAAGGAGAGCACAAAGATTTATTTAAAAAAAAAAAGGAAGACACTTAGTGTTCTTCAGACACTCACACCGAGACAAAGATTAAGATAAAAATGTACCTGGAGTCGACCTGATATAACACCCGGGAATTTTATTTTTATAGTTTTATTTTCCAAAAAGTATCACCTCTCTGTAAGTAGCTTTGGTTTGGGATCTAACCTGGCAGAGTTAATATTAAAAACAAATAAATAAAAAAATTGCAAGCAATTTTCAGACCATGACAATATGGTATAGAAACCACTTTTCCAGGTAATTAAAGCTTAAGTTTTAAAAGCCATGTTTTTGAATGAATTCAACTTCATTAATGTGTTTTATCACGTTTGGGTAATTTTGAAGAAAATCTAATTTTAAGAGGTATGCAAATAAAAAAAAAATCAGAAGGGCAGAAAAAGTTGTAGGAGATTGTTTGTTAAAATAAAAGCTATTAAAATGTGTTTTAGTTCATACTTGAAGTTAACACGCAGAGGTTTTAGAATAGAGAATAGAGTTATTTTTGCTTAGTGAAAAAGTTAAAAACGAGTTTATAAAGTTACACAGTAGAAATAGAAAAATGCCACCCATTAAACTTTTTGTTGACATTGACATACAGGAAGTGCTCATCTTATGCACTCTAATACACATTTAATTCTATGATGGAGGTTTATCTGTCAAGACTAGAATAACTAAAGGCTTAGAGCCAGCTGAACTCTGTTGATGTGGGAGACGTCTCGGTTAGCTCAGATGAGGTCACACTGGCTGTGACGGACCTCAACAGCTGCACATACAGGAGCCCTTCCCCCAACTCACATAAACACAATCATTCCACTAGAATACGCATCAGACCTGCATTTTCCATTGTCACATTTATCTACATAAATCAAAAGAGATACACAAAGAGAGGTACAATTTTTACATCTTTATTGAGATTACATAACTTTTTAATTATTGCTCATCATCTACAATTATCACTAGCAATATTTAAACATAGTTTTTTTTCTTTATTAGACAACTTAAAACATGTTTGAGAATTTGCACTGTATGAGGATTTATAACAATAAATACAGGAGTTGATTCTTCTTTTCCTTCCCATACTTTTAAAGGTTGTCATATATGTATATAGTATGTATATACATATACGATGCTGGTGTCTTCCCATGCCCACCCAGTGTTGGTCAGCTTAAGGCTGACAAAATATACATTTTCTCCCCCTAACACACAGGCTAGGATCCTGAGGCAGCTGTTAACAAAGCAACCATGGCCTACAAAAAAGGGATGTGTACCACATGTGATGACCTTAGACACACAATCAACGTCACCACCTCATCGTTCTCTCAAGATGTCATTTAGTCATTAACACATTCACACAGATACAAGGGGAAAAATAAGGCTCAAGACAAAAGATTTCGAACTACACAGACAACAAGTCACTCTACTTTAAGAAGGGAATCTCACAGCACAAGGACAGAGAAATGCATGTACATCAGCAGGAAACTGTGACATGGAGGCTGTATGTGCTGTGACATAGTATACACTCCTGTTATTACACGTTTGTTTATGGCCATACAGACGGTTCATCTGAGAGGTTATTACACAAGTTAAAAATGTGACAGTTTTTGTTAGATTTAATGCCTTTGGTTGTTTATCTGTTGTGTACACTCATGGCATTAATGCCACATTATAGATCACATAAAACCAGTGAGTACACTTTTACTTAAGTAATGATGAATTCATCACATCATTTTAAGCTAAATTTTCAGATCAGGATAGTGAGCTGCAGCACTCGTGTATTAAGTTTGTGTCCCCACTCTGTCACAGTTGTTGAGAGTTGCAGAGGTGGCAATGTCTCCCGGCAGGCGAACAGAGAATGTGATTGGTTCAGGTGTGGAGCCAGTAGCGACAGAATACTCTGGCTGTCATGTGAAATGACTGTCGGGAGTTTAATTTCCACAGTACGGTCAACTGGGGATATGCAGCTGAGGATGACAACTGTTCAGCTCATTATCCTGAAAGAATGAAACCTTTCAGGTGGGGAAAATACGGAAACTGAAATAAACCAAGACTACTATGCCTAATAGACAGGGCATCTCCTAAAAACAGACAAATCTAGGAATGCAAATTCGTATGAGAGAGTAGTTGAGTTTAGATGGATAGAGAAAAACAAATCATGGTGTAATTGAACCCCTTAACTATAACAAAACAGTACCAAAGACTTATGGTATGTGATAGTACAGGATTTAACAGCACCATGCTTTAAAGAGGACCTGACTGAAGATCTGAACTTAAGTACCAGGCTTACAGCAACTTTCTGCACATTTGGTTTCTCTGTAAATATTGTCACAGTATTCAAAATGAGTGTTTTAGTACATATATTATTAAGTAATTAGGACACTCAGTTTCTTATCTTTGTAACATACATTGACTTTTCCCCTAAAAGTAATGATATAAGGTGGTGCAGAAGAAAGAAAGATAGAAAAATCTGTGTTTTTATATAAATATCTAGATATACAGTATACCCTTGTAATGATCTGACAACCTGCAATGCCTCTAATACAGTACAGTAATAGCTGATAAAAGGAAAAGACAAAGTGAAAGGTTCTCACTAGATTGAAATACTTTGCATTACTTCAACACTGGCATCATGTGAGCAGCTAAGAGGCAAGAAATAACAGCCAATGAGATGGTTTCACTCTGAGTGACAGGTGGGAAAGACCAGCCACGGTGCAGTCACATTAAAATTAGAAGCCAACAAACTACAGGCTGATCTGAAAGAAGGGAAGGGAAAGAACATGTAAAAAATGTTTAAAAACATAAACTGTGAATCTCAATGAAACAATCAAATAAAAGTAATGATATGATTGGACCCTGAGATCCCGCCAACCCCACCCACTATGTCTAACCCCACCCTCACAAATAGTACGCAAGAAAAAACAAAAACGATCACGAGTAGAAAAGAAGACAAAAAAAAAAAAAACAGGAAAGTGTGTGTCACTAAATCTTCAGAGTTCATCTTCATTCGCACAGATTTTTAAATCAAGTTTTTTTTTCTATATAGTATATATCTGTTTAGCGTCAATAATATCTTTAATAGTTAAACAATAAAAGATCTGGCAATGGGAAATGAGGAGGGAGGATTTATGTAGAGCTTGACACAAAAATGAGCGCCTAAAGAGAGAGCAATAATGGTGGCCAAATGACGAGTAGGAGGAGACAAATCATCTTCCAGAAGATGTTTTTTTAACAGAGCTACCAAAAGGTGAATGGCCGGAGCAGCTCCATAACATTAGAGTTAATAGGATTTTAGTTGTTGTTGTCAAGCTTGAATAAATAAAACTGCCATAAGTGCAGGGAAAGCCACAACCCTTTGCCCTCTTTTCCCCGTCAGGCTCAGTTGGAGCTCCTCCCCCTCCCCACACATAAAGCAGAGGTGTTGACTTTTCTGTCCGTCCTTCCATCGGTCATCCTCATCTTCATCCTCCTCCTCATTACAAGTCTGTGCGATTCATGAAGTAGTGGGGGTTTCTCAGTCCATCACCAACACTGTTTAATACCTTAAAGCAACACACAGATCAGGCCAGCTGTTAAAAACTGCAAAATGACAACTTACAAATGAAGCACTTTAAAGGTTTTTGTACCTATAGTAGTTTGGCTTGAAGGGCCCGTTCTTGTTCAAGCCCAGATACTTGGCCTGCTCATCAGTCAGCTCTGTCAGATGTGCGTCAAATGTAGGGAGATGGAGGCTGGCCACATACTCATCTGGAGGAAAAGAGGAGGGACCTGTAGTTAGTATTCACGGCTGCAGCTGATTAATCATTCAAATGTGACAAGGAAGAAAATCAGCAGAAAGGCTCTGGGATGTGTCTGTCCGTCTGTCCTACCTCCATCTTTCTTTCTTTTATTCAGTCTCTTCTACCTCAATCTTTCTTTCAGTCTCTTCTTTATTTCAGTCTTCTATCTATTTTTCTTTTTTTCAGTCACTTCTATCGCTATCTTCCTTTATTTCAGTGTCTTCTATCTCTTTCTTTTCTGTCTATGTCTTTTTCCCCCATCTTCCTTCCTTCCTTCTTTCCATCTCCATCAGCTCACTGTCCATGTGCACTCTCTTAACAACACTGACAGACTGACCTACATTGGGCCCTCTGTTGTCTTTACCATGCATGTTGTGCTTCTTTCACCCACAGAGGCAAAGCCAAGAAATATGACAGGTCCGCTGTGGTGCAGACATGCTGTGGGCTGTATCCACTCACATATGTGCACAGACACACAGGAGTCATTTCACCGTGAATAATTCGCTACTTAGGGCAATGACTCTGGACAGTGCAGAATGAGACTGCGTTGTCTAGAGAAATAAATACTGTGTGCCTGCAGCCCTCCTGTGGGGCAAAACAAGCTCCCTGTAATGACTTCCTGTGTAACTCCTGACTTGGGACCTATTTAAGTACCAGACAATGTTATTGTTTATCTCACTGGCTTGTTTTATTTTGTTGCCCAACTTTTCTTTTTTCCGTTTTGCATCCTTTTTTCTTGCAATAGGTTCTTTTGAGCCACATAAAATTCCAAAGACATGCTCTGATGAAGTAAATCTTACCCATCTTCTTGGGCAGCAGGTAAACATCCTGTTTGTAGCGTCCCTCTGGGGCATTGTACAGCTCTATCAGAGCCAGTGCCTGGGGAGATTCACAAAGTTGATGAAAAAAAAAATGTAAAAACAGGGAATCAGTCATATACATTGGTATAAATCAGACTGAAACTGATCCACTTTTACCTGGGTAGTGGCTGTGATGGAGAGCACAAATGTGGGCACAGTGGAACAGCTGAGGTTCAACAGACGACCCTTGAGAGGGAAAGCAGATGTATTTTACTACAGGGTTTATTGCATTGCTGTTGTAAGTCATTTAAGAGACAAATCCTAATCTTATTCGAATTTGGTAATTATTTTAGGCAAATGAGGTTTTTTTTTAACTTTTTAAATATCTCACACAGTATTTTATAGTCTCTCTATTTTCACAGTTACTGTACTGATGTACTGACACATGTCTAGAGACACCATGTTTTGTTTTCTCTGCTGCTTCTGTCAGCATACACCGAGATGCTGCATTGCAGTTGGTAAATTTGTGAAATTCCAAGTGTTGCAAAAAATGGGGTAGTTGGTATTTAAAAAGTAAAATATTTTACAGCTATGAGGAATGAGGAGGGGCAAAGGTAGGCTGTATTTTTGGTTCTGCATGATTAAAATCAAAAATAAACTGCTAATAAAGTTTTATAAGTCAAGCATACACACTGAACATCACACAAATCCTACGACTCATTAAAACTTAAGTTTAATTTGTCCCAGAACTCCCACTCTTCACTTAATTTATACTTGCACTGTATTATTTTTACCTCTCTGCACTTCTGTGACAGATACCATCTCGCCTGCCAAAACATTATCTTCACAATCCATTGCTTTAAGGTTTAGTCACAATAGTCACTCATGAAAATCCCGTTTTAGTAGGAAAGTAAGAAACAACTGTCATACTCTCTGTAATAAAGATATGGTGATGTTCAGATGATGTTCTTAACTTCAAATAAATGACATTTTTAGAACAGAACTATTTTGGAAAAGTGTCAGATACAGAGGCAAGGGAGGTGAGGATGGAGGATCAAACAGCAGCTGCAGACAGGTTATACTAACAGGTTATCTGTCTGTCACACTGCTTTCATTCTGTCACAGCTTCTCAAACACACATCCCACAGATTTGGAAATAATTATTGGACCATTGTGACAAAGATGGCTAGCCAACATTTGTCATAAATGTCACTGAAGACACTATCAGGTTTTTCTTATGTGCAAATGTATGGAAAGAACTGGCAAATCATATGTAAAATACATTATACAAGATATATTTAGATTAAAGACAACAAAAACCTAATTTCCCATTAACATGTAATGTAGATTAAGAACATCTGGTGTAAAAAAAAAAAACTACCTAAAATTATTATAATCCAAAACAGAATAACAAAAGGTCATATTGGAAGTCTATTATATTGCATTTGTTTAAATAATGACAGGTGATCCAACACCATTTCCAAAGCTGTTGGTTTAATCCGCACTCATCCATCCATTTACATTGTCTGTGGTCATATGTCTAATCTGTTCATATGTCTACCTCAGCCAGCAGGACTATCCTTTTGCCATCGGGCCAGATGACGTGGTCCACCTGTGAGCGCACTCTCTCCCAGGTCAGTTCAGGAGTTCGCAGGCTCGCCTACAGGAAAAGCACAATATCTTTAGAACCAATCATTTGGTTTTATTACATTTTTTGTTCCGTTTTCCTCTTTATATTTTAAACTCTCGGCCATCTAATACGGTGAGACAGCGTTTACTCAGACTAGATGAGTGGATTCACTTCCTCTCATGTCTGAACTACATCCTTCTTCCAGTCATCATTGTGAATAATCTTATTGTCTGTACTTTAGTATTTCTACATTCCTGCTTTACAGTCAGAGGATCACAACCACTAGTCCTTTGGTCCTGATTAGAGGTGGTCCTTAATCTGTGTTTCATTTATTTTTGCCATATAATTGCTCTCACCACAGGAGGCTCTTAAAAAGACAAAACGAAAGTTGTCAGGATGAACAAAAACCTACTTCTTAATAACTGCAAACATCTATGTGTTTAATTTCGCCCTCTACACAATTCATTGCAGTTCCATTATCAAAAGCCAAAACTGTCCGTACCTCATCAGGGTCTGGCTGGCAGCGAGTAAAAAGACCATTACAAAATACTGGCTTAAGAGAGAGTGTCCACCAATGACTGTCTTTACCAATATTGTAAAACATCTCTGTATACTAGAACAGATGACCTACACAATACGACTACAGAAAGAACGTTGGGGAAAATGGCACATTTACATAACCTGTGAGACAAATTTATAAACCATCAAGTGTAAAAACAATGTGATCTTTGTAACCCTTTGCCCTCACAACCTGTTTGTTCTGTTTTTTTTTGTGTTCGTTTAAAAAAAAAACTTTCACGAATAAACAGTTAAAAAAAAAAACCCAAACAAACAAAAACAACCAAAAAACACTTAAACCCGTCAGCTACCATAAGAACCCTAGGCAATTATTTCCAAGTTCAGACATTGCAATGTTTTGTGTAAGTACGTTATCACTTTGTCACTATATTCTGGCCTTTCATCATGTATGTGAAAAACAAAATAAAGGGACTGAAAGCGTGTGCTGGTTTGTAACTGACCACATCAATCTCAGTGTTGGAGTGTCCCATGTTGCAGACAATGCAGCCATTCTTCATGCGGTCCAGGTTTTCTCTCACCACCACATTCTTATTACCTGATGGGAGGAGAGAGGAGGTTAAGAAGAAAAGCAATGAATGCACAAAGAGAAAAAGTCAAAAGTAGAGGATGAAAAAGAGACACCTCAGTATTTTTATATTTCAGTCTATTACAAATATACTCTAGGCTTCTTTCATTACAACTGTGCTAATGATTCACTGAGAATCAAACAAGCTTTTTCAACTCTAATTTACAACTCCAAACTTCAAGTCTTTTCCCACAACTTTGTGTCTAATAAATATAATGAATTTAGTGCTTCCTTATGTTTTCTGCTCAATGGCCACCAACAAAGATCAGTAATGAATACAAAATACAATCAATTTCCTGCTTCAATTACGTAAGCATTCAGGACTACTTCACTGTGAAGAAGGTGATCAGTAACTGTTACACATGGGTGACAAAGTCCGAAATATTGCTCATGTTAACCTATACACGAATAGTAAAAGGCATTACTGTAGATTTCATGTTCTGAATCCTCTCAATGGGCAGAATGCAAAGCTGCTTCTTAACATCTAATGACTGTGTTTATTTATGCTTTGCATTTGTGGATTATGTTCAGACATAAAAGCCAACAGGACTAATCCCTGTAGTTAGTAACCCATTGTTTATGGTGCAGAATTCAATCTATATTTTTGACGTAAACAACAACAAAAGAATGAAAGATAGGCTGAGCCAACCTGTGCAGGTGATGACAATGTCCACTTGTCTCATGACTTCATTAAGCTTCACCAGCCGGAAGCCATCCATGCTTTAATTGTGAGATACAGAGACAATACAGTACGTTAGCTATGTTTGACGTCAGTACATAACACCATGAGTTAAAGGTACAGGTTATGTCTTACCAGGCCTGCAAGGCACAGATTGGATCGATCTCTGTGACGTATACGATGGAGCCCATTGCTTTAAGTGCAGCACAGCAGCCTTTTCCCACCTGATAGAGATAAGGAAGGACATAAGGAAACACTCAACGGCTTCATGTGAACATTTTCTTAGTTGATGTGAGAGAAAAGGTTTTCTTGTAGATCTCAAGTACTTTTATTATAGCTTGATTGTACTATTAAAGACCTAGTTTTCAGTAAAGACAATAAAACTCTTACACAGATTTCTTAGTTAGGGAAGCACTGTGTATTCAGCCTACCTCTCCGTATCCACACACCACCACCTGTTTGCCTCCAAACATGACATCAGTGGTCCTCTTCAGGCTACAAACAAATGCAGAATTCTTTCACTGGCAGTGTATGTGTCAGCCTAATATCTATTCAGAATGTTAACAACAGTGAGGAGGCGGTTGTAATTGCCCTGCAACTCTATGTGTACCAGAACCTAACAAAACAACCAAATAAACAAAAGTTGTATTTTGTAATCCTTAGTGAATTCACTGAGCACACTGCTTCATACCCATCTAGGATGGACTCCCTGCAGCAATAGAGGTTATCAAACTTCTGCTTGGTCACTGAGTCATTGACGTTCATAGCTGGAACACAGAGCTTCCCTGCCTTTGACAGCTGGTACAACCTACACACAAATTAAAAAGGATGATGAAAACTTGACATGCTTTGTGTTGAAGAATAAAAACACACACCAGGCAAGCAAGAGACAATTCAAAACCTACATTGGTACATACTTAGCAAATATTTTAAGGGAAGGGATGAGTTGTTTATTTTCATTTGGTGAAAAATTAATGTCCTTTTTAACTTACAATGTTCAATTTATTGTCACAGTTCTTTGAACAAATGGTGAGCTGCCATAATATGAACATTTTCACCACTAGATGGAGCAGTTGCCACACTGAAATCTCAAGTGCCTCTAGAAAGGAACTTGTTAATTTTCTCATGTAAAATAAAGGCAGCTGGTTTTATGTGCTAAGCACTGTAATAATATATGACACTTTAAGATTACTTTTTTTTTTAGGAATAGAAAGATAAGAATGTGTGTGGACAGAGGTCTTACCGGTGTACTCCAGTAACACTCTCTTCTACAATACCCTTGATTTTCTTGAACATGTTGGGGTATTTCTTATAAATCCAGTGAGTGAGATCTCCACCATCATCCAAGATCTGACAGGGGAAAATAGGGTGAGAGGAACATGAGTAAATGGTTAGAGGACTATACTTTTAAATATGGAATATAAGAATGATACACTATATAAATGAATCCTTTTTGAATGAAAAAAACAATCTTTTTTTTCTAGAAATATTATTTATTTCCCTATAAAACATGTCTTCATTCTTTCCATAATAACACTGAAATGCCTGGCTGAATGCTTTATTCCCCCTTTATTCCCCGTTAAGGTTACAGGATTCTTTTCAAAATTGGCAAATGATTAATGCAGTGACACTTAAGTCATCACAGCAAAATAGATGCAATTGGGAAGCTGTAGCTCTTCCCTACAGTAGCTATAGGCTGGAAAAACAGACAGTCATTCATGCTTAAGTATGCTCTATTAGGAGTGTGGGTGTGCTACCATGTTGGGCTGCCAGCCTTCCACGTTGACGCAGCGATCAATGCACCACCAAAAGTCGTCCTCTGACTCACCCTTCCATGCAAATACACTGAAACCTAAAAAGATACAAGAATCATTTTACATAAGCAGACATGGGGAGAAAACAGGGAAATAGTGACAGAGATAGGGATGGAAAATGATGTGAAAGAAAGTGAACATTTGAATATTTTAAATGGTGAATGACAGGAACATTTTCAGAAAATAAATCTCACCCACCCCTCAACATACACACAAAAAGGGTCTTACCTCCTTCTGCCAGGGCGGCAGCCACTTCATTTTGGGTGGAGTAAATGTTGCAGGCTGCCCATCTACACTGAGCCCCCAAAGCTGACAGAGTCTCCATTAGCACCTGAGGTGATAGCAAAAAAATTGCTCTGGTAATTTAATGTGTTTACTTCTACTTAAGCTGTGTAATACTATTACACTAATACTAATATATGTTTGAACGTGGGTCTATACTCACAGCAGTCTGGGCAGTGATGTGGGTGCAGCCCACCACCTTGGCACCAGCGAGGGGTTTCTCACCCTGGGCTCGCTTCCTGAGAGCCATCAGAGCTGGCATCTCTGAGAGAGAAACACACATGCAGGAAGTAAGTGTGGGGCTCCACAGGGTGGTAAAGGAATTCATATCATTTAATCTACTTAATACTTTGTCACTAATCCATCGACTCATCCAGCTGTAGGAGTTACTGGTGCTAAAGAGATAATGGTGTTTGTGTGAGCGAGAAAATGGCCTGCAGGGTTCAGCTGAGGCTCAGTGTCTGTTGTGTGAACTGATTAGGTAATGATGTAAATAATGTGTTTGTATGTTTTATTGCATGCTTTAACTTGCAGTAACAGGATACATATGTCCACCCAGCAGCATGTAGAAGAGGAAGGAAGTGAACATGCTGGCAACAAATACAGGCCACACAGAAAACTACACAACCTGCACTTGGTGAACCTAGCTTTCCCACTGATGATATCGTTTTGCCTCAAGTTCTACCCCAAAATGTTGACTCTCTTGTTTCCTTTTAGCAAGGGTTTACAGGTTTCCTTATATCCAACGGTTTGATTTTAAAATGTTCACTAAAAACAATCAAACCTTGCTCTGCAATCTCGATCTCTCTGCGTCCAAAGTCTGCCTGTTTGATGTTTTTGATGCAGAAGTCTCCATTGCCCTTGGAGTTCTTCTGCTGTTTGTCACGAGGAGACGTCTCATCGTCGGAGCTGTCTGTGTATGACGCTGCTGCACACACAAACACACAGGTGTCATTGGGATGTCACATTAATAAATAAATCAATAAATTAATTAATGACCCTCAAATTTGGTTTGAATGATTGATTTCACTTTTTAGTTTGTACGTCAATCAGTGAAATTAGTACAATAACCGTAACAACCATAAAACACACAAAAAAAGAATCGAAGCAACAGCTTATCTTTTTGCTTATCGTTTGCACCCAATCCATCACTTCCATCAAATTAAATATGTGCAGCATTGAGCATTCACAGCACAACATAAAAAACCCACCATCATCTACCATCTCTGTTCAATATTCCTAAATAATTTAAAAATTAAGCCCCCCCCCCCCCCTATTTTTTTTTTTACTTTGCCAAAGGAGTGAATAACTTAAATACATCATCAGGTCCATTTCTTAATTCCAAGAGTCACAACCCCACTCCGTTTTCACATTAATCATCACTGTAGTCCATTCACAAACATGAATATCTCTGAAATCATAATTACCCTCTTAATTTATAAAAGGAAAAAAAAAAAGGTATTTGGCTTTTTAAATATATTTATGTTTGTCCTTTCCTTTAACTCCAGCTCTAGAATGTTCCATAAAGTCACTCCACATCTTGTTATGCACATATCTTTCATTACTGCTCTTTCTTTTTTAATTTAGGTCTCCCCTTACATTGTAGCCTCCTTCTCTTTCTGTGAACATTCCCCAGATATTTTTGGCAGTAGATTATACATTAGTAGATTGTACATTAACCAAATCTATACATTTCAATGTGTGTGATTGTATAAATAGTGGGTTTGTGTATCAAAGTGCAGAACAAAAGCAATGTGTTTTGGGCTTATTCCGTTCTTCAGTGATACGTGCTTTTCTCAACTGTGCAATTTGATTTTGGTTAATTCTGCACAGCACTGAGGTTAAATGAATATATTACTGTCTTACTATGGCAGGACTGCATTAAAATAAACAGAATATATAACAGCACAAATGTGCTTTAAAGTTAAAGCTTGTCTATAAAAAAGAACATGTCACATAGCATAAACTGTAATGCCCACAGCTGATACCAGCAAACATGTAGTTATTTTTCCTGGCACCGGTACTGTGTGGTTCCTGTTCTACAAGCTGACTCATTAACCAGGTGAGTTCCTGTGTTTGTGGAACAGGTTCATAATGACCGATACCACTCCACCCACATGTTCTAAATGACCATGGACCAGCACCATAAAACAGGGTAATTTGCCAGGAGTGTAACTAAAGAGCATGCTGTTCTGTGCCAGTAATGGACATGGACATAAAGACCCAAGCGAATAACAGATGAGTCTACTGTGTAAATATTTTTTAAAATCCTCCATTTCAGATAATCTAAGAACACATATCAGCCTAGCCCATTTGGGTTCAACAATTTTGATTTATTCATTTATTGCATTTTTTTTTTTTAGAAAGAACATGGCAGTTTTAATTAAAGTAGTGGTGGTGTGAGCTAAGTTTTCATGCACTGTGGGAACCAACAGAGAAATAAGACTCACTCTGCTGAAGGAATTATGAGAGAGGACAAGGAGTTAGCATAGAGGAAGGAGGGGGGAAAAAGATGACAAAAAAAAGGGTTCAAAAAGGGGAGACCATAGGGCTTCTCAAGTATCTGAAAATAACTGTAATACTGGTAGGACTAGCATTCCTCTCAAATACAGTAGCTTCGAAGAGCAAGCAACAAAACGTGGCTTTAGACGAGTGATTTCATCACAGTATTCAGGGAAAAATAATGTTTTGTTTTGATCTGGCAGCCTAGAAGTACAGTGGAAGGGTCTTGAGAAGTCAAAAGTTTTAATGAGTGCCGAGTTAGTTAAAGCAGGGATAATAAGAGTTCAAGCTCAATGGTGGGAAAATTTTAATTAAAAGGAAGAAAAAAAAAAACCCCAGCATCATGTCGTGTTGGAAATAAATCCCAGAAAATAGGTACACAAAGGGTTGAAAACTGTGTTTGATGGAAAACTACTTTGCATTATTTTTCTACAACTAAATCAATGAATAATCAATGATGAAATTTTATGACTAAAAAATAATTGTGTTTGATCTTAACTCTATAACACTTTATATGAAATGATCATACAAGCAAATATAATCTCTTAATTGTACATTTAAAATCTTTGGATTGATAATAGAACCTCATTACTCTGGGCCCTGATGACTGATGATGCTGATGGTTTTTGTGCTTAAAAGTACAGAACACAGAAACTTGAGCATCATGTTTTCAGCTGTATTTGAAGGCAGTCAACTAATTTAGACTCAATGTCATTCTGTCCATCTGTCATCCATCTGTTTGTCTATCATATTCGGCCACTAGTGGTAACGTCGTCCAAATATCATCTCCCACGGATTAATTCATCACATTAATGGTGTCAGTAAATGCCTGTACCCATTGAGTGACCCTGACACACAGGAACCTCTGAGACTCTCAATTTGAGATTTATAATCTATGAACAATTTTAAAATATCATAAAAGTCTGTAGAGAGTGCTGATGAGAAGAGGGAAAGCAAAAGGTCAAGAGGAAAAAACAGAGAGCAGAAAGAGAGCCAGATTATTCAACCAAAGTATTGGCTCTTATTATTGCCTTTTGTCAGTTCCTTAGAACTCAGTATGTCAGGATGCTTCTCGGCTCGTTGCCTTATGTCACAGATGAGCTGAGCTGTTACAGCGGAAGACCTGCATAGTCAACTGAGCCAAGACAGAGGATTTATTGAGCATCCCTCTGGTGCTGCTCTATGGTTGCTATAGAAACATGTTTTAGCAGGTTCCTTTTCAAAAAAGACACTTTTGTCAAATGAGGGTGCCCTTTTATTCTTTAAAAACCCAGCTCTGCAATACCGTTAGAGTAGTAACTGCAATGCTAACTTTACCTACTTGATAATAATCAGATTTGCTGTAAATGTGGGGCCCTGTTCAGATTCTACATTCAATTTTGTCCTTACAAATCCAATCACTAGTGGATCAGTTTAATGTAATGCTTGAACACATCCAAGAGACGTTTCAAAAGGCATTCCCATGATCACACAAGACACATTCTGGGGTCGTCTAGGACACGTGTTCACATTCTTCCACAGACTTAACAGGTATGCATCCTGGGACACAGAGGAGGCTTGCCTGCTCAGCAGACATGCAAACTATCTCATATTAAAGTGTTTAAGACATCTGAAATTTTCAAGCAGTTGGAGTGACACTTTTTTTTTCCTTCTGTGAGAACATAGCCTAAAGTTCACATAATCCAGTACAAAGTCATCATTGATAATGCACATGTCATTCAGAGTGAACAGATACAAAGTAAAGAGGTGTCATATCAATATTCATGGTGCACTCACCGATGGCATTGGTTTATATTAATGATTAATATACTTCATAAAAAGGTACCTGTGATTACCCTAAAAACAGTGCTGTGAATTAAAATGGAAAATATTACAAAGTCACGTGTTCAAATTGAAATATATGCACAATATTTTCAGACAATAGTTGAATTTCTGAATTCAGAAATGGATGCTTGTGTTCAGGTAACTCAGGACAGATGATGAAAGATCTGAACAGGGTCCGTTCTGTGTTTGTGGTGACTTTTGATTGGGAAAACCTGTGATAGTTTTCACATTTTTTTTAACATTCTGTCATGGGGATTGGGAACTGACGGTTCAGCCACACTTGCTCCTTTCCTCATTCTCATTTTCCCTCCTTGCACCTCTAGTAGATCCCAGCTGCTAATCCTTTAATACTGAGCCCAGTTTCCCATGAACTATGGTATCAGAGTGTGAGAATAAAAACCACAGACCCAAGGACTGAGGTGGGTAATGAACTGGACACAATGTTTGATCAATCAAAGGAGACAAAGAGAAACTTACAGTCAGTCATTCTGATTTCCAGGTGAATACTTTATGAACTTCGAGGTCATAAAGTCATGGAACTGTGTCATACTAATTGGTCTGTGTGATAAGAGCGAGGACTGAAAGGTGTCAGAAACACAAATGACTGATAGTGAACTGACAGAGAGAATGAGTAATAATATGTGTGTGGGTTCACCTGAGCTATAGCTGTCTGTGGAGGACTGGGAAATGGAACGAGACAGAGAACGTCGGCCAATCTTGGAGGGTCGCTTGTTGAACTCCTGCTTCTGGTCTGCAAACTGGATCTGATGGAAGGGGGGCAGAGGAAAATAAAGAAGATCTCACATTATACACAATGTCAAAGATCATGTTCTCACTGAAGATTTACAACAGTGCAATCACAATAAACAGACACAGTTGAAAAGCAAGATAATGGTGTGTGTGTGTGTGTGTGTGTGTGTGTGTTGGTCATCATTATAACAATAGTCAATGACACATTAACCAACCAACTGGCAGATATAAAAAAGTAATTGTGAAAATTCCGTTAAGGTCATGGAGTGTTTAGAGTACTTCCTTTTAAAAACCCTTACCAAGGAAGTTACACATATTTCAGACATCATATAAAAAGGGACAAAAACAAAAGATAAAAAGGCTGACAACAGACAATGAAAGTACACTACTCTCACCCTGAAAATAAACCAGCTTCAAGTTCGCTTTGACTTTAAAGATAAAAGAGACAATGAAGCTATTATCAACAAGCAACAAGGACACAGTTTACACAAGGTATAATACTTTATAATAATTCTTTGAAGTGTGTGTGTGTGTGTGTGTGACCAACCTGTGTTATCACTGATAATCTCTCCACGAGTACACCAGAATCAATAGAATGGCACATAACAATTTAAGTAGGTACAGTATAAGAGAGCATTAATAGTTCACTTATTTATACCATATGAACATGAAAGAAACTCATAAAATACTTAAGAGTTTAAAGCTTGAAACATTACACTTTGATCTTCTAAAAATTGGGTGAAATGAGAAATGTTTTGAGAGGCTATTTGTTGGGTAAAAATTGACTCGGGGGGGGGGGGGGGGGGGGGGGATGATGCCCCCCAAAAAAAAA
>JAPSES010000120.1:3820865-3854045 GCA_029822895.1 Maxillicosta whitleyi | reverse complement strand
CCCCAATATCTATCCTTGTGGCACTCCCATTTTTACTGGTTATTATGGGATTTAGTAAATAAATTCAATGAACAGACAGTAAGCAGAAGGAGCAGAATCAAAGAGAGCATTTCATTAAGTTACTGCACATTCATAATCATTCTCTGTGTAGAAAAAACTGCTCGAGTACAATAGCCTTCCTAAAGCAAATATTCCCAGGGTTTTGTTACAGAGACATTATACAAAAATTCTGGCATTCAGCACATCTTCTTTGTGATGGTGTATGAACATCAAATACCACAGAAGCTGTGTGTGTGGGTAATTTCATTCATCCATTTGCTCATTATCACACTATGTGAGACTCATTAAATGACACAGGGCAAAACTGTAGTCTAATCAAAACCAACATTGAGTCATCGTTAGTTGAGGTCTCACACCAACGCATGAAATCATCAACACTTTTTATTTGTGGTTCTTGCCGTTTGTCTCAGTTCAATGATCCCATAGTTAATTTTAAGTGGCACTGCTGCATCAACACCGTCAATGAAAACAAATACAACGATCAGCCACATTATACGAAGACAAACAAGGAAACAATTACCTATTAATTCATTTCAAAGAATCAAGTGTACTAAATGTTGGCCATTAGCTTTTTTCAGCCACTTTGGCTGTAATGAGAAATTAATATCCTCAAATAGACTGATCAGTTCGTCCTTCCTGTCTTTCTATCTTACCTTTTTCACACAGGGCTGACCACTGCCTTCACCATCCTTTTTCTTCTTTAGCATTGCCACGTGTGTGGGTTTGTAATGAAAAGGCAAATATGGCTTTCAAGGCAAAAAAAAATGTGTGCACTGAAGGCACCTTGTCTTTCAGGGTTTGATCATTGAATAAGCTAGCCCTTCTCTTTCTGCCTCTATTTGGCCTGTGCTTTTCTGCTATTCAGCTGAAACTAGTCCAAGCATGAGCCAGCTGACACAATGCAATGAATTGTTTCCCCTTCCTTTCACTTCTTCCCTCCCTCTTTCTCTCCGACCTCTGTTTAATTGTTGATTGTTTAACAGATTGAATCCCTGAATTGCTGGTGTCATGACCAAAGTTAACCTCTACCACAGCTGATCTAAGATAGTTATGATATGGAGCCTACTTGCATAGTAGTTTGCGAACTCCTACAAGACACAAGTGCAGGCAAGCCATGTATCATTTAAGGCAGCTGATGGTGCAAATGAGTGAATAAGCTTTAAGCCTATAATAAGGTAATAATACAGCTATTGGTCTTTTCAGGTTTATCGGATGGAGGTTAGATGAGGGGCTTTACAGCTCATAGTTACACTGAAGGATCGAGGGTTATTTGGGGAGCTCAGCAGTAGGGGTTGAAGGGGCTTACAAGATGTTTTTGGGACAAGATTATCACAGGTTAGCTCAGGCCTCAGAACAGTGGGTACTGCCAAAACACACAAAAACAGCTGCTTCAATGTTAATGCGTTAGTGCTTAGTAATTCTGTTCAAACGAATCAGAGTAAGAAAGCATATGCCTGCAAAATCAAAGTGTTTAGAACTATGATCATTAATTACTACAAATGAACAACAAAAACAAGTCAATGATCTTTGTACTTACTCATGACTTTTTCAGAATTTCAACTGCAGGCACAAATGAATAAAACGCATACAAGAAAGTGAGGAAATTAATGAGGTGATAATCTTATCCAATGCAGTTAGTCACCATCTAGACAAATGCTGGTAAGCTGATCCTGAAGCTTGATATGTTCCTTTTAGGAGTGCAATGTGTGTTAAAGGAACATTATGGAATAAGGAACTCAAGATCTTACTGAACTAAGCACCAAAGAGACATCAAGACATTTGTGTCCTTATGCAAGAAAGACTGGGGGCTACATATGAACTACACTGCTTCCTTGGAGTGTTCCAAGATAGTGTGAACTGTTTCACAAACAAATATGTGTATGAGTATTATACATAGAGTATTGTATATATAGTAAAACACAAGTATTATCTGCAAGTTTAAACGATCATTGTAGTGCAAGTGTCATCCCACAAGAATCCCTGACATTTACAACTAAAAGTTTAACTGTAAATAAACAATGCTGAGATAAACAAGGAGAGGTGGCTAATATTTGTTTTAAATCTACTATAAATTGTGACTTTATTTCTGTCAACCGCTCCATTTCCACCTGTGTGACTGCATTCTTCAAGCCTCTCTTAACTTGTACAGCACTCTTCTGCATTATGTATGGAGACTGATTGGGAAGCTAATGACATGTGAATAATGAATGTTAATTCAATACTGGAGTACATGGGAGCTTACCCAAGACTGCCACCTTCACCCAATCTGAGCGTGTATGTGTGTCCTCAAATTAAACAGATTTATATTGAACAACATGTGGAGCTGTTAAAGTGTAAAGATCCCACAAAACAGAGGGTATACAAGATGTTGAGACTTATTGAATTTGGACATGACTTGAATTTTTTTCTGCTACAGATGAATATATGCCAATAAATTACAAATCTGCACCTTGTTCCTCTTCTTTTTTGCAAAGTATAAGAAATCACATACAGACCACAGCTCATCCACAACTAGACCACATCAAACAAAGTAAAAAAGACAAAATCTAAATAAATAAATAAATAAACAAGCTTCTTGGATTCCTCAAGGGACTAGCCCATAACTAGACTCTTTAATTAGAAACATAGACTCAATACTACAGGCCTGAAAAGACTAATTTAGCTGTTTAATAGTGTTGTCCATTTTCAGAAAATACATTTGGCTTTGATTGAAGCTTATTTTGATTACATGAAAAGCTTTGATTTCAATAAAGTATACAAATGATGCCATGCTATTTATATGTTATTTAGAGAAGACTATAGATAACCTATAAACATACATAAATACAACCTTTAGCAGTTGTGGGTTGGAGCAGGCTAGAGGCAGTGTGACTTAAAAGCTTAGGTATGATTTTGTCCAGAACTGGTGCTTAGATGCAATTTATTATAGAGCTTAGAACTTAAGAGATCATACACACAGGCATCACAGAAACCATAAAATCTCAATGCAGGTCACAGTCAGCTACGGTTGTAATAATGTCATCGTATTATGATTAATTGCAATTTTAAACATCATGGTTAATTAATCATCAAAGATGCCAAAAAAACGTCTCATAAACTACAGTAGATAAAGACTGGCACCAAAGACATGCCAGTATGCACTTTCCGTGTGGAACAAAAGGAACTTAGGAGGCAGAAGACCCTCAGGTGGGTGGTAAACAAACAAATGAGCCTGATCTGCATGCATGTTGTCGATGACGGGTAACATTATGTTCAGACACAACAAAGTGCAAGCGAATTTCACCCAGTGAAGGTTTGCTGTGGAAGCTGGACATATTTCTGAATTGTCTTGACCTTAAGCATATTTTCGTTTCCATAGAGTTTGCGTATGCTATTGTCATCTATGTAGCTTCAGGCTACTACTACACAACCCATTCATAACAATCTTGCTGCATAGATTTGGTACAGTAAGGCCATTCTTCTCCAGCTCTTCAGACTGTCATACAAGCTTTGAGAGGGTGAACTTGTGAATTGATGCAGTAAACGCATTCTGTTTGATCACAAGACAAACTGCATAAAACAGACTTATGTACCTGTAGAGATTACAGCGGACTTCCCAATGGGTAATTACAGTTTGAATCTGAACTTTTCAGCTCATACTTGAACAAATATAAGAAGTTTGAATAAAAAAATGAAAGCACTAATAAGTACTGTTATGAAATGAATTCGCACAAATAATTGGAGTAATATCGAAATCGTGATTATTTCTCTGACCATAATCGTAGCATGAAAATCTCTAATCATTACATCTCTACAGTCAACAAAAGCTCTGATGCCCCCATGAAGGGCAGGGGTTTCTTCTATCTCTGTGGCAAGAAGTTAAGTTCCAACACCATTTATTGCACAGAATGCTCAGCTTTCTTAATATAACACAAAAATACAAATCTACAAAAACTCTTATATAAAACCTTTAAGATCATAGGGAAATGTTTACCTTTGTTTGCAAGATCATTTCTGAGTAATCTGAGCACAAAAGATGAGACCCAGAGGAAGACATAAATTGACCGGTCAGTTCCACCCATTAGCCAATGTGTGGTTGACTTAACTGTGAACATGTAAAATCTGTGTTTTAAGTTGTGTGTGTGCAAAAAAGGATTCTTCATCTACTCTCAACATGTAAATGTATTTCAACACCCTGACTTCCAAATTATTTGTCATACCTTGGTGTGCTTTACTCCTTTACTCAACTTCATCATCTTGAGGCTCATCACTTTACATATTCTCCTCATGTTGTTTCCTTTTCAGTGTAAATCAAGCAGGATCTCTTAATTCATCTTTAACAGAAGGTCCTTCTTCTCCCAAATACACATAAAATATATAAAAAAAACTCAAAACATCAGTTTACTTGTACAGATTGAGTCCTTGCAAAAAAAAAAAAAAAAAAAGATGCATCAAAAAAAGCAGAGACGCTGTTGCAAAAACAACTTAGGGGATGGGTATGGTCACAGGTAGGGGTGTGTTTATGTTTGAAACTGGAGTCTTCTGAGGTAACGTGGTCTTTTCTGATAAGATTATTTCACATGTACCTAAAAAACAGCAGGATGCAGTGTTGAACAAAACAAACATACGTATATAACATCCACTAGTTGGTTGTGTTTGCTGGGTTCATCAGGACCACGCAGACGTCAACACCAAATCACAAGATATTCCTTCTGAGTCTATAAAGTTGCTTAAGAGGAGAATTCTTTATTGTTTGGGAATCTGTATTTCAGCTGCACTCAAATAGTATATATGACACAAAGAAAAAAAACGGCTCCTAAATGAATGAATGTTCAGTTTGAATATTATTTATATTATACTCTGGGTGTGTTCTCAGCTGTGAACATCAACAGTGAGTGAGTCATGTGTTGCAAAAGTCAAAGAGTACTACAATGTTCCAAAGTTAAGGCTAAAATATCACTGTCAGATCAAGCACTGATACAGGGGCACATTTCCTGTTCAATAAGCTGTGTTGAAAACTAAATAACTTATCTCCATGTTTAATACATGTATGAATAGGTCTCAGTAAGTACTTTCACTTGGCACGTTACAATTTATAGAAAAAAAATTGCAGTAAAATACTTGTATATTATATATCACTGCTGCGTGATATGGGGGCATAAAAAGGAACAGTTTTTTCACTTTACACAAACACACTGTTCTCACAAGAAACTGATGTTAAATGAAACACGGGACTTTAGCTATGATATTAAAATACAATTGTGATCAATATTGGATAAAAATGTCTAAATGATAAGTTTTTATGAACAAAAATATGTTTTGACATTGTGAGAGCAGTTTGTCGCTCTGTTCAGTAGACACAATGAAAGACTTGGAATTAAAACACTACACATATCCTAATAAACTTTTATTTAAAATGCGTATTACAACTGAAGTGATATATTCAGCTAATAGCAAAGCATATTGACTAATAATTGGATTGTACATAACATTTCTATATTCTTGTACTGTTGAATAATTAGTTCCTACATATACAGAGACTTAAAATATCACTTGTACAAAGCAAGAAAAAATATAATTATTAGTGTATTTACACATTTTATATATTTATATTTATTTCATTTTATATGGATTATATATTTATTTTTTATTTTTCTAAAACTGATGTTGAAATTTTTCTAAACCATTACATAAAATAGAGTTTTTAAATGCCTATTTAAGAAATGATAGGAGAAACTTTCATTTTGACAGTGATGTTCACTTTTGCTTGATCTGGCCCAACTGCGTTGCACTTGAGGTCTGACATCCTTAGCCATGTCACCAATGAATAACAGCATAAAATCTTACTGCATCAAAAACAAACAAGTTAATGAAAAAGTGTGTCGGTTTGAGCATTGACATTCTGCTGGCTTGCATTTAACCATGAATGGCTGACTGAGCATACTCTGTTTTTCCCAGAAACATCTGCCACAGACCAGTTTTACCATGGCTGATGAAACTGCCCTGCTGTGTATTAAATGAAGCATACGGACAAAACTAATGTGACCAAAATTGTACTTCACTGCATAATAATTGAAGGGAACCAATTTCTAATGAATGTGCTCTAAATGATTACCATAGACATATTTTTTCTGTTCCATTTGCATGAATCACAGGGGAAGATGTTAGAGGAAATGGTATGTTGAATACACAGTAAACGCAAGTCTCCATAGCTGTGTCTGTAAGACCTGTTCTTCAGGTGTCTGAATCAAAATCAAGAAACAAAAATGTCAACATATTCATTTCTCGAAATTAAATTTTCTCCTCTAAAAAAACAGCACAAAACATAAATTCTAATCTCTATATGCATTTGTCCTTGAAACTAACAAAGTCTGCTTTTCTGGAGTCATTCCAGACCAAAAGAGACTCATCTTGTTCCATGTTTCCAGGCCTGCACAGAAAAGAACTCGATACTAATCAAACACAATAGGTCATGGGATGAGGCAGACACCCCTGCAGCAGCACAGCACTGGGCCTCTGAGCTGTCAGCTGGCTCTGTGGTCCTCTATAGCTCTGCACAGAAAAAAGGTCACCTGAGCCTCACTGCCAACATCTGCCAACAGTTCTACTAGATGATAACATGACTAACATTTCAGCAATAAAATTAGAGCTATACTTTTGCAAAATGCAAGTTAAACATTCACATGCATATTTAATTTTATACTACATGCCCTCATTCTTTCTCTTTATGACCCAGCTTAAGATGAACATAGCGGCCTCCCAAGCCTGTATCCAAGGAACTAAGAGATCAATTCTTCCTGTCACACAATGAGAACGTTACTTGTAAGCTGTCCCATCTGGTGCCGAATAATGCAACTAGACCTCAAGCTGCACTAATAAACAAACATTTGTATGCAGCATTGTGTTTGAAAGCGGTTTTTCTTCTTTATTCTCTAACAAACTGACAATTTCAATATAAAAGACAGAGACAAAAGAAGACTGAAGCCTTGTCTCTCAGCATTAAATCAAATTTAAAAACATTTTAATCACCTAAAGGCAGCCTTTCAAATAGAACTAGCTACAAGGAGAAGACAATACCCTTCTATAATTAGTGCCCTAAAGAAACATGTTGACACTACATTCATTCATCAACTTTGATAGTTGTCTGCTGGTTTTTCGTTTTGTTTTGGGGGCTTTTAAACAAGTGGGTGACGTCTTTCATCCATTCATTCCCAAAAGGGCCAAACAGAGCAAAGTGATTATGAGGAACGTGTGTTTATGTTAGAGATATAGAGATCCCATGTGCAGTGAATTGGAGCTTCACCTGAATAGCATCTGGTTGTATTTCAGCAACTGAATTTTGATGTATTTTTTATCTTTTCTAACAAATTCAAACTGACCTTTAAGAATGATGCCAATAAAAATAAAGATTATTCAGATTTTCAGTTGTGAAACATCCCGAAAGGCAAAAATACTTGAGAGGTGACATTAATAGCACAATGCAGTGCTAGGGTTATTTTAAGTACCACACTTTCAACACTCCACATTTAAACCTCTTTCTGCAACAAAATGCAGCAAAAATAAGTGTAGATATTTTAGACCTGGTAGAATTTCATTCATCTGTTATCAAATAATACTAAGAGTCCATTGTTTCCATTTGTCTGCATCTTTCTGCAGGCTGCAAAGCACAGAAAAAGATCCAGAGGAGGCAAACTAGGTTCTATCAACAGGGGCCTGAAGCAAGGTCCTTTGTGAGGAAACCCAAAGGGAAAAGACGGAAGGAAGTGTCCTCCATGAAGGCCTATGGGAAGCTGCTTGTTTATGTCCTCATTGCTGCTACTCTCTAGGGAAACCCAGTCTGGATTGCTGGAAACACAACCTGAGCTCCATCCAAACTACATGTACTCACTGGGTATTTGTGCCAAGACTGGGCACATACACATCAGTCTAGTCTGAAGATTTTCTGCATTGCAAACCATCTTTACTGATCCACAGAAGAGACAGTAAATCTACAGCAACATGACAGTGCTTACTTCATCAAAAGTAAACAAATTCTTCTATAAGCTCCTCCTTTTCTCATATTTCTATATTGTCCAAATCCATTGTTAGGTGAAACAACTCCAATAGATTACTCTTCATTTTAGTTTGACAGTATATATTGAAAGATCAGTTCAGACACTTTGCGGAAGTGACTGTAGTAAATTCTCTGCAGTTCCATTTCACATAGACATAGAAGAGTTGATATTTACAACAATTAAATAAACATTACCCCCCCCCCCCCCACACACACACACACACACACACACAGAGAATACAGGTACACTCTCCAATGGTGAGTCAGATGATAAATCATTTACCAGTGACTTTCTGTTAATATAATACATCTAAATGTTAACTCAAACATAAGTTGCTCTTATAGCATCTAAAGTGTTTTCTCAACTCATGTTCTGTTCTGGGAAGGTACCACTTTGCAGGAAATCTCTTTTTATCAGACTCAAAGTCTGCATCAAATGGAAAGGTGATTGTTTGGCACCAAGCAGCTCAGTAAGACTGTCCATTCAATACACGGACAATACTACAGCAGGACAGAGGTGGACACAAAGGACAGAAAGGTTCACCCTAACCACACACTGTGGCAAGCCTTCAAAAAGGTCACTGTATTGAGTTTTGTATAAGCCTCAAGGTCAATAATGTGTTTTACACCATTACAACTCACAACTGGCTATTTGTCAAAGGTTCCACAAACAATTTGGAAGACAGTGAGAATTCACCAACATATAAGCAGTCAATGGATCCGGTTGGGTATCAAGCCGGTTTATTTTCTATAATGATTGCAGTATAATAGCTGATAGTGACTAAGCAAAGGAAAAAGGACACAGACAGAGATGATCAGACAGATTAAGAAAAGGATGAGTCCTCTCATATCAAAGTGCTGATGGGCTTTTAATAACTTTATTTTTGTATGTCATCTGCTAAAGGCCTGGAAAATTGAGTGACAGGATTTTAAGAATTAAAAAAAAAAAAAAAAAAAAAAAAAAAAACTCAGTAAAGGAAATGGAAAGAGGAACATGTAGTGTTAGTGGCTTTATGATATGAAGAAATCTGCAAATATCCTCAAAACCAAATCCTAAATATCCTAAAAGTGCTTCTGCCAGATTGTGCCCACTTCATTAAATGCACTGAGTGGAAGCTTGTATGTAGGCCAGGAACTGTGAAACCAAAAACACTGTTCATATTAAACACTAAATATTAAAAAAGAAAACTCAGTGTAAGTATTTACTGAGTCTCAAAGAAGGACTTAAGTCTTTCCCAATCTATGACTTTATCACACCGAGAAGGAACTTTAGAGTGTTTTCTAATTTATATAACCCTTATCCCTTTATTTATGTTGAAGCACATTCAGCTCCAATTTCAAACTGCATTACATGAGGTCTCTATAACAACTGATTTCAATCCAAACAAGCAGTTTGCCATATTGTAGTGGAGTCGTACATGGTCTATACATATGCGCCAAAGATATAACATCAAAATTTAAAGAACATAATAAATGTACCAAAGTGTTAAGATAATATGACAATAGAATGTACCAAGTTGCATTGTTCCAGTACTGGTATCTTTATGCCTAGAGTTGCTGGATAGTTCTGAATGGGGCATTCTAGGATGCAATTTTCCAAATATACTCTTAATTTACTATTCCTTGCCGTATTCAGCTCATATTAACTCTATGTGTACATTTTCATTGTTTTGATAGTGAAACTAGAATGGCACTCAGTAGAGCACAGACCTCCACCAAGTGGGGGTTGCACTTAGTTCCTCATTTATTTGGACAGCATTTTAAGATTCTGAAGTCCATGGACTATATGAGAAAACATGAGTCGGCATCAGGTGGACATTTGTTATTATTACCACAGCAATGCCAATTGAAAGTAATACCCAATCCTTTAAAAAATTCCTGGATCCACACAGTGATCCGGATCACCTCCAAAATTTAATCATCTGTTCCTTGTCGCAGAGCAAACATTTCCTGAAAATCTCATTAGCTTTGGTCAATAATTAACCGAGATACTGACAAACAAAATTTTTGGCCCCATTGACCCCAATGTTAATGAAAATTTCAAAGTGATACAGAATGCAGGATTTCTTCCAGATCACCCCCAAAAGTTAACCTTGTGCCACTGGCAACAACTCCTGAAAATTTCATCAAAATCCATCCATAACTTTTTGAGATATGTTGCACACAGACAGACCGGCAAAAAATGCCGGCAAAAACATTAACCTCCTTGGCGGAGGTAAAAATAGAGAAATACATGCTCAGTTTCTCATCTGTCCTTTGACTAAAAGATCATAGTTCACACTTGGTCTTTGATTTTGACTAAAAACCTTGTAAGCTGATCTTCAGGATAGGTCACCCACCCTTACATTTTCTTGTTAAAATAGACTTCATTTTCACACGCATCCTAAAACACAATCGTTCACATGAATTATGTGACAGGGCACAAAAAAGGTGTCTCCATCCATGTCAAACTTGAAGTGAAAGCCTGTCCAAATATTTTAAAAGAAAAACATCTTTTTGTTGCCTGAATATTTAGCCTTGGCTCTTAAAGCAGCAGAGAGCTTTTCATTTTGTTTTCATTAAACCTTCTGGACAAAGCGATAAATGCAAGTCTTTCAGATCTCCCACACACAGTACTGTGTAGATGATGTGCACCTATTCAGACTTTCTTCTCCCTTTATTTAAGTTACTTCACTCTGTCATTTCTCTCTTCACTAGTGCCACAGCTTTTTTTTCTTTATATCTCTTGACGCAGGATGGAGAGTAGAAACAGAAAAAGAGACCACAGTTTATTGTGTACATGTCTTTAAGAAACACTTTGACTGCACATAAAAGAGTCTATTTCTGGATTACTATTGTGACTGTAAAGGAGAAATAAAAATAGACCCGAGGCAGACAGAGAGGTGCCTTTTTTTTCAATTAAACACTACTTCTCTTCTGGCTTTCTTTCCCTGCTTTCCACTAACATTAAAAAACACACAGTCTCACTCTGTCACTACTTCACAGCCTGCCTAACTGAAGCTAGATCAAACACAAACCAAGAAGGCCTGGGACACACTGCCCTCAAATTCAACTCACAGTCCACTGATGTCCAGAGAAAAAGTATACCCAGTGCTGTATACCATCTACGACTGATGTTCCTTTTGTGCTTCCTTTAAGGCTCTTAAAACTGCAGTTCGTTTGGTGTCAGTGGCCAAATTTTCCCCATTTACCTCTCATCATAATGTACTTCAGAAGGTTTAAGAATATATATGTACTCTATTCCCTCCACTTTTGGCTCAACACAGGTGTTTTCAAACAAGTAGGGGGTCAAACACATGACTGACTACAATAATTACCGATTGCTATAACAATTCAGTAAGACATGACCATAACTCAATTCAGAAGCTTTGTAAAATAGTGTCACTTTTCCATAGCAGTGTAAAGTGGCATCAGTTCATCTATTTTTATATGTAATGTTTTAAAATGGATTGGGACGAGAGCAGCTGAAGAAAGAAGTGTGCAATTTTAAGTTCTGGTGTGTTTTTTACTTCTGGTTTTGACTCATACTTTTTTTTTCCACAGTAGGGTTCACATACATTCACACTACACAATCACCCTTGTCTGCTTCTCACTGATTTATAGGAAAGGGTGTATAGTGACACAAGATCACTGTCCTACTTAACAAAACCTGGACAGATCGGAGAGCTGTTGATGGACACAGACTGACAAGTGACTTATACTGTTAAGTCTAGGACTGTTACTGCTGGTTGTTTCTTGTCCAGAGCAATGGAGAGTGTGTAAAAGAGGTGAAGAGGTGTGTACAGGCAGGATGGAATGGGTGGAGAAAAGTGTCAGGTGTGATGTGTGATAGAAGAGTTCCAGCTAAAATGAAAGGAAAGGTGTCCAAAAGTGTGCCATGTTGTTTGGTCTAGAGACAGTGTCACTGAAGAAAAGACAGGAGGGAGAGATGGAGGGAGCACAGATGAAGATGAGGAGGTTCTTTTTGGGAGTGACCAGGATGGATAGCATCAGGAATGAGTAGATCAGAGGGACAGAACATGTTAGAGGTTTTAGGATAAAGTCAAAGAGGCCAGGCTGAGATGGTTCAGACATGTCCAGAAGAGAGAGAGGGAATATACTGGTAGAAGGATTCTGACTTTGGAACCGTCAGGTAGGAGGCCTAGAGGAAGACCAAAGAGGAGGTTTATGGATGTAGTCAAAGAGGACATGAAAGTAGTCGGTGTGAGAGAAGAGGATGTAAAAGACAGGGTAAGATGGAGGCAAATGATTCTCTGTGGCGACCCCTGAAGGGAAAAGCCGAAAGGAAAAGAAGACTGCTGGTTGTTTCTTGTTAGTGTGAACAGTAGCTTATTTCAGAACAATACTTAATTAATAAGATCAACAAAGTTTTGCCAATCGGGTCCTATAACTTGAGATAAGATTTTAACTTTTTTATTTTGATTCACAACTGGCCCTTTGCTAAGACCCCTTAAGTTGCTCTTGCTACCTCTGGCATGCTTGGGCATAAAACATATGAAACTATGGCATTTTCATTATAAGAGATATTCTGACAAAGAATACAGGAAAAAAAAGCTCTTCGATTTAAGAAGGAAGTAGACAAAGAAGAATACACAATTGAAGCAAAAGCTCATAGCTCTCAGTGTAAGAACCATTTAATGTGCAGGAAAATTAAAACACACATTCTTGTTTAGAGGGGTAAGGCAGTATGATATTCTATTATTTTAAGCTAATGTTAAGTTATTGCTTCTCTAACCTTTCTTCTCTAAGTTTGATGGACTCACTGCTAACTAAATCATATTAAGCTAACACTATCCTACTTTTATGTCTGTTTCAAGTGCATTTGGTTATTGCCTCCATATCATTGGATCCAAAACAGACAAAACAACAAAACCTAAAGACTTTCACAAGTTATCAGGTTAATAAAAGAGAAGCTGTTCCTGTATCAAATGGTGACACAAGCCAAGACCAGGGAACAGGTAAATTGAAAAATCAAATAATAAAATACAGTGATTTATGATCTATTGAAATATCTGACAAGTTTAGGCAGCAAAGATTAATTTGTATTAATTAGCGTCTTACATTTTGAGAAAATGAAAGGCTTTCTGTTTGTCTAAGAGGGATTCAGCTGCGAGCGAGGTCTTCCACACTTTATTCCACATCCTAAATCTTTTCATTTGTCTTCTCAAACATAATAACCCCCCATCTATATTTTGAGGATAAGTTCCATATAAACACCTGTTTTGGCATTGTCCCTGGTCCTGAAAGTATGCCTGAGGCCCCATGCCCAGATACGGGTGCTAACATAGAATTGAAAGTAGCCATTTTCAGAGGTGCTTAGCAGAGGGCTAGTTTGTATCTTGCAATATCAGATGGACGACTATCTTTCATAGTTAAAAAGTAGGCTATCCATTAACAGTTTCCAGTTGAAAATTAGCTGCAGTAGATGCAGAAGATGTAGTAGCTGCATGAAAAAAGCTTTTGGAAAGGCTTAGGGCAGAGAACATGTCCTGAAGTAAACCCACAGGACTGACCACACACTGCTGGACAAAAACAAAAACAGCCATACAACTCCTTCAGTGAAACTGCTCTCGAGTTGTTAAGCTCTGGTACTTGGATACAGACAGAGATGACAAGGAAGTAAAAAAGAGAGACACAAGAAAAAAACAAGAAAAACATTCTCATGATTGAGAAACATAAGGCTAGTTTATAAATTTAGTCATTACACAATTATATAGAAAAAAACATAAAGAAAAAAATGGCCAAAGTTTGATATACCCATGTTGTTACTGTTTTCTATAAGTGTAAAATAAAAACCTTATATTTTCAACCGTTACAAATGTATATGTACATATGAATGCAGTAAAGTTTGTCTCACTGGTATTTGACCTCTGTTGCTGACATCTGCACTTCAATGACTTTGACATGCCATTTCCAAGCTGACATCAATATATCCAACTAGTGGGCCAGCGATCAGAGAGAACAGAGAGCCATAATAAGGCATAAAAGATGGATGAATAAATTCTGTGTTATGACAAAAAAAGGGGCTGCTAAACTAGTCAAACCATTACCATCCACCCTCCGATCCAACAGTAAAGGCTGTGTGACCAATCAAACCAATAAAGGCAGAGAAGAAAGAAGGAAGTAGCTAGCATGAGGTGGTGTGTATGCATGTGTATCAGAGCACAGCATGCTGCCCTGGGGGTGGGCTGTGATGTAAGAACGGTCCTGCTGATTTATCCACACAGACAAGTGCTCAGACTGTAAATAATAGCATACACACATATCCTCACAGTCACGAGTCAAATGTGCTCACACACCCCTGTTATAATGCATATACTTGGCAGTTACTGAAGCCACACGCAATTACCAGTGGACTAACACGTGTCTACACACACAAACACACACACACACACCGCCAGAGGCTTGGTGCTGACACAGGGTTTTGCTACGCTCAGTGCAGCCACGTCACCAGCAGCACCAGAGGAAGTCCACTACAGCTCTTCACTGACTCCTATTTACAGTGTCGGCATACACAATATGAAGAAAAAAAATGTACAGATGAAGAGCTAATGGCACAAGTAACTAAACAGGTCATGTGTGGATTTGTGGAGTATGCTTGATGACCAAACCAGCATAACGCATTGCCTCACATCCCGTCCACTCCAATGCAGATAGTCTTTTTTTTCCTCCATACTTGGGTCTAATTAACACATTTTTTTTATTGAAAAACAAAAACAACAAAAACATGAAAGTGAAGATTTTTTTTTAAAACTCTGGTTCAAGTGAAACCATGTTAAATTTACAACTTATATGGCTCATATTTTGGTAATCTCATTTTTATTAGTTTTTGGTTTCATTTATTTGTGTATTTGGACCCTGATAGTTCCCTCCAGCTGCTTCAAAGCTATCTTTATCTTCTTTTTGGCAAAAAAAAAAAAAAAAAAGTCAAGTGGACCTCTACAACCAATTTTAATTCCTTTTTAATTTGTTCCATCTATAACTAGTTACATCATGACATTTGCACATATAAGGTCAAGACTTCTGGTGAACATTTCTCTGAGTATGACACAACTGTATGTCAGCAGCAGTGGTTGTAGTCCATACTGAATATGTCCAAACTTCGAGCTGATTACCTAAAATGTTCAGTTGTATTAACAAACACAAGTAGCTGAACAGAACACAGCAGCACAGCTAACAACCTAGAGGGGGTGGTGTGCGAAGTGGCTCATTTGCATTGAAAGGGTCAGCGCTCAAAATGACCTTTCTGGTGTCATTAATCAGAACTAAGGTTGAAGATGGACCTGTGGAGTTGAATTAATGAAGAATTTAGACCCAAGCATAACATTTATAGTTTATGTAGACCACAGGGAAATGTTTTAAAATGCATTATTTTAAAAAGCAAAATATCATTCCTTTAACTTGTTGCTGCTCAACTTCATGCCAGACTAAAGCCTCTACACCTGCAATGTCAAATGTTATCAGACAGTCTGTTCTGTCCACAGTTTAAAGTCCACATGAAACAATGGTTTGTACTAGAGTTTGTAGCCATTCATGATTACTTTTGTAAATCGAGATATTTTGTAAAAACAAGAGTTATGTGAACAGAATTGTCTTTAAAAGTGGGTAAATACTAATGTTAAAAAAAAAAAAAATCATATTAGCAGGGACAAGGCTTTGATTCATTCACATGAAACTGCTCCTCTAAAGGTTGTATGACTTTATGGGTTGTGTATTAATAATGGGATTTGAATTAACCCACCAACTTTTCTATCAAAAAGGTTGAGAGCTCCCTTGTAGAACTATGGAAAGCATGCATGATGATTTAAAGCGTGCTGCCAGCTAGAAAAGTCCATGCTGTTCTGATATGGTCTGATAGTCACTGTAAAAGCCAGGGACACCGATACCAGAGGACGACAGGCAATGAATGATGGGGCTTAGTAACAGATTAAACCCCCCACCTGGGTTTTTAGAGAGGGGGCAGAGAGAACTGCCCATATACTCAAGATTTTTCTCATGCACATACTCATTCACATGCTTTTCACTCTTTATCTTCCATTGAGAGCAGAGGAAGAGCACAAAGGTTGCAGGCTTTGCTTGTTCTTCCAAGGACAAATGAGAGTATTCATCAGGCTTTTCTTGTGAGCAAACAATTGAAAAATAACTGAAATATTTAATTGCATATTTAGTATGTGGCTGATGAATCATGGACTCATAATTTTTAGCCTAGCCTGCAGAGGTTCTAAAGTTGTGTAAGAGGGTTTTCTTGCCAATGTGAACCAATTTGGGACAGAAAGTAAAGCCCTGAGGCTCAGTGACTTCATCCAATAATTGGTCAAATAACCGGTGTCATTCCACACGGACGTTTCCCATTTAGATGCTATGGAAAAAAAATCCCACATAGGCGCTTCCCACATGGTCGCTTCCAATTTAGACGCTATTGACACTATATTCTGCCCCACCCATTTTAACAGTGAAAATTCTTCCGCTTTGTGCTAGAACTTCGTGGGTTCCTGCGTCGCAGTGTCTGGTCATATTATCAGCCTCTGCCGCATCGCTCGTTGATGCCTCTATAATGAGTGTAAATAACTATGGCTTATCTATGTTACATGACTGAACTACAGTTATTCTGAAACACCATATTTAACGAAATGTCGTCTTAAAACAGTGTGTCACTAACATGGTTAATAAGCAATCAGTAGTGCGAGTGTAGCAAATGTAGCTAAAAGTTGGTAGCTCACGACAAGTCAGACCAAGTAAACTCACAGCTGACAGCCTCACAAGCACTTTTCACGGGCGCTTGACCGGAGATTCGTAGCCAAGCCATTTCTCAGGAAACGGGTGTAGTGGTGCTGGTTTTCCCTCGACAAAGTGAAATGAGCAGACATATGGCTTTTTCGGAGGATGTTTTCCGGTGCTCTGGTGAAGCGCCCGTGAAAAGTGCTTGTGAGGCTGTCAGCTGTCAGTTTACTTGCGTCGCGAACTAGCAACTTTTAACTACATTTGCTACACTCGTGCTACTGATTGCTTATTAATGATGTTATTAACACTCTGTTTAATACATTTTAAGATGACATGTCGTTAAATAAATTCAACTATTTTCCCACTATTTTGGTAGTTTTGCACTTTTAATGTAATTATTATATAAGCTTACACAATACTGTAAAAATATATGATTAAAATTACAATTCTAAATGGGAAGCGTGAATGTGGGATGAAACCAAATAACCTCCATTTAGACCACGGCAAAGCCATGAGCATTGCAATTGATTGTTTAAAAAAAAATCTATGGCTTCCTCTGTAGGCTCGACAATTCTTAAAGAAAACATAGAGCATACAGTAGGCTAAAAGATTAAATCTGACCCAGTGATGGATTAACAATATAAACACCATGGCTGGGTGAGGTTTCCTTATCTGTCTATTTACCCGTGCCATCATTCATATCCATTAGCTAGTATTCGATTTACATCATGTTAACTACTTTTTCCCCAACTAACTTTTACAAGTCAATAAATCCATACTTCAAAATTACACACAAAATGGGCCAATTCATCAGGCTAAAAGCCAACATGAATCCTTGCAAACAAGAGCAAATATTATGCCCAGTAAGATCAAGTATCAAACAATAAGTGGGCCAGCTCTAGAACGGTGTGTTTGTGTTTATTTCTCCTCATGAATTGCCAAAAATAGCCCTGCGGAGATGTATAATTACATCAAAGACACACAGACAGTGGGTGGTGCTGGTCTATTTTTGAATAAGACCATTAAAGGGTCAATGATCTATGTTTAATTAGGAGTGTGAAGCAATTCTTCATTAGTCATTAGCCTGGATTTGGATTTTTGAAAAATCCTCTTGAAAAAGCTCTCAAACCCTGGATTAAAAAAAAAAAAAAAAAAAAAAAAAGCTAAACAAAGAGCAATATGTGGAAATTCATACAGTCATTTAAAATAAAAAGCTGATTTTTGACAATATAGACAGAGAATACATTATTCAGTTTCTGTGTGTGTTTTGCCAAGTAGGCTCTTCTACCTTCTGCAAAAACGATAAAAATAGCCCAGTTTTATGATGCGATTAGGATTTTGTAGTTTAAAACTCTGTACTGATAGTGCTAAAGAATTTACCTTCTTTCTTTCCTTTTTTTAAAGGTTAGGGTTAGACTGTTCAGGCTGCCGTCCTAGTTTGCCAGGGTTGCTGAATAGGTCTTACTAATAGGAAGCATGGCAGACTGATGAGTGTGTGGGGGTTCATTTCAGGCTTTGTGAGGGCCCTTTTGTGAGACAGCACTTTTTGAACACAATGTCAGCCCTTTGTTTGCATGCAGTGCTTGAATATGAAACTGCATTCCTCGTCATGCTGCATAGTTGTATCAGTCTTAATGTCCACTACCGTCTACTGATGCTCATATAAACTCAACACCAAAGGCTACAAGACACAGATGCACTAACCGGGTTGGTGTGTCCACTCACCTGTTCAACAGTAACTAAAGGAAGAGGTTTAAAATTTCACATTAGGCTGGCTTCTTAGGCACACACATGTTACAGGAAAAGTGAGTAGTCTCCTTTCCCTTAGTACTACTTCACCTTTCCAAGAACCTGACACTTGTAAAACCTCTTGATGGCATGATGTGTAACTCAGTGAGCTGTGCATGTTCTGTGATAGCAAGCTGCAATGATGATGCAAAAAATGAGATTCAACAGGGGAGTCACAGATTCACACACAGACACCAACACCACCAGTAACAGCCTACAACAGAACATTAGTAATGAGAGAAACTGAACACTGAAGTCTGAGTCACATGCCAGTACCAGGACAAGCCGTTTGTCTTTGGACATTAGAATCAGTCACAATCAGAAGTTGCCAGGTCAAGCACTGGTCTTTCATTGAGGATAATATTTTTGGAGTAATACCTGCAAATAACAATTTGGCTATTACCACATTTTTTTTTGTTAGATTCTTAATTTTGTTTTTTTTAACCACTAAATTATTAACACAACACAAACTCAACTACATTAATGTTTTTTGGTGTCAGCTGTCAGTTTACCTGCTCTGACACGCTGTGAGCTAGCAACATTTAGCTACATTTGCTACATTCGGGCTACTGATTGCTTATTAACCATGTTATTAACACACTGTTTAATACTTTTTAAGATGACATGTGGTTAAATATTGTGTTTTCAGAATAACTGTAGTTCAGTCATGTAACATAGATAAGCCATAGTTATTTACTCTCATTATAGAGGCATCAACGAGCGATGCAGCAGAGGCTGATCACATGACCGGACACTGCGACGCAGGAACACAGTGGGAATATCGGTCCATGTCAGACCACAGTTATGCGACAAACAGGCAATTAATTACCTCTTCACCAACCCTTACTGTGTGACCAAGCAAGCCAGTGATCCCACCAAGTAATTCATCTCCAGCTTTACTAGATACAGGAACTGGCTAACCGGAAGTTCTAATACAATATAACAACAATGGCACCCCCCATGTAATCACGCAGAATAGGGTCAATAACATAGGCCAGGTGAGGTGTTTGAAGTGTGTTAAATTTCACTTTTTGTTTCAGTAGTTACAGAGTGCACCCACCCTATAACAAAACTTTATTGAAAATGTATTGAACTAACATTTTCCTGTACCATTACACCCCTATTAATGAAGGCAAAAATTTAACACTGTCATTAGTGTAGTCATCTTATTTACAAACAGATAGCTGATATTAAGGCTGACAAGAAAACAATCCTAGTAAACTCAAGTCAACCCAAATAAACCATTGTTCTTAAATGTCACACCAAGTTTGCCATGGCCATGACAACAGCAATTTCAACCCAGGCTCATTTCAGTACAATTAATTAAAGTCAATGTAGTTTGCTGGATATTAAGGCCATGTTTCAGGGAAGGCACAGTTATGAACCAACACATCTTAGCCTTATATTGTGTGTTTATACATGTACATTAACAGTATTGATACAGAATAACAGAACAAACCATTTGGACAGCAATAAAGAGATCACTATCTGTCAACCTGTGAGTGAGAGAAACTCAAACTGGTGTAAAGTACCAACGGTTCTTTCCCTCAGTCAGCCTCTGTGGCACGTATGACGATGGCAAACACTGTGATCTCACGCATGCCTTTTGCTGTGTGGTGTTGAGATTTACACAGCAAGAATGCAGACGGCGCTCGCACCCTACAGGAACACAATGAAACTGGGGAAAAAACTAGAGACAGTCACAGAAATAAGACAGCAAAAAGCATAGGAAATGTGTTCTGGGGTGGGTAGTATAGTTTGCAATTCAAAATGAAGAGCAGGAGTTCAGTTATGGGTTATTTAATTTGTAGGTGTGAGGTATTAATGGGCAGGGTAACAAAGAAAACAAAAACAAGCAAAAACGGGCATAAAACAGAGAAAATGAAGATGAGAAGAATCAGGTTTCATGCATAGGTTGCTAAATCATAGCTAAGTGTTTTGAAGGCATGGACTGTGTAATACACCCCCTCAGTAATGAGTGGCAGAGATAGCTAAGACACGCTAAAATACACAACAGCAATTACTTATTAAACCCAAGCATGTTTACACATATATAGTGGGGGCAAAAAAGCATTTTGTCAGCCACCAATTGTGCAAGTTTTCCCACTTACAAAGATGAGAGAGGCCTGTAATTGTCATCATATGTATAATTCAACTATGAGAGACAGAACGAGCAAAAAAAAAAAAAAATTCAGAAAATCACCTTGTCTGATTTATAAAGAATTTATTTGCAAATTATGGTGGAAAATAAGTATTTGGACAATAACAAAAGTTCATCTCAATACTTTGTTATATACCCTTTGTTGGCAATGACAGAGGTCAAATCTTTTCTGTAAGTCTTCACAAGGTTTTCACACACTGTGGCTGGTATTTTGGCCCATTCCTCCATGCAGATCTCCTCTAGAGCACTGATGTTTTGAGGCTGTCGTTGGACTTTCAACTCCCTCCAAAGATTTTTTATGGGGTTGAGATCTGGAGACTGGCTTGGCCACTCCAGGACCTTGAAATGGTTCTTACGAAGCCACTGCTTTGTTGCACGGGCAGTGTGTTTGGGATCATTGTGATGCTGAAAGACCCAGCCTCGTTTCATCTTCAATGCCCTTGCTGATGGAAGGAGGTTTTCACTCAAAATCTCACGATACATGGCCCATTCATTCTTTCCTTTACACAGATCAGTCGTCCTGGTCCCTTTGCAGAAAAACAGCCCCAAAGCATGATGTTTCCACCCCCATGCTTCACTGTAGGTATGGTGTTCTTCAGATGCAATTCAGCATTCTTTCTCCTCCAAACATGAGAAATTGTGTTTCTACCAAAACGTTCTATTTTGGTTTCATCTGACCATATGACACTCTTCCAGTCCTCTTCTGGATCATCCAAATGCTCTCTAGCAAACTTCAGACGGGCTTGGACATGTACTGGCTTATACAGGGGGACATGTCTGGCACTGCAGGATTTGAGTCCCTGGCGGCATAGTGTGTTACTGATCGTAGCCTTTGTTACTTTGGTCCCAGCTCTCTGCAGGCTATTCACTAGGTCCCCCCGTGTGGTTCTGGGATTTTTGCTCACCGTTCTTGTGATCTTTTTGACCCCAATGGGTGACATCTTGCGTGGAGCCCCAGATCAAAAGAGATTATTAGTGGTCTTGTATGTTTTCCATTTTCTAATAATTGCTCCCACAGTTGATTTCTTCACACCAAGCTGCTTACCTATTGCAGATTCGGTCTTCCCAGCCTGGTGGAGGTCTACAATTTTGTTTCTGGTGTTCTTTGACAGCTCTTTGGTCTTGGCCATAGTGGAGTTTGAAGTGTGACTGAGGTTCTGGACAGGTGTCTTTTATACTGATAATGAGTTCAAACAGGAGCCATTAATACAGGTAACGAGTGGAGGACAGGGGAGCCTCTTAAAGAAGAAGTTACAGCTCTGTGAGAGCCAGAAATCTTGCTTGTTTGTAGGTGACCAAATACTTATTTTCCATCATAATTTGCAAGTAAATTCTTTAAAAATCAGACAATGTGATTTTCTGGATTTTTTTTCTCATTCTGTCTCTCATAGTTGAGGTATACCTATGATGAAAATTACAGGCCTCTCTCATCTTTGTAAGTAGGAGAACTTGCACAATTGGTGGCTGACTAAATACTTTTTAGCCCCACTGTACAACTAAAATTTTCCACTGCATGCTCTGAGCATACCCCTAGTGTGTAATACAATAAATGCACATTGCTCAAGTGTATTACAATGGGTTGTCACTTTGCGGATAGTCCTCTGTGCACAGGGACTAAGACCTGTTCATTACGGGCAAACACACAGACTTTCTTTCATTTAATTTATTTAGTATCCTCTCAATGTTTTTTAGGTTGTGATCATCATCATCTTCCCCCAACTGCTCCATGTCCTGATCGCTGACCTATGACAATATTCAAACTTTCTGTCTGTCCTCCATAACTCAGTAACCAAAAAACTTGCGTCAGCATCAGTGTTTAATATAATACAAGAGTCTGCAGAATTACAAGTCACTCACTGACTTTGAAAATAAGTCAAGGAGCTCAAGGTCCATGCTATGAGGGAAAAAAAAATAAAAAATCAGAGGAACTGGTTATTTCTTTTTCTGTTTCTCTTTCAGATGTCACACCATAAAGTCAAATTCCCCTTGTCAATACAGCTAAAATTACGAGTATATGTGTGTTTTTGTGACTTAAAAATCTGTCTGTATCTAAAAAGAGTCTAAGGCTGGCACTTAATTTCCCAGTTTTTAGGATTAATAAAGTACTTCTATTCTATCATATTATATTCTATACAAGAATCATACTGATGTGTTTTTGCTGTTGCTAAAGACAGCTAAAAATAAACTAACTAACTAAAAACATCATTCCATGACTTCATGATATCAGATATAGTTGAACCACTTATGCTCTGTACTGGGATTTTCACACCATTTTCTGTTGATCTGTCCCAACAATCCAATCTTTTTTTTTTTCAAATCAGAATAAGATTAAGCTATTATATAATTTGACCACAATAAGAGAGTAATACTCACACACAAAGACACAGACCAGCTCTGCCTCTGGGTGACTTGCATATAAAAGAATGAGGAAGAAAGAGTGGCACATCCAGCTTCACAGATGGACAGTCACAGGCAGATCAAGACATTCAATGCCCATGCATAAAGACGATCCTGGCATGCTTTAAAGCAATGCCTTCTTGTCCTTAGAAAACAACTTCGAATGGACTTGCAGTTAGCATTTGTTTCTTTCACCATCAAGCCATTTAAAAAAAAAAATCTATCCTGAAATCTAAAATTACAACTAAATATCTGTCCTAAATGAAGATAATAAAAACAAAACATTGTCAATATAAAAAAATCATGGGTTACTCAGGCAACATGATTGAAACCTGAATATCATTACACAAAATATAAACCTGTATATAAAAGAGCATAGGTTCAATGTGAGTACAATGTTAGAATATGCAGCTTTTGACAGGAGAAACCCAAGCACTGCAGTAAATAACCACAAAACCTAGAATAATTTTATTTTTTTCTGATCAGCTCTCTTCTCAAGCAGAGCAGCAATGGGTCACTGTAAGCCTGTTAACCAGTGAGCAATACCAGGAACACTAGCTTAGTGTGTGACATAACTTAACATCAGGGAGTACTGAGCTTGCTAACACAAAAATATCACTGTTAAATCTCTCCTGAACCCACTGCCGAACATTAGAGGTCAGTAAAGAATTGAGAGAACAGGGATGAAAACTCTTATGTTTGGTTAGCGTGTTCAACAGGCTTATGATCTTTTTAAAACAAGGTATTAGTTTAGTCTTGGATCCTAAAGACTGACACAAGCTTATAACGAGACTCGTCACAGTCTTAGCCATTACCAACAAACAGTGGTCACACTAGCCATGAGCCCATCACTATTCATCTTCTACTCCCTGCTGGAGAAATCACACTGTACCTCTAAGAAGCCAAACATATTTGCACTAAGCCTGACTGTTACAATGAAACTCATCACGGAGTCTGAGAGCTTACATCTGGGCCCACCTACAACACAGAGCTGGCCTTTTAATCCCCTCATGTGGTGACATGATAAAGGCATGGATTAAAAGCTAGCCAGTCACTACTCAGTCTGTCAACACTGCATCATCAATCGCAGCGCTTCACTTTCCTTTTGCTGCACTGGTGAAGCAGAATTCAGCAGATGTGCAAGGACAGAGTGTAGCTATATATCTATAGTGTGGCATGCAGTAAGACCCACTCTGCCTCGTGATCTATAAATAGGCCAGGGGCAACCTTCTGTCCCAGAGAATATACAATAAAGTAGCTGATCAGACAAATGCAGCATTTAAATTAATATAATGGACAGACTTATCCATATTTATAATGTCCATTGTGCATTACTCAGGCTTACTGGTCCCTCTGCATTATATGAATGAAAAAAATGACCCCTAAAAACACAGTGATGGTGCCTTTATATTAAAATGGTAATGTAGTCTACTGTACATTTAATGTAGTCATTTAAATTAAAATGAAATTCAAGGGATTTTGCTTGCAGATTTGTATGCCTTACTCCTACAGTTAATCTTGATGTAAATTAAATAATGTTTTATATGTGTCATCAAATGATCCGCGGTCTGATTTGATATAAACAGTGACTACTAGTCACTACTTACATATCAAGTAGAAAAAAAATTGCACAAGTAATAATGGCAACAAGTTTTACCACAACATACATTAAAAAAAATAAAAATAAAAAATCACAAAAGCATTACTGAACAGACTTTCTTAACAATCTAAGGTCTTTACATTTTTCTCTCAAAGATAAATCAACTGTATGTACAATGTATCCTGTAAACAAATCTAGATGCAACTAAGATTCTGATAGATCTGCTACTAGGTGGGACCCCAAATTGGTTTCCAACTGCTTGGACAATTTGAGTAAGAAGCATCTAATCTCTGTTTTTACAGTATGCTGCCCAAATTAGGACTGTACCACACAGCTCTTATGGGTCATCTAGAAGGATGTCTTTGATGAGTTGTATGCCAAGAAAGGTTTGTTTGTTTGCAAGCAAAAACTGGAATGAAATATACCGTAATTACCTTCATCTGTTCATTTGTCACTCACCTAAGGCTGACAATAATAGTAACAATTCAAAAGCACTTTAAGCTGAACAAATTCATGGCTGTGTGATAAAACCTGCGTTTACAATTCCTGTGAGGTTAACCCTTCTACGGCCTTCCATATCCACATCCCATAGACGAAGGCAGTGGAATGGGGTCAAACTGAGCAAACTGACCACTGCCTTCGTCTATGGGATGTGGAATGGGGTCAATCTGACCCCAAGGAATACACTAAAGTACTTCACAGTGAAAACATATCAGTCATGTCACAGCATTAATGCCATAGACAACAAATCCTATTTTGTAGTAGGTTTGTTAAAAGCGGTACATGAAAGACTCAAAGGGTCTTAACATACACATATCTAAAATCAATTCCTGAATCTGATCACCACTGATAAAATGCACTGCACTGACCACAGGCTATAAATCACTGTCATCTCCTAATGATAACTCTGACTGGGAGAATAATGCTGGCAGATTCCTCAAAGCATGGCTTATCAAATATGGTCTTTCCTTGAACATTGCCCTTCATAACCACTTCTGCCTTAATCAAAGCTTGTGCGGGTCACAAAAAAGATAAGATGTATTTAAGCAACACAAGCAGTTACAAGCAGTTTGGGTATTTCGTTTGCCAAATACAATCCAAGTACAAGACTCGAATTCTGAACAAAGCCATAACGCCAGGAACTCTCATGAGTCAAGCATCAATGGGAGAACTGGGAGCTAAACACAGCCTGAAAAAAAGCAAGCTGTGACAGACAAGCCCTGAAGCCATGGATTAGTAATATTGAATTAAATAATACTTTATCCGGTGGACTGTGATTTTTAATGACCTGGGATCAAAACAGCAGGGAGTTCATGGAATTAAACCCAACAGTATGTTACCTAAGCACATCCACGTACATCAACAAAAATCACTTATCTGAATCCCAGTCATCATCATCTATGAACTGGTGAGGCCAACTGCCTCAAGCCAAGCTATTCCTGTAACCAACCATAGATGTAAATCCTGTATCGACTGTGGGTTCAGTGCTCAATTTAGGTTCCACGTGTCCTAAAGCTAGAGGTTAATGAATTGTGGTTTGTTCCCTTTGTTACTCACTTGTATAACACGTCCGGAAAGTTAGTAACCTAACTGACTATGCTCCAGTGATGGCATTTTATTTCAACAACATTTAATGAAACGTGTAGCGAGTGCGTTTAAACGGAAACCAACCACCTCCACAAAACATAAACCAGAGCCATGTATTCATACATTAAAAGACTTCAAAAACATGGGGTCTTCACAAACTTTTGGAGCAGGTTCGAGACTTTTATCCATCTACTTGGTGCCGGTTTTGAAGAGCTGGTTGTCAGCAGTAATGAGATGCGAGTAGCTAATTGAAAAATGTGTGTATACCACCGTTACATAGTCTAAGGTGTTATTAACAGTGAAGACCATTATTAAATGTCTTAACCGGAGACGACTGATTCAGCTTTGGGACCGGCTAGCCTATTAGCATTGTCACAAGAAAGGTTTCCCAACGTGATTTCACTGCGGTGGGGTGATAACTAGTCCATTACCAGCGTGGAGATGGCAGGACAAACGTAGCCTCGCTCACCTTTTTCATGCGCGGTGCTTCGGCAACGGTACCGTCACGATTGACAAAAGCCTCCCCGCCGTTCTGCTGAGGGTCCGAGCGTTTCATAGCCGACGCCTGCGGCATCTTCGCGGGGTTCGGGGTGAGCAAACCCAGGCTCCCTTCCCCGGGTTTAGAGGAGGGCTCCGCCGTTGGGGACGCAGCAGAGGAACCGGCCTCGCGGGGGTCGTTTCTGGCGATGTGTTTGCCCTCCGAGGTCGGTGTCACGGGAGATTCCGCCGGTAAATCTTTACCGGTGGGGACGTCTTTGAGTTCGACCTCTGCCATTTTCGCTGCCACAACCTGAACTGACATCGCTGCAGTTTCACAAAGTCCTTTTCCCAACACAGATAGCGAGTAGAGCGGATGTGAGCGCAGGAGCAATGGGTGCCAAAGGCATGACGGTCTTTGTAGTTCGTAGTCCTATGTCAAACTTGCACGCCTACAGTCTGCCTTCAACACCACAGATAGGCTCACCGGTAAAATTTTGCATGTCGCTGCTTAACATTTGGAAAGCTATAAAACCTACATTATGTGTTTTACTTTATGGTAAATTGATAAACCAGAAAAAGCTGTCACTACAAACCCCGTCGGGTTAAGCCGTATTCCAAAATGCACCATGGGAGATGAGGTTTGTAATAAAAAAAAAAGGATAAGTCGAAACTACAAAACAAACGCGATTCATGTCACACAATGTTTTCATTGAGATTTTTTATAACCATTATTTCTGCATCGACTTTTATAATTTGACATTAATGCTCTTAACATGAAAATAATCTCCTCGGGGTCCACTACAGTCAAAGATCACTTTAATATTCTCTTTAAAAAAACCACACTGATATATATATTTTAATTATCCTCCACAGGGATTTGTCGTAAATCTTTGCTGACAGTAGAAACTTTAAAGAATGGTAGTTCAAAATGTAATTCTATACTGTTCTGCAGCTGCTCCAAATGCAGCATCACATTAGTGTTCATGCGGCGGATATGCCGCATGTCATAAGAAAATGGGTCCAGAAGTAAGGTCAAACCTGCAAGATTACATTACACTGCCTCCAAGCGGATAACTAAGTTACTACCCTCAAGTACAGATAAATGAACAAGCTGTAACGTTCCAACCAATTTCAGTGTCAAATTTATTGTCAAGTTTCAGATATTTGTCAAATGTCTGAAAACAAGCAACATGGGAGGACAGAAATCCAAAAATTCACAACAAAAGCATTCAAAATGGCATTAATTTTCTTTCTCTTTTATATATATATAAAATACATCATAATCAGAGATACTTAAACTTTGGCACTTAAAAGCTTTTCAATTTGTGCTCCATTTTGTAGTCATCATGTCTTGTTTTACTGCCTAGTATTAATAAAAAAAAAATTTGCTTCTACAGAATATTTAATTTCTTGCATTCCTGGTGTATTGCTTCCATTTGAATATGTCTAATTTCCACGGGTGATTTCAAGCATGACAGGAATAACCCCATTTATACAGACACTCTTTAAACAAAAGAATAGACAAGTAGCAAAAGTTACAAAAAGTCACGTAAGACAAAAAAAAAAAAAAAAGGTCGCACATACCATATTTACATTCAATCCGAGGGTTATGAGTCCTTTATCATCCACCAAGTCTGAGGTATATTATTTACAAGGCTGTCGTGCTGGTACATTCTCAAAAATTCAAAACAAAATGTTCCAAAAAATACAGCACTACATTTTACTGTAAGTGTATTGTGGTATGACAGAATTATATTCTTAAAATGCTTGTGAAAATGCACTATGATGCCAAAGTCACCCCCAAAACTGAGTCAAAAAATATTAATTTCAGTCTCTTGAAGTGAAGTGCTGATTTTTTAGATTTGCCCCTGAAAGCCATACAGCGAGGAGAAAAAAAAAAGGGGTTTTGAGGGGTTTTTTTTGTGTCTATAATCCACAATGCTTTAGTCTTCAAATATCCACAAGATGTTCACTCCAGAGAGGCCAAGGTTTACTCTCCTGCAGAAAACATAAAACAAGCTTTAATTACTCAATAAAGGACAAGCAGTGCAAGATTAAACTTATCATTTTCAATCAAAAAGCAGTCTGCACTTCAATGTAGGACCTTTTTGGTTGAAATTAATCCAACAATTTCTTTGTGGCAAGGGTCATTTTGAGCGGGCACACTTTTAGAGTAATTTAAAGATTTCAAGGTAGTAATAATGGGCTAGTATATTTAGGATGTACTTACCCCAGCATCCCTGCCTCCTTGGTTTTAATAACATAAAGGAACATGAGGACTGTGTGGAACAAGTTGTTCCTGCCCTGTAATAGCAGTCAAGATGGGTTTGTGTGTTAGAAAATCTGAGTGAAAGGTCTGTTTTTATGCATAAATGTTCTTTTGGATATTTATCTGAGATATCTGGATTAGCAATATGTCCTAACTATCACATAAATGCACAAAATACCACAAAACTAATGTTTAAAATGAAGGAAAACATTTAAGAAGAATAAATAATAAATCCAATTTGGCTGGTAACATGAGAAAATACCATTTTAACTGAAAATCCACTGGAAAGTAACATTTAACACACAATGACTAAAAACCTATTACTTGTTCCAGTTATTCTTAACTGAAGACAGTTAAAACCTGCATCTGAGCAATTAGATGCTGCCCACAACAAATAGCTTGAAAACAAGACTCTTGGGACTCAATTTTAAACCAGTACAGACATCCAAAGAGCTACAAAGAAAATTGTTTTAAAAACTGAGGACCAACCAAACAAAGTATGTTCTTCTTTCCAAGTTAAATATTTCACCTTAGGTAAACTGTAGATGTTTCCTTGATAGATGAGCTGGTAATGGGGGGGTGTAGTGCTGCTTTGGTGGATGCAAAAGAGGTTCTCCTTGGTCACATCTGCAAAAATGCAAACAGACAATAAAATGGGCAAACTGAGTACAATGCAAAAGTGCACAGTGTAAATCAAAAGGCTGTGTTTCTTCCATACCAGGTTTGTCTGGGGTGTGACTGAAGTGCTGAGAGGTAAAAGTCTTTCCATCTGGGTATTTGGGATGTGGGGGCAGTCTGGAGTCCAAATATGTACAAAACATATGCATGAGGATCTACAGAAACAAACAACAAACAGAATTAAGTATCAAATATCCAAACGTGTAGAGTGCAAGTTAACTAGCAATAGGTAAAAAAAAAAAAAAAAAAGCAGATATTAAAGTACAGTGAGTCATTCTGCACCAAACAAGATTGTTTTTTTCATCTGGAGAATATAATTTGTAGGCCAGCATGTTATGACACATTTTACCTTTTACCTAAAAATTGCAGCTCCTGTGACATGGATAATATGATTTTTTTTTTAAATTTTTTTATCATATTTCTAATTAATTTTTCCACCTTACTGAAAAGTGCCGGTTTTTACAAGGCAGCTCAGTGTAAGTGTATGTGTGTGTGTGTGTGCGCGCGCGTTTTCATGTACTCACAGCACAGTCAGTTGGGAGGTCTGTGTCCCACTTCCTGTTCTTTAGATCACCACCACCATTCCATCTAAAGGAGCTCATGCAGCCGCTGTGGGCCAGCTCTGATGAAACAAATATGAAACATTAAAGAGCTTACACTTGGGTCATTTTGTGAATATGAAATATGTTATTTCTCACCCATATAAACATACATGTACTTGTGCATGAAAATCATTACACTCAGAAAAGGGTTTATGTTACATCAAAGCTGTGTCAGCACAAAAACAACACACAAGCTTATTTCATTGCCACCTACCCTTTATCCGGTCAACAAGATATTCCTGGTTGGGTGTGGTGTCCAGGTACTGGACAATAGAGTTCATGGTAGGTATGGATGAAGCTTTCATCACTGCTGCCTGCTTCAGGCTACTCATGCTGGCGTCTAGTGGAAAGAAAAGGGAGAACATCTTTTACTCCAAATAAATCATTTTTCTTGTGTAGTGTCAGGAACACATTTCCTTTTATTCAGGTTATCATTTGAAGGTTTACCTCCAATCTGGAGTTCAGGGCAGCCCATTCTCCTTAGCTGACTGTTCACAGAGTCAATTTCTTTTACCAAGGGGACCAATATGGTGTCACTGATCCACTGCAAAGGACATATATTGATATAATCTCTTTTAAATTTAAGTGGTATTCATGCAAAGTAATATTGTGTGGAAAGGAAAAGATAAATAACATTAGGTTAACCCCTGTAAGTAAATCAAAGCACTAACATTTCTAAGCTTGGCAGTCCAACTGTCAATGCGGTCCACTACAGGGCGACCTGTTGTGATTCTGGCCCAAACCTATACACAAAAAAGTCCAAAGAGACACAATGTCCACAGCCATTAATAGACTCTGATCACATACATTTCCTTTTAGAAACAATACAAATATTTTTATTAGGACACAAGACACCACACTGCTGGGGTGCGGTCTACATACCTCCTCTGCAGCCTGTTTAGAGCCAAGATCAGTCTCATCTTTGTGGGCAGATGGGGCCTGAGAACGGCAGGCTGGCTGATACAAGAATTTCCTCAAGCTCTGGGCATAGTCTCCCACTGAGCGGTTATAGTTCCAAAATGTTGGACTGTGGTTTGGGGAGACAGACTCTGGACTTCCTACAGAGAAAATTTGTTAATATAAATAATTTCCCTCTAGGATTAATAAAGTATTATGATATCATGGAGGTTTTGAAGGAATTAGACTAACAACAATTACTGAATTATTTTAAAAGAACCGATCACAATATTATCATAAAATGTCTCTATTGGCAAAAGCTTTTACAAATCAATCTATTTCTGAGGGTTTTACCTAGCTGGCTGCGGTGATTCTTCTCCTCTTCTGTACGGAGGAACCTCTCCAGACTTTTCACATCCTCCATGTAGTCCTCTTTGCTTCCAGGGGAGTTAAACACTGAGGGGGATGTGCGATATCGAGCCCTCAAGCTGGAACCTTCAACTGGCCCAATACTGCTGGAGTAGGGAGATGAGCCAGGGGAGGGACTGTAGTTCAACACCTGACACATGAGGAACATCAATACATTTAAGAGACCTGTGTGGTTTATGTTTCACCTCAACATTCTGGAAAATGTATTCAAATCAGGTTGTATGATGTATGGGTAGTGGTAAAGGAAAAAAACTACACTTCCAGTTTAGTAGGTAGCAATAAGAAGATGATTAAGGACAAGGTGTCACCATAAACAGTGACAGACAAGCCCTCATCATCATTTGTGTGGCACAGTTCACCAGAATGGAGGACACTCAAGTTGTTGCATTGTTCCTTGTGGTTTATCCAGTACTTTATCCACACTAGGGCCACGGGGGTCGCTGGAGCCTATCCCAGCTACGTATGGGCAAAGGCAGGGTACACCCTAGACATGATGCTAGTTCATTGCAGGGCTGACATGTAGAGACAAACAATCACTGTAACATTCACACCTATGGGCAATTTAGATTAATCTATCAGTGCATGTCTTTGGATGGTGGGAGGAAGCTGGAGTACCTGGAGAGAACCCATGTAGACATGGGGAGAACATGCAAACTCCACACCCATCGACTGGTGCTGGAATTGAACCCAGGACCTTCTTGCTGTGTGACACGAGTGCTATCCACTGCACATGCATCCTTACTACATTGCAAATAAAACCCATGTGATCTGTACTGAAAAGACACAAATGCCACTAGATTAAACTAAGCAGGTGAAGCTAAGTGTGGAACACTGCAAGTATGTTCAGTCAGTGTTGTTCACCACACAGCCCTGCTCCTCAAGGATTCTGGGGAATCAGAAAAGTCCCACCCTCTTAGTAGGTACTTTTTTCAGGGAAAGTTTTTCCCCCAGGTAATTTCAATGGAAACATGCAGATATGTTACAAAATCCTGGGTACATCCTGCCCCACTTGACTTTTGTAATTACCCCCGCCAAGGAGATAATGTTTTTGCCAGGGTTTGTTTGTTTGATAGTTAGCAAGATAACTCAAAAAGTTCTGAAAGGATTTTAATGAAATTTTCAGGAAATGTTCGCTCTGAGACAAGGAACAGATGATTATATTTCGGAGGTGATCCAGATCAGTCTGGATGCAGGAATTTTTTAAAGGATTCATTATTATTATTGTTGGTGCTGCTGTAGTACTAATAAATGTCCACCAGATGGCAGTGGAACTGGCTTTAAATGTGTGACCTGAACTGTGCTGCTTGGCTGCGCTCTCTGAGTGACTTCTGTGTTGTGTAATTAACTGTGTTAGCAGCTGGTGGTATCGTTTCTGTGTGCATGTTTATAACCCCACTGCACACAAAATTTCCATTGTAAGGATAAATAAAGTTAAAGTGATAAAAGTTCCTGCAGTGAAAAAGGAGCTTTTACACCCAC
>JAPSES010000120.1:3803837-3820765 GCA_029822895.1 Maxillicosta whitleyi | reverse complement strand
ATTCAGTGTGTTTCGCACTCAATGTTGTGATAAATATACCTTTCCAAAAGCGACTGAGGGTGAAAATGGACTTCCAGCACTGTTTGGAGTGGAAGGGCTGTAACCGGGCACACAACTAGGAGAAAATTTGGGGCTCGTGGTTGATGGTCGAGAGGGACTAAAGCTCAGCACACTCTGACCCTGCAGTGGGGATGACTGGGCTGGAGCTGGAGTTTCCTTCTTTTCTGGCTTTTGGATTGGAGATGCTTGAATACCTGCAAGGAGAATATAACATGAGTACCAATGAGTAAAATACACAATTGTTAAATGACAGTATAGGTATTACAGTTAATCTACACTGCCACTTCAAAATCTCACCTGTCTTTCTCAGACCGAGGAGGCGATGCTGTTCAGGTGATACAGCAATTGTGGAGGGAGCCATTGTATATTTAAAATATTTCCAGAAGTCAAAAAGAGCATTGAGGCTAAAGAGAGAGGCCAGCACAAGTTCTGCAAAAAAGACCACACTTAACTAAAGGCTGTCACTCAAAACACACCAGGGTATGTGACATTTAGATACATTTTGCCTTTCAGTTTAAGAACAGGAAAACACTCACCAATGTACCAAATAGGCCAGTATGTGATGTTGTAGTATCTGCTCAGCAATTTCCCCGACCTAAAACAAAAAACAAAAAAAGCATCACATATATTTCAGCACACTGTTCTTCAAAGACAGAAAATCATTTTGAGTGTGTGCTATGTATGCTATCTTTTCAAACACACAGGGACCTCTCACATTTCAGTGTAAATCATGCCGGCCAGGGACATATTGAGAACAGCCCAGGCCAGGACCACTTGTCGCGCCTGCTCCTCCCGCCTCATCCTCAGCGCCCTGTCAATAATACTGGGTGCCCCCTCCTTCGGTGGGGTCAGCATGATTTATCCAACTGGTAAGGCTGGGACACAACCACAAACAACATTAAGAAGAAGGAGGAGATAACTACTTCTTGTAAAGTAGTTATGTGTGACACATTTAGCTGTCTGAAAAACTTATTTAACCTACTCTAATTCCGGTACTCAGCTAGCCTACTAGGCAATCGGTTAGCTAAAGTTAGCTAGCTAACAAATTCACACTGCAGAATTGAAAAGGAAAGTACCGTTTCAGATTATATTTTCTCTCAGAACACAAGATATATAATACCTTATGTTTACTATACTAAGGATGCGCAAAGTTAAAATCACAACGTATTATAAATTAATATCACTCATACCACGCTGAAGTGAATAACAACTGCAGCGCTGCATAGTTTGTATTTAACCGGAAGCTGTACTTTGTACTTCCGCCGGTAAGAGACACGACTGTAACGTGGTTTTTAAGTGTGAAAACTGCATAAAACAATATCAGTTTCACTTTATTACCTTCAGCGGGTTTCAGTCAAAAATGCGTGTAAATTTACTAATTGAAAGTTGCGTTTCGTTGGTAGACATTAGTTTAAGACCGCTCTAATTTTTCACTTTTGTTCATTACTCTTGAGTTCTGGTTTGTTTATTTATTTAAGTCAAAACAACTAAAATAAAATCAATCCAATAACCAATTTAATTCAAACCGAAGCACACAAAGTCTTTTATATTAAGATTATGATCCAGGTTACTAGTAGAGGTGACACATGTTTGAGATGATAAATAGTTTAACCCCAAGTTCTAATACTAATGATTAGGTGGAGGTATGACCTAATGCCATTAATAAACATGCATTTTGTTATACAAGACGGTAAACTTATACTTTCCAAATAAAAATTACATGATAATTAACATAATAGAGTTGTCAAATTTATGTGACAGCATTTTTAAATAAAGGGAACTGAATGCTTGGGGTTACTACCTTGCATATATTATATTCCATCAAGGAAAAGCACGAAACAGATGAACATTATCCAACAGATGGAAATGAGACACAGTATTATGAGAGCATTTAATCAAGACTCATGATAAATTATGTTACATCAATGCCATTTCCTTTACCTCTCTATTCCACTCACAAATGACAATACAAAAATAAATTATTGAATAGAACCCCATGCAATTATTAAATTACACATTCAGAATTGAACTTAAGGATTATGGCATCAGAAATCACAACTGACATTACTGGTGAGATACGAATGAGTACTATTCACTCCATTTTATTGAGTAGGGTGGGGAAATCAAGATCTTAGAATAACAAAGAATGAAAGATAGCTTATACATAAACCAGCAATACAACACAGGCCTGAGTTAGATGACAATTGAGAATAGCTGTATAGAAACATAATCCTATGTTAATCAGTTGGTTTATAACAGGACTATTTTAGCAGCTTTTTAATGAAGTTGAAACATACATTGATTCAAAATATATACTGTATAATATGGCATTTCACCTGTAGTGACTGTGTAAGATGTTGCAATTAGAATTTGACAAAGTAACTTATTTTGGCAAAAACAATTCAATAAATAACAGATCTCAAGAGGCACAGTGTTTTCATTGAGGTGGTGACAGAGACTTTTCAGAGTTATATCCTGCAACATCTAGGCCACAGTCCTCGTTGGTGACTGAGTCAACAAGTCTTTCTGCTCCACCTCTTCCACCGTCATCCTCCTCTTCCTCCTCCTCCTCTTCTTCCTCCTCCTCCTCTTCATCCACTTCCAGCTCCTTACGGGATGTTCTTTCAGTCTTGGGCCCTTTGCATATCTTCAGGTGACGTGTGAGGTGGTATTTGGTGAGGAAAGCTTTGTGGCATTTCTCACAAACAAAGTCTCTGCGGCCCTCGTGAGAGTTCATATGCTTCTTCAGGTGATTGGTCTTCAAGAAATGTTTGTTGCACTTAGGACACTGAATCCGTCGTTCACTGCGTAAAAAACACAAATGAATGGTTAAGGAACAGGGAGAGAATATGGAAAGGAAACAATAGCTGTTGGAGAGAACACATTACAACCAGGGCAATAGCACATTACTGTTTTGTTTTTTAAATACATCATCTCAACAATGCACAAAATACCAAATCAATTAAGTTACATACTGTGTGTGAGAGAACATGTGCTGTTTCAAGTCATGTTTCCTGATGAATGACCGGTCACAGAGGTCACACTTGAGTTTCTCTGCACCAGTGTGGATAAGCATGTGAGATGCCACATGGGATTTCTGGGTGAAAGACTTCTCACAAACTGTACATCTGTAGTTCTTTTGACCTGTTGATGGGAAAGAGTGACAATCAATTAAACATCAACATTTTTTTCAAAAAAGGTGGTTAATAAATATTTATTCTTGATTGCTGAATTCCAAAGATCTTGCCATAATCAAAGTTTCCTGTGCATACCTGTGTGGATCTTGAGGTGCATCCTGAGGTTGCTGGGGTCACTAAAGGCCTTACTGCAGTATTCACACTTGTGAGGCTTCATTCCAACATGTCCCATGAAATGCACATTGAGTTTAGTGGATGTGATAAAAGCCCTAGAACACATGCTGCACTTAAATTTCTTCTCTCGCACATGGCCTTGACCTTTAGTGTTCACTCTGGATGTAATGTTACCAGAGTCTCTATTACTGCTGTCCCTACTGCTGTTGTTGCTGTTCTCATTGGTTGTCTGTCCTGCAGCATGGGTGTGGCAAGGCCACGGGGAAGATGATGAGCTAGAGGTCCCATTTGTCAGCTTCTCTTCCTGATGAGTGTGTTGCTGCTGCTGAGGTTGTGGCTCCTGCTGCTGCTGAGGTTGTTGCTGAGGGTGGTCCTGCTGTGATGGGCTGTGGCCGTGTGGAGGTGGATTATGGTTGTGATTACTGTTATGGCTGCTAAGATGAGACTTCAGCTCAGAAAAGGAGGAGCACTCTTTGCCACATTGGCAGATCTGCCCTTCAGGCACCTGGGGAACTCCTGTGGAGACACAACAGGTAACAGAGAAGAGATAATGTGCTCAGCAGTAGATCAGCAAGATTCTGATTTATCCCCAAGTGAAAGTTACAAGTCATGAACAATGAGCTCTCACCTATCAGTCTACAGTAGTCTCTGCTGTAATAAAACAACAGCTCCTGGTCAGGGTGAATTTCTGTGGTTGTGCAGAAGAACAGTTTACCATTGGCAGGGTAGGCAACCAGGTTCTGCTCCTCACGGGTCCTAATATACAAACACACAGAACTTCATGTTGTACCCCCATCACATTGCACATATTTGGATCACAATTTAGGTTTTTAACTGTTCCATTCACTCATATAATACATACATTCTAGGCAAGACTGCATGAGAATCAGAAATACTTTAACAATCCCGGGGAATGTGCTTCATACAATGATGCCTGAAATGGCGAAGACATAACCAATCATAATTTCTTTTTGGAACATACCTTGCTTTACGGACAAACATCATCCAGTTGCATTCATTCTCATCTGTTGTCACAATATAAAACTCCAGCACATTGTTATGGTACATCTAAGACACAAAAAAATGTTTTAGATTGAATGTTAATGTGTTTTCTACTTTTTTTAAGTGAGTGCTGCAGCACTAACCTTCCATATCTGTGGTGTGTCTTTTTCTGGCCAGTCAGAAAGATCCACATTGCTACAGTGTTGGCCAACCATTGGTCCAAAGCATGTCCTTGGAGGTATCACGTCCCGTGCAAAAACACCTAAACCAGTACACTTTGTTAGCATTTTATTAGGAAAAATACACAAAAGATTTAAGGCTGGATGGTAGACCAATAAAGACATTACAGAACTTTTGTTACATGAATATATTCTCTAGTATTACAGTTGACTAAAATTGTGTCTGCAAGTTGACATTTGGGGATGCATTATCATGGGTCCCAACCATTGAAAAGATGAAGCATGTGCTTTGAATACAGTACCTCAAAAGCTTCCCTTAGAGTTGTGCAAGGGTGTGAGCATATTTATTGTATTATTTGTACATATTTTTCCTCATCACAGGTTTCTTCTCACTAACATTGATCTCTTTCACTCTGTAGCTCCCTCAACCACAGAATAAAACAAACTTCATGATTGATATTTTCTACATTATACATATTTCACCAACATTCATAAACAAAAAAAGGGGGGAAAAAAATCTCTCACCAAGTGGTTCTTCAGTCACAGAGATGCGTAGGCACAGTGGACGTGGTAGAGAGAGGCGTGCTCGGGTTTGGATGGGTGCGTCAGGGATAAAGGTGACCGGGCCATGCTCAGGGCAGTCTGAGGTATATGAGCGCTCACATAGAGTGCACCCTTAATGATGAAAACAACAGAAGTTATGATCGGTGAAAGGTATTTGATACACTTGCCTAAAACTTTCTGGTTGTAAATAACAGGAGCCTGCCTGTTAAACTATCTTTGTCTATAACAAAACCTCAAAACAAATGCAATCAGTCACATTATGACTTCATTTGGGCACTAGTCTTTTAGATTAGAAAATGCAACACTAACACAAAGGAATAATGCTTAAAGATTTTATACATTTCTAAGGTAAATTAAACAAAACAAAAATCACATGACTAACAAATTAAAAAAATATATATAAACTCACAGATTGTATACGTTGTGACCATGTTCTCTTTATTGGAGGTGGAATCTTCTAACTGAAGGGTGGAGTTGACCAACACCAGGTTGTTTTCTGGTCCCAGAGACACCTCTGCAGTGATGGGGGACACATTCACTGCCTCCAGTCCCATCCCAGAATGTCCATGGAGAGACACAGGCTCCAGCTGGCCTTGGCTGGTCATAGCGCCGGTAAGTACCACACTGACAACACCAGAGTTCAGCTCCCCATTTGTATGGAGCTGCTCCCCAAGTCCTCCTGCACCTCCTCCCCCTGCATTGCCCACACGACCCCCCATATGATCCGGTTCCATCACCACCGGTAGTTCGAGTACAGGCGGCCCATGAAGAGGCATCACACCCCCTGATGAGTCCACACCTGTCAGGCCTTCGTGAGGCTGGGGCTGCCTACCCCCTCCAAGCTGCTGCTGAGTGTCAGACACCGCCACTACACCAACCCCATCCATGGTGGCCAGCTCATCTCCCATTCTATCAGGAGACATTGGACTGCTGACTCGTGACTCCATTGCTAACCCAGTGGAGCCCAATTCATGAGCACCAGCCTGATGGAGGTCTCCTTGGCTACTGACTTGTCTGGAATCCATGGGCACCAGGCCCTGCTCCAATGGGCCTCCAGGGCCACTATAGGGATCCAAACCAGATGGGTTATTGCTGGCCACAGACAAGGGCCCATCCATGTTAAGGCTACTGGGATGAATATATTGAGGTGGTGGACGGTCAGCCAGATAAGAGAGGATACCTACAGCAACAAAGAGAGAAACCATTTTGATACAAATAGTTTTTGTATGTTTAAATACATTAAATATAAGATTATTTGAAACCTTTTGAAAATCATTATGAATGAAATAAAAACCCTATTTCACAACTCAATCGATAATATATCCTGACTACCCAGCAAAATGAAAGTTTTTTTTAAACAACTGTCTTGATCAGAAACTGCATAAAGTAACAGTTTTTTCTGATATATTTTTAAAAATAATTTTTATTTGTTTATTTATATTTTTTATGGAATGTCATTTGCAGTGGACAGCATTTTTAAAGTAAAACCATGAAACCTTTGTCCACTACACAGGACAAAAATGTATTGCTGGTTGTCAGGAGGTTATTTATTTGAAAATAGTATGCAAGATTATTACACAAAAGAGATTGTCAGGCTATGTTGGAATTAACAGTCTGTATCAGTCCTCAATGGTGCCACCCTGGTTTCATTTAGTGTCCTGCATATAATGCAGCATTGCTCAAATCAACTTTAAAATCTGCCAAAATTTAAGTTATTTCAAGGTTCAACATTCCAATAATTACTGCAATTTAGACTTTTGAAGTGTATGAGAAAACTCACACTTGATGTGAAAGATTCACTTCAATGTATTCACACTAATTTGTGTGTGGACATGGGAATTAAAACAATTTCGCAAAAATTATTTATAAAACACAGAAACACTAACCCACCTGGCAGTATGTGTCGAAAGTAGCTGCTCTCCAGGTGGGGGTAAGGAGGAGGCGGCAAAGAGTAATTTCTCTCTGGCAAGCCACACATAACTCCTCTGTCCCCCAGTGGACCCATGGGCAACATCAGCGACAGGGCAGAGGGAAGGGACCCCAGTGAGGGACCAAGGCTGGGGATAGCCACGGGCATACCTAAACCACAAGAAAAGTCATGCACGTATATTAAACTGAAGTTCAAGTCAGATAAGAACAAAAGTGCTGGAACCAAAGAAATACAGAAATATAAACACAGAGAGATTGGTCTATGATTCAGGTACTGGAGTAGGTTGATACTGCACTTTGCAGGTGACCAGACTTTCTCAGTTTTCTGGTGTCCCGTCTGTTTGTGTCATTTGTACCTGGAGTGGGAATAGGATTGTGTGTTGGGGACGTGGGCAGGCCCAGGTGGCTGGCACTCACAGAGGGCACACTGAGCTGATCCATGCCCACAGGACTCAGGTTCATGTCATTCATTCTGTAGAAACAACATCGGAACTAAACCGTGATTGAGCAGCAAAAAAAAACAAAAAACAAGGAGTATTTAGCTGTTGGTAAATCATATCGACTCGTATACATGTGGTGTTACAGATTTAAGTAATATTTGGTCCTCCCCCGTGTACAACAGACAACATAAAATGAAATAGGCAGATATGATATGACACACATTAGCTTACCTGAACTCAGTAAACAATGTCCATCAGTAACCGTATAACATCACAGCAGAGTGCTTTTACATTCCCCCTCCTGCAACGTAACATACCCGGGATTAAATCATCACGAAATCCGACAGAGTAATTTTAGCTCTAAGTGAAGTTAGAAATTAAGACAAAGTTCACATAATATTCAGAATGACTTGTTGTGAAACTAACTAGCTAGTTGTTAGCTAAACGTAGCACTTTTGTCACACTGCTAACGTTAGCCCTGCTAAATACCTAACTGAGTCGTCTAAAACGTAAAATAAGTACTTGTTTCGATTAGTTTAAAGTTCCGATACATATTATCACGTCTAAATCGTTACAATAGCGTTTATTATGTGAAATATGAGATGCAATTCAAACAACAACATACCAACACAATACCTCACTGACCGGGGCCATGATAGCGCACACTTCCCTCCTGCGCATGCGCGGCAGCAAGTGAGCGTGGACTGCTGAGCACAGGTCAAACACACCTATTTAGTCTGATAGCAGTGTTAAATCTGTTAAATCCAAAATCAAACTCCATCATGCACCATATAAAGTGTCATAATCAGCTTCTGTTTCACCAAAAAGGTTTCGCTTGAATCATTATTCTTTCAGCAACCTTTAATGAAAGACATTCCCAAACCTGTTCCGTGAAGTGATGACATATTAATACTTCACAAATTATGTAGTCTTTTGGTATTCTTCATAATAGAAATTGCTTAAGCGTTGCAACGGAAGGAAGAAACATTTTGTCAACACTTTTATCTTGATCAGAAAGATAGATGGCTGCATCTCCGCCCCAGATCACACCCACCACGCCTGTCTATGACCTAAAACCTCTCAACAAGCTGTCACATACACAGTCCTGATCTCGAACAGTCCGGTCTACTCGTAAAAATGACATTCTGTAGCATAAAGGCTCATATATTAACTTGAAGTCAAAGATGAGAGGCGAGATTTGAAGGGAAATTCCTGCACAACACACGCCATGGGACTCTGACAAGGTAAGTTGAACTTTTTAATAGACCCACTGCTACTTTTGCAGCAGTTCGAATATGATTTGTTCCTCTAAATGTAACCTTTCTGAAGTGATTTATAACCCTTTATTGTAATATTACCCTATATGTTGGTATTGTTTCAGTAAAAAATAATGCATTTTCCCATGTTTGATTCACTGATCATGTAGAGGTTAGATAAAGGGTTATTATCTCAGAAACTCCGAAAAATGAAGAAAACGCAACTTTTTCACCACAATATCTCATTAACTGAATATAAACCAAGTGTCTCCATCCACTGTCGTTGATCAGACTGCATGGGTTTTACTGATGAATCAATGTTGTAGAAGATGGTGTTTCCACGTTCAATAAACGTCCAAATGGTCATATCTGATGACCATGAAAAGATGAATAACTGTAGCCTATTTTAGACCAGTTATTTACATGTAGGCCTATTGATGTGATTTGTGGAGCAACAGGTATTAAACAGTGTAGATCAGTACATCTGGTTGCCGATGGATGTGTGGGTCTTTATGGGTTAAAGCTTTGTTTTTTGCTGGTCCTGGGGGGGAAAAAAGTCATTTGCACATATTTTTACAATTTTATGAAATGTTTAATGGTGTCTATTCTCTACAAAGATGTCTTATAGAAAAGAGCTGGTGGAGCATATTCCCTGCGTCCCTCCACTGACTATCCACGGCATCTCCATGGATAACAGCGGAGGGCACTACAGGGATGCGCTGCAGCTTGGACTTCCCTTCCACATAGATGCAGCATACATTGATCGTGCCCACGGCCACCGGCTGCCCTACAGAAGACTACCCTATTTTCCTTTTCACGGACCCATCGGAGTTTGTGATTATGCATACGAGCCTGCGTTTATCCGGAAAAGAAACGAAAGGGAGCGGCACCGGGTGCGCTGCGTAAATGAAGGTTACGCGCGGCTCAGAGAGCATCTTCCGCAGGAGTTTGAAGACAAGCGGCTCAGTAAAGTGGAGACTCTACGGGCTGCTATTGACTATATTAAACACCTGCAGAACCTACTAGAATTAAATGTGGCTGGGATGGAGATATCATTTGGAGATGCGCGTAACCATAACCATGCGCCACTCAGACAGAGGACTGTAACGGAGTGTAACAGTGATGGAGAATCCAAAAGTGGCCTCACGGACAGCAGGGACAGTGTTTACTAGCAGATGGTCTGATCTGTCTGCTGTCGGTATTAATTGAAATGGAACTGAGAAGGTGAAATACATGAAAAATCAAAGACAACGAGGCTATTTCATTAAGCTGAAATGAACTAAAAATGAATTGTCCAACAAAACAAAAGTCACAACATAACAGGTTTTTTTAATTTCCTGTTTTTCTTTTCTTCAGATTGAGCAATAGCTTTACATTTAGGAAAGTAAGACCAAACTTTTAACAATAACTTTTAACAATTTGGAGTCTGGTTTTACCAGCTCCACATGTCATGAGATAACATCTGTTGTGATTTGGCGCTATACAAATAAAATATGATTTGATTTTGAATAAAAATATGACCGAATATAGATTTAGATAATCGAAAATCTTGCTGTATTGATAATGGCAAGCCAATAAGGTGTCTTTTGTCACTTTTTCTTTATGTTAAAATGAAATGAATGTGTCACAACTTATTGAGCATTTTTACACCAAAATATCTGTAATTATTTTTGAAAATATTGAATGATATTGTGAACTACCAATGTCACTGAAATGATAAATAAGAGGCAAACAAGTGTTAAATACCAGCCTGCTTTAATTATTAATTTACCCTGTTAAATGGACTAATACAGAAGACATCATTCAAAAGATACTGTCACTTTTAGAAAATATGGCAAGATGTTGCATAAACACACACAAAAAAACTGGAACTACCATTTGTTATTTTTCATATCAGCAGCAAATTAAGTTAAAGCAAACAAAATGTTATCAACTACACCTGCTTTTCTTTTTCCTTCACTAAGACACAAAAGTCTCTAAACTGAAACTTTTGTGTCTTGAATCAGTGTACAATACATTACTGTACAGACATGACATTTTTAAGTGTCTCTTGTTTTTAGTTACCTGAGAGCTCTTCAAAGACCACCTACTTACTGTCCTATCTCAGGATTGTCAGGAAGCTTTTTCTCTCCTAATATCTTCAGGAATGTATTTATCAGGGAACCCTCAGACCCGCCAAGGGAAACTCTGTGGTTAAAAACAACTCCTCTACACCGATTTGTATGTTTATGCTTCCCACCTCCGCAGACCTGCACGGAAACAGCACACATTTTCTGATTTCCAGTAAAACCGCAATTAAAAACACTAAGCATGAAATTGTATACAAGTAAAAGGGATTTGGAGGGACCAGCACACTGCAGTGAAGTGAACCATGCTGGCATTGACAACCGCAGAAGCATGACACACACTCTACAAAAGGTGTTTGTCTGTGCAGCGTGTGAATTAGACCCAATAATTAGCCAAGTGCTGGTACCCTGGCATTGATGGTTCAGTGACATTCTGAAGATAAAAAAAAAGTTAAGCTACTTAAATGAAAGCCACTGCCATTATGGATGTTTTTTTTCCTGATGCACACACATGCTGATCTTATCAGAGTCCTGTAGAGATTTGTTTCAGGTATTGGTGTACTATGCTCTATTAATGCAATATTTGTATTAAATCAGTGTAGCTTCTGTGTTTAGTGCATAACATAGAAGAGGAAAACAATTTTTTAACACTTAAAAATGATTTCTGAAGCATTATTTAAGAATATAAAAATGTGTAACACCAGCACTTACTTGTATAACTATTAAAAGTATAAAGTATATAATATCTTCAGTCATAAAAGTACAATGCACCATTCTTTTTGAATGTTCAATTGTGTTTGACAATATTTTCATTTATGATTATCATAATTTAATGGCAAAACTGTCATGCAGATAAATGGCCCAAATCACCTTGAACAAATGTGTAAATCAAAACTGGATAAGAATAAGAAAACTTGTAAAAATCATGATAACTTCAAAGGGAAAAATTTTATTTTTTTTGCAAGCTAAGTTCTTCATTGGTACTGTTGATGTTTCCTTTGGTGAACAGCTACAAATCCTTGTAATGCAGAGCATAGAGAGGGAGAATTCATGCAAACAAGCATGATGACTAGGTTAGATAAAGTTTATCAGCTGGAAATAAGATCAGTGTGGGACCACCAGGAGAGGTTTCTGCAACGTGTTGAGACAGAGGGCCCACATGTGGAGGCGGAAACAGAACAACTTTAAGAAGGACACACAGTGATGCTCAGTCATCTTTACACTGTTGGAAAACACTACGGCCTTTTTTCCTACCTTGAAATTCCATGTTGAAGGGAAAAGATGAACTACTGATTCAACAAATGTAATTGGGCTTTGATGATGTTTGTTCCAGCTGCTCATAATTTCTGACTTCGATGGTGGTTATTGTTTTCTATGTGAAATTCTTTATGTTTTCAATGATTTACATCACTGTAACTCACAATTAAAGGTTTTCATTTTAGTCCTTTATTGATGGAAAATTATGTTGTTATATGACATAAGTAGATGATGTGTTTCATGTAGGCATCATAAAACTTATATTTATTGTACTGTAAACTTCTATAACAGCACCAGAATGTCAGTTGAAAAAGTGGAAAATAACAAAAGAACTTGACTTTTCTTTATATGGAGAAAGTATACACCCATACCCTGTTCAACATATTTTCAGGAAATCTTTTCAGGAAATAAACACATACATTATGCATTATTTAGAATAATCCTTTTCTTTAAATATATATTTACAATAGTTTCAGGACTTGAAAATTTCAGTACAATGTGCATCTGCCTGTACATTTGAGCATGTATTTACATGCGTTTTTAAGTTAAAGAGCCTGCAGTTCATCCAGCTGTTCCAGCAGAGCATTTTTTTCCAGTTCTAGCATGGAAATCTGATGATTCATATCACTCACTTCCTATCAAAGAAAACAAAACAGACAAGCATGTCAAATCAAATGGGTATCTTACTTTAAACTACAAAACATGAATAAGTGTATCACTGTTACTTTACCTGAGTCAGTTCTGTATTTCGCCACCGGAGGCCGCTGTCTGCTACAGCATCAGGCAGGGAGAGGTTGCTGCTGCTGGTCACATTTGGCTCTTTCATCACACTCCCCAAAGAGCCATTTACTCGCTGGATACGAGACCTCAGGAGACAAGACCATGCCTGGAGACAGAGGCATCCAAAATATTAGGAAACACCAGAATTAGAGTTCATCAAACCCTGAAAAAAGTCTTATGTCACATTCATGAGCTGAGAAGATAAAATGAAAAAAATTGAAAATGAGGATGAGAGGAGTGTAATTAGGAAATATTGAATTTCCAAACCCAACATTTACATTCATTACCAGCGTTGACCCACACAGATTCCTGTCTTGGTCCATACCTCTGCCACACTTTCCTTGCAGCAGCTGCCCCTTTGCTGTTCAGTGTTGTGCTGTTGGATCCTGTTTTCCTCTAGCCGCTGGAGGTACCAGAACCGAGCCTTCTCCAGAATTTCTAGACCAGACCATAAAGCATCTTTCTCCTTTTCAAGATCCTTCATACGCTTAATCTGAAACACATGGATAAGTGCAGGGTCTCACAATAAAGTCCGATGTATGTGTATGGTTTTGAGCTCATGTAAACAATAAAAACAAGGTTTGCAAGTGTGACAGTGCTGCCTGTTGTCTTCCAGAGGCCCCAAGGCTTTGTCTATAAGCAGAGCCAGTCTACAAAGCAGCATGAGGCCTTTAGTACTATTGTCTACTGTCAGTTGAATTACATACATTTTACATAGGTTCAACAGGTCTATTACAACCTCCAACTCATATGATGGGGTTGATTTGCTTATGAGTTCAATCTGTCACTTTGTAAAAAAAAAAAAAATAATACAAAATGAGACAGATCGGGACAGGAGATCATAAAAAACACGACATTATTATCATTGTTCATACTTTCATCCTGTTTTTAAAGCCAGAATTTATCATCTGTTATCATCGACACTGATCACCTGAAATGTCAGTTTGGCAAAAGTTTTGTGATCATAGATTTTCAGTTGGTGAAAAATCAGTGACACTGAATTGTTGACAAGACAGTGTAAGGCTCAGACTTAGCTGTAGTGTGACAGACTCAGACATGTGGGAATGTGTCACTGGGATGACTGCTGCTTTGCTTCCATCGAGCAAAATGGAAAAAAATTAAAAACAGATCTGAGTTAAACATGCACTGGAAATGTCTACTTCCTCTGTACATACATGGATTATTTTGCCAGTTAGGATCAGCATGGAAACACTGGAAAAATAACTCAGTGTAATGTAGTTCAACTGATCCAAGCACTATTGATTCCACAGTGAGCTATTACCATCTGAATAACACACAAAGACATACAGAATTATCTCATGGTAATACATTGTGGACACTTAAACTTTCAATGAATTGAATGAAATATGCATAAATGGCAACATAATTTAATATAATAATACAATATCTTGCGAATCTGTCATTAAAGAAACATACACTCTTGAAAGTCTTTCAAGAGTGATAGAAAAAAAGGAGAAAGAAAAAAATGGGGAAAAAAGAGAAACATACAAATGTAAATAAATAGAGACAAAACATACAGAATTAGAAAATACTGAAAATAAAATGTTGTGTAACAATACCAAACTAGTAACATTTCCTCAAGAATTAATAGTCACAATATCATAAAATAATTTCAATTTTCATAGTTTATTCAGAAGAAAATGGTAACGTTTGAGTTAATGTGACAAACAACTGACTTTGTTTTCTACACTGTACACCCAAACAGTGCTGATAAGAGGAAAACAAACACAGGTGAGTACACACTACAGCTGATACACATCACTAACTTATATACACACACACCTGATAAGCTGTGACTTATACAAATCAGTCATTTTGGTAACATCCACATATACATACACATGACCACCCGTACCCCTCTCACCCATAGGTAGAAACGAAGCGCGTCCAGGCTGTAGAGGCTGGTCTTGAGCGGGATGATAACAACACTGTAGGAGACAGAGCCGGGAGACCGACAGGCCATGGAGAGAGGACTGGTTATACTGACAGCTACCACTGCCCCATACAGCTGGCTCAATAACAAATAACACACCACAGCTCGACACCGGCTGACTCAGAATAATACAACAGAGAGAATGAGAGTGTGAGATAGAGAGAAGCAGGAGTGGAAAAAAAACAGCACAGGCACAGGCAGCACAGGGTGCCCCCAGGGCGAGGGAATGAAAAATTCCACATGTCACTGGCATTACTGGTAAATCGACATCCAGTGACAGAGAGAGAGAGAGAGAGAGAGAGAGCAATGAGTGATGAGAGGCTGCAGGATGAAATAAAAGTGACACTTAATATGAAGGCAAACAGTTGTGAGCTCTGGTTTGTTTATCTGATTCATAATGTTGAAATGATGCTTTCCACAAATATTGGTTTCAGAAGAAGAAAAGAAAGAGTCTGGACATCACAGTCTTTAGTTACATGCTGAAGTTGAAACCTAACATTCCTCCAGAACTCCTCTTGGAACTGCTGAATGAAAAGAAAGTGCACATTATTATTTTCTTCCTGGTTTCAGGTGAGAAGGCACTCTGTCTTAACATGCTCCCTGGAATGTGACATAACCTGGGGACAAGAGATCATGCATACTGTTCAGGTGTAAAGGAGTGTAAGTGCGTGCCAGGGGACTGTACAGCAGTTAGACTGTACTTGAACTGTTGAGACGATTAGAGAACATAAAACAGGACTGTTTGCTTTTGAAAGCAGGATGGATTACAGACTGGAGCCCAGTGCATTGACATTACGGTCATTACTGGCAGAGCTCAGCTGTTCAGCTGGTCAGTGCCAACACATAAAATCAGTAACATGTGTGTTTTATTACTGCATCTGGACAAACAGACTGCTGAGCCCTCCATGGATGGACATTTTAATTGTTTAAACAGTCTGTGACAGTCTCCTTGATAAAAACATTCCTCACAAATATACACCTGGGCACAGATATGAATTAATTAATATTACATTTTAATGTTACATCTATATATCATTAAACAATAATAGCATTATATAAGTTTTGTTGCTGTTAGGGAATTTACATAATCATTTTCTTTTAATCAACTTCACCGTATTGGAATTTGCAAATTTGTGAGAAATGAGTGGTTAAATCTTGTTTTTTTTTTTTTTTTTTTTGTTTTTTTTTTTTTGTGTTTAGGAACTGAAGGTAATATAACCCTTATTACTCAGGTTGTAAAACCCCACCAGGGCCCGGGGGGGATCATGTTATCTGATAAACAATCTGAGTATTGTCACAATGATATTACCGCTATTATCTTGACTCAAACTACACGTTTTAATTTACAAAAATAATAAAGTAATTTAAAGTAATAGTATGAGTTCTTCAAATAATCAATAACAATATGATGTAAATGACCCAAAGTTTTCCAAACAGAGAAACAAAATGTCTAAATATCATTTCTGCATATTTAGTCTCTCACAGTCTTGCAGTAACTCACTGAAGTACTCTTTAAAGTTTTCTACATGTCTGTAACAGGATGGCTATACATACAGTGGGTTGTGTTTGATTACACAAAGGGTGGAGCTGAGCCAATGTCAGACAACAGACAGCTTAATGGACTCCCTCTTTAACACTGTCAAAATAAGACCCACCCACAGATCCCACTAATGCAGCAGTTCCCAAAGTGGGGTACGTGTACCCCCAGGGGTACTTGGAAGAAGCCCAGGAGGGTTTTAGAATAATAAAAAATATCATCAAATAAGTCATCATGTACTGAATACAAACTAAATGAGAATTAATGCTGAAATATAAAACACAATAAATACATTCATATAATAGTTTTATCATCAATCATCTTGTTTAAGCGTTGGTAACATTTGAAGAACATTTCTCTTTTATACTATTCAACACTTTTAAGTACATACGTGATTCTTTTTTGTTGATGAAAGGTTTATTTATTAATTCATGACCAATTTATTTATTTATTGTATGAATGAAAGAGAGCATTTTTCAGTTTATATTTTGCACACAAAATGTACTTTAAAATGTGTTATTGTTATGTATTATGTTGTTTGTTTACAAAATTTTGAAAATCTACACAGATGCCTTTGGCACAGGAACAAATTT
>JAPSES010000120.1:3779056-3803737 GCA_029822895.1 Maxillicosta whitleyi | reverse complement strand
GGGAGTCAGAACACATAGAAAGGAAGTCTGTAGAGACCTAAGAGACCTAATGTTTACCAAGTCAGTCTGGTCTGGAAAATGTGTTCAATTGCAGTAGTAAATGTATTATTCCACATACTATTTATTTTTCCAATAATACATTATCATCATCACCACCATCATCATCATTATTATTATACTCCACTGATCCATAAATAAAACAAAAACAACCTACAGCATTCATTGGATGCTGATCAATTTCAGTAATGGTGTTATTTTGAGCACTATTCAGGATATATTATAAGGTGTATCATTGCATTCTGCAGAGCTGGAATGCAATGTGTATCATGTGTAGGTGATATCTTATGATATATTTTGAGATTGATTTCTTTGCATTACTTTACACCATTTGTTATAAGCTGTACCTCTTTAGTAAATCCTAACAGTAGTATTTCAGCACAAAGCATTGGTAAATCTGTCCCTTAGCCTGTAAGATCTAAGTGAGGGCAGTATGTAGTTTTCTATCCCCTCACACATTTCTCCCTGAGAAGTGTCAAAAACCAAGGCCTTGAAGTATAAGATGTGTATCATCCCTGTGGGTGGCAGCTCAGTGACAGTTCTATCGATGGCATTCACATGTGATATGTGTTTCCAACCAGCAGATGATGCTCCAGTTGGAAACACTCAACAGGAAAATGTTATTTGAGGACATTTATACTGAGTTATTTCTAAAAGTTCAGACTTGTGTGTGTGTTGTTTTTTTTTTTAATTATTTCTCTGTTGAGACTTTGGGATTTTCTAATTAAAAGGTGTTTATTAATCAGATGTATTATTATTATTATTATTGCTTCTACCGAATATTATTACTTTGCCTTAAAGTACAAAAGTAGAGTTTTCAGGAAAAAAAAACTTATTTTAAACTTAAGTATTTTTGAGCACATAATTTCACCCTGCAACAGAAATAAGACACTATTTTATTGTCTGGAAGGGACAAAATGAGAAAACCTCTTGAATGTGTTGTTCTTAGGCTGTAGGGCTTTTCTGGTTTACAACCTGAAACACAGATCTTAAAGACATTCTGCACAAATACAGAAAACAGATGGACAAATAAAATGAGCATGATGATGGCAATGATGATGACTGCATTTAATTGAAGGTCTTCCTTTATTTTGTAACTAATTTAAGTTTCCTGTTTGTTAATTTTATTTAATACAAACTACTGTTTATTGTATTTAGTCCAAAGCTGAGAGATTAAATGTTTTATTGTTTATGTCTCAGTCAGAAGGTTTTGAATTTAAAGGGATAAAGATCACATGTGGCTCAGTTCAGTCCAGTGTTGAAATCAGCAATGAGTATATGGTAAAAAATAAAGGCAGGAACCAGGCAGACAGCTGCGCATGACTCTTGTGGTAAACAGGTTAACAAAATTATTAAATACAACAATACAATTACATCTAGTGCTGGTTGTGTGTAGTATTACTTGTATGTAGTTAGTTGTATTTACTGTGTAATGTAATTTTAGTATGTTTGTCATTTAAAGGCTTGTTGAGATGATTGTGCACATGACATAGGCAAGGCAAATAATATTTGTACAGTACAATGCATACAAAGGACTTCACAGTGCTTTACAAAAATAAAAAAGAAATAGGTTAAAAACACACAATTACAATTAAAGCATAACCAATAAAACATTAATAATAATCAATTAAAACAGAGTAAAAGGATAGAGTGCAGATAGAACCCTTTCAGTTGTTCTATGCACTGTTTTCAGGCTGGAATTAAACATCATCAGAGTACAGGTCTGCCTCTCATCATCATAAAGACTATTCCAGAGTTCAGCTGCATGGAACTGAAATGCAGCTTCACCATGTTTAGTCGTGACTCTGGACACCAGCAGAAGACCAGTCCCTGAGGTTCTGAGGGTCCAGGATGGTTCATATGGGACCACCATGTCCCAGATGTCCTATGGTGTTAGACCGTGCACAGACTTCTACACCAGCAGAGCTGTTTTTAAAGTCTATTCTCTGAGCCGCAGGAAGCCAGTGCACAGACCTGAGCACAGACTAATATCGTACTTCCTGGTTGTAGTCAGGACCTGAGCAGCAGCAGCGTTCTGGATGGACTGTAACTGTTTTACAGGTCATTTAGAGAGTCCAGTGAGAAGGAGGTTACAGTAGTTTAACCTGCTAGAGATAAATGCATGGATAAGTCTGTCTAAGTCTGGTTTAGACAGTGGAATATAGTATATACTATATCATTATTTATATTATTTTGTTGTATGATGTAGTTATTAATATAGTGACCATTTTGTATCTATTGTGTTGATTATATTGTTCATGTAAAAACCAAACTAGGGACAAAAGTTGAAAATTAGCAATAGCTATACATTCTGTATAGCACATCAGTACATTCAATGTACTGAAGCTATATTGAACTGTATCTATTCTATTCTATTCTATTCTATTCTATTCTATTCTATTCTATTCTATTCTATTCTATTCAGCAGACCTGACAGTCATCTTCAAGTCACAGAGAAGCTTATTGTAGGAATAGTTAAAAAACAAACCAAACTAAAACAAAAAAAACATCTGGTAACGAAGAGAAGGCTTCATTTCTGTGGGTGAAACTATCTCTGAGTCTTTGTGAGGCAGTTAAATAATGATGATGGCCTGATGGCTTAAAAAATATTGCATCCATCTGTGCTACCTGCAGGCCTTTTAACACAATCTGGAAAAGGCACCGAGACGACACACAACTCTATGCTTTAGTCTAACTTTTCCTCTCACATTTAACCCATGAAAATGCTCCACTGTATGGAGTTTCTGATTTGAAGATATTTCTGTTATTCTTGGCTGTCATTACAAGAGGCTGTACATTACATCACATTACATTTGGCAGACGCTTTTATTCAAAGCGACTTACAATGGAGGACATAAACATAGCATATAACACTTGCAGATACAAGGTGCACAGGAAATATACAGAACAATAGGTGCAACTGCCAACTGGGGTTAGTAGGGTTTTTTTTTTTTAAAGTACTTTAGCACAGGGTCAGGTAGAGTAGAATATGCAGAGACAGACAGACAGACAGACACATACACACACTCCACACAACATGCCATAGAGTTACCCCGGGTCTGGGCCAGCTCAGACATCAGTGCAGTAAATAGCCAACCTGTATGACAGGTTGGAAATGTCTAAAGAAGGGAACTCAAAATGATTCCAGTCCAGGGGCTGCATACAGACCAGTTTGATCTCAAATGGTCCAGATCAGCAAAATAATAACATAAAACCTATATATAATGACAACTCCAAACTTTTCTCTTTGTTTTAGTACAAAAAAAAGTACATTTACATTATGAACTTGTGTATAATTATAAAGGATCTTTATTAAACATGAATGACCATGTGATTTCTTAAGAACAATATTATGCCTCATCTTATCATTTAAACACATAAATTACAACTCACATATGTGCAAAGACAGAGCATTTAGTAAGATTCCTAACACTGTTAAAATTTGACATATTTTTCTTAAGAAATTTCAGGTTGTTCTTGGGTTATTTGCAATTTTTCTTTGTAAAATGATAGTTTGTGAAAGCAATTTCATAATGGGAATATATTTGTAAATTTTCACATTAATACAAAGACAAAAATTTGGAGTTTGTATTATTTATAGGTTTTTACTGGTTGGACCTGAGAGGCTGGGCTGTGAACCAAAATAAGTTTGACACCTTTGAAATTTAATACCATCTATATAATTTTTGCATTTTGCAAATTCATCCCATAGGCCAGATTTGACCCTTGACCCAGCTGTGACAGTTTTGGCTCATGGACTGTATGCTTAACACCCCTGGTATAAAGGAAATCACACAAATACATTAGGTTCTCTTACACTAAAACACATAATTAAAACAATTATGCTGATTTTGGACAAGTTTATATTTGGGTGTAATGCACTGGTTGCTCTGTTTGTATTGTAGCATTAACATTAACATTAATTAAGTGTAATGACAGAGCCAAATTTGGCTGCCACCAGCAGGACAGGAGTGGAACGACAAGCCACAGGACACAGCTGACTGTGGCAGCTGAGACACAGTTGTTTAACTTTCACCTGTCATTTTGCCACTCTTGGTTTAGAGCCGTGCTCTCATTGGCTACAGGCAGTGTTCCATACAAACTGCACCGCCAAAAACATGTTCATTAAAAGCTTTACTGCCTCAACTACCTCAGGATCTTGCAGCACAGAATTTGACCCTTCAACCCTGGTGAGTGCATACATTCTAAATGTTTTTACCTGCAGTGATAGATGGTTAGAAAATGTTTTAAATTGTAGTTTCATTTACAGTTATTCAGTTTATGATGTAACATCAGCTCAGTTTCTACTATTACACACTGATGGAGCTCAGTTAAATATGAGAGAAAACTATGAAATATACGACTCAAGTAACTAATTCTATTTTTTAGTCAATTTTTTCCCACTCCGTTATACCTCTAACTTACATTATTTGATGATCAACCTTACAGTCATGCTGTTTAATTTCTATCAGTTTTAAACATTTAAATATTTTTGTGGTTGTCAGTAATTACCGAGTATTTTGTCCATGTATAAATCAGATCTTATTAAATATCTCTTATTAAGTGGAAATACATGTGGTAAAAAGGCTGTAGTGTCACAGCTGCGATGCAGAAGCAGCTGTTCATGTGAATTCCAACGAACTTCAGATTTGGAGGGAAACGATGTAATCTGATGACCTTGCTCCCATGCGTCACTATTTTCCCCTTCTGGACCAAATGATGGCAGTCAGTCAACTCAAGTTTTTTTTTTTTTTACAGGAGTCATTCATTCTTTCATTCATTCTCAATAGCTTAAGACAGAAGAGAGAGAGTGAGGGAGAGAGAGAGACAGAGAGAGAGACAGAGAGAGGAAGTCACTTCAGAATCTGAATGAGTTTAACACTGAAGAGGAGGAGAGTGCACAGTAGTCTGAAGTGATGCCTTTGTAATCTCATTGTACATCTGAATAATGACTTGACGACTACACACTTCATGAGATCAATCAGAAAACTTGGACAAGCAAGCAGGACAATGGATACTGTTTTAGCAGCTTCAATACGCTCTACTTTAAATAGAAAACTAATGGAATCTAACCAACATAAGGAGGTAAGCAGATATATTTAATCACCTTTATGACATAAATTAAGCGATATGTTTAATATAAGATTTTCAACAGGATTTAATATCCATTCTTTAATTAATTACTCAAAAATTTCAGGATTTTGTCAGTAAATAGTTGTGATTTTAGGAGGAAAATATGCCTCAGAAGATTGAAGATTTGAATTGTAAAATAGGAAAAAAGGAGATCTAATTAAATCTTTCTGCATATTTCAAACCCCAGCTGATGATGTGTTTTTGATTGTTCTGTCTTTGCTCCTCAAGGGATTAGCAACTCGTTTCACACAGCTAATTTCTGTCTGCATAAGTTGTTTTTTAAGTAATAAACATCTATGGTGAACTTTAAGGACTGTACATACCATCCCTCTGCTCATTTGGAGTACATATAAGCTAAACAAACGATGACAACAGCTCCAGATATGGGAAATTACAGAGCTTATCTTAGAGGCTACTGAACTTTGATTCATTGGCTTAAGAGATGAGAAAGTAGGAAAGTAAAGAAGACGACAGCAGAGTGTTTTTCTCTCTGTGAAGGTCAAAGGTTGATCTGTTCTGAGCAGCAGAGAGGAAAGTATGTTATACGAAAAGGAATAAAAAGCAGCGGAGAGGCCTTAAATTCCGCAAGAGTTGTTGAAATGTTGATTTGTGTAATGAGTTGCCTGAAGGAGCCCCTGCTGTCGTGGTTTTTTCTTGAGTCTGCCCAGCTGGTGCCTGAATAAAACCCATAACAACTTTGAAGGATGGTCACTTCATAATAAAATATAAGCCTTACCACTTAAGAGTTTTGTTCTCTCTCATTTGTCTCAGGTGAACTGTGGTCATGGCAGCAGCTCAGAGAACGACAACCATGCACGACTACATCTACTCCACTGTCAACAGGTTTGACATTGTGCTTTTGACTTTATATTCCCACTAGTTCTGCAAATAAGTGACAAGATTTAGGTTGGTCACAGGAAGCCCTTTACTCATCACATCCATTAAGGAAAAGTCAGCAAAGGTCTTTCAACTTAGGCTTCCCATTTCCTCTCGTTTATTTATTAGAACAAAACAGTTTGATGAAATGGGCCCCAGGCCAAGTATGTGTTTATTTAACGAAGCTGATGAGAAGAAGATGCTCGGTCATAGCTTGTCCTCTGGCATTTACTCTCAGGCTGAATTTTCCCACTGTCGCCAGAAAAAGACCCAACGTCCCCTCACTGGTAGTCACAGTGAGGGGACGGTGGGAATGCTGATTTAAAAATACTTCACATTTACATTTATAATAGATACAATATCATGTTTTATTTTATTTAACCCATAAGGACCAAGTGTGATGTTTGTGGCAGTTCTCAAATGAATTGTTGTCTCTATTTCACCTTTCCCAAGTGATTTGTTAACATTTATTATAATATAATCCACTGAATTTTGACTTTTTTCTGGTGAAAATCATCTACTTCCCATATTTAATTCACTAATCATGAAGATGTTAATAAAAGCTTAGAGTAGTCAAAAGTTATTCTATCAAAATAGAAAAGACCTGAAGAAATGATGACTTTTCCATAAATATAGCATTAACTGGACATAAACTAAGTGTCCACTGTCATTGATCCAACTCCATGGGTTTACTGGTGAATTAATGTTAAAGAAAATTACAGTATTATTATTATTTCCAAATCTGATGACCGTGAAAAGATGACAAACTGTATTTTACACCAATTATTTACATGTATTAATATAATTGGATCAACAGTCCAGATTAGTAGATGCTTTTGGTTAAGAGTGGATGTTTGGGTCTTTATGGGTTAAAATTAATACTTTTTTTTTTGTATTTTTAGGTTAAAGAAGGTCAGTGAGAACAGTCATCTCCATAATCCTTCATTGGAATACAAAGCACTAACATTACCCTTCACACCATTGGAGAACTTGGGCAACCAGTGGGAAGATTTGCCCATGATGGCTCACAGGAGCCTGACCTTTGACCCCCACAGTAAAGAGAATGGTATTATAGGCAACAAGCTTCCCAGATCAAATGGAGGCAAGATTAAAGACAAAATTTCTCTGTGGGAAGGGAAGGAACCATGTAATTCACCTCTTACCTCAGGTTTCTCAGGGCAAAGTGCCAGCATAAAAAGAACAGATTCTCTGCCAAAAAGTGTGGATAAAGCTGCAGATGAGCAACACGTACATGATTGTACAATGGTGACCTGTAAGGAGAAGAAGGATCTGTCAAAACAGAATGCAAAACAAGGGGATTCGAGGCCTTGCTCCCCTGATGAACCTGGGAAACAGCACAAAGGGACACTCAAGAGCGGTAAGATCAATGAAAACCAAATAGAGGAGGATTTTAGCAGGACAGGCCACAAAGAAAACCAAGAGAATGAGAAAGAGAATGTAACAAAGCACAGGGATTCGAGGGATGGTTCGCCTGCTGTGTTGGAGAAACAGCAGGTGGGAAGTTTGAAGAGAAACAATGACAGGAGGAAGGCCGAGCACACCAGCCAAGAGAAGAGAGCAGTGTTCAGTCTCTTTAAAAAGCTGGAGGCGATGGGAGAAAATCATAGAAGGACACCTCCAGAACTCGGAAACTACTTTAGCCCACCGAGTCGACACAAAGAGCTGAAGAAGAAAGACTCCGATGCTTTAAGTGAAAGGATTGTGATGAAAGAAGGGATACAACAGCAGGAAAGTGTGTACACGGAGCCAGGCGACCCCCCCATTAACCCGGTCCCCAAACCCAGACGCACCTTCCAGCACCCAACCCACATCCCCACAGGGACGGGACAGAGACGGGGGAGGGGACAGAGGAACCTCCCCCCTCTGCCTTCCATCGCCGCCACACAAGTTTCCTCAAAACCACCTTCTGGTTTCTACAACAGATCCAGGGATGAGAGAGTCACAGACAATATCAACAGGTATCACAAGTTCCAAAAAAACTCACATTAAATCTGTATGAATGCAAAAAAAAAAAAAAATCTATAAAATTTCACTTTTTCGTTCATCGTGACAGGAAATCCTTTGAATTTGAGGACGTCCCAGGGTCTAGTAGTTCAGTCTTCCCTCGCTCACTGTCTCAAGAACATCACTATGAAGACATCCTGGGTCAGAACAAATATGACCTTTTCTACAACATGAGTCAGTCACAAAGTAGGAAGTTAAATTAGACAGCTCATAAGAATTTCAAAAGATTTCATCAATTATATTCAGTTATATTAAACCTGGAAAAACACTGGAGACAAGTCTTTGTTATACTGAAGCAAGGGATCAATAAAGTTCTATGTGATCTAATCTAATCTAAATTAATCAGATATAATATAATATAATCTAAATTAATCTGATCTAATATAATCTAATCTAAATTAATCTGATCTAATCTAATTTAATCTAATAGAATCAAATCTAATCTAATGTTTTCTATTTTTTTTTTTTTTTTACTTTATATAAAAGTATTTGGTTATTGCATGAGTATGATTAAATATTATTTTCCAATGGAAATGAATGATGTTTTACCACTTTATCTACTTTCCCAAAATAGAACAACAAAAAAACAAGTGGTGCCCAGCACAAATCTCGCCCCTCACATGTATTTCACATATCATATGTAAATGGGGAGAATTTTTAAAAAAAAGAAAAAAAAAACATAAAAAAATTTGAACTTTGACCTACTTTTCCTAAAATGTAATGACATCTATTCTGGGTCACTGGCAAACTGTAAACCCAGTTTGGTGTGAATTCAACAAATAATTTTGCTGCTAAAGTGTTAACAGTTAAACTGAACCAAAAACACTTTCCCTTGCCTCTACTTCAGGGGGCGGGATTAAAAAAAGAAAAGGAAAAAAAGTTCATCATTGTAGTATACAGTGAAGTTGAAAACATTTGTTAAAGAGTGTCAGTCCACATGACCTGAAACCTTTTGTGATTCTGCAGACTTGTCCAAGGAGAACCCATATGAAGACATCGAGTTGGAGAGTCTGTGTTCCCAGCAGTCTTTACCATCTTCTCCTGGTGCTGACACAAACAAGGTTTCAGAAAAGTGAACACTACGCTTCGTCACTGACACAACACTTCTAGTTCTAAGCCCATTCTTCTGTCTGCAGGCCTCCAGACCTGGATTCTTCAGGCAGAACTCAGGTAGAAGCTTTAAGCTGCTGGACTTGCGTAAAACCACCCAGCAGTCCAACAGCTCCTGCAGCAGAGGTGTTTCATCTCCACCACAGCTCAGCCCCCCCTCCACACCGAAAGGACATGAGCAGAACCCCTGGGTGCCTGCAGATCTTTACAGCCGCACCTGCCAAAGGATACCAACGGTGTGTGTGTTTTACTGCATACTGTTGTTATGAATCTCACAGAGAACATGCACTGATCTTTAGCCACATTGTCATCAGGTTGTATTAAGGATCAACAGCATGTTTGAGGCTCGGATCGGAAAAAAACACTTAAGAAGGATCTACCACTATGCTGAAACAAGCTCTGGAAGAGGTAATGATGGAAAGAGAGTCATGTAGCAACATTTGTCTTTATATAAAAGACTCTATGTTGGATTTTTGCTTCATAAATCTAACGTCTCCTTTCAGTTACAGATGAAAACAGTGACTCTGAGAGTGAAATTGAAGAGCGTGCAAAAGGTAGAATAACAAATCTATGGATTCAAGGTTTACATTTATAGTCTATAGTTATAATTGTCATGTACTGTCTTGTGCCTCAGCTCATCGTCAGCGTCTTGTGTCGGTCAAGTCCATTCTGAGCCAGCCGAACCAGACTCAGGGCCACTACAGCAATGCCAACCCCAGAAACAGCTCTGTGGAGCATCAGCGTTGCCTCTTTGAGTATTTCTTGGTTGTGTCGCTGCAGAAATCAAAGGCTGGTGGTCAGTACGTACCAGCGGTCACACAACAGTTCCCCCCTAAGGTCAGGAACAAAAAAGGACATCCAAGTGGTCCATGATCTGCTGCACAAGTTCCTGTGTTTATTCAGGAGCCTGATTTTGTTGTGTTGTAGTTGGAGCAGAGTTTTAAATTCATGAGGAAGACTGACGATCAGCTCAGAATCATCCCTCTGTTCTGTTTTCCTGATGCAAAAGACTGGGAGCCAGTGGAGAACCACGCCAGGTGAGGACACAGCACATTACTAATATTTACATTCTTAATCTTAACGTCTGCTTAAATGGTCGTATGCTATTGTGCTGTATCATCACATCATTTTATTTACTTTTAATGGTCAATGAAATACTATTGATCTGCAGTACTTTTTATTTAAATCACCTCACCAAGTAAGGTTGATCATTATTACTTTAATCTTAAAGTTTTAACTATTAATATTAAAAATATACTTATTTACAGTTTTCTGAGCTATTCATCTTTCTCGGCAAGTGTCTGTTTAACATCTCCTTTTTACATTTCGAAGACCTAAAACACTAAAAGAAACCAAAACCATCTACTGATCTAAAATGTTTAATATCTTTAGAACCAATATTGCTACAAATACATTGAAATTCTTCAGGTAAAATGCAGTTTTTCTGCTTTTCAGCAGCAACAGATGAGACCCATTTAATGTGTCCGTAGTGAACATGGAAAAGTTTTACAAATGGTTAATGATATTTATTCAGTTTTCCCAATTCTGGTATAATAAGCTTTGAATATATGCTGAGTTTTTAAGTCAAAACAACACTTTTAAAACTCACTTCAAATAGTGGCTCCTAGAAAACCATAGATAGACTCATTTTTAAGTGACACACATTTCATCGTCCATACACTTTCTCTGTATAGTCCTATAACCCTGTCAGCATACTATGTCTATTCGTTTGTTGTTGTTTTTTCTGTTCATTTGTCTGTTTGTTTTGATGATGCCTATGTCATCATCATTTGTATTTTTAATATTTTTAATTTAAAAAAATTATTGATGTTCTGGCTGTTTTATGTCCTGTTTCTGTCACCTGCCTGGGGACTGCAGATGAAAAATAGTTATTTTTACTAATTCTCGCATATTTATATGGGTGTATTTTTTTTTTATACAGCAAGGTTCATAAACGTGCATGGTATCTATTAAATAAACCAATAAAATAAACACAAATTAATAGACATTTACACTGGTAAAATATTAAATAGAGGAAAATACTTATAGTATGTTTGTATTTACATATGTCATGATTATTTGCTGTTTCGTCTTTTACAGTGAGATGTTCTCCTTTGTCTTGACTGGAGAAGACGGGAGCAGGAGGTTTGGATACTGCCGGCGTTTACTGGTAAATAGAATAGAAAAGAAATGAGTCAAATAAATAATTGTGCTGCCACTGAACAGGAAATGCCTAAATACCATGATGACGGCTGAGTAAATAAACGTGCCAAAATAGTCAGTGTGCCTGTGGGAAAAGAGTCCATCTCAGTCTGGGAGGAAGTGCGTGAGACTGGGAAAATGTGCATTTGTGTGTGTTTATGTTCATAATTTTCTATGTGAGTATTTCAGCTGTATTAACATGTAATTGTAAATGCTTTCTTTCTCAAAGGAAGACAGTAAACATTATATACTGTTGCCCATAAAGTTGGTATAATTATGTTTTCAGTCACATTCCTCATTGACCAGGTGCAATGACTACATACGGAGTCCCAGTTACAAATGATCAAGTGTAAACCACAGTGTTTCAATCATTTCATGAGAGAAAGAAAATGACATTTTATTAAACTTTATGGGCAACAGTGTATTTAATCAATTGCAACAACAACAAAAAATCCTATCTCCAGCTTTTGGTTTCATTTATATGAAAGAGGATTAGGGTCACTGGGGAAAAAAAAAAAAAGGTCCGATATATATTTTTCTGAGAAAAAAGTCAGAAATCAGATTTTTTTCCCACCTCAGAATTCTGACTTTCATCTCAGGAAAAATAATATATATTAAAAAAAAAAAACACAACAGTCATTATTATCAAAAAAAAAAAAAAAAAAAAAAAAAAGAATTCCCTGATTAAAATCAGGATTCTGACTTTATGATAATGAAAAATACTGGACCATAATTTTTTTTTTTCCAGTGGCCCTAATCCTCTTCCGTATATTCATGACCACAACTTTAATTAACTTTTTTAAAATCTGGAAATGTTAATTTGTTAATTAACTATGACATAATTCTTTGCTTTTTTAAATTATATTTTAGAAATTAATTGGTTAATTATCAACTAACTAATTAATTTTCTCCTTTCTAGCCGAGTGGAAAAGGCAAACGTCTACCAGAGGTCTATTGTATCGTTAGTCACCTTGGCTGCTTCAACCTGTTTTCCAAGGTAAAACAAAACAAAACAAAAACAAAAACAAACCTAAAACCTCGCACTCTCATGTTATTGATCTTAACGTTATTCCTACAATTAAGTGTTTGTCTTTGTAGGTTCTAGATGAGGTGGAGAGGAGGAGAGCTCTGTCGCCAGCCCTGGTGCAGCCTTTTATGAGAGCCATCATGGAGGCCCAGTTTCCAGCTCCAGGCAGAACCATCACCATCAAAACGTTTCTGCCTGGTTCAGGGACTGAGGTGAGTGATGTGGGCATGGACAGTACTGTGCAGACTTTTGGTTTCACTATGACATAAGGACCATACATGTGCATTTGTGGATCTGAAACTGGAATAAACTGTAGAAAAAATAGTTTTATTGACCAAACTTTCAAGTATTTCATGTGACCTTCCTTTACACTTAATATGTATTGAGCTGTTTTGTGTTGACAATATGAGATTTATTGAAACAATTTCCACTGGATTTGACTGAACACATATGCTATTGTTTGGTTTGTAATGTGAACAAAGGTCACATATTGTTATTAATATTATTATTTCTAATCCAGTACAACTTTATTGTAAAGCACTTTATAAACATCCACAGTGCACCAAAGTGCTGTACAGAAGAGTAAATAAGAAAGACTAATTAGAAGAATAAAACACAAGAATACATTAAAAGGACATAAAAAGTTGTAAAATCAAAAACAATAAGAACACTGAACCAATACCAAATAAAACAATAAAATAATAATAAAAAAATCTATACATTCAAACATCCCCCATGGTCAAAATCCAAGGAGAAAAGATGGGTTTTAAGAAGGGATTTAAACCCGATGATATGGAAAGGCAGATCACAGATTGTTATTTGTAATGTTGCCATTATGTGTGTTACACATAATTCCTAAAAGACTGGTAAATAACTATAGTGTTTATGACCGTGCAAAATCCACAAAGGAAGAGTTCTTTTCCAAAACGCGATAAAAGCCATTTAATTTCAATTTTTTTATTATCTGATTTTAAGATAGCATCAGAAAAAATGGAACTAGGTTAATGTTATCTGCCATTTCCATAACAATTTTAAACATTCTAACACAGATTTCAGCGATATTGACAGAGAAAGACAATAAAAATAAAAAAAATACAAATTTAATTTTTGAAAATGGATATATAGCGTTTTGGAAAAGAGCTCTTCAAATAGTGTCAGACTTTCGCACACTGTCTTGCTCTTCTTACAGACTTCTACCTTTAACTCTAACACCTACAGGTGATGGAGCTGTGTCGTCCCTCTGACTCTCGTCTGGAGCACGTGGACTTCGAGTGTCTGTTCTCCTGTCTGAGTTTACGGCTGCTTCTCAGAGTGTTCGGTTCTTTGCTGCTGGAGCGTAGGGTCATCTTTACTGCTGACAAACTCAGGTTCTCTAACACAAACACTGCATCTTTTCTCCTCCTTCTCTATGGTTGTAAAATTCCAACATGATCTCCCTGTTTATTTAATTATGAAGATGTTAGATATCAGGTGAACACCATGTCCCAAATAGTTTTATTAAGAAGTGGGTGGTCCAGATTCACATTTTAAAATAAACTTAAGGCAGTTCCAGTTTAATTCAGGGGGACATGTCAAAGAAATATTTTTAGTGCAGCCTGATGAGCTGTTATCCAGGGACAGTTTGTTTGCTCTGCGATGAAAAAGCCAGTGGGAGTCAGAGAGCGGTAACAGTAGTAGAAGACTGGAATGTGAAGCCCAGTGACATCTGTGAAAAAAGTATGCAGCACTGATGTCCTCTTTGGGAAATGTTCTCAGTGAATGTTCTATTCAGTGTTTGTAGACTGTATTTGATCCTGCGGCGCCCTCATGTGTTGAAAGTTATATCTTTCTTCTAACTTGTTTTTGGTCTTTAGTCTTTCTCCTGCCTCCTGTTTGTCCACATCTATTCATCCTTTTCACATATAGCCTCTGATTTTTACCAGTATTTTTGTAGGTTTTACAGAAACCCCTCACCTTTCCCCTCTTCTTCTTCTTTACAGTACTCTCTCCCAGTGCTGCCATGCAGTTGTGGCTCTACTTTACCCCTTCGTATGGCAGCATACTTACATTCCCGTGCTCCCCTCAGACATGCTAGACATCGTCTGCACCCCAACACCATTCTTCGTGGGTCTGCTGTCCAGCTCTTTGCCCCAGCTGACTGAACTGCCCCTAGAGGAGGTCAGAGACTAGACCAACTTATGAATACATTACAATCACAGACTGAAACTTACTATTAACTTACAAATAAAATGTCATTCTTATTTTCTCTGCACAGGTTCTGGTTGTAGACCTTGGAAGCAATCGATTTCTCAGACAGGTAGGCTGTTCTTCAATGTACATGTACGTGTTTTTATGACTGCTTGGATGTGCAGAGAAATATGTTTAGCTTTTTTACTTGCAGTTGGATGATGAAGACTCCATCCTGCCCTTCAAACTTCAATCTGCCTTGGAGACTGTTCTGGAGAGAAGAAGAGAGCTCGCCAACGAGAGAGCAGGACAAAGTGGTAAGATGAGAGATACAAGAGTTTATGATTTCATCTGTACAAACATGTGTGTTTTTAGAGTAGAGGTTCCCAAAGTGGGGTATGCGTACCCCAAGGGGAACTTGGAAGAAGCCCAGAGGGAACTTGAATACATTAAATAAGTCATCATATACTGAATATATATTTAAAAAAAAAAAAAGATAATTAATGCTGAAATATAAAACACAATGAATACATTCATATAATAGTTTTATTGTCGATCATCTTGTTTAAGCTTTGGTAACATTTTAAGAACATTTCTATTTTATATTATTCAAAATGAGTTTATTTGAGTAGCTAAGTAATTATTTCTTGTTGATGAAAGGATCATTTATTTATTAATGACCAGTTTATTTATTCTCTTATCAGAGAAAGAGGACACGTTTCAGTTTATATTTTGCACATAAAATGTACAAAATGTTATTTTTTATATATTAAACTTTTTCTTTTTTTTTTTTACAAATTTTTAAAAACATAAATAGCACAGGAACACATTTGGCCTAATTTGTCTTAGTCAAAACTGCTGAAGCTACAGTTGGGGGTACTTGGCTAGAATTTCAGGGGGCACTCCACTGTAGAAAGTGTGAGAAACACTGTGTTACAGCATCATGTACTTTCTGACCTTTAGATACTGACCATATCAGCACCGTTGTGTCCGAGGGCTTTGTTCGTTTCTTTGTGGAGCTGGTGGGTCATTATCCACTCTTCATCATGGGTGAAAAGGAGGATGGCTACTCCTCCTCTTCCTCCTCCCCAGTCCCCTGCTTCTTCCAGAGGGACGGTTTTCGTAAAGCAATCCCCTCTAAGACTATACGCCGCTTCCTGGAGGTCTTCATGGAGACACAGATGTTTAGCTGGTTCATCCAGGAACGGGAGATCCATAGACAGGCGGTGCGAGGTAAGGGGGCAGCAGGGTGAGGTGAGGGTGGGATGCCTGGACTTGATCCAGTGGTTCATGGGCTCTGCTTTTCTTTCCCCAGGCCTGTTCGAAGTGAGAGTGCAGGAGTATCTAGACTCCATCCATGACAATGAACACCGCAGGGTTAATAGGTTTCTCAAAGGCTTGGGTAAGACTTATTGTCGAACCTTTTCAGACAGAAAGAGCTCCAAATTATTAAAAAACAAACAAACAAATAAACAAAAAACAATCAAACAATGTTTTTCCTCTTCCCTTTCTACAGGAAACAAAATGAAATTTCTGTCCAAGAAATGAACCTCTGGAGGTCAAGAAGTAGCAAGTTGTTTCACACACCCTGGAAGAAGATTTGTGGACTATAGATGTTCAACAAAACACTTTAACATTTCAGACCTTTGTTCATCATTCCTCTTTAAGCCATTTTCTTCAAGAAACATCATGCATGAGTCCAACTCACTTTGTAAAAAGTAATTTTTACCATCACAGTTTGTGCAACAAGTTCACATGAAATGTGATGATTTTATTTTAATACTTCCTGCTTCCACCAGGGGGCAGTAGTATATTTTCTCTGATTGGACCATCTGACCAGAAATGACACTGGCCTGTTTTCCCGCTCTTTTGGTGACATCACAAGTGCTTTGACGAGTAAATAAATATCTGCTGTTCTCTTTTTGTAGCTGAGTTATTGTCTTGATCCTGTTTTTCCATGGAAACAAATGCCCAGGTTTCATATAATCATGGCATTACATGTTTAGTTTGAATACCAGTTTTGTAAACTGTGAAACTCCTTCCCACCATCGAGCAAATTATGAATGATGAGATTACGTTATGATGTATCCAATAACTGTATATGTTTTACAATTAAGATTTTGTTACACACTGGAAAAAAGGCGAGTAATCCAAGGGCATGGTGTTCAGTCAGCGTTCATGTGCCAGTTTTACACAGTGAGTAATCCGCATTTGCTAATCATTCTCTGCTGTGTTTGTATGTTAGAAGATATTTGGCTTTATTACTACAAAGAACCTCGGTTCAGCGTTGGTGGCAGCTTTACTATTTTAGTCTCTGACTCATGGAAACAAAGCAGAACTTTATCCCACAAAGAGGAAAGCACATCTTTGTCAGCATGAAAACATAACACAGGTGCAGAGCAGAGCATAGTAGTGTATTGTCTGAGGAACAGTGTGCACAGCTCATTCCTGCTGAGTGAGCCTCAGATCCCCAGGGCATCACACTACACCTAACGCGTCACTGTTAGTGGTGAATTCACACACCTGCTGTTACAGATACTCATGGAGGTACAGATGAGCAACAACTTAAAGGCCAAAAGTGTGTTAGTAAAGCGTTACATACATAACATGAAGTCAGAACAGTTAGTGTACCTTTGTAATGATTTTAGTCTCTGAAACAAAACCTGATCATCAGAAAAATATTTCTATTGAATATTTCTGGAAGTATTTTATCACTGATGGATCTGGTACTTTTTTGCCTTTACTTCATGATGCATTAAAGTAGAAAAGTACCTTTACTTTTATTTCCTTTATAAACAACAATTCACCTTCACATTTACACCTACATGCAACTTAGAGTGACCAAATAAACTATTAAGGTGCATGTGATTGGACAGTGGAAGCTAACCACACTAGAAAGCAGAGATTTGCATTCATATTTATGAAATATAAATAATAAATCCTGAGAAAAGTAAATAGTGAAGTAAAGATACCTGAGAATAATACCTGAGAATAAAATATATATATATATATATATATATATTTTTTTTTTGCGTCCCACCTCAGGGTTCCCACTGGGTCTTAAAATCTTAAAAACTCTTGAAAATCTTGAATTTACAAATCTGCATTTTACAAAGCATTACATTTGATATGGTAGGTCTTTAGTTTTTTTTTTTTTTTTTTGCCATAAACTTTTTCGCTGTGCAGTGTTTATATGTATCTGGGAAATGTTCAAACTGCAAAGAAAGTAATGCTGGTCTACTCACTTCCACCCGTTCCAACTTGATAATTTTATTTATAATTAGTAACCAATTATTGCTAACTTTGCAGCCCCCGGTCAGAAAATGACTCAGAACAATGGGACTCAAGACACTGGAGTAAATAAATACATTTTCCTAAATTCTGAAACCTGGAGGAACCCTGCACTTCTGCATGGTTTGCAAAAACACACAGTAGCAACATTTTGCGGTGGATTGTTTGACGTCTACTGGAAGGAGATTCATCCACAAGGTATTCCCTCAGTTAATACTTGGATGATGGTCCAGGTTGTTGTCTCATCAAAAGCTCCAACCCTCCCACAGATATTCACTCTGGTTGAGTGAAAACCAAAGCTTGATTCACACCATTTTCTTACTTGTCAAACCAGTCAGTGATTCCTCATGATGATGGAGCCAATGTCATCCTAAACTGCTGCCTTCAAGATTTTCCTTTAATTTGTCGCCACCTGTAAAATATTTTTAAAACAGTTCTAGATCTACACCTACCTTATAGTAAAAGTTCAAAACACACATGTTCAGTAAAGCTGCCTCATTGTAACAGAAGTGAAAATCATACCACAGCTTCCTATCTGGCTCCCAAGGTGGGAAATCTGCGGTGCTGTGGGATAGGAGGCGTCTCAGGAAGATGAATGGATGTGGTGAGAGAAGAGCTCTGACGGCTGCTGAAATGTTTGCTCAACTTGCTCAGGTTTTTGGAGAATGAGTGTGTTTATGTGTGAATGCTGAAGCCAAACTGTCACGCAGTGTTTCCTGCTAAACACCTGGCTGCGGCTCAAGGCGACGGGCTAGTTAGTGAGGAGGTAATTATGGTTTCGATTAATTCCACTCAGCAGGGGTCGACCCACAGAGCCTCACATCCTGCACTGGTGTATTTCCACAGTGGACCTCCCTGCGGAATATCTCTCAGCCCTGCAAACACAAATGTCATGTGTTTTCAGTCAGGGACAGAGCTCTCTTATCTGCCACTTAGAAACAACAATAGCTTGTTGAAACTGTAATCCTCCCAGTAAAGTGCCTTCCACAGGTCCTTATTACCTGAGTGCGGTCCACAATACTGCACAGGAATGTACCTAAAACTGCAAGAGGAGATCTGCTGCAATGATTTGGTGATTTTTAAAGACAACATATAGATATTTATTAAGACAAAAAAATTAAGAACTATATTGAAGGTGACATTTCTGGGACCTAAAATCAACAGGGCGTTTGTTGTTTAGTTATGGATGTTCTCCTCAAGGAGAAATAAAATCATACAAACATTACGGCCCATTAAAACTAACCACCAGTTGAATTATAAAAACTCTCCACATATTTATCGACATCATTTTAAAGCTTTCAGAGAGCTATTAAAACTCTCTGGAGGATTCTGCTGCTAATTATATGATTTATGGAGTAATTTATAGAAGCAAGGAGGCACAGCAACTAAGCAGCATTTGCAATCAAAATGAAGGATGTAATGTCATTTTTGTTGTTTCGTTGTCAGATTATTTATAGCTTCTCTTCCACACCTCTCAATTTATCAGGGTTTTTTTTTGGTAAGGCTGTGTTGATTTGCCAAAACAGTTTATGATCATGCAGTCAGGTTCCCAGGTGTCATGTGGGATTTCAGTCTAATTATGCAAGTGTGTCCTTGTCATCAGCACAAATGGGAAAAATACACGCTCCCATTGTAGCTTTTTGCATTTGGTGGATACCTGTCTGTGTTGACTGCGCCATTAAATACGATCTCACTGGAAAAAACTGTGTTCTTATTTCTTGCCAAAATATCTCATCACACTTAAAATAAGGTATAATCACCTAGACAATAGATCTTGAAAATCTTATTTCAAGAAATCTTACCAAGATAATTTTCACTTGTTCCTTGAGCAGATTTTTTTTTTTTTTTTTTTTTTTACTGAATAAAAACAAAAAAGCAATAATTTTTTTTTTTACAACTGAGAAAAATACACTTGGTAAGATTTTGATTTTTTTCCAGTGAGCTCACACTGATTTCAAGAGAGAGAGAAGTGTAGGAGTAACAAAACAGAAGTATGAACGTAGTAAAAGAAGGAGGACCTCACAGAACAACTGGATGAGGGAAAAGTAATCTTGCCTCTACACATGCTAAAATGCACGCACATGTATGCACGGACAGTTTTGCACTGGAAGTTTCTTAAGTATGCACCCATCAGCTTGTTTTTCAGAGCTGCAGGTGCAGTGTCCAGCTGCAGCTCTGCCATGCATGCCAGCGGCCTGAATCATTTCCCCCTTTGAGAGGAGGAGCTATCAAAGCATATGGAGAGCATAACAGCAAGACAAGAGGAGGAGGAGGAAAAGAGAAGAAGTGGAGAGGTGAACTCAAGAGGGGAGGAAATGAAGCAGTGAAGGTTGAATGAAAACGGTGAGGATTTGCTTTTTGCTGCTGCTGCTAAAACATGCCTCCAAACATTTCGAATGGAAGGAAAAATAAAGTGGGATGAAGATAAGAGGAGGGTAGAGGACGGGCAAACTGTGGGCAGTTTATTTAAGCAGGGAAACCCCACAGTGGGTTGTGAGTTTTTCTTTTATTTCACCCCCTCTGCCTCTTTAATCTTGAAAGGAAGAGAAATGGTCAAAGAAAAAAAGAGATAGAAATAGAGAAAGACGGGTGTGGGGGCAGAGCCTCTCAGGCCACACACATAGATTTCCAGGCCTGAGGGTGCGTCAGTCAGGCCTTTCTACATGTGGTCGCCTGTATGTGTCCAAATTTATCTACACCACTGTTACACTGCTATTAGTCATGGTATGTGATGACAAGGGTTAAAATCCTTCGTTTCTCCTTCCCTCTATCTTAGTCTCAACTTTATTCTGCTCTAAGGACCTTTCAAAGGGTCACACACATTTTTTTTTTCTTGTACATTTTCCTATCTCACCTTACATCGCTGGACTCTCTGTCTGCGCTGAGTATGAAGAGGAGTCTGTCTGGAGCCTGAGGAGTGGACATGGACACACACAGCCGCACACACTCATGCAGGGGTTTCTCTCTGTCAGAATATTTCCAGGGTGGTCTGGTCTTTAAGTGTCAGTATGCAGACTCATCCCTCTTCATGTGGTTTGTGTATCTGAGGATCTTAGTGTGTGTCCTAGAAATCTAACTTGTCATCTTTTTTAACCCATAAAGATTCAATGCTACTTCTGTGGCACTTGCAAAATGAAATTCTCCTATTTATGTAACCTTAAGTGATTTATCAGTATTTATTACCTCCGCCAAGGAGGTTATGTTTTTGCCGGTGTTTGTTTGTTTGTTTGTCTGTTAGCAACATAACTCAAAAAGTTATGGACAGTTTGATGAAATTTTCAGGATTTTTTGGCAATGACACAAGGAAGAAATTATTAACTTTCGGGGGTGATCCGGAAGAAATCCTGGATTCTGGATCACTTTGAAATTTTTGTTAACAAGGAACAGATGATTAAATTTTGGAGGTGATCCGGATCACTGTCTGGATCAAGAAGTTTTTTAAATGATTCTCTATTAGTTATCATTGGCATTGCTGTGGTAATAATAACAAATGTCCACCTGATGCCGACTCATGTTTTCTCATAGACATATCTTCAATAGTTATGGAGCCAGATCCTGAAAAAAAACAACCATTACAGAAATGTGGGTTTGTTCATTTCTTTGTTAGCAGCATGTAATTCACATTTCTTTGGGTATGTTTTCAGTGTCAAGAATCTAATAAAATAGATTAAAAAAAAATAAATGTGGGAGTAATATTGTGGGGTGTCAGTCACAATATGTGGGGGAACTGTGCTGCTTGGCGGAGGTTTGCGCTCTCTGAGTGCTTTAGTTGCTCATTAATTCATCAGTTATTGGTTAATTACAATAATCATATAGACTATATGTTTAGACCAAAAGGTTGTACAGTACCTAGTAGGGATGGGAGTTTTTTTTTGTTTTTTTTTTTACATTTATGAAATCGAATAGCCAAGAGTAACTAACTGTAAGTCAATCAGACATGAGGTCACTGTTAACATACACCCTCTGGTTGAACTAAAATAATAATGTGCTGTGGCTCATAAAGTTGGAATAAAATATGATTTATTATTATTATTACTATAGGTTACTCTTCTCATGAAATTATAGTGATAATGTGATTTGTCAGTGTGGTCAAAGGTGATTAGTGATGTGTAGAAATGGGAATCGAAAGAAGACTGTTTCTATTACTCCTACTCCTCCTCCTCCTAATACTAAAAATAATACTAATAATAATAAGAAGAAGAAGAAGAAACACAGTTATATAATTTTTCAGACTTTTCACAACAGAAACAGAAGACAGAAACAGTACCATAGTGATTAGTTCCTCATCTCTATGAAGTTAAACAGAAGTCCCTCCTACCCTAACCCACACAAATTAGTCATCTCTATTTCAGTAAACTATGGTCACCATTTTGACTAGCCAACTAATTAATCATTCATGCAAATCCATAGTAGTTGGGTTTTCTATGTCGATGCCGATTTTTGAAATTTAGTCAGCTGATGGCCGATATCTACAGTTGATTTTAAAAGCCAACATTTATGGCGATTTTTTAAAGCACATTGGCTGTAAAATATAATTGAAACTGTCAGATAATTAAGATTTATATGCAGCAACATAAATTAAATTATTAACTACTTCAAGTGTTGCCCACACAGGTGCCTGATCAAATATCTTAAAACATTTTTCTACTGATCAAATATTAGCTTTAAAAAAAAAAAATTAAGACTGATGAAAAATGAATATCTGCCTGATATATCAGCCGGACAATATGTCAGTCTACCTCTAATTCATAGTATCAATATTTAGTATTAATATGTTTTCGGGGAAGCAACAGGGACAGTATCGGCCTACTTATCAGCTTCTCCAGCTTCAGTTGTTATTACACAGGCTTCTTCAAATCCACTATTTCTTTTTTTTAAGTAGTCACTGAGAATGTAAACCAAAATTTTGGTCCATTTTCAGTCAAAATTAAACAGCTACTGCCAAATTTTACACCAACACCTCAGTAAAATATACTTAATCTGACAATTCAATGGAAGTACAATTCAATAACATTTAAACAAGATTTATTTTTTAGTTTTCACACTGAACTGGAGGGATTCTAAATATATAAATACACAAACAAATGTTCTTTATTATTTAATTTCAATGCATGTTTAAATAATTGCATATCTGATGATAAAATAATACTAATAATAACGCAAAATTATGTGAATATGTGACCTGACAATCAGTTTATCCCTGATCACATACTATGGAAAATACAGTTACAGGGTTAAACTGGGCTGTAACACAGTTACGGGAAGCATTTGTATTCAGGAGCGCTGGGGACACTGAAGTGCAGGCATTTTCCTCTATCTGACCTCCAGTAAAAAGTAAGACTTCCTGTGCTGAAAAATAATTAAGCTGAACTTTCATAGCAGAAGATTACATTTTTAAATGAATATGCACCACTGACTGCATGGCATTTTGTCCACAGGATCCAATATATTACTAAAAGACCTTTGGACACATGGACAGAAGGACATTGGAATTAATGTTCTTCTAACTAACCACAGTCAAAACCTCATATTAACATAAACTCTCCTTACTGTACTGTAACAGCAACTATTAAATTAAATTAAATTAAATTAAATTAAATTAAATTAAATTAAATTAAATTAAATTAAATTAAATTAAATTAAATATTGAATTATTCTGGAGCTACAACACAAAGTGGCCATCATCAACTATTTTGGTAATTGTTTAATCACTTGTGAGTAACATTTTAAGAAATAAAACCAAAATTTTGAGCGCTGCTTCTGGTTTCTTGTGACACTGAAGTTATTTCAGAACATTATTTCATTCGTCTGTGAACACTGACAAGACATCAACTGATGTGGATTTTTACAAGTTGATATAATAAACATAGTACAGACCAGAAAAAGGTAGATGTGGGTGAATTTGTCATAATAGTCTACATTTCATATGGATTATAAAGGTAAATAATAGTGTTGTCAAAACTTCTCTATACTGCTATTATTCATTTATGCTTCATTTCAGTATAATTATAGTATTTTACAGAGCACAGCATAAACCACTGGATCACTGCTAGGTTTATGCGTTTATTTTGCATTTTATTTCAGTCTTACTTTAGTGTGCACTAAAGTATTCAGTTTAAGTCCATGTTAATATGCACACTTTTTCTATAACGTGTTATGGCACAAATTAGACTACTACAATCTGTACAATTAATGAAAACACTGCAAATGTATGCAAGAAAATATTACATTATCATTATTTTAATGTCCTAAAAGCCTGATCTCTCCTGGGTGTTTTTTTTCTTTCTTGGAACTAATGTTTTAGTGTCGGAGCACCTTGGACTCATTTTAGGGACGCACAACAAACAAATCTAGTACTATGGTGATCTGTCACTAGACTAGATAAACAGTTTAGGTTTGGAGAATGGACAAGGATTGGACTGGAAAAGAAAAATGTGCAATGTTTCTGTTTTTGCACAGTTTGTACTTTAATGTTCTGAGATGTGCAAATGAAACAGGCTCATTGCAGCCACTGATATTGTTAAAATGTTCATCTTTGTTGCCAAAATGTGTTTCTTGTTCTAAAAAAAAAGGAACTTTATTGTCATTGTTATAAGATAATTACACATTTCCTATTTTCATTTGGAAAAATATTGTCACATGGAGCAGTCGTTGAGTTTATTTATATTGTTCAAGCAAAAATCTAAGTTATTTTTAATTAATACATTTAATTAATACACAACAAATTATTCAAGGAAAAGCAAAAAGTATTTCTATGATACTGATGTTTCTTTCAATAAAATTTATAATTGAGT
>JAPSES010000120.1:3754878-3769676 GCA_029822895.1 Maxillicosta whitleyi | reverse complement strand
AATATGTTTCTTCTATTATTTTTCAGTCTCATTTCCAAAGCTCATATAGAACGACAGACAGTATTTATTGTCAGGTGCTTCCTTCCTCTCAGACCTTGTCATCAAAGCTCTTTTAAATGTTCATATATGAATCCTTGTTGCTCCTTCCTGCTACAGTCGCCTCCTGTTGCTTTTTAGGTTTGTCTTGTTTCAGTGACGCATGTGGTGATGCAACGCTGGTGGTTAGTGTTGTTGTCAGATTGAATGTTTTTCCAATAAATATTAAGGGCTCTTAAGGGTGTGTTTAGTCTGGTTTTCACCTGGAACACTAAAGAAATTTGGCACCTACTGAACAAAGTGAAATAGATAGAACATACTGTTGACAGACACTAGAATGAAGTCATTCACAGCTCGTTCATCAGGCAGTAAAACAGTGAGTTCAGCTCATGTTTGTCCAAAATATGAATGTGTTCATTGAACAATAGTCCATAAATGCATTGATGTTCAACACTGACTTGATCGCTGTTTCATAACTGTAACCTAAATTATCGTTACTATTAGATTGTGACTGTTATCAGCTGTGGATTATTGTTTGTTCTGTTTTGTATGACAAAATGATAATTAACTAATAAAAACTGGGTCAAAAAAAAGTACAATATGCAGAAATCGCTCACTCCATTTAGCTCTATTCAATTTCTTTCTGAATCACACAGAAACCCCTTCACTGCTACCTTCTTTTATTAATCTCCCTCTTTTTGGTCACTTATTTTTCATTGGTATTTAATGCAAGAAAAGATTAAAAGCAGTCTCAAATGTCCTGTTGCCCGTTCAGCATTGCAACCTCATGTACCTTCATGTCTTCACAGTCATTAATGAGTGCAGATAATGCAGACACTGAGAGTGTTAAAGCCTCTAATGGAGAGCACATCTTCATTTATGCCAAAACAAGCATTCTTTTGTGTAGAGAGGACAAGATGTTACTGTAATACCTCTGACTGGTGCCAGACTGTGGGGATTGGCCTCGATGATAGCTGAGTGCAGTGGATGCCAGGCTGAATACCAAGACAGTGAGTTAAAGATGATGCTGACTGAGGAAACAATGGCCTGAATAGACACTAGTGGAATCGATGAAAGGCCCACTTTGAGGAGAGTTATTACATTAAATCATTAGACAAATGGTATTATACATTTGATATGTTTTTGTTTGCGCATATAAAAAGAGCAGTCGAGACACTGAATAAAAGAAAACAGAAAGAAGTAGAAAAAACATGCCCCAACAAGCACAAGAAATTTTTTTGTTAAATGTCATATAATCTGCCAATGTAAACAAATAAACCTTTTTTTTTTTGTTTTTTTTACCTCCAGCAAAAGGATATGTGTGGTACAGTATGTGTGGATGAAAAATTGAGGATAATTTTGACTATATGAGATAAGTGAAAACCCATATGCATCAGTAAAATGTTATTTAAAAATTGTGACTTCTGTTTTAAATGGCTGATTTTAATCTATATTTACTTTCAAATCAATAATATATTGTAATTCAGATGTCTCTGCTGTGTTTCTTCTTTTTCAGTGTATTCTGTCAATTTAATCAGCGGTTAATTTTAATGGGAGCAGAACCAACGGGGTCTTTTAATCTTTTTGCCTGCATTGGTATTTATTGATTATTTATTGTTGATTGTTTAATGCATCTATTTGTAGTTGCCTTCTAATGGTCTATCTTGTATTTGCATAGTGAATCTCACATTGCACTTTCAATGTTGACCGTCTGTGGTACGTTCCAAATGAATTGTCCATATGGGATAAATAAAAGTTTCTGAATCTGAATAAAATGACCTTCTCTTTGTCAGTAATGCATTTTTGTACTAAAAGGAGAGAGGGAAAAGGGAAAATCGAGGGGCATGAAATGATCTGAATGCACAGTGCTGCGGTCACATACCATACATGCCAGGCTGCTTCCGTAACCTGGAGACCGGGGCCTTAAAAATGAAAAGTTCTTTAACTGGGACAGTGTAAAATATGAAGGATATTAGGATGGAGGACAGAAGCAGCACTCCACCTCATGCTGGAGAGAGCTCATGTGTCATGTTCTCCGGGCATTGACTCAAGTGTTATACAAGGCTGGATGTACACCATGAAAGGGTGGTAACCATCGTCCTGTTAACAAAACCATGTCTGTATACCGGATGTGTTTATTTTAAAATCTCCAGTAATTACTTAACTATGCCTTAAAGATATGCTCGGCAGAAGAAGAATGCCGTGTGTATATTTAGAGTAAATGCTGGGATAGTTACAGTCAAAACACTATATAACAGTGTTAATACACCACTGACATTAAAATGAACGGCTTCCTGGCACTAATGTGCTGGAAAGTCATTCAAGGGAGACCTCGGCACTCATTTTCTGTTAACGTTACACAGAACATTTGCAAATCTGTGCCGTTGAGAGCTGTGGTTGGTGTGCCATCGGGAAAGCTTTCAAACAAAGGACAGAAGGGGTTTCCGTTACTTTATGATGGAGAACCTGAACCATGGCCATCTGCCATCCTCAGGCTGCAGTCAAGGAGAAACTGGCACCGAACACTGAGATGTAAGGGCACATATGTCAACTCTGATCCTCAAAGCCGCTGATGTTCTCTGATGAAAAAAAAAAAATGTGGTCCTGGTGTGTTTTATCCATTTGAGGTAAATTGGTAAGAATTCCTTCACAGTGAAGATGTCTGCAAAAGCACAGAAAGGAAATGAAATTACTCACTCCAGTTGCATAAGTAATCCTTATTTTAAAGGTAGTCTCTGTAAAGTAATACTGCAAATAAACCTAACTTCCAAATTGTCTTGAAATTTGTGGTGAAATGACGTATTGAACAAAGTCAAGTGGTTTCAGAGCAGCGGTTAAGTGAAAAACTTTCTGCACCGCAGTCTGTGTGACATGAACCCTTTGGGGAAGCTTGTTTTGTTGTAGTGTTGTGACTTACTTGTCTTGGGAGGTCCAGGCCTCTGCCATATGCTGAGTGTGCAGGTGCAGGAGGCTGACAGCTCCAAACACATGGGCACATTTTGGGCTGTGACTTGCTGCCCTTTGATTCTCCAACCAAAGTCTTGACTAAAAATGCATGTAGTTGAAGTGTTCTGAGCATTCAGTAAAGCATGTAACTGAACAGGAGCCAATTCTTCCACCAGCCAAATTCCTGTGTGACCGAACAGCAGCAAGGGTCAGAGGGTTCAGTCTGTTTTGTTTTTGAGGCTTCACTTCATGCTTCAACTGCAAAATACGTATGTTTTACAGCAGAGTCATTTGATGTCTTTGCCTTATTGTTCTATATAAACAAATGAATCACTTGCTGCTAAACATTTTCTAAGTTTGCTAAATTGTGGGACGAATGCAGTCGGATATGTTTTAACAGAAAGGTTAGAATCGGAATATGACTACATTATCCATCTTAGCGAGATGCTTATTTTTGTGGTTCACTGAACTCCAGATTACTTACACATTATCTTTTCTTTGGGCTGACATGTGAGGTGGAGGTTTCTCAAATCAATGTCTCAAAGAATGGAAGAAAATTATTCGAACCATATGATGTGAATGAAAAATTAATACTTGTTTTTTTAGTGTCTGTGCAGCTGGGCAGGCTGATTAGAAACACACCCTCTTTGAACGTTCTCAGAGTGATTAAAAAAATGAAAAGGATTAAACTGAAACCCCATCCCTCCCTCTTTTTTTTTTTTTTTTTTTTTTACAAAGAAAGAGAATGTAATAAACAGTAAGAGTTTGAAACAACGCTACTCTGACAAATATTGTGTTTGGAGGGCAGCCAGATTCCTGGGCCGGTGACTCAGTGCCAGAGGCAAAGCTCATCCAAGCCCGGAGTACTCTCAAGTGGGCCTGAGTGTTGTTTTGGAGTTTGAGGCAAAAGAGAATAGGCCAATGGCTCCCTGTGAGATAAGCTATTACAATCCACTCAACACGCACGCAGAACTGGCAGAGTCTGTGTTTCTTCACAATGTATAACAGACATAAGACAGACCAGGCTTTGCTGTATTTTAATAGGCCATGTATGAGTAGTTCCTTGTATCACGGTCCACATGCGAGTAATCCTCGGCTTCATGGTTTCTGAACGGTAGTTGCCCTATTGTTGCACTGGATCAGCCTTGACTTCCACCAGAAGGGACTTTGGAGTGCTTTCAATGTGTATGAACAGTTTAAGGAGTGGGAAAAAAACAGTTCATATATATTAAAATGTGTTTATATGGATGGAAAAATCCAATGTAAACCAGAAATGGTACTTTGATATCATTGATATGACTCAAAAGTGTTCCCGGAAACAATGTTACACCAATGTTGTGTAGTAACAAAGTACTACTACTACTGCTACTACTGCTACTACTACTACTACTAATAATAATAATAATAAGTATGTTTTGGGAGAAGTCGTACATTACAGAGTATTTTTTATTCTGTTCACTTTTCCATCACTACATTTCCTAACACAATTGTATACTGCTGCTCCGATATTTTTTTAATGCACAGTATCATTACTCGTTATGAAAAATAAATTCAAGAAAATTTGGTGTTTTCACCGCTGAGATTATTGTTGACTACAACAAAATCAGGAAGCTGACTTGTCATTACATCTCACTGCATAATTCTCAAGGGCAAACGACGGTCCACGCTCAAACCTGTTGGCGATCTGTTAATATGAACAGCAACATAATATTCACAATTCAGACTGCCTTGGGTTTCATTAATGTTTATTTGTACTTTTCTTTTCATTACTTGAATACAGCAAATACTAGACACTTAAAGACTTTAACTTGAGTAGCATTTCAGTTGGTGACTTGACCTTCTACCAAAGTATTTTTTGGTAGGGTGCCTGTACACAGACCTGTACACTGATCAGCATTTCAGTCTATGTAAGGAGATTTAAGGAGGATTAATTTAGTCCCTGGGCAGGTTATAGCAAGTAACACCTGATGGCATCAATTCAGTTTTTAGATCATACACTACATTGACTATTTAAAAACACTAGGGCTGTCAAAATTAACACATTAACATGGATTAATCTATCATCATGATTAATCTGATTAAAAATTTTAATACAATTAAAAGGTTAACAACAGACTCTGAACATCTCTGCTAATGCATTTGGGGCAGTTTGTCCAAGTAGAGTTAATATCCCACATGAACAAATGGGCAGTTGAGATATTAGTGACAGAACCAACCCACAAAGATGGAAGACACTAAACAGTAGGTTGGAAATATGAGGACAAAAAAAAAACAAAAAAAAAAACTCAAAATGGAACAGTTGTTTACAGTTGTTTTGTTGAAACTGTTGAAGGTGTTTCATAAACACAATTAGTGCATATATATTCCCTTTTTTCTTGAGACTGTTTCCACATGCAAAATGAATCAAGATTAATATAGACTAAAAATGAATATTTAATTGTGATTAATCAAAATTAATCCACAGGAACACTGTAGTTAATCTGATTATAAATTGTAATTGTTTGACAGCACTAAAAAAATAATAAGAGTATGTGAAGTCAGTGTCAGAGATAAGATCAGAGATATTATTGCGCATGATTGCACATTTGGTTTGCTTGAAAGCATGTTTATTCAACAGGTTGACGTTTCCAACAGTGAGACGCTGTGACAGAGAAGATGCTTGTTTCCCTGACCTGCTGTGTCTCCATTGCATAATGCAGGCTCACGCTGCTACTATTCCTCTGCTTCATGAAGTGGCCCAGCGGGAGAGGGCCAGTGTCAGCCCCAATAACCAAGACAAACATCTGCTTAAAACTACTGAGGTTAAGTACTCACATGTATAATTTTATCACTATGCCTTGGTTCTTTCTTCAGATGAGAATCTTACAGTGGTTGACTGTGAGCAGGATGTATTACTGTGGAGTTGATGGGTTTTCTCAGGTTGTACCAAAGCAAGAAAATGTACATTTGGGAAAACAGTTTTCAATTTCAATACATGCAATGGCTTGAATTTCCCTCGGGATTAATAAGGTGTCTGTCTGTCTATGTATCTTTCTGTCTGTCTGTCTGTCTTCTATCTATCTGTCTGACTCTCATTTGCTCTGGAATACAACTGGCATTAACACACTGTGTGTTGGTAAATGTTTGTCTACTGCTGAGTAACTGCATTTCCTCATGGTCAGACTCCACTAAATGTGAAACAGTTTTAAAACAGATGATTGAAAAGTCAGAAATGCAGAGAAATGCAACGCCTTGGCGACATTGGAGAAGCCAGAGCTTTCAGGGCTGGACGGGCTATACCGGGCATTTCCCAGTGAGCACTCGCTCATTTTGGGCCCCCTCAGGTCTTTAATTAAATATAAATATGTTTTATTTTATTTTTAATTTATTTTGACGGTAAAAAAAAAAAAAAAAAAAAAAAGCATATAGGGGCCCATTGCATGATTCTCCTGAAGGTCATCTGGCTAGTCCAATGAAATCCCTTCATCTCGTAGGGATGCTCAGCCAAGAAAGCCAAGGGTGCAAAATGAGTGAAAAACAAGAGTGGAGCTGAGAAAACAAGAGAAAAAAGCAAACAAAAATTAAAAGGAGATGCAGTAAAATGCACCAAAATAACAGATATGTTTGCCAGTTCCACAAGCAGCTTACCCGCTGGTTCGGGGGGTGGGAGGAGAGCAACCAGGAGGAGGAGGAGATGGAGAAAGACATGACACAGGAGGGGCAGACAGAGGTCAGAAGAATTCACCTCCACACTCACCAGCTAGCCAAGTTCTGTAGCAGTTTATAGTTATCCACAGCTTCAGCTCCATTTATTATCCCAAACTAACACGACCAAAGTGGTCGGACATCCTCACTTTGTCAAATCAGCCGCAAACATGTGTCCAATACTATTGTTAAACTTCTGCAAATATACGTTAGGAATCTTCTGTTTGGTATTGAGTAGTGTTGTGTTGTCACAAACAAACACTAATGTGTCTGAAGCTTTGCTAGTAGCCAGTATGTGTTATTTTTCAAACCCAACCAACATCTTATTTACCGTCTGCTTGACGTGTCTTGTGCAGTGTAACTATGATCTTATACATAATTTGTTTTGTAATCTTTCCCTTCTGTAATGGCATGTGTATATGTAGACATTTTGTGTTATTTGAAGTAAAATACAAAGGGTTGTTTCAGGAAGGGCATCTGACGCAAAACTTGTGCCAAATCAATATGACATTTTGACACTGACCATCTCCCCCAAGAAGAAGGTCTTCGTGAGTAGTGAAAAGTATTTTTAATGTGGGCTCTGAGCGCCTTCCACTAAAAACCACTTTGAGTAGCTCTTTTTACAATGTGGTGGGTCCCAACAAGCAGTATATGTACGCAGCACCCCAAGCCGTGAAATTCGACCTAAATGGGTTTATTTGTCATTGAAAGTTCAACCTGTCCAGAAACGACAGGATCCGAACAAGCTAAAACTATATAGGTCACATGTCATAAGCCTCACCCAGAGCCGTGTATGGTACACCCACGGGCTCATCCCAGAGGAAGAACAGGGAGAAAGACAGCGAATTTACAACATGGCACAAATAGCACGCTCCTGTCTTGTTCGCAGCAGCAAAAATGTTTCTCTGTACCTCCTGCCCAAGACTGATGAATTGAGGAAGAAATGGCTGGAATTTATCTTTGGGCCACAACCAGCGTCAATTCCCAGTTCATTATTTGTATGCGCCAAGCATTTTGAAGATAGCGACTTTGCTAATTTGGGAGCCTACAACAGTGGTTCTACGAAGAAGATGTTGATAAAGCCTGGATCCTTTCCGTCAATAAGATCAACCACCACTCCACAAGCGGTAAATGAAATAAGAATTCTACAATCTAAAGTTTTCGTGGTGAAAAATAATACATATAGCTTAGCATTAGCCTACCGTTCAGATACGCTCTTTGACAAACGAATCGGAATTGGCTGTTCGCCTTCATCTTCATCCTAGTCTGATTCAGGGTCACAGACGTATGGTTGTATCTTTGAAGACATTTTATTAAATCCATAAACTTTACGGACTTTCCATCAATAAATCGGTGCCGGTAGACCAACACAGCCGGGCGTTTCCTTTCCTCTTCCTGTTTTTTTAACCCCCTCCTTGTTTCAACCAATCAGAGGTGCCTTATTAACGCATCATGAATATTCATGAGGGACACCAGAAAAGCCAGTCGTTCAACCACAGACCCTCTTCTAGCTTAAAGAAAACAGCTTAAAGCAATAAAAATAGGACATAATTTTTCACAGAAATGACGCACAATGCATTTAACCATAGTGGAGACACAGCAGTAGGAATAAAATAACTGATAGAAGTTGACCTTTAATGTAGGCTGATGTGCTTTATTTAAATTGTCCAGCCCTGCTGCTTGTGACTGAAGGGCTGCTGGTTCTGGTAAATGCTGATGTGCCCTTGAGCAAGGCACTTAACCCTCTAAAGCCTGAACCATTAAATAATTGACAGAATTATCTGTGTATTACATGTATCTAATTGTATACATCAGGTTTTTCAGGAAAAAAAAAACAACAAAAAACATACTGATCATGTAGAGGGTTTCAGATCCCATGTATCAAATATGATATGTTTGGCATTATAGACTTAAATCCCCCTCCCCATTTGCCCATAGGTCCCTGACATCCCATCCCACTGTTCCTGGTCTATGGTGTATGGTGTGTTCCTGCATGTTCAACTAGTGATGGATTTAAAGTAGGGGTTCTATTTTGGTCCACATACACCAACAAATAAAGATTCTTAATTCTTAAATTCTATTTCCACTTATTTCCACGGGGTGTGCTGTTTGGCAAAATTCAAAAGAAAATGTGTAAGCAAAATAACAACAACTGTAGTGGAGTATGTTTTTACTGTAACCTACCCAACTCTGCATACTTGCACTGAGCAGTGTGTGTTTGTTGTAACTAATCTCAGCCTGAGGCATCTGTCATCTTTCCCATGACCCACTGTCACACAGCTCCACAGTCACGTATCCAGCAAAGGTATTCACTTGATCATTATTATCATTATTATTAATAATATTCGAGTCATAGTGACCCGGTGAGGACCCCTGTGCTTGGCTGCGTTACATGCATTTTTACACACAAGCTGTTTATACAGCTGTGCATCCTTCGGAGCCCATTTTGAGCTGAGTGGTTTACAGCAGATGTTTGGGTCTTGCGTGGTGCCATCTGGTGGCTCTGGATCCAGACAGAGCTCAGCTGAATGTGGATTTCATGGCTGAGGAAGAGGGCAGAAGGTAGATATGCTGTCAGAAAGAGGAGAAGTGGGAAAATGACAGAATAAGGGTAGAAAGAAGGGGTCAAGATGACAAGTGATGAGAAAAAAGTAGAAGAAGATGGGAATAATGAAGGAGAATAGTAGAACAGGGAGAAGACAATATACATAAGGAGGCAATATATGGGGGAGCAGTTGTGTGGAGGGAAGGAAAAGTCATCATGGGGGGGGGAGTTGGAGATGCAGGGGTTATGGTGGGAACATAGCGTGTGAAACTGTGGGCACTGGGAAGCAGGAAACAGCGCAAGAGTCACACTCTGAACTGTTGAAGAAAACCTCACACATCTGCTGTAAAATAAGTGTGATGTTCCATAAGTATGCTGCCAAATCCATGCTAATTCATGTTTTATTACAGTTTGATCTACGTCTCTGATTCATTAGGATAAGAGAGGAATCCTGGAGAAACCCTAAGCCTATAGACATCCAGAGAGTGAACCATGTGTTTCCTCAACTGTCTGCTGTGACATTCCCACATTTGTTCCAACACATGGTGAGTAATTGTGCTGAGGAACATCTGACTGGACAAATTGTTGAAATCTTTTAACAGTGAAGCACCTATATGCAATTTAGATATATATATTTTTATGTTATATTGCAAATATATCAATACGTGTGACGGGGTAAAACAGATTCTAATCCATTAAGTACAAAACCTCAAGTAGAACCCAAAATTATTCATTAAACATTTTAGGCGAGTGAATTTGTGTATAGTTTGTACTGATGCTTCTCCATTCAGATCTCTGTATAGGATTATCATGTAAACATAAAAAAGAAAAGAAAAAAAATCTAACTATCTTGGCTGATGAACTTTCACATCAGAGAACAAATCTGCTGGATAATGTCAGAAACATCACTGATCTGAGGACCATATTGAAGAGATTATACATTTTGATTGCAAACATATTCCCAGCAGGTTTTTGTTGAGTGAATTAGTCAGTCAATCAGCGAGGCTGTATACAGCTGTATCGTGTTGAAAGAGGGTCAGAACTATGAACCATCTGGACAATTACTGCTCTCTGGGCTTTTGAACCAAAATCATGTGACTTTGGCACAGAGAGGCCTGTGGCACCTATCAAAATGAATGCTCATGAAAAAAACACTCCAAGACATTTTTTTTTTTGATAGAACAGGAAGTAAATCAGATAACACAAACAGATCTCAGACAAGATGACAGAGTAGTAATCTTTGCAGTATGAAGAGTTTTGTAGGCTGGTCTAAAATGTGGAATATATTAATGCATTTACTTCAAAACATCTTGCTGAACTCATTATTTTCTATATTATCTCTCAGATTTAGTCATAATCAAACCCATGCAGAGTTCATTATCGCAAAACATCTTATCAGACCCTGTGAAATGAGTTTGATTTCCTACCAGACGACAACTGGCTCACATGAGGAAATGGAAATCGCTGCGACAGGCATGTTAAAATGCCACAGCGGCCTACTCCATTTAAAGTCAGTGTAGTGTCTGCGGATCATAGCCTTGGGCAGCGTCCCTCCCTCCTCACCGCTTTTCCTGTCTGTGCCCCTGCCACTCTTTGATTCAGCTCAGCTGTAATAACAATAAATCAGAGGTTTACGGGTTGTTTTGGGCAGAGGGGAAAGAGGGAGGGATGGAAGGAATGGCAGCGTACAACTTTATTTTATTTAACCTTTATTTTGCCAGCTCCTATTAAGATTAGAAGTCCCCTAAGACCAACAAAACAAGGAAAAAGGTAAAATAAGTCAAATAACACATGTCAAAATATATTAGTATAGTGTGGAATACATGGCACATACAGTACATACAGTCGTGTGATATAATGAACTCATTCTCTATCTCTTAGGAGGATATAGGGCAACAACATTTGATTTTAAGACTCTGGAAATAGGAGGTGGGAGACGTTATCCTCCCAGACAAGGGTGCGGTTTTATTGGAGGAAAAACGATACACATAATAGAACTTTATCCCGAAGGAACTTCCTTAAGAGTTGTTAAAGGGCCAGTTCAGTCTTTACAGTCCCATAGCTGCAAAAAAAAGTGTTGATAGGATTGCTTATCATACCCAATTACTCAACTTGTCCTGAGCCAAGACTTGACATTTATGGCTTTTAAAAGTCAGTTTCCAGGTTTTAATCTAACCTCACCTTTAGAGTGTGCTTATCTCAGTCCTCCAGCGAACGCCGTCTAATTTGTGATACCACTTGAGACCAAAGACAGCATTACAGAGTTGGATTTCAAGCCAAAGTCTTACCAAAGCATGACCATCACATCCCATAGTGATGGTAGAGGACAAATCTGTGACACTATCTATACTGTATACCACTTCACCACCATCTCCAGGCCTCCAGTTTTTATTTTATTCATCCTTCTCCGTCACATTGATGTAACAGGGCATCCTTAATCACTTTACCAGATATGTGTGGGTTTCCTTTTATACTGCTTCATGGAGTGTGCCAATAACTAGACAGTGACTATCAATGAAATGCGTGTGTGATTTCTTTATACAAAACTACCCAAATGACCTATTTGGGGAAAAATATATTCAACACTGAGAATGGACTTTGGTGAGGATGCGTAAATATCATCCTCGATTTGACTAAAACTCCATTTCAAGATCCAGCAGGGGGCAGTGCATTCAAGTTTGATAATATGGTGCATAGTTACTGAGGCCAGGTTAAAAGTTACTAAGTCACTTCAAGTAGTAGTAGTAGAAGAAGAAGACATCTTTTCATCTGACTCAAAAACTCACATGGGACAATGGGAAGTTAATTAATCATGAAAATCTGTGACTAAATCTGTCATCTGCAGTAGTGAGCCCAGTCTATGAAGGTAGAATCACACTGTGAGGGTTAAGAGTTTTAATACAATCCTTGAACTAAACTTAAACATCGCACAATTGTGAGCTTCAATAGCCCTGGTCTGGTGCCAGAACTGTGCATTTTGTGTGTTGTCTGAACGGTAAAGTGAAAGTTGTTATCTTCACTCGTGTCACCCTCTGGAGTACAGATCTCTCTCTCTCTCTCTCTCTCATAACTGCTACTCATTTGTCTCAGACTGTGATAAAAAGGCGGCCTATAACTTTAAGCTCCAGGCCGTTTTTCATGTCACAATAGAAAAAATTGAAGATCAAAATATTCCTCTCCCCCTTCTTTTCTGTCTTGCCACAGACAGTTAAAATTTTACATCTTCTCTTCTCACAGAATCCCAAAACAATTCACCCCATAAAATCCAGGCTCGGCTTGCCATATGTGAAAATGTATGGCTCCCATGGGTGCCCTGAAGGAAAATTACTGGCGGTGAGACAGTGATGGAAGATCCTTGTTTTCTAGCTTTCCTCCCTGGAAAAAATAAATGTGCATGTACTCAGTGGGACTGGATGTAGTTTTGATGTGACTGGGTGGTGCTAGTCAGACCTTGTTATCCGCATATTCTCCTTCAGTCAGTAAACCTGTCAGAATGGAGAAAGTACGTCATGCTCACGCCAAACCTGACAACATCCCTACAAGGACATTACACTGGCCATGTAAATAAAACCATTTCAAATAGGGAAATGTAGTTTCCAAACAGTCAAACACCAGATTCATTTTCAGTGTTTGCACATAACCCAGTCAGATTTGATTGATTTTCCTGAAACTGAGACATCGGAGTGTCTGCATTTGGCTTCTTCATTTCAGCTGATTTAGTTACTCATCCCTTTTTGCTCAGGAGCTTAAAGCAAGTATCTCATTGATGCTACTTAGACATACTTCTCAAAACACAACACCAAGCACCTCAGCGCCAAAAGGAAATCAGTGTGGAAGTGACTTTAAGTTCTGATATTCCTGATGGTGACAAAAAGCTATGGGTCCCATAGTCTAACATTGAAATTCTCTGAAAAATACAAGGTCCCTGTTTGTTTTTCTCTCGTTTGGACTCATCTGTTTTACCTAGAACCTCTAATAAGTGATCTGGTGGGCCATCGTTATATATTTCTGCTGTTAATAAGCTCTTATATTATGTCGTGCTGTTATTGACAGGTCTGTGTGGCAGATCACTAGGGTGACCATTCGTCCGGATTTCGTCCGGACCGTCCTGTTTTAGAGCTGCCTGTCCGACCGTCTGTCAAGTGTCCTCCTTTTTCACATTTGTCTTCCTTTCAGACCCTCGTCCGCCACCGTTGCATTAATTGTCATAAATCCCCACCCATTATTCACACTTGCTACTCTGCGATGTTTACAGGCAAAGATAGCTTACAGGTATGTCATATGCAAATATTCGCGCTATTCCTCAACCCCCCCCCCCTCAGCCCCATCCTCATTTTAGGGCCTTTGTCCTCCTTTCCTGTTTCATGCCAGTGGTGGTCACCCTACAGATTGCTCACCTGCTAAGTTGAACCTACAGTTTAATTTATTATACATTTTTTCCTGATAGCAGCTGTAGTCGTTGTGATAAATAGATTCCACTAACACAACCTTAAAACCACTTTATTATAGAAAGCTGAATGAAGTTTATCATTTTACCAAGGTAATAAGGTAGCGTTTAGCATTAGCTCACCTCTGACCCTTTGGGCCCCTCTTGCTCCACCTCTTTTGCCCATTTATGGTCACTTGTGGCGTGAAAAAGACTTGATGAAGGCAAGAACCCCATATGACTAAATTCAAAACAACCAGTGGGTTCCTATGATTATATACAGTCTATGTTCAAAATAGTCACCCTCATATTTGACTGATTTCATCTGTCACCACTTTCGCTCTTCTAATTTGTGACTGAAATGTTATGTTTATATCCCTGCAATCTGGGAAGATATTAGTAGCATCATCTTATGTAGACATGAAAGCAGCACAAACCTTCTTTATACCCAACTCACTATATTATTGTCAACATTAAAATGTGGCACTGGTTGCAACAGCCGGTCTTAATAAAGACTCAGTTCTACTTTTGTGTCTGTGCCCAAATAAAATCTTACCTTTCTTAATTGATTTCTGACCACTTATTATAATATTATCCTCTGTATTTTGAATTTATCAGTAAAAATTTGGGATTTTTTTTTTTTTTGTATTTAATTTACTGATCATGAAAATGTTGATAAAAGCTCAAATTAAAGTTGAGGTTTATCATATCAAAAACAGAGAAACTGCAGAAAAGGTTAGTTTTTTAGTAAAATATATCATTAGCTGAACACAAACTGAGTATTTCCATCCACTGTCATTGATCCAACCAGGTTTTACTGGTGAATCAATGTAGAAGAAAATGATGTTTCCATGTTCATTACAGAGCCTCTGAACATCCAAATGGGTCCTATCTGATGACCATAAAAAAATTATAAACTGCCTTTTTTACAACTTAGTTATACATAATGATAGGATTAGTGGATCAACAGGATTTAAGCAGCTTAGATCAATCATTGGTTTTGGTGGGTGATGGATGTTTGGGTTGTTATGTGTTAAAGGTCAACTTCTATAATTTTTTTATTCATATTGCTGTGTCTCCACTGTGGTTGAATGCATTGTGCGTCATTTCTGTGAAAAATGATGTCCTATTTCTGTTGCTTGAAGCTGTTTTCTGTAAGCT
>JAPSES010000120.1:3726734-3745014 GCA_029822895.1 Maxillicosta whitleyi | reverse complement strand
CTATACTTTTCATTTATTACATGCTTCCCTTAGGAAATATTATTTAAAAAAAAAAAAAAAAAAACTCCATTAACTTTCACTGTTAAACTGATGATACCCAATTATATTTATCCTTTAAAGCAGATGAAGCCAATCAATTAATCAGATTAAAAGAGTGCATTACAGATTATTATCCATGACTAACAATTTTCTGCTGCTGAACTCAAACAATACTTAAATCAATGGGTTTGGCCCAAAAATTGTTAGGGATGCAGTATTCAGTGAAGTAATCACCGTGGATGGTGTTGCCCTGAAGGAATCTAGGCGTTATATTTGCTCAAGATCTACTCACACAAAAAAAGAGATTTATAAAACTGTTTTTTTTCCCATTTGCGTAATATTGCTAAAATTAGGCATGTTCTAACACAGAATGATGCAGAAAAATTAGTTCATGCTTTTATTGACCAGAACCAGTATCAGTGATCATATTTCTCCTGTGTTGGCTTCTCTGCACTGGCTCCCTTTTAAAGCTAGGATAGACTTTAAAATACTCCTCCTCACTTACAAAGCCCTTTCTTGGACAGGCACCTTCTTATCTGAAAGAGTTTTTAGTTCCATATAATCCATCTACAGCACTATGCTCTCAACATGCAGGCTTACTGGTGGACCTTAGACTATCCAAAAGGAGGACAGGGGCTAGAGCCTTCAGCTATCAAGCTCCTCAATTGTGCAACCACCTCCCTGCCTTGGTCCTGAAGGTAGACACTGTCTCTATGTTTAAAGATAGGTTAAAACGTTCCTTTTTGATCAATCCTATAGTTAGGGCAGCTCAGGCTGCTTTTAGTTCTGCTGCTATAGGTTTAGAGTGCTGGGAGACTCATCTGATACACTGAGCTCTTTGCTGCTCCTCCTCCTCTCTGCTCCTCTTCTTCTCTGACTTATTCCCTCCTAACTTAATTTTTAATTGTCCCAGTGAATTCATGCTACTGACTTGGACTTCTTCCCCGGAGTCTCTGTACTTTATCTCCTCACAGGCTTTCCCGGGATCATCACAGGTTTATCCATGGACCATTTCTGGACCTGCTGCTGTGGTCCTGCCCCCCTCTGTCTGGTTTCTACCAGTTCCATATGTAAAGTGTCATGAGATAAGTTTTGTTATGATTTGGCACTACATAAGTTAAATTTAATTTGATTTGTTAATTTTGACACTGAATTGAGTAGAATTAACTATAAAAATTTTACACTGACCATGGTCAATGTAACTCATGAGTAGAACCAAATTCAATTCTATTCTCTAAGTTAAATTCACACTTTTTCTTTTCCTTTTTTTTTTTTTTTTTTTACTGTGTACAATGTCTCTATTAGATGTATATACATCAATGATGTTTTTATCAGAGGTTTACATCTTGATTCTGCTAAAAATTGGGTGGACAGGACCATAAAGACTAACAAAATAGTAAAAAATATTGTGCTTTTGTTGTCATGCTGTTGTGTGTTGTGATGGCATATTGATGCATACTGCGTTTTTTGGAAATGACAGTGACCAGTTTAACCACACTACAGTCTGTGATTTTTGCTTTCATTGTATGCTTCCTTTTGACTCTGATTGTTTTTTTGAGTAGCTTTATCCTGTGCCAGCGGCACCTGTTTTGTTTCCTCTTGTGGTCACCTCTGTCTGTGTATGCTTTTAAAACCACTCAAAGGAGGAGGCGCACCCTTCAGATTTTTTGTCATGACCTGACAGTAAGATTAGTAATGCTAAAAAAATTACCTTTAATTTCCTGTAGAATAAAAAGAGACGTAACATTTCAGGGTCAAAAATATTACTTTCTTACATAACTCATGCCAGAAAATGTCCAAACAGTCAGTGCAATCCAGCAAACAAATCTTAAAGGCAGAAAACAGATTTTCATTGAAAAATAAAGCTTGCCAAGTTCCACATTGCTGTTATAAATCAGCCCCAGCATACACGTCCTGTGTGGATAATATCCCAGCTGTCTTTGCAGCGGCTCCCCTGCCCCTGTTTTCCCTGCTCAGAGTCTTGGGCGCCCTCCAACTAAAGCACAGGCCCCTTCTTACTGGCTGCCTCCACGTTTCCATCACTATCACTTCACCGTTCGGATCTGCTGTGGGCCTCATTTCTTTCAGTTGTCTCCAGGGGGTCAAAGCATGGTCATAAGAATCTAAAATATGGGATGAAATTCAAGCAAATCAACTCAGTACTGCAAAAACAAAGGCAGAATGTGTTCTCATTTGATAACAAATTATCCAGCTGAGATTGATTTTTTTTTTTCCTGAATTGTAAAACAAAGAAATTATGACGGTCCATTCTTTTAATAAAGCCATCAAACTATATTGGTTATTACATCAGCTCCGTTGTACTGTAATTCACATTACTTCACTCACTTTGAAGGTTTCCCTGAGCTTGTACCACATTTGCAAAGGAAAAAACGTGTAATTTTATTCACCCATAGGTGACCCAAGTCTGATGACTTCTCCATGTTTAATCTGCAGTGTATAGATCACTAACAGTTCATTATTGCTTCTCTATGCATTCCAACATACAAGCACGGGATGGATATTTTCTGTACAGCTGATTCAGTCAAACATCAGAGTTGGTGATTTCATATATTTGCACAACATAATCTCATTATGTCTCCATATATAGATCTGGGAGAGCATTTAGTCAGTTCATACTTACTTCATATCTGGCCACTTATTTACTGCATTATCTTTTATCACTCAGTTCTTTCAGATTTCTTTTTCTAGTGTAGTGCACCTTAAATACAATAAATATTATGCTAATAAGATGTCCCATTGAACTAAAAGTGACACTAATTTTTTAGTCGGTCTGAATCACAGCCTACAGTTTGCAGGTTTTTTTCCACTTGAAAAAAATGAAATGTACAGATGGAGCCGGTGCTGAAATTAGAAACCCACAATGTTGTAGACGTTAAACTGAAATTCCGAGCCCAGGGGCCAAGTGTAATCCCACTGATGGCCACTGGGTGCTGGTTCCCATAGATGTACATGGAGCCACTTTCTAAAAATTATAAGTCAGTCATTTTCTTCTTGGAGTCGTTCTTGTCTCATTGACTTTATGTAGACAAATGGTGGTCTAATTTCAATGTACAGCATCATTAGTAAGACCAGGGTGAACAGAAAGCTTTGACTGTCATGTCAGTGTTTGACTGATTTGAGTGTGTGCTGAGGTAGACATTCAGAGCTTCTGTTTATTAAAAGCCCAATTGCTCCTACTTCTGTTCCGTCTGTGTTGCCATGGTAATACTATGCAATGTTTGTAACAATATACACATGCCAAACATCCACATAAATAGATGAACAACACCTAAATGCTCAACAAACCAATTGTTGGACAACAGGACACAATATAAATGGGTGGTCGTGGCATATTGCTAAAGTTGGTCAAGTGGGTTGTCGACTGACTGAAGGGTTGGTAGTTTGAGTCCAACTGTCCATATTTTGAGGTGTCCTTATGTAAGACACCGAACCTTAAATTGCTCCCAGTACGGTATGGCAGCAGCTGCCCACTGGTGTGTAAATGGGTAAATGTGAGGCATTGTGAAGTACTTTGGGCACCATGAAGGTGAAGAAAATGTGTTATACAAGTGCAGGCCATTTACCACAAATAACAAGGACTTCAATGGGCATACATCATAAACAAGCTAACAGTCTAAAGGCAAGCATATGTCATGACAAAACAACAGACCAACATGACAAACTTTGTACCAGTAAGCTAACACTAAGTAGATCCAATGGCACAATTACTATTTCTCTGCCACCAAAACTCACTGAATGAGCCAAAGAAAAGTAAAAATAAAGGTTGCATTTGGAAGTGATGAATTTTGTCTGACCTTTTCCTTTTTTCCTTTTTCTTTTGATCAAGGTCTTTTTTATTTTCAATTTTCCAAGGTATAACAAGAAACATACAACTTAAACATAAAATTGTTGAATCCAGTTCCTATCCAATTGCCCCCCACCCCAAGTACTGGAGCTTCCTTTGCTGTTTTTTGATCATAACTTGGTTTGACATGAGTGAAACTTCGACTATCAGCTGATTCATTGTTTCATTGTGCATTGAAATGACTGAGCCCAGATACAAATGAAATGTATTGTAGTTATCTAAGGCAAGGTAAGTTTATTTGTATAGCACATTTCAGCAACAAGGCAATTCAAGGAGCTTCACACAGGACATTGAAATACGACAGGGAAAAAGAGACACATTTAAAACATTATAAAAGAAACATTTAAAAGGTCACATTTAGTCACATGAAAATGGTTTGAGGCAAATGTTTGATTGTTTACTGGGTTAGTTCACTGGGATTTAGCGAATGGTCACACCTTTGTCCAAATATGGTCACTTCTGAGTAATAAGGCAACATAACAACAGCAGTTCAGTAGGAGACATCATGGGTCCCCTGTCCATTACCTAAATACACGCCATGACTGAGGCTCAGTCCCATCTGTTGTGTCAGTGTTACTACACTACAAGTACTGGTGTAGTGGTCCTTGGAGAAGTGGGTATAGTCTCAATTTTTTTGACTTATTTTTTAGAGTAGTCCAGAAAAATGCCCTGTTCTAGAAAAAAAGTACATGCAAGACTAGTCTATTTAGTTTACCTAAAATCCATTAGTAGTATTTGCTTACTATTATAAAATTGTCATGACCTGATCAGGAGCAGTTTAGGTCACACAAGCAGCTGCATGAATGCAAATGTATTCAAAATGAGCCAAACACAGAATAATGTTAGCCTTTCATAACGCTAGCCTACTCACAACTGTTGGCAAATATACCACTTCTCCTCTAAATGTGCAGTCATATGGCCAGGAGTTTAAAACAGAGTCATTTGGAAACTGCTTTAAATTTACCTCAGAAATATGTATTTCATGACAGTAGGTTCTCTCAATACATGCCACTCACTTGAAAGATATCTATTCTGCCTTTCTTGTTCGCATTTCCAATAATCGTGCATTTTTCAATGAGATGTGCAGTGACCTGTCAATCAGCTGGGGTGGCACTGGCACCTAAGGTAGCCATTCAGGTTCCAAATGTGCCTGGCACTTGTTAGCAATATTTTCCTCAGCATGACCTGTGCTACTCTGCCTCTGATTGGTTCATTAGTCCTCATGCCTAAAGTCAGAGAAGGCAGTGAGTACTAGTCAGTTAGAGGTGGGCAGGTCATTGCTTCACCATCCCAGGAGAAAAACTGGGCAATTTGGCTCAGATACTACTGAATGGTACACATCAGGTGGTAGTCAGAAGGAGGTATATGCAATTCTGATTGAAAAAATAAGGAGGTATATGCCGTATACAACCCTGGACTATACCACTGACTACAAGTAGCTTACTTAGATATTTCCTTTTCTCTTTGTCATTTGTACCTTTGCTGTTCTATCTCAGGTTTGTTTTATTTTTGTACTATGCTTTAATGATTTAAGGTTTGGTTAAGTGTTGATACCACACAAGAATGCATCCTCACATGTTAATTGGGCTTCGTCTTTGCCCTCTGAAAACATGTCCAATTACATTGCCATTTTCCTGGAAAAATAGAAATGAATCATGCTGTTATTATTTTTAGGTTACAGTAACTTTGAAGTAAGATTGCCAAAATCGTAAAGTTTCTGTTCTAAGACTGCCTGGGGTGTCCTGGCATTTGTTTCTGCTTTAGCATCACCATAACGATGCAGTAAACAAACTCTGTCTACAGGTATATTCATGTCACAACAGCATTCCTCTGCAGTGAAGAATGCTTGAGCGCTTGACATTCACCTGCTGCTGTTTGTTTACAGCCACTGAGCAGGAACATTTTTATCATTGTGTACAAGGAGAGAGCTCCACCTAATACTTATTTATATCCCTGACACCATCACAACACATACTGTGTCAGATCTCTTTATTTCAGTTCACACAATAACCCACTGCACGTCTTTTTAGACTAAATTTATGTAGGACTTGTTTTACGATGACATATTTATGTTACAAAGGCCTGGTATGCAGTGTGAATTTATATTATTTGTATGAAATACACCCTTTCTTTCTTTCTTTCTTTCTTTCAGCAGACTGTCTAAAACTGAAGAAACAGAAGGGTAATGAATCTAACATATTTAATTTTCCAATGGCCTCGTTCAGGTAATAAAAATGTTTGCACACACAATCTGTGTAAGCACAGGAATATGTTTCTTCTTCCACTTTAGTTCTCATTACAGAGCGTGCAGCCTGTGTTGGAAAAGCCTTCAAATGGATTTATTTTAACCACCTGTTTCAGATCCTGAGGCATTAATGGACGAGTGGTAGTCGCATGTGCTGCCTCTTCAGACATGGTAAAGAAACAGAGACAAGTCTAGGCACGAGAGGGGAGGGGGCTAAGGGCAAGGAGATATTTGTTGGCGAGAGGGTTGAGGTTAAAGGCAGGCTTATGGCAGAGAAGGAAACTGATGGAGGACTGTGACAAAGAAGGTTGTTAAGTCTGTCAGTCTGATGAAGTGATGTATTGTTTAATAAGAAATAAAACCAAGGAAACAAAAGAAGGTATAAAATAATGACTAAGAGACACCTATTCCATTATTACTTCCTCATCCTCTGTTCCTTGCCTCTTCTCCCTCTGTGCCAACCGACTGGTGGGATGGGGTACTTGTCTCATTTATGTATTAAAAAATGTATAAAATGCAGTTTGTCATCTTTTCATGTTTATCAGATACAGTATGACTCATTTGGACGTTCAGAGGTTTTGTAGTGACAACATTGATTCACCAATGAACCCATGTAGTTTGGCAAATGACAGTGGATGGACACACTCGGTTTATGCTGAGTTAATGATATTTTGTTTTGTTGAAAGAGTCTCTGAATTTTTTTCTGTTTTGATCTAATAACTTTTGAATTTACTCTGAGCTTGAATGAAAATCTACATGATCAATGAATGAATGTAAAAAAAAAGAAAAATTAAGTTTTTTGCAGAAAAATGTCAAATATATAAGGTAATATTAGAATAAATGATCATAAAGCAACTTTTTATTTTTTTTAATTAGAAGTTTTGACAAAAATAATTGTACGTCTTTGAGGGTTGAACTTGGGGTTACCAAATTTATTGTGGTTTTAGGGCTGATTTGTAGAGCTACTATAAGGCAGGGTGGCAGATATTTAAAGTGGATCCATTTAACCCCTGAACATGTGTATAACAGCCTTATCAACTTAAATATCATACATGCCTTACATTTTGGACTGCTTCTTCATTTTTCAGTCTGTTCTCTTTTCAGGTTGAAAATAAAAAGAAAAAAAGCCCAGACAATGAGGTAATTCACAGGGAGCACAAAGCAAAGAGGGCAAAACCTGCTGTTTCTACTGTGTGTACTTATGACTCTGCATGAGTGTTTGCTCATATGTCTTTTCTTAGACAGAGTTTCGGTGACATCATTTATCAAACAGTACTGTTGCTTGCCCAGACTGCAGGATCAGACACACTAAGTCTGGTGTTTGGATTGTTTGTGCCCGCTGGTCTGTATTTGTAAGAGAGGATGAGCTCAGTTCCAGTCTCAAGCAAAACACTGCAGATGGATTCGTATGTTCATTTCAGGAGTTTTCACAATATTTTATAGTGAACATTTTTGAGAATGTATTTACATAGAATTTGAGCTGTCTGCCTCATTTTATAGATACTCATATATTCAGTAGCTTTTTCTGTCTCCCAAACATCTTCAGTTTCATTCTAATATACAGTTCACAGCGAACATGTACTGTTCTTTGTAACACAAATTCAAGGTCAATATCTATATGAAAGGTCATAACCTACTATTAAAAGAATACTTTTCTCAAAATTTTAAGCTACACTGCATAGGACTAACACCAATGCTTACATTTGTGTGTATGTTTTCCATTGCTTCATCTCTAATCATGTACAGTAGCAACAGTTGACAATACTACTGCTCAAACAGCACACCAGACCTTTTCAGCCTTCAAACTATATTTTCAAGGTCATTTTGGTGGAGACCTGTGAGCAAACGTTCCATGGTGTTTCTCTGTTTCTGTCCTATTGCATCACACAATTTATTGAGGCTGATTCTTCACCACAATGTAGACACCCACTGTGCAGAAAAAGTAGGATTTCACAGGGCATCCAGCATTTACATAAACTTTCAATGATTTATTTTATAATGCACATGTGGCTAAACATGACTGTTTATCTTTGGACCTCCCATGGGATAATACAGGGGGGAAAAAAACTGGTAGAAATACACACAGTGTGCTTTTCACAGCTTTCACAGCCCGGCTTAAGTAAGAGCTACTTGTGTACTTAGCAATATGAACCGCCTCATCATAGGAGCTGAGCTGCAAATCATTTGGGGAAAATTTTTACGAGCAGCATTTCCCAAACTAATTTTAGTTCCAAAACAGTTGGAGGAACAACAGTGAAAAGCAAACCCCGTGTAAAAGTTTATAGAATTTCCTCTTTTTGTTTACCTTCATCAGTGTGGGGCAGGTGGTGGGCAGCGGTGTGGGCCACCCTGGCTGCAGAACACAGAGTGTGAAGTGTGAACTCTGCTCTCCTGGGAACGACTGCTGCATTTTCTTGAAGTTTATGTGAGGCTCCTAGTCTGTGTGTGTGTGTGTGTGTGTGTGTGTGTGTGTGTGTGTGTGTGTGCAAGTGTGTGCGTGTGTGTGCGTGCGAGTGTGTGCGTGCATGTGTGTGTGTCTGTGTGTGTGTGCAGCCTGTCATCTGCACTGATGAGTGATGGAGTACATAAGCCTACTCACATGCCACATCTCAAACAAACCTGCATGAATGCGTGCGTACGTGTGTGAGACGCCATTCATCCTGACTGAGTAACTCTGGTAGAAACCAAACAATGCAACCCTGCTCACACCCTATTAAGCTGTCACGGTGCAACCATTGAACTTACCCTATAATTTTTCCCATAATGGAAGTTTTTTTTTAAAGTAATTGGTGTGCTGCTAACACTCACAGATGCACACACAAACAGCCCCGTGGCACACACTGAGTAAGCAAACATTATGAAGCATTTACATACTGACACTTAAAGCAAATACAAAGATACTCAAACACACACACGTTTGCATACAAACACAGCGGCATATGTATCGCAAACTACACAATACCATTCACCAAATATACCCATGTGTGCTGCTGTTCTTTCCTGTGACCTCAGCTGTGAGTTCATTCTTCCCTCGCACATATGGAGCCCTGGCACCGACTCAGCGCTCGGCTGCTGCCCTGCTACTATCAGCACATTTTTAATTGCCTGGCTTTAGAATATAACAGCCTCTGTGATGACAGCACGCTTGTTTATTTTTATATGCAACCATAAAGGCCCCAATAGCCCTCACCGTATAAGGTATATAAGATGTTTTTCTCCACAGATCGTTTTTATTTTTAGCCATCTGCACACAAAGTGTAGTTAGTACCAACTAAGGGTATTTCATGACTTTGGTTATGCTGTTATTATGGAGAGTATATGTTAACGGCAGAGAAAATCTTTGACAATCATTGTGTGAAAATGTATAAATGTAATTTCAATGGGGTGAAGGGATTTTTTTTTTTTTTTTTTTTGAGGTTCTCTGTGTCTGGAATAAACAGATGACACAACAATATTGTGAACATTTACATGGGAGCAGAGTTGAGGCAGACTAAATAGATGACATGATTGGGCTGTCTACTCCTGCATTTTTTGTTTTCTTTATCATTTCTTAATTTGTCTGTCAACAGCCGTAACTTCAATGAAATATGGTGGAAGGATATGACTCAAACCAAAGACAAACCTCTTAAGTCTTGGAGCACATCCAGAAAGAAAAAGAGACTTGAGGTTAACTAAGTTGAATATGTGACCTTTGCTGAAGATACGTAGTCTATGAATGTCCTTTTAGTTTTTAATTAAAAACATCCAAATATGAAAAAAATAATTTTATGTGACAGTAAGAGATATGTGCGAGATATATCAAATCAAATTGTATACATAACAAAAGTCAGCTCATGACACTTTACATATAGAGGCGGTTGGTATCAGACTCTCAAACCAATTTACAAACACCCAACAGAATCCTCCAGGAGCAAACACTTGTGACTGGTGACAGCAGAAAGAAAAACTTCCTTTTAACAGGCAGAAACATCCAGCACACCCTGACTCCTGGAAGATGGCCATCTGCCTTGACCAGTTGTGGTTAGAAATAGAGGGTAAAGGAAGAGAGGAAGAGCACCTTAAGGTGTGGAAAATGTTTCAGAAAAAAAAAATATAGTAAATGTACTGTAAATGTTCTTCTTGTAAGTCTTTATTAGTTATTGTGTGTCATAGTTAATGGCCATGTCATTTATCACACATCATAACTATCTTTAATGACAGAAACTAAACCACACATTTACTGTTCCTCAGACTACTGGTCATGCAGGCTTTGCCAAGCATTGGGCAATCTCATGATGAAGAGTAGAAAGGACAGCGCCTTGTTCCTTTATATTGTAATAAGCTAATTGGCCATCACTGCTCATCGTGCATTGTCTCATAATGAAACCTGGCTCTGCAGAAGAATTCTGCTGACGTGTCCTGTAAAAGTAGATAAACCGGGGAAACTTTTACAGTAATAAATTAAATCATAAACCAATAACTGTCAAAGTATCCACAGCTGATTCCATTATGCCGGGGTCCATCAGCTGGATACTAACTTATAAATGAATACCATGGCAGGCGTAGGGTTTCTACGTGAGTGTGTAAGTGTGTATCTGTATTTTGTAAGGGTAACAACTCAAATCTGGACTCACTCTTTACCATTTGCCACCTCAGTACCCACACCCTTTTTTTTTTCCTTCACTACTTTTTGGCATCACTTTTCTGCGTACAGAAGGAAAGTTGGAGATTTCTGAAAAAGTGTGATGTTGGACTTCTCAGCATGAGGGTTTATGTTACTTGAACTCCTGATCCTTGACATGACTGATGTGACTGCAATACTAACTCCGATTTCAGAAGTGAAATCCACTCTAACGTCAGCCTTGTTTTCAGGTAACTCATTACATAACCAGTTACACCTTCCCTATAAAGGTTCTCTGTAAACCTGTTCTATGCAGCTGGCTCCAAAGAGGTGTGGAACTGTAAAACCACTACCAGAGGGTGTGTTACATCAGCTGATGGCCTTAAAAGGACACAGTTGAAAAATGAAAAATAGCTGTCACACCTCTATGATAGTCTGTCACATTGTCTTTGTCAGTTTCCCTTTCATTTCCTTTAAAACCCATCCTTTACCCTCTCTCTCTTAATATCACATGCTTTTATTTAGGAAAGTCCCCATACCCAGCCTTCAAAACACCCCCTCTGCACGCACATACACACGCACAGGCACACACACACACACACACACACACACCGTTTTGTATAATAACAAAATGTGGAAAACACAGTCGTGTGTACAAATTGAGAAATATTCCCACAACATAGCTGATACGCATCTCCGCCTCAAATTTAGTGTCAATGTTAATTCTCCAAGGGAAAGTCCCTTGGCAACAGCATATGCATCATGATAAACAATCAGAGATACTTTACACTGCAAGAGCATGCCCTTGTTATTCCTATTCACACTGTACAAGGCCAAGAAGCGTAGCCAAAGGGTAATAAGACCAAAGTTCATTCTGCTGCAGTTTCTATCTGGTCATGGTAGGAAGAAAATGCCTTTAGCTCTGAGGTCATATTTGGCCATTATCTCGGAATGCCTGTGTTTACAAGTATAGTATACTCACTATAGTATTTAAGACTATTGACCATGAAACAATTTCCATCATGTAAGGGCTGAAACAGCACATATACTAAGTAAAAAACTATAAAGAGGCTGTTACATAAATGATGTTCATATTTTCACTTCAGTAAATACAAAACAAGTAACACCAGTAAGCCAAGCCATCCATTCACAGATGGGACCAGTTCAAAGCCTGTGGTATTCAGGAGGTGTGGTTTATCAGGTGATGTCGCTGATGCATATAGACAATACACTGTAACTGTCATGCTCTTCTGACTGTTCAAACCAGTTTGACCAGTTTTATTTGTGAATTAGCATAGTTAAGTTTTTGTAGTAAACTTGTGAGTCATGCTTGCCTATGAATATGGATCTTGATAAGATCATGAAACAACATTTGTGGTCCTGTAATAATGTTATGGTCTTCATGTATAACAACTGGGAATCAAGATAATGTTACAAATGCAGCCTTTGATTTTCTGCCACATTTACTGCCTTTCATACTTTATGGCTCCCTTATATAATGGCATAGGGATGTACTAAAACTTGAATACTTAGCTTTAAAAGCATAGTTTGTGGAATGCAAAAGTATGATTAACCCATAAAGACCCAAACATCCACCAATGACCACAAGCGTTTACTGATCTAAACTGTTTAGTAACTGTTGTTCCACTGATTCTATCAATACATATAAATAATTGGTGTAAAATGAAGTTTATTATCTTTTCATGGTCATTAGATATGACCCTTTTGGATTTTCAGAGGCTCTGTAGTTACCATGGAAACACTGTTATATTTTAATACATTGATTCACCAGTAAAACCCATGGAGTTGAATCAATGACAGGGATTAGAGATGATTGGTTTATGTTCAGTTTATGATATATTTTACTGCAAAAGTCATTTTTTCCTCAATTTTCTCTGGTTTTAATAAAATAACACACAACTTTAATTTGATCACAGTACATTAAATACAGGGTGCCTAATTTTCACTTACAAATGTTAAATACTGAGCATACTATTATACTAAATAATGATAAAATCACTTAAGAAAGGTTAATGCAGGAAAAAAATATATGAGAATGGTCACAAAAGTAGTACTGGATCGTTACGGTTAAAAAGACAAACATTGGTACAATACAAGGTTAAAAGTTGTCTTGTAGTTTGTAACATCAAAGTTTGACATCAGACAAAAAACAAAACACCAACCCATAGTAGCAACACCATCAACACTGATGATATATAGGGAAAAAAAGAGTCTGCGCTGCTCTGTGTTACAGAACAAAATTAACTAACAGCTTGAGAACATAAAAATAATTGAAGAAAAAAAAAGAATGGAAGAGCAATAATCCAAAAAAAAGCTTGATTCACACTATTCCTAAACAATGTGCACATTTAATTTCTTACAACAAAATTTCTTTCTATTTTCTTCAAGCTTAACTTTCAGTAGAACTTACTAAATAAAGTATATCTGCTGTTGGAATCTCTCTGATGACCTCAGACATGTGACTTGTATCTCAGGTTGCTATTCCAGGCATGCTGTGTATAAAATGTAGTCAAAGCAGATAGATAAAAGATCTTATCTTCTTAGGATGCAGAAGCAGGAGAGATATGGAGGCTGAATGTAGACCACAAAATAGATAGTTAGGGAGCAGTCTACCAACTGAATGACAGTCAATTTACATCATCACACTAAACTGCAGGTCTCCAGACAATTTGACAAATAAATCTGGACTTCATAACCGCTAAACACACACACTGCACATGCACACACATAGGGGGAGGGAGAAAGAGGCAGAGAGAGGAACGGCGTGCGACGTGAGGAGTGCTCCCTATACTTAGTGAACTTTTGGGGTTTTAATGGGTCTGACGTAGTTCCATGCTGCGGTCTGAGGTCTCTCCACCAGCATCTATTTTCCCTCCGAATATAAGAGTTGGAAAAAAGCACAAAGCATTTAAGCAGGCTAAAAATGTATCTGATGGCAACCACCGTTGGCTGAAAATAGCCCTAGAAGGGTATTATTATCATTAATGAGGGATAAATTTGTCGGCTGACTTACCCCGGAGTCAGGAGCACTTAAAATTATTCTGAAGTTTGCCCTTTTTTTGGCCATTTTGGCAAAGCTGAGCTATCGAGTCTGTCTGAGGAATGGATGGTCTCCTGCTGATTTATACTCATAAAGCCAGCCTCCCTTGAAGGGCAAAACGAGATCTTGCTGAGTAAAGGTTAACTAAAGCTCCATTTAGGTTTAGCTGACAAAGAATGATATTCTCATTGTATGGCTTTATAGCCTGAAACTGACTGTTAACTGCTATTAACTTTAAATTTAATTTAATGTGACATTTTTGTTCAGGTTCAGGTACCAAGAGAGTGTGCTGATGTTTTCCTTCCAAATTGGCAGTACATGTTCAGGAGATTAAAACAGTCTGGGTGGTGACCTTACAGGGGATTCAATCCACTGGTTAGCATTTAGCCATTTAAGGAATAAATACACATCCATGGTGCAAGCTGCCAACTCAGGATACAACATGAAGTTACTCACAAGTTCCTACACAGACCTGGCTAACCCCTGGAAAGCTTTCATATTCAGTAATAAAAACAAATGTGCCATCTCTGTACCTACAGCTAGTGTGATGGAAGTAATAGGAACCACAGTTTCAGGTAAATAAATGTGCTAAAATTGCACACACTCTTGTAAATAACTTAGGATGTGATCAGAGCTGGACTGGCATCTGAAAAGGGCCCGAACACTTTTTGATCACCTGAGGGCCCACCGCAATTATTAAGTATTAAGGCCTATATACGATGTCTGGAAGCATATGCAGTAATGCAAAAGGAGAATGTTTGTTTGTTTGTTTGCATTGTGCAGTTTCAACTATTTAAATAAAGTGCATCAGCCTATAAGAGCCCACATTAAAAATACTTTTTCACTACTCACAAAGACCTTCTTCTTGGGGAGATGGTCAGTGTCAAAATGTCCCTTCAGGGGTCGCTACAGCAAATCGGATTCACATATTGATTTGGCACAAGTTTTGCGTCAGATGCCCTTCCTGAAACAACCCTTTGTATTTTACTTCAAATAACACAAAATGTCTACATATACACATGCCATTACAGAAGGGAAAGATTACAAAACAAATTATGTATAAGATCATAGTTGCACTGCACAAGACACGTCAAGCAGATGGTAAATAAGATATTGGCTGGGTCTGAAAAAGTCAAGAACATGACATGATTAACACATACTGGCTACTAGCAAAGCTTCAGACACATTAGTGTTTGTTTGTGACAACACAACACTACTCAATACCAAACAGAAGATTCCTAACGTATATTTGCAGAAGTTTAACAATAGTATTGGACACATGTTTGCGGCTGATTTGACAAAGTGAGGATGTCCGACCACTTTGGTCGTGTTAGTTTGGGATAATAAATGGAGCTGAAGCTGTGGATAACTATAAACTGCTACAGAACTTGGCTAGCTGGTGAGTGTGGAGGTGAATTCTTCTGACCTCTGTCTGCCCCTCCTGTGTCATGTCTTTCTCCATCTCCTCCTCCTCCTGGTTGCTCTCCTCCCACCCCTCGAACCAGCGGTGAGCTGCTTGTGGAACTGGCAAACATATCTGTTATTTTGGCGCATTTTACTGCATCTCCTTTTAATTTTTGTTTGCTTTTTTCTCTTCTTCTCTAAGCTCCACTCTTGTTTTTCACTCATTTTGCACCCTTGGCTTGCACTCAGCTCTCCACCTGTCGTGATCTCAGGCTAACTGAGCAGGAGTGATATTACTTTTGTCAGGGGGCTTTGGGGAGGGGTGGACCTATGAGATGAAGGGATTTCATTGGACTAGCCATATGCCCTTCGCAATCAATGAAAACTATAATAATACATATTTATATTTAATGACAGACCTGAGGGGGCCCAAAATGAGCGAGGGCCCAGTACACCAGATAGCCCATCCAGCCCTGTATGTGACTATTACTTTGTGTGGTAAAGGTGGATGTAAAAGGTGCAGTGTGTACACAGCTCGCATTACTCTTGTTTTAGACAATATTCCATATCAGATGAACATTTTGGGGACCCAAAATAGGGCCCAAACTTATTTTTTTGGTTCAGAAAAATACAAAAATGCATTATAATTGTATGAATGAATGAATGAATTTATTTTTGGTTTGTACATCAATTATTGCACTTCGTACAATAATTATAATAAACATAAAAAACAAAAAGTGAAGAGGCTAGAAGCAAAAGATTATTTTTTTGCTGACCTTTTTCACCTAATACACCGCTTACATTAAAACAACAAAGATACATCTCCTATCTCAATTCAATATTCCTAAATGATTGTAAACTTAAATCTTTTTTTTACTTTGTCAAAGGAGTGACTAACTCAAATTCATCAGGCCCATTCCATAATTTCACATCCCAGTCCATCTAGACTTCACATTTGTCTTCACTTTAGTCCATTCACAAACACAGAGATCTCCAAAATTATAAATTTTCCCTATTAATTAATTTCTTAGTCAGAAAAAAAGGGTTAATTCATATTTACATCAGAAATATATGGAATTCAGAGGAAAACCCTCAGCTGTAAAAGACATAGGAAAAAAAATATTGTAAAAGACAAAACAGACAAAGCATATAAAAACAATGTGAACAGTGATGTGCTCCTAGTTAATTAGTATTACTTGTTACAACTAATTGTTGGAATAATCCTTCTATGTCTGACTATTTTAACTGACATGATTCTACTGAATTGAACCCAAATGCAAACCAGACAACTGAGATTCAGTACAAAAATACAGTTTATTCCTCCAAAGGAGGTACAGATCAAAAAGGTGCAACAGTCTTAATATACAACTGGTCCAGAGACAGGTTATATTGCCAAGACGATCCAAGGTGGTAGCAGGGGGGGTAGAAGACGGAGACGTAGTCGGGGCCAGGCGTGGGTCGGGTGGAGGAGGCGAACAGGCAAATGAGGAGACGAGCAGTGGGTCACAACCAGAAGGGAAATCCAAACGGGGAGGTCAAGGCAGGCAAGGATCGAAGTAGGCAGCGATCAGGCATGGGTCCAGGGAACAAAGCACAGGTCAAGCACAGAAGAACGAACAGGAAATAACGCTGGAGAGTATTGACGGAACAATTACAATCTGGCAGTTTGCTAGTGAGCAGAGCTGAGTATATATGGAGGCCACCTGATTGGGATCACCTGTCCCAATCAGGTGGCCGTAATTTGTAATTGGGTCATGGGGCGGGGCACAGAGGAAACAGAGCAGGCAGAGACAGGAAAATACATCAAAACAGAGCAGATCAGAGACTCAAAAATATACAATTCATGACATCAACAGGATTCAACATGTAGACATTCTATCGAATCATTATGTGTTCAACTAAATCTGTGCAGTGAATTTGTGCTGTATTAGCCAAAATCACAAGGAATAATTTGTGCATTAACACACAGGACATTAGCTGCCATTGAAGACGTTCAGGGGTAAAATTCAGAACTTCATCAGCACTTTGGTCAAGACCACTGACACAAGAGGTCTTCATATACATATAATGTAGCACAGAGAGGCTCCAGTCTGACTGAAAATCAAACAACAAACCTTTTAGCTTTGAGGTGGAAGCGCTAACCTCCACAAATGAATGGATGAACAATTAAAAGAAAGAATGGAAGTAAATCTGCACCATCAGATATTGAATAGTTTTTACACATAGAGTTTCATAAACTGAATTCAATTATTTATTTACTTATTTTTAAATAACAATACAACACAGACATCTGCATCAGACAAAACCAAAGGAGTAACAAGCCACTTTAATCTAACTTTCACCCAATCATGCCTCGTGCCAAAGATCATGTGACGCTCAGGTAGCAGTGCATGCGTGGTGATTCATATAACTGACACATATGTGCACCACTACCTGAGTGTCATGTGATCTCCAGCAAGATGCATGATTGGGTGAAAGTTAGATCAAGTGGTTTTGCGTGGTTAAGATGTCCACGTCGTATTGAATTAGAAATTCATTGTATTTGAGAATATTCAATTAAAAAACTTATTTTAAATATTTGAATTCAGATATGAAACTGTCAAAACTATTTGAAATTCAGCTATCCAAAATAAAAATTAACAAAACTAAAACTATAAAACTATAAAATATTAAATTTAAAAAATACAACTATTAAAAAACTAATTCTAGTGAAATACAACTATTCAATATCTGAGGGAACAAATTTACTTCCATACACTGCAACTTTAAAGTGACACATAAGGTAGTAAATTCAAAATGAAACCTGTCTCAGTAAAGTACTTATAAACCACAGCCGCGGGGCTCTATTTTCCACCTAGAGTTCATCACTAATAGTTACACATCGCTCTTCGCCCTCCAACCCCTCAAAATTACAATGTTTACATTCACCAGACAGATCACTTTTTTCCACCTGAGTGCACTGTGCGTGACCGAGGTCACAGGTCACGTGACTTCAGACCGGCCACAACAACAGTGGATCATCCATCATGGTGGATTATTCTCCTGATTGTATTGCCTTTCTTTCTG
>JAPSES010000120.1:3681422-3715071 GCA_029822895.1 Maxillicosta whitleyi | reverse complement strand
GTGTGTGTGTGTGTGTGTGTGTGTGTGTGTGTGTGTGTGTGTGTGTGTGTGTGTGTGTGTGTGTGTGTTCAAGTGTGAAAGTGCATGGGCCTGGCAGATGTGTTGGCCATCAGTGACCTTGATACCACAGATGTTCAGAATAAAACAAGGCCTCAGATCTGTCGTTTTTCTTTTGCTCTTTTTCTTTCACCAACCAAACAAAACTTCATACAACGTAATCAAAACAAAAAGCCTTACTTCCCATCTCTTTCTAAAGTAGCACAAGCAGCACAAACCTGCAGAAGCTGCAGCATTGCCAAGGTTGTGCTATAGTTAAAATATTTCAACCCCTGAGCAATGACTAATAGTAAAAATGTCTTGCAACAAAATGCTGATGCAAATCAACAGCAGCACCGAGCTGAAGCTGCAGATGCGAAGTTTTAACATCTGTAAACCATCTCTCTGGGTAAACTGAGACAGCCAGGATAAATGTGGACAGTAGAAGTGAATAGGATGCTCTTGCCTTTCACTGAACTAGACTTCCAACTGTGGTTGTGGTTGCACTGGACAGCTCCCAGGCCTGAGTGTGGGTTGTGTATGTGCGTGTCTAACTTATGCTCAAGACTGATGTTGTAAGTTGCAGTATTCTTGGTTTGTTTTACTGCTAAAGGGTGTGACAAAAATTTACAAAGTAAAACAACCACCAGAAACTTTGGTTATGCTCATCCATATATCATCAATATATTGTCTTTTATCTGTTCTTGTGCATAATTGGTTAGTATAAAAACAAATATTTAACAGAGGAGAGAGAACGAACTCCTACGCTATTGCAAACACAATTATAATTCCTCTATCAACAAGATCATTGACACAAACTACAAAGCTGCTCTTATTTTTCTATTGTATCACTATTGTTCCTTCAACCTACACCACCTACACACCTAGTCACTAGAGGAGCACATTTCAGGAGCAATAAAATCTGTTGAGTTGATTAAATGTTACAATTTGATGTTAGTGTCAAGAATATGATGATATAATTTGATTTTTCTGCTGCCTGTTTCGTGGAGCAGAAATCTGATTTTTTTTTTAAAGGCATAAACAGTTTATCTTTAAATATAAAAGCAGTGTTCTTTGAGTCCAGACTGTTGGAAAAGTTTGTGGCCTTCTCTTTCTGGGGCTTGATTAAATATATCTCTTAGTTAGGGTCATGCATTTTCATCCGTAGTTAAATCACACACACACAATGGTGTCAAATGCAGGGCGAGTTGACGTCCCCTGGAAGAGGTCAACTCCCTGGAGAAGAACATCCCCCATCATGACACCACAGCTTTTCACCTAAATTAAAGCCAACTTAAAAGCTTTGTGATGTGGTTTTCTGCGTTGCAATAAAAATCATGTTAGGAGTTTATGACTCTGTGTCATCTCTTTTATGTTTTCTCAGTCACATGAGTCTTGACAGTGAAAACACACTCTAACTCTAGCCTGTGTTATCTCCTGTACCACATCTTAAACTCACTGGTCGTAAGCTGTGCTTTGGTTATATGTGTCATGTATGCATGTCTAATCCTGCCAGCAGCAATGTTTTCAGGAAAAACTGAAACGTTTTAGGGTTTTACACAAGGCCGTGGGTGTGAGTATGGTCTGGGTAGGGGTAAGGGGTAGGGAGAGAAGGGGAATAATAGTCACCTGATTAGGATTCAAACAGGGAGGACACATTTTATGATTGACACACCCCTGCCTGTTCACCTCCTTAATTTAAAAAAAAAACAAAAACACACATATCTGTTTTTGGACTAAATATTGGTTGGTATGTTTGCCACATTCTTGCATTCTTGACTATAAACCACAGTGCCAAATAGAAGAAGCTGGAGTGTCCCTGGGCACATCCACAATGACGTTGTATACTGATCCAAAGTAAAAACAAGCAAACTTTGAAAGAAAACAAAAGGACACATGCGAGATTGATTACAAGTAAAAAAAAAAAAAAAAAAAAAAAGACTTTCAAGTTGCTTTAAACTGATTTGCATACTACAGTAACATAAGATTCAGGAAAACATTAGTATTGCTTCGAAAAATGTTAGCGCAAAATTTAGTGAGAGCTCGTTTTTCTTCACCTGATTTGTGCACGTCTTGTCTGACCTGCCGCTTTCATGTAGGGATTTAACTTTTCACATTTGACTCCTCAGAGGTCACGACCTTAGCTCCACCATTGCAGCACCAATCACACGCATTAGACGACTTTGGTCTGACCTCACTGTGACCTGTGGGTGTCGATACTTCCTGTTGCCACACGTCTGTCCTCAGGTCAAACATTACTCATCGTCAAACACCCAAGAGATCATCTGCAGCCAGGTTTCACTTCCAACTTTGCTGCTTTTATAAAGTTCTACACATTCTTGTCTACGTGTTTAGATGATACATGGGTAGATATGTTATGCATACATAGTATGCACAGTCAAAAAAACTTTCACAATGAAACAGATTATGATTCATATCAGCCAAGCTTTTATCATATTTCACTGGAGGTCTGTCAGTAAATAACACATGCACTCCGATAAATTCATGTACTGTTCTGCATGGTTATAAACTCTGAGTAGCATCCAAACAGGTGTGCACAATAACAAAAATGCTAAATTATGTGCATTCATACATAAATCACGAATGAGATTAAAATTTTTGAGGTGAATCTGACTGTCAAAGGCAGTTTTTAATATTTAGGTGCTGTTATTGCCAAAGCACATACATATTTAGATACTTTGGGGTCATATTACTGTGGCCTCGCGTGCCATATCCTAGCTACGTGAATTGTGATGTGTGGAAATATGGAAAAGACACGGCCTCATGTTATTAGCTGAAGCACGAGTCACCCCAACAGTTGATTGTTGCCTTATTTCTCCTGAGCAGCTCTTCTTCCTTTCCCTCAGACACACATGTCATCGAACCCTCAGGGCCAGATGAAAGAAATCAAAGACATGTGACCTGCAAAAGGATGGAAAGAGGGGTAAAATGGTGCATTCATGTGCTTGTCTCATGCGCAGGTCTTAAAACATTCAGTTGGCCTTCAGGTTATAAAAATACTTTACTTTTCCATGATACTACTACAGAGCACTCATTCTTGAAAGTATAAGCTGACGTTTATCTTCATATTATCTCACAGTACCTTTGAAGGAAAGTTAGAAACTGCATTTTATTTGAGGCAATTCATATGTAATAAGTGTACTGGTGTTCTGATGACCTGTGCTGCAGGAGGGGACTCAAATCGGCTGTACTATAGTCGGCCAGGTCACACGGCCAGGGCTGCATGAGTCACTGAGCCTCAGAGCAAAACCAAAATGTGTAAAAACTTCACATTGGCAGATTAGTTTGTTTACATCCTGCACTGGATGTGATTTGGCCAGACTGAACTAAGGCACAGCCAAGAAGCTTGTCTTCTCATTCCTGCCTTTAACTCCATCCTTTCTACCTCTTTCCTTTTATATTTCTTCCTTCCTTCTTTTCTTTCTCTCCCCTTAACTATCTTCCCTTCGTCTCCACCATTCTCACAGCTGCCAAGAGCACATGACCATGAGGCAGAGTGAAGCGGAAAAATAAAGCAGCCCTGCCCCTTGTAAAAAAAAAAAAAAAAAACTTAAAAAAAAAATTAAATAATAATAAAAAAAAAAATTCTGACAAATTATTAACAACAAGAAACAGATGGGGAAGTTGTATTTCCAGAATAAAACAAGACATTTGTTAAGAAAAAAAAAGAAAAAAGTTAAGGCTGCCAAACTGTGAGCTCATACTCTGTAGGTCTTCTGCTGAATATCTATTCATAGCACCAGCTCCAAGATGTCAGACTTTTATGACCCATTTCTTCTCTTGTTATCTGCAGCAACAATTAGGGGCCTGCTAATTTAACTCTGGGAATATGGAAGCATTTTTCTGTCTTGGAGGCAAAGCAAAGACAGCTGACAGTGAACTGGTGTTTGCAGGGACAGATCTACATACTGCACAACTCTTGGAAGTCAATGAGAGACCTTGGCTTTGTGTGTGGGTGTCAGTGAAACGATCAACAGAGTAGGGTAACACAAACACAGAGACATTCACACCTTGTATCAGCTCTAATTTTGAGGTCGTGACTGTTGGGCTTTCTTCATTGAAAGCAGTGATGTTCCATTTGTACGATGATGTACTGGCTGTCAACCTTAGAGTGAAAGAGGTAAACTTTTCACCTCATTTTACCGAGGTGAAAAGTTTACCTCTTTCACTTGAACTCTTCAGCTATGCTTGTTCTCACCCTGTGTAAGTCAATTCCTGCTTTTGATCCCAGGAACCCTCATATGTCAGTCTCATAACTTGACAATAAAAATAATAATAATAATAATTAAATAAAAAGAAAAAAAAAAACACTAAAGCAGCAGAGGGCCAAATCACAGCATATGTTAAAGACTCAGATGTTCTCATAGATGTGATGAAGTAATCTGCTCGGGTCCAAATTGTGGAACAAAACAAAGACAAGCATCAGGGAAATGTCAGTCATGTGTGACCACGCCCCCACTGCACTGATGAGGGGTCACATCAGGTAAATAAATGAAATGGGTGTAATACTGAATGACACTGAAAGAAACTACCACAAATGTGATGTTTCTGCTTTTTTTTTTTTTTTTGTTATTTGTGATCTTTTTTTTTTTCACATCAGCGTGAACAGTTCCAGTCATATGAAATCTGATTTTTTTCAGGCCACTTCCATATGTGGACCTCTATAACATACAGCTCTAGTCTGTCTGTCCGTCTGTCTATCATTTGTTTCAACTGTGCACTAGAAGGAGTCATTTAAATCAGACCAACATTAACAACAGTAAAATGTAGCCTGTATGTTAATGCAGATGTAATATTTATCTAAAAACATCATATTAACACTGACAATAACCATTACACTGCACTCACTTTTCCATTGGACATATGTGCAAAACTTTACCAACATTTACTTGTTGAAAAAAACATGTCAATGTCAAAAAACAGAAGTCCGTAATGTTGGTTTTTCCATTTAATCACAAATGCTATGATTTCTTTATTATTGCAACATGTCACAAAAAGTGGTGACATAGCCATCTTATTACGTCAGTGGAGCATCAAGCTGCTTACACCTGGGAGTGACTATGAAGGAGGTGTTTTTGGGAAGTGATAGGTGAAGATTTCAGAGAGGATCTGTGAAACCGTATTAAATTTTTTAAAAATAAATATTCGGTTTCCTCACATGCACACATACCCTGTCATGTTTGTTTTAAAACTTTGCTTGTTATAACATCCATCAACATGCGGGGTTTTTTTGTTCATGTGACAAGTTGTGCAAAAATGTCTTTCCATTGCAGTTTTGTGTGAAATACCAATTTCACTATGACCAAAAAAAAAAAAAAAAACAAAACAAAAAAAAAAAACCCACACCTCTCTCAGTGCATTTCTGCTAAAAAGTAGAATTTGGGGGAAATTGTAAATTTTCCATTGGGGAATTTTTTTTGGCACAAGTTAAATTCATGCAATTTGAGGATCAATGGACAAGCAACTGGTGACGACTTTGTAATTTTTGTGTTGAAATATATGACTTGGCTTCTTGTGGTGTATTTTTTTTCACTAATATTTATGTTTGTTTGTTTATGCTGGAATTTAGAGGCCAAGTTTAAAAGAAAGTCAAACAAACAAACAAACAAACAAAAAAAACATTGTGAACAGAGAGAAAAAGACTCAGATTTTAGTCAGACTGAGCAATAAGATACAGTAAGTGTGAGACTGTCCAGGTAATAAATCTACACCATGTCCTCATCCTATGCTCAGTACACATTAACCTCAAAAATGTCCGAGTCTGTTGACTGACATTAACTTTAACATCTGTTTGGTTCCTGTCAGCCATAGCTTTCACCCTTATGTGGACACCAGATGAGTGTAATTGTAACCATCTGAAGGTTAAGGGCCCCCTAAGGCTAAACAGATCCTGATTTAGAAAAGCTGGACCTCAAGGACACATTTTCAATCAGAAAGATTGTTCCTCTGAAATCTATCTATTTATCTGCATCAAAAAAAAAAAAAAAGTTTAGACTTAATGTGACTTTGAAATTACTTATATATGATGTGTTATTTTCATGACAATGCGGTTCTAAATTGGAGAAAATAAAGAAGGAATTGTCATTAGAAGGACAGATCCAGTCATAACAAACATCAGATAAATGTCATGAGTCACTGTAACATTAAACAGTTTTCCTTGGACACAAGACTTGATTTAATTAGTGAGTGTAACATAAACAAAAGGAAAACGCATAAGAATGTTATCTACTCTACACTTTTGCACTTGTTCATAAGCACTCACAGCTGCTTTGTTTTCTGTAGAGGGCACAGGATTTCCATAAGCCTCTATGGATCAGCAACAAAAGATTAGTAAGCATTGTTTCATTCACATTTCATGCAAATCTAAGGGGGGAAAACAGATTTTTGAGTGCATTTCTAGCAGACAGACAGGAAACCTACAAATAGAGGGATGTAAAAAAGAAAAAATGCAGGTTGTCTTCACAGCCAAGACAAGTGTTGTGTTAATGATGATATATAGTTATTAAAGTACCAAGAGGAAACACATATTGTCTTTATCAAAACGTATTAAAAATCCTTTCTCTGTGTTTAAAACAGGCTATGAGCTCACTAGTAATTATCACAGCCATGCTCACAGCCAATATGATCTATTGTAGAAATAGCTCTCTCACTCACTCTCTGTATTTGACTCCTACACACCACTGGTATCAACAGGAAAGACGCAGCCAATGAAACTAATTGGGTGGTGTGTGTTTTATGAAAAGAACAGGCTGTACTGTCCCAAGCTCCCTCCCACAGCTCTCTGACTGGTTGGCTCATAAGTGGTCTGCTTTTCTTCTCACTGATCTGATTGGAGCCAGGGAAAGCCAATAACTGAAAACTTTTTTTCCCTCTTTTCCTCAGGACTTACCCTTGTTGTTTTCAACTTGAGAGGTAGAGCTGGGGTGAGACGATCCAGCACAGTCACTGCCTTCAGTCAGGAGTATGTATAAGCACTCAAGATGTGGAACTCTGCAGTGAATTTGTACCTGATCACACTCACTTTTCCATCATTTCTTTGATTAAAGCTAATTGTACTCTTACTGCAAGTGATATTATAGGAAAATAGTCCTTTTTGGGAAAATTATAGGAACATTTAGAAATGCTCTGGTAGTCTAAATTACTTAGCAGACTGCATGTTTTTTTTTTAAATATATATTATTAGGTTACTAGAGTGAATTAAAGAGCAGCCATGATGTGATTCATGAGTGGTTAGGCGGCTGATTAGGTATGATATAGTTCCAGATCCCATCACTGCTGTGTCATTCCTCAGACTGCGGGTCACATTAAACCTCTTTAATAATGTGGTTGCAGCTCTTTCAGGTCAAGATTTTGTAATGACAAAGATCACTGTAGTTTACATGGGCGTCTGACTTAAAACTAAAGACTACAAGTGAGTGTTTGTGAAGGGTGCAGCAGATGTATGCTTTGCAATCAAAATATTAAAATAGTGAGCACATGCATATTTCACCAGCAGCAAAAAAACACAGGATATATAGTCAATTATAGGCTCAGTTTTGCAAGAGTTTATTGATCTTAAAAACAATAATGAAAATATATATTTACATATATGGAAAAAAAATGTTGCTTTGGAAAGCTATACATACACCCACAAAAAGCTCAACATAAATAAGTTAGTATAATTTTTTCAGTGTTTTTCTTATAAAAAAAAAAAAAGGCACACAGGTACACTTCAAAGTTTTACACCAACCGAGGCAGTGTAACTTTGTTTTTCTGCCCTCACAAAAATGAGAAATTAACAATAGTGCAATTACATGTTCCACATGAATTCCACACCACAAAGAATGATCTTTGATTCACATATTTGCATAACATACAGCCCAGTGATTTTAACATATTTGATCTATGTTAACCTGGACAATAACCATGAATTAACATGGGCTGGGGTCAGTGAACTATTCTAACTCACCTAATTTAAAATAGAAAGTTAATTCTTAGGACTATTAGCAAATACTGTTAAATTTGATTGGATATTGCTCAGCAGTTCAGCCACCCCACCCACCCCCCACAAAAAAAAGGCACAAACTTTGGAAAAAAAAAAAAAAAAAGAAAGAAAGAAAAGAAAAAGGAAAGACAAGACAAGACAAGAGGACCAAAGGAATGAAAGAAGCAAAACAATCAAAATGGGGAACTAGGAGAAATTATTTGCATGTAAACTTTATCTGTCATAGTTATTCCCAGTTCGATGGACCCTCAACTTACAGTGTGGCCATCTGGGCCTTCAAAAATAAAAACACATAACACTGGGACCAATAAAGCCAAAGAAAAACTGAAGACAGTTGTTTCCCAATAACCCTGACTTTTGAAATCTGCATTTTAACTTACATCAAATTACCTGAATAATGACACAATATGACCACTTTAAACAAAATAACATTTCTCTGTTGGAAACTGCACTGCAATTTCCCGAGTCAAATTCACAAACTCAAATACACTTAACAAAGGTATGAAAAGCATATTATGCTTTTTTTATGTGCTACATCTGAAAACGTAGGTAGTAGAAAAAAATGAGCAAAAATCCTTTTGCACACTGCTACATCGTCTGCTGCTTCTGAGGCAAATTAATTAAAAAAGAGTGCCAAAACTTGATAGTGTACATATTCAGTGCTTGTGCAGCCTCTACTCCTCCCCTCTTAAGAAAGGCTGCTTTTTAACTTTTTCTCCCCGCTCTGTCGTCTGTCAGATGATGAGAAAGGCTACAGTATTCCACCAGCAACAGGTCTGTCTCCCTGCTCTGCGGGACAGAAAGGGGAAACAGGCTTTGAATGGTGCAATTGAAAACGCGGTTGCTCATGCTTGATGTGCCTCACGCACACACACGCACACAAACAGGGGACAGTCACGTATGACGGCCTGCACACACACTGTCACAGATTTCAGACCAGTCCGTGCAGACCTGTGCGTGTATTTACATCCGCTCCGTGGGTTCTTGATCCAAGCACTGTTCACTCACACTCATGCTCCTGGTTCTACAGCTGAATGCTGACACTGACCTGTTATTCACTGGACTCCGGTTTGCTGCTCGGCTCCACCGACAGACTGGCTGCACCGTCCGACTGGTTTTCATCATCATCCTCCTCATCCTCATCTCCGTTGGTTCGTGCGTTTTTACTGGACTGCTCCGTAGAACAGGGACCTGCGTGGCAGACCAGAGGTACATTCGTCAGGGTGTTTGTGTGGAGTTGCACGTCTGTTTTACACGGCACCTGACAGCCTCGGCTCTGTGTGGCGGAAGCCGAAACGCATTTCAATAAACTGTGAATAATATACGAGGAAGATGAAGAAAACGCAGTCCGCACATAGAGTCTGCGCGTGCTTTAGTTGTTTTTTCCCCCGACTCCGACAGGAATACATGAGTCGCGTTTCCAAATGCAGAATCGCAGCTGTAAGTTGAACTCGGGACTGAGCTGCCTTGCTTTGCGGTACATGGGCACTCAGGGCGCGTCTGCATACACTCATGGGTACTACAAGGACGCGCCGCAGAGAAAAACAATAGGCGTGACAGTGTCAGTGAATCAAGGTTTGTCACCTGAATCATTTGCAGGTCTCTTCCTTGAACCGTTTCTGCCTGGTGGACGGTCCGGACGCCCCTCGTTCCTCTCCTGGGTGTCCTGCCGGTTGCTGGCGCCGCATAAGTTCACATCTCGCCGCGGTCGCTGGTTCCCGTGAGGCGGTCTAAGAAAATACTCCGGTGCGTCGCTGTCCTCCTGCCACTCGTATACACCCGAAGGAAGTGGTGTGTCGCTAACGGGATCGTAATTATAAGTCTCCCTAAACCGCTGCACATCTTCCTGTATCGTAGCCTCCACATCCTTTCGTACCCCCTCTCGGTCAGGTATGCCAAAAAGACATCTGCGAACCGAAGGTCTGACACTGTCCGGCTGCCGTGCATCCACTCTCTCCAATGTCGGGCTCGCATTAGAAAGGCGAACATCTGACATTTTGTTGCACATATGACAAGGGGAAACACTCAAACAACAACCGAACCCTTTCGAAGACTGTTATTTCCAAGTAGTATTCCGTTCAAATGCAAAGTCACGGGGACGAAGCATGTATCCTCCGCGCGTATCATCCAAAACAGTTACGCGCAACAAGGGAAGAAAGCGTCTCCAAAGCCGCTGGAGGGTTTGAGAGAGCCACTCCTGTCAACTCCGTAGTAAGCAAATGAAAACAACAAGTCAAGTCATAACAGCCAACATGGCGTTAGAGGGAGCCGCGAGTGAAGGAAGAAAGTTGACATCAAGGACTATTTAAACAGAGAACGCAATTCATTGGTCTGTGCTTTAGGACCGCCCACTGCGCGCTCTTAAAGCCGAACAGGGGAAACAACACAGAGCTGGACTGGATTAACTCCACACATGAATATGGCCTAATTATTGTGTGCGATGTGTTAATAGAAACGGGAAAGCTGAAGGAAAGGAGGTTGTAAAATCAAAGCCTGCATCTCTCTTGTTCTTAGTACACCATTTATCACAGCAGACAACGGGTTAATCATTTTCAGTTAGTTTCATTTGACTTTATCTGTCAATTGTGTACTTTTAACAATAATCAAGCTGCTGTCTGAAGTGTAAATCCTGATAAGAAAACAATATATGAAAAGATTAGTCTTCCAGCAGCAGTACTGCACCAAGCTTTCGCTCCAGGCTGGCAACACTTATCACATAAATCAATCACCAAATGACTGTGCTAGTGCTGACAGATATCACAGCTTGATCTGATTTGGTGTCACATAAATGGTTCAGGCACACATGATTCAATCAGTGTAAATCTGTTCTGTTACACATTCAAGATTATTGGAAGGCGATTACAGCTAGGTTTAATACAGGAAAATGCCCCAAAAAAAACCCCCACAGATTTGCCTCCTGGTAGTGGATGACATCAGCTTATGGGCAGAAAGCCTTCCGTCATCGTTGGCAGTTTGCCTATCGCTGTCAGACTTTGCCACTGGTGCCACAGGGCTGGTTTGTGTGTCTGATTAGGTGTAATTGCTTGTATACAAGAAAGGAAACAAATTGTTGACCTTGACAGTCACACACAGCCATGTGTGTTTCACAAAGTGTCTTTAAAAAAAAAAAAATAAATCATTTGAGTATGCAATTAGTTTTCATGTCAAGACACCAGAGTGGTTAAATTCATTTAGGAAACATGTGGTAATTGGTGAAGGGAACAGATAGAGTAGGCACCACTTGTGCACAGGAGTTCATGATGTCCTAGCTCACTCACTCTCAAGCGAGTGTCACTCTACATTCCACAGCAGCAATTGCCAATAAAAAAAAAAAAACAAAAAAAAAAAACACTGGGCCTGCCTTTAAGGACCATGCTGTTTCAATTAACCCTTGAAAAAGAAGTCAAACATCTCGTGATAAATACAGCGAGGCCATCTGTTATTTCAGTGTTATCGGCGGGATCTCACTTAATGTATAATGTGTTTATGTTGCTACAAACTGAGCACGGTGTCATAAAGAGTGATTCCTGAGATGAAAACTTGTGGATCACTCAATATTTTGGCTCCATACATTTGTTATGGAGTTCAGTCTGACATCGTAAATTGTAAAAATGAAAAAAAAAAAAAAATGGGGCTCAACAACACAACAAAGTGTAACTGATACAATGCTACAACATTTAACACAAAACTCTTAGGGTGAAACATTGTGACCCAGGGTTAAACAAAACCCAGACAGATTACTGTGTAACATTTATATAGTTTAAGACAGAGGAAAAATACATTGTTACAGCTTCACAGAAGTCAACAGATCACACATCATATAAATATTAATGTTAACATATTGTATGTTGCCAAAAAGCAATAAAAATGTGTTGTCATATGAAAGCCTACTAAAAACTTTACAACACCCATAATTTATCAAGTTCAAAGACAGACTGTCAACATGTTTTCGAATAATATCAATTACAAAGGTAAGAGAAACAAGAAGATGCCTCAATGACAAATGTTACAGTCAAAAATAGTTTTGGATTCTCAATGTGGATGTCTTACTGGACCAATTTCCCACTTTTTACTGTAAAATAAAGAACCTTTTATGCTAGCCTACCACAAAAGTAGTGTTAGTTTGATGAACACTGTCCAGAGCACAAAAACATGGTGTTCCCTCAGTTTGTTTTGGATCAAAACTACTGGGGGAAACAAATCTTATCCCATCTTTATGACAAAAGCTATTCAGATGTTTGTCAGGATATGGACCTATTGCCCAGAGTCAGGACACAGCAGCCTTGGAGCTTTGCCTCTTCTTGGCCAGCTCAGCCTGAATCTGATGAGGGAACTGGTCCAAGTACTTGTTCACACACTGCATGCAGAACCTCTTGGTGTAGAAAAGACTGCAGTCCTGACAAAAGGAAGCAAGAGTTCAGTATGAGCAGGCTGCACTAGGTATGCCCACTAACATTTACCTGAAGCCCTATCCTTTATAATCATTTGGTGAAGTAGGATTAATTGACTCAAAATGCTGCAACCATTAGGTTCAGTCAGTACATACATAAACCACATGATTATAAAGAGGAAAACTGCAGATGCATGTTTTTTCTCCTCTAGAAGGTCAGATCATGCCAAGTGGAAAAAAACTGTAACAGGAGCACTGCTTGGATTTCAAAGTCGAGGTGGACGTGCACTTTTAGCTCTGCTGTCTCACAGTCTCCTATCCTAACATACTGCAAAAGCAGGCACATGCAAGTGTCCTTACCGATCCAACACACACACAGCTGCTGCACATGCTGCAGGTAGAGCCCAGCACCAGAAACTTCTCCTTATCCGGACTGAACGGATCCTTACTCACAAAACACTCCTCAAGCAACCTGAAAGGGGGAAACGCGAAATTTAAAAATGTCTATGGTACGCAGAGACAATATTATAAACACATCCTTGTCGCCGGTGTTACGTGCAGTTGCGTCGCTTTACGTTAGCTTTAGCATCGTTAGCTCCTGAAGCGTTTAACTTATATTTCACTTACACAATGGCTCTGGTGTTTGGTGGTTTCTGGCCGTAGTATGTAAAAGGGCTGCTTAAACCACACAACTGGCAGGTAAATGTTTTCTGAGGGGGTTCGCTTATGCTTTCAGTCATTTTCAGCAGATATGAGCAGCGCTGGCGAAAGTTAGTTCCTGGTTTTCATGACGCCCTAGTTTGTGTTCAATGAAGCTCTAGCGCCACCTGTTGGAGCGGGGGAGCAAAGCGGAGGCATCTACTGGTGACACGTATAAAACAAGGGAGATAATTACACGAGGCCAAATAACAATTAAAGTTTTTCGGCGATATCTACAACTAACAGTGTAATTTGCTAGTTTGAATATGTATGCATTTCTTGAAGTATTTGCCCTACAAATGTCAAATAAACAAGACATTTAACAGAATAAGTTAGAGCAGGCATTCCTTAGATAAATATATTAGTTTATTTGTTTAGGTGAGTTCATTTGTTCATGTATATTGTACTAAAAATATTAAAATTTTCATTAAAACAAGAAATGAAGTTACAACACTACACTGTCCCATCCATTCCTTGTATATGTCTACATGCACAACTTCCACAAACTGTTGACACCACATACTTATCATATTTACAAAATAAAACTCATCAGATAATTATATTTGTTGTTAAAATAAATGATACTGGCTCACAGTGTATTATCAGAAAAAAATTAAATGGCACAAAATATTCTGCAACATCCATTTGTCTTTTGAAACCCTCCTCCCGAGGGTCTCAGGGACGCTGGAGTCCATCCCAGCTTTATTCTGAAATACTGATCTAAAAAAAAAAAACAACTTTAAAGTTATGCTTATGCATTAGATAAACATGATGATTTCAAAACAGACTCAATTTTTTTTATGATTCCTTTCCTGCAAATACAGATATTTTTCTCAACAAAATTAAATGAAAGTAGTCAGAGGAGAAATGGCATCTTTCAATAAGGCATTGATAAACTTTAAAAGATGAAACCATGGCACTGATTGAGTAATTAACTCTCTGAAGTAACATAAAACACTCTGAAAATATATCTGATATTGAATAGCAGCATCTTTAGCTCAATTAACTCCCAAGCATTGAGGAAGACTTCAAATCATCATTGTTCACACATAGGCTACTGATTTAGTGTTAGTGTTCACATTCATGTCAGTGTTGTTAATGTGTTTACACTCATTGTAGAAGCAAAGAGTATTTCAGCAGTCTACAACAATCTGTGTAGAGGAACAGTCTGCATCCAGGCTTCAGTTGCTACTTGTGGAAATTAACCCATAAAGACCCAGTGCTACTTTTGTGGCAGTTCCCAAATGTTTTTTTTTTTTTTTTTTGTCTCTATTTTTAACCATTCTTAAATGATATATAAACATTTATTCTTATATTATCCTTAGTGTTTTATATTCTTAAATGAAAATCAGTGTATTTTCCTCTACATTTAATTTATTGATCATGTGGATATTTATAACTGCTCAAATTAAGGTTGGGGGTTATATCAAAAAGAGGAAATGAAAGTTACTTTTTCAATAAAATACACCATTAGCTGAACATAAATCAAGTGTATCCATCTACTGTCATTAATCAAACTCCATGGGTTTTACTGATGAATCAATATTGTAGAAGATGACAGTGTTTCCATTGTAACTACAGAGCCTCTGAACATCCAAATGGGTCATATACACACTGCAATGTAATTGTAAATAATGTACAGTACATGTGTTTTTTTTCTCACTGTCTTGTCTGTGATTTATATAGAATTTACTGCACTTTATTATTACACTGCTGTAACTGTAAAATTTCCCCAAGGTGGGATAAATAAAGTATTCTATTCTATATCTGATGACCATGAAAAGATGACAAAGTGCATTTTACACTAATTATTTACATGTATTTAAAGGATTAGTGGATCAACAGGGATTTAACATTTTATATCAGTAAATTATTTTGGTTGCCTGTGGATGTTTGGGTCTTTATGGGTTAATTTTCACCAAGAATTACACTTATATAGAGCATACCTCAACCAAAGGGTCACAGTTCTTTCATGATTTACTGGCTTGTCTGCTTATCTGTAAGATAACACAAAACTACTGCACTGATTTCCATTAAAACTTGGTGAACAGATAGCCGAGGCAAAAAAAAAAAAAAAAAGGAATGGTAAAAAAAATGGGAGAATATTCATAAAAATAGGCTAGAACTTTGCAATGTTAGAAAAGTGAAAAAGCACATCTAGGAGCCCTTTTTTAGTGCAACATTATTAAATATCATGTTTTTTTCCCATATCCACCAAGTCTCACTGTTAATCTCGTTGTGTTTGTACAACAAGCCAACAGATGCAGCTGATTACATTACAACCTTAACAGAAGTGATCACCAATGGGGTACAACATATCCCTTTTTCATTGAGTACTTATGTTACTTTCCAAGAGTTGGATCCCCGATAAATAAATTCATCTGTGTTTTGTTCCAGTGAAGACTTGGTCTGAATGCATGTCAAAGCCCTGTGCTTCTACATAAAATACACAATAAGCTGCTTACAGTAAACTGATCTGCAGACGGTAAGATTCTCAGTACATGTCCCTGTATATTTCCTGAAGAAGCGGGTGCAGAGATGCATCCTCTGTTGTCTTGATTTCCTGGATTAACTGAGCATGCTCCGTGACCAGCTCTCGGAGGTCGGCCAGTTTCTGCAGCAGTCTGGGGAAGAGGAAGGCATCATCAGGGTGGTTGGCCAGCAGGTGGAGCCGAAGTGCCTGAATTATACTTTCTTGCAGCTGCTCCACAAGAGGCGCCTCCACTAGGCCTGGACGGTCTGGAATAGAAGCGATTAGACATTTGAAGAGAAAAAGAGCATTATTTTAAGCTGTGAGAGCACATTTGAATTTGTTTCACAATTGTAATTCCACCATTTTCAGTTACCTCCACAGCAGATAATAGCTGCCACAAACAGGGCCAGGTCACTATCATCCAATTCCAGACAGTTGAAGCGTGAGGCAAATTGGAATTTGGGCTCCATCATGTCACTCAAAGGCCGTCGAAGGCTCTTCAGAAACTCACGGGTGATGAAACCTCTGCCGCGGGCCACCAGAAGACCATCTTTATTCATGCAGGAGGCCAAGAGGGTGAATAGAGCTTCATACACACCATATTTTAACAGGGTCACCTAAATATGAGGCAAGCAGAGGAAACAGATACAGGAACATTAGTAAAAAGTGTACAGTCAACAGTGCAAAATGGTTCCCAAGTATGTTTCTCTGGATTGAAGAAAAGCTGAGGCCCCACAGCTTGTACACACAGACTAAAAGAATTAAGTGATTCAATCCACATGTTTATTCTCAAAAATGACACAAATGATAGTTTGGTTTTTTTTTCCCTTTTCTCTGTGGTTGATATAATTACAGCTTAGAAATGGAGCATTCTTTTTACATTATTGAGCAAAAATTACACACTAAATTCTTGAATGTGTTATGTTTACTTCTGTTTGTGTCACAAGTAGAATTAATGTCAAGGAAAATAAGAATACATTATATGTACATAAACTAATACATATACAGAACAAATAGTGATTTTCTGATGTCAGGAAAAACAACATGAGGAACAAGATGAGTTCAGTGACTGCTATTGTAGAGTAGACAGACTTGATTTTTCATTAAGAGTGTTATGTAAGGCGTAGTGTAAATTGAGCAGGACCCACCACAAAGTGTTGCTCACCACGACAAGTTTATTTCACTATAATATCGCGTCGGTTACAGGTCCATGTTTATTGTTATTTGCGGAAATGAGAAGTAACAAAGTACAAATACTTTGCTACTACACCTAAGTATATTTTTCATTCACTTCCGTTTGTACTTTTTACTTTTACCTTCTACAGTTTCAAATCAGGCTCTGTACTTATACTGTGTGGTATGTGGTAAAACCTACATGTACTGATATGCAGTAACACATAGACAACCCTTGGTGCATAGAGCAGTGCATATCAACTATGACAAATATTAACAATATAAAAGATGTAATAAGACATAACATACTGAAGTGGGAGACTTGATGACAGAGGAAAAAGTGTGTCCAAGAAATATCCAAGAGAGCAGAATGATGAGGTAACAAAAAAATCATGCAGAACTTTTTATTAGTGCTTTTTACTTGAGCTAATAAGTTAAATCAATCCTTTGACTTTTACGGTGGTACCTGTGATTGTATTTGAGTAAAGAATATGTCCACTTTTGACACCTCTGGTGCTTTACCATCCAGATTTGATGCCATGCTTGGTCCATTCATGCCTTTTTTACTGTCAACATGATGGTCAATGAAAAACCACCCTCAGCTGCTCTCAAAAACCAATATTGAGTCATTTTAATGTTATCAGAGGGGAGGACTTTATTTTCTAATGGTTATAAAACAAGAGTCAACATGTCATCAGATATGCAGGGTATTTTTGATCATTTGTGTTTGACGTATCCTATCACTGAGAACTTGTTCTTTTTATCTCTCTGGCTCACCTCAGTCTGTTTGATGTTAGAAGTTTAAATATTCAAGATATATTCATGTTTAAGTTCTGTCTGCACACCATGAGCAGTCATTACTGTTGGGATAATAATCTCAGTTGTCCTGTTTGTTGGTCAACAGTGTAGAAAAATCTAGAGTAATGTTTGTTCAGGTAGGTCACCAGGTTAGTCCACATATCAGTACATGATTGACAGTAGCTGATCCCAAAGCCAACCCATGTCAGCTGATCTATTCTGCATATCCAACTGGCTGAACTCATGCAAGTTGCCATTTTTTATTTGCTCAACTATCACTGTTGCATCTGCCTGCTAGCTTTGTCACTCTTCTTAACCTTCACCTACCTGTACTCTTGTTTCTACTCTCCTGAGCTTGACCTCTGTGTTCCATATATAATGTATCCAGATTAAATACTTTGTTTTAATGAAAGTGTTCCTGATTGAAATTTAGATGCCACCAAATCCTTATCATCAATTCAAACACTTCAAGTTTAAGTAAAACATGTGTCTCAGTCCAAGGAAGCTTCATCTGATGTGGCCGGTTTACACCCCTGTTTGCATACCCTGCCCCAGTGGGGACACTCACTTGATCGTTCAGATCCAGGCTCTGGAAACCCGGCACTGCTTTGGCAAACTCCGTCAGCTCAGTGACCGTCTCCACTGATGTGCTCTGGCAGCAGTGGAAGAGCCTGGTTTCAGCCTCCCTCTGCAGGAGCTCCCCACACACCGCAGCAGGAACCAGCTCCCCAGCTTGAAGGCTGATCTCAATCTCTGGATATTTACCGTCTACCATATGGGCTGCTAATGTCCTCTCTGCCAGCTGGAACGTCTCCATGTCATGAATGATGAAAGGCTGCAAGGAGAGACAGGAGATGATGTTAGTAGGTGAGTCAGACCTTCATATCTTATTTGAAAAAGTTGCACATGCATTTACAGGCAAGCAGAATAAAGATCATTTTTGCCCTCACTGGATTGTTGGTCTTTCCGCTGAGAATGAGCCGCGCGTTTGCTTTGCTCATGTTGAAGTTCTTCATGTAGGCTTTGTGGATCTGCATAATAAGAACCTTGTGGTCACGCTGCATGGAGCTGGCCTCCTCCTTCTCTATCACCTTGCATTCTGCCTTCAGCTTTAGCTTTTCTGCTTGGGGCATCCGACCAAACCTGATGGCTGATGCATGGAGACATTCATCTTTTTTAAAAAAAAAAAAAAATCTAGAACAATTTTCAAGTTGTAAACTTCCTATAGAGAAAGGAATTCAGACTCCTGCAGCACACATACACAAACATTCGCCTACGTTCTGTTCTTTTCGGCCATGTCGTCTTCCTGTCTGGTTTATGACACTGTTCTGCCTGCAGTGGGAGGCCATCTTAACAAACTCAATGACCCCTCAGCATTCAGAGCAGATGATAGACCAGATGTGGCGCTATATGTGTCTGTGCTTACTCAGCGTCATGTAGGCTCTGGCAGAACACGTTCTACAAAAAGGCAGTCAATGTAAAGCATGTGGGCTGGTGCTAAATCAAAGAAAGATATCTGACTATGTGCTTTAATGTCAACTGAGGACTTTGTGAAGCGCCTTTAATGCATTCACTATGCCTATTTGTCATTTCTGTAGTGGTATTTCACTAAGAATTTGCTTTTTATTTTATCTCTTTTACTCCAATCAAACATTTGTGGAGGGTTCAACATTACCATTGTGGGACATGCCCACAGAGAGGCACTTGTGGAATCTGCAGTACTGGCACTTATTACGATTCTTCTTTTGGATTTTGCATTTACGTGCACACTTATCATACTCCAGTTTCAGCCTGATGGTCCTCCTGAAGAAACCCTGGTTGAGAAAGAATAACATGTATTAATAAAGGGCAGTGGTTCATCCATCTGTGTTTACAGGGTCAGTCTTGAGGTTAAACATAAGTTAAAAAAAAAAGAGAGTTATTTTTGCCACTTTGCCAGTTAAAGAGGGAAGATGTCATTAGTGTGATATCTAATCACGATGGTCATTATCACTGTCACACTGTGCATCTGTTAAATAAGGCTTGAGTTTGACACTTATATCTGCAGAACCCCCTACTGGTTGTGTACTCTTTAAGAAGTCTGTAAACTACTGTTTCCGTTTAGACAGCTACGTGATGGAACTGTATCTATTCTTACACATACATACTTCAAGAAGTATATTGAACCTTGAACTTTCAAGAACTGTGATTGGATAAGACACCCAGGGTAAAGTGCTAGAAGATATCACACATGCTGAAGCATTTGACCCCCCCCCCCCACACACACACACACACACACACGCACGTATACACACGCACACATACACACTTATATAAATAACTGCAATTTCAGCCAAGACACATCACTTCCTGTCAAAAGCAGAATATATATAGTGACAATGTAAAGAAAGCCACATGGTCACATATAGCATCAATCATCACTTTGCAAGAGGCTTTATGTTAAAAAGTATGGGGTCATTATTGGTTATTATGCGTTATGTGTCCATTTAGTTGTCATGGAAAATTTGTACATTTCCTTCTTGTGTCTATTGGAACTCTAAATGTAGAGTTTTGTGGAAGGAACTGGGTGTGATCTCCATAAATAAAGTCTGGACATATACACTGTTTGATATAAAGTTGGAACAAAGTATTTGTACCTCTTTTCATGAAATAATTGTGATTTATTTGTTGTTGTTATCATTATTATTATTATTGCAATTCTTGAAAGTAAAACTGGGAGTCTGTATGTAATTACTGAACCTGATCAAAAGTGATTACTGATGTGTATAAATAGGAATAAAAAGAGGAATGTGTTTGAAAACAAAATTATGCAAAATTTATAGGCAGGCAACTGTGTAATTATATGTCATCAAAAACAATCAGACTAGATGGTCACTCAGAGGGCCAACAGTCTTATATTTCAATCAAATGCAATCAAAAAATGTTTGATACAAAAAAGTAAAAAAAAAAAAAAAAAAAAAGAAAAAACTCTTGCCTTTGCCCCTCCAGAGAATTAACTCCAGAATTTAATGGCTTCATCATTGGCCGGACCAACAGGTTTAATCAGTACAGTTGTTTTTTTTTGTTTTGTTTTTTGTGTAATCCTGCTGACAGACAGACAGTAATGAAAACATAACCTCTGTGGTAGAGACAACAACAGAGCAGCATATGCACGCAGATGTGCGTGTTTACAGATTTCATGTCAATACTTGTCTCTACTTTGTTATGATATATCGTTGTCAGAGATGAGTAACAGGATGACAGACATGAGTAACCATCTTCATTGTGCAATACTGCCTTACAAGCAAACAACACTTTACAAAATACATTTACTAAATGTGGTATATCTAACAGGTAGAAGATTGGTGGCACACACATCCCACATGCATACTATAACCACACTCCAGCTCTAACAACATAGATTTTTACTCCATTCCTCTCATTTTCTGTGACTGCATGCTTCCCTTTTAACCCATAAAGCCCCAAACATCCACCACCGACCAAAAGGATCAACTGATCTAAACTGTTGATCCATTAATCCTATCACTTCATGTAAATAATTGGTGTAACCTACAGTTATTGAGCTTCTCGTGGTCATCAGATATGACCCATTTGGACGTTCAGATTCTATAACGCTAACAACTTCTATAACACTGATTCACCAGTAAAACCCATGGAGTTGGATCAAGGACAGTGGGTGGACACACTGGGTTCATGTTCAGTAAATGAGAGATTTGACGGAAGAAGTTCTTCAGTTTTTTTCTGTTTAGATCAAATAACCTTTGACCTTCAGTCAATTAAACAGTAAAAATAGATGACTTTCACTGGAAAAAATGCAAAATTCAGAGGATAATATTAAATTAAATGGTGATAAATCACATAGGAAAGGTTAAACAGAGAAAAAAAATCATTTGGGAACAGTCACTCTGGGTCCTTATGGGTTAATGAGAGTAGTTTTGAGGATGAGAAACAGAAACAGAGCTTATCCATCATGGAAGAACTGAGGACTGTGATGGCTAAGGACAGAGCAGCGTCAACATAAAACTCACATGTGCAGCATCCTATGCTTACTTTGAATAGCAGTTGCCCGAAAAAAAAAAAAAAAGTAAAGGTTGTATGCCAAGTCAAGCAGCTGCCTGTAAAGTATTTGTGGTGATTCTGATGAATGAGATGTGGGTCTCACTCAAAAACATACAGATGTGCATTGTGCAACACATGGGGGATTCTGTAAAACTTGGACAGAGGAATGAAAATTGTGAAACAGCAGTATCCTGCTTGTGTCAATCGGTCCTGTCCCCTTTAGTGTAGATTAGAGCGAAATTGAAGCCACATTGCCAGTGCAGTGAAGAGCAAGGAAGAAAACAAGAAGCTGGAGTGAGTAAAAAACACAGAAATGAGAAAACAAGCAGCATGTGCAAACATATCCTCTATTTATTACAACTATTCTTGTTCACTGTGTTGTTTCTGTTTCATAAGGCAAACAGCAGGTTCTATTCCTAGTGGAGTTACCATTAAAGGGAGAAAAAGTTTCCAACAGGCCAGCTCACACATTACAAAGTTGTGCAAAAATAGCAAACAAAGGCTCAGATTAGCAGTAACCACCTGCAGCTGGATTAGAGAGGTATGAGACTACAAGACTTAGTGAAGTGATGGTGTTTAAGTTTAAAAACATATAACTGATCACTGAACTGAACACGTGTAGCTAGGATCTCTACTCATTTCATAAAATCACCAAGGTGACTTTGAAGAGGGAAGGAAGGAAAGCAGCTGTGTGTAGAGGTTTGTCTGTGTGTGCTACTGTCACTAAATTGGGCTCTGGGCCAAGTGGGGGAGAGGTGACAAGTCAACCAAGGCCACCCTGTCCCCCACCACACATGACCTGCATGTCTGCATGTCTCAGAAACTTTCCACTGGCCTCTGGGTCAGGCGCCTTTGTGCATTGATCTGTGTGTGTGTGTTTTGGACGTGTGTACTTGTATGTGCAGATTTACCGTTCAATTCATGGGAACCAAAGCAAAGACCAGGCAAACCCACTGATCAGCCTGAATCTGAACACAGCTGTCTTTAATGTTATACTTATCACTTTGTATGGCCTTTATGGGCTCCCTCGCATGTCAGTACACACACACCCACAGTTCTCTAAGTAGTGGTATTATCTACATTCTGTTCCCACACCCCTCACCTTGCAGCCCTCACAGGCATGTACCCCATAGTGGAAGCCTGAAGCCTTGTCAGAACACACTCTGCACTCCACAGTGAGGGGGTTCAAGCTCTCCTCTGGACCTGGTACTGCTCCACAAACCCCCGAAGATGGACTCGAGGCTGGGGTCAAAGTATCTACAGCATACAGCACAAAAAAACACAAACAAAACACATACTTTCAGAGGAGTCCATTTGAGTATGCTCTATAAGTGGCTCCTGCAGATTAATTTTAGTTGATAAATTGACTGAAGACATGGTTCATCTTGTTAAGTGCATTCATACAGAAATATGGAGATGGTATTATGTATGAGTGGCAGAAGGAAAGGAGACTGTATCTAATTAACTGTCAACAGACAGCGTGTTTTACATGAGTTTGTTTTCTATAAATATGCATATGACAAACCAAAGCCAAAGGGCAGTGTAATGATCCACATTAACAGTATCTAGCTCAGGAATGTCATCAAAATAAACTCATGTTTATTACAGATTAAAAGTGATTCCTGGATGCTGCAGTGCATAATAATTTGCATAATGTATAATAATTTATAATATAAAGCCATCTGTGTCAGAATAAAAATGGACACATTTGTCATAACAAATGACTGATTCATTTATTACAATCAACTGAATCACAATGTATTTGTTCATCAGCCTGAAACACTTGGCAATGTTTACTTCTGTAAACCTAAATCATCCAATCTCATAAAGCTTGTTGTGAATGTACACATTTTTTGCATGTTTTTCAGGCCACAGGTCTACTCACCCAGTGCTATGGAGCTATCAGATCCTGAGCCAGTGCTCTGGTACTCAGGAAAATCAAAGCCCAGTGTGTTGTCCTCCATGGAACGGGAGATGTCGGCCAGATCATCCATCAGGTCACCACACAGTGGGCTGTCCAGAAGGGAATCCCCAAGTGGGGATGGGGGACAGTACAGATCCCCTGCCATGGTGCAACACAGGCTTCTAAATGTTTGAGGTAATTCCTTACTCACCAGACTGTGATGTGCAGAGGGGAAGAATGACAAGAATGAGATCTGTGAATCTTGAGGAAACAGTTCAGATAGGTGTGAGTTAAAAAACCAGTCTGGATAGTTTTTTTTTTATTTTAGTGTGAACTGCAACTACAATACTCTTCAACCTGCAAAATTCACTGAGTTTAATAAGACAGTTGTGGTCACAGTGGAACGGTTTGCTGCCCACAGGAGGTGACGGTTTCACATTTGAAAAGTGAAATTTGTGAAAATGAGTTTTAGTGTGAATAAGCCTGAAAATACAGGCTCTGCATTTTAGTGTGAATCAAGACTGAGTAATATGATTAACTAGTGCGATGACGCGTAGGGATCTGAAGGGTTCTAGATGTGGTAGTTTTTACACTGTTGCATATTCCTGCACACTGTACTGCATTTGTCCAGTAGTCACCACAAAAGGGTTGTGGCCATACCAGCTTCATTGTAAGGCTATTGTATTCCAAAATTTGTAATATCTACCAAAATATTGGTCCTTATCAACTCGACCTTTTCACTAGTCTTTTCTTTGACCAAAAATACATAAGTATGCCAAACTGCAGTGGTCAGGTCTTTATGGATTTTGTGTGAATCCCGACACACACACACACACACACACACAGAGACAGAGAGAGAGAGAGAGAGAGAGAGAGAGAGAGAGAGAAAGGCCACCTGGCTTTTATAATAATATTATTATTAGACAATAGCATGGTAATATTTCATTATTTGTATATTTATATGATTTAATATCAGTGTGATGAAATACACTGATGTGGTATTTAATTTGCTGGATTATATTATTTTTTTGTTATTTTGAGATTATTATGTTATTATTATTATTATTTACTATAGGACAACTTATACATCAAATATTACACAGTGTGCTGTATATACAGGGGCCTGATGAGCTCTGATGGTGTTTGTCTACATAGAGACAAAAGAGTTTTGAAACACAAAAGACAACAAGTGTTTATTGGAGTAATTCAGCAGCAGACTGATTCTTGTTTCCATGTATAGGAAGAGGAACTTGAGGTTTATTTCCTCTTCTACTTCAGATATTTATTCACAAGAAAGTAGGCTGACAGAGTGAGCCGGTTAACATAAAAAAATTATGAACCTATTCATTTAAAAAGGATGTTTTGTTCTTAAAGCTATGTTTATACCGTGCAGGTGACTGTGCAGTATGTGAACGCCGCCCACTGAGTCAACAACACATGATTATTTCTATGCATTATTAACACACAACAGCTCAACCTGTCTGAGCAAGCACAGACAATGTGTTTGTCTGAGAGCTTCACTTATTTATTAACCAAAGGACTTACACAGACTGTGCATACGACTGGCTTTAAGTCACTTACTCTCTGTTAGATAACATTTCACTCCCTGTTTTGTTCTCCGCTGGCCTCTTTCTCAGTGTGCATGTTAAGGTATGTGTAGGAGGGAGTTTGGCGGAGCTTCCAGCTGCTCACAGCAGTGTAAGAACATCTGTTTGAGACATTGTACAACACCACAGCTCCATGTTCATGCTCAATAAGACTCTATCCAACTTCCAGTAATTCATAGTGGCAGATGTTATTGTTGTTGTCTGACTGACTTTCCAGATTATGACTTTACAAAGTACTGTATGACTATAAACACAGAACATTGCTCTGAATAAATCTAGGAGTTATCTAATTAATCCACAGAGGGCTGTCTATGAAGCTCTAACAGGGTTAATATGAGCTCAATGCTGAATGTCAGTTTACACAGCTGCTTGATAAGTTAAAACAAGAAATAGACACTATCTAATATGAGTTTTGCAGGATTTACTTTCACTGCTTAGGATTTGCATGTGATTGTTGAAAGTAATAACTGAGTAAAAGGCTATTGATCTGCTTCAGCACTTTCTGGATGCGAGACGTCAAACACTGAAGACATGATGGATCTGAGCACGATTGTTCTTCTCGATGTAGTTTTTGTGTTGTAAAATTTCAGGGGACATGTCTGGACAGAATGTCCCGGTTGATTTAATGCAGGGAAATTCACAGTGAGTATGTGTGTACAGATGCATGTATTCCAATTCAACGTGTATGAGCGTTAGACACCGAAGGAGTCAGATTGTACGGACGAGTCGGTTGATTAATTGTTTTATAACTATAGTGACAATTTGCTTTGATGCAGAAAATGTGTCCTCTGACAATAAGGAGGTCTCCATCAGAGGATAAAACCTACAACACAGTAAACAGCTTTCACCAAAATATGATCATCTGAAATAACTGCTGATTTCTTTCTTCTTTCTTTGTCTTCAATATGAGTTATTGTTATATTTTAATTAATTGTTTCAGGAAAACATGAGGTCCCTTTACAGAGCAAATGCTGGAAGAAGACTAAAAGGGGTGCACCCCCCACCCCTACGCCCCATTTGTTTTTATTTAGGGTTTTTTTTTTTTTTTTTTTTGGTGACTGCTTGTTTTTAACATTTTGATTGTTTAGCTATTTTTCATTGGCAGTATTCCTATCACTAAGTAACCTACTTACTAGATTTTGGTTTGGTTTGTATGGGTGTGCGTAGCATGGAAGGGGGGGGGGGGGGGAGTTGAGTTCTCATTTCAAAGAGAATCTGTCTAGAAAATGCGCTAACCCTTTTTGTTTTCTTTTCTTATGGCTCTGGCTGTATATATTCTTTGCCTGTTTGTAAAGAAACCAGTGATGTATCTTGTATTTACAGTTAATTCTCACTGTGTAGCAATGACACAAAATTAGTTGGGAGGAAAACAAAAAATATGAGTTGTAATGAAGGCATCTATAAGTAGGTCAGTGTACAGACACTTTGATGTTCACGTTTTTCCAAAACAGTCCAGATAGCCAGGCCCTTGTTTCCACATCACCTCAAACAACATTGTATTTTAATTCCCACTGGAGCTATAACCCCAGTTAGAGGGCTCTATCTTAAGTTCACAGGAGAGGAGGAAACTGGAGTCACTCTAAGACACGTCCTGCTTTCAACACAGCAACAGATGACAGCAGTGATAAGAGGAAGAATATAATTTGCTTTTATTCATTTGGTTTGATTTCATGTGCAACTTAAACTCAAGACATTTCCATTTCCAAAAGAGGGCCAGATTTCCAAGCCTCATTTGTCAGAAGCATCAGCTGACCTGGGTCCAATGCAGATCCTTTTAAGGACCTTTATTCTCTCTGCATTGAGGTCAAACACAGCACGAAACTCCACCAAGATCCTCATATTGAGAAGGAGTTGTACATTCAGTGTTCATGTTTGACAGCTCCCACTACCGCTGCAGCACAGGAAAGGAAAATCTTTTGAGGGCTGAAAGGGGAATTTCAGGCCAACAAAAATGTTCCTTCCATTAGAATGACAACAAGTAGGTGTGCATCTGTCAGCATCAGCCACAAACTTCCATTTCAGCTCTTTCATAACAGTGCACTGAGATCATTCACCCGCAGAATCACAAATAAGCTAGATGTTTTTCATTTAATAAACCAGGTTCTTAGTGGTTTAGACGGAAACAAAACTCCCAAACACTCAAAGTTCAAACCCCATCATGGATAAGGGAGCTCTTAAAGATTTATAATCAGCATTACATAAGAGTATTTGTTGAAATAAGAGGTTGAATTACCTCCGGGGCAGCTGTCCGGAGCATTTCCAGATGATGGTGCGGCTCTGGTCACTGTTTGCAGAAGGAGGTGTTTGTGTCCGGGACGCTCCGACAGATCGTGCGTCGTCTCTTTCCATGCCGTCAAAACCCTCCTCATCCTCAACAGGAAATAACGTAACGACGGACGGCGACACGCGCACACACCTACCCACACACCTATGGCCGCAGCCAATGGACGCGCAGGAGCCGCCAACGACACTTTTTTTAATTCTTCGACACTAGTGCTACCCGTGGTTCCCGACGTCACGGGTGGCTGTGAACGCATCCCGTGATGTGTGCCCTCCTGTCCTAAATATGGCTGAACATTTACACCGTGGCTGCTTGAACCGTGGTTTCTAATGACACGTGAACGCAACACATTCAGGACGTTAACACCCACAATAGTTTAATTAAGTGCTTCTATTGTCCAACTTCTATTAACCTCCTCAGACCATGATGCAACCTTTTTTTTTCATATATATATATATAAATGAAAAAAAAAAAAGAGATATATATATATGATGTCCCTTTTCACTCTAGTTTTTTTTTTTTTTTTAGTAAAGCTGTGAAATTCTCCACTATAGAGGACAAAAATGCATTGTTTGGTCTCAGGAGGGTAAAATAAGTTCTACAGCTTTTACATAGTGTTTCTATTTTTTTCTTTCTCCATACTTAATTTTTTACGAGGTTGTGTCCAACATAATTGAGAAATTATGCTGTAAACATTAGACCATTGATGTCAAACTCATTTTAGTTCAGGGGTCACATACAATTCAAAATAATAGTATAATATCATAATAATAGTATAACACCCCCCGCTGCCCCCGTTTTTTTTTTTTTTTGGTGTAAGAATGTTTAAATTTACAAAGTGTATTTTCGTAAAAAAAAAAAAAAAAAAAGGGAATACCCTAAACAGGTATGAACCTGAAACCTTTTAAGAGAAATGCAATTTTAATGTTTGTCCTGTTACTAAATGTGTTTTGTATTAGTAGATCTACTGTGACCTGTTAGTTGTAATGTACATGAGAAAATCACAAGCTGAGACATAATATTGTTCAAATTTGACTTATTTTTCTTAATACGTTTCAGAGTTACTCATGGTTGTTCATATTATTCCTATTTTTAATGGTTTGCAGATGCAAACATTTTCATAATGTAATTGTACTTTTTCACTCTAAAACATAGAGAAAATTATGGAGTTGACATTATTCATAGGTTATTGAGTTATTATTTTTCTGGTCCGAGCTGTATGTGGCCCCTGAACTAAAAAGAGTTTCACATCCCAATTGCTGCTCTAAACCAGTGTCTGTAATGAGACGTAAAGGCATCACATTCAGAATATTATTAACACCCACATAAATGCTCAATTAAATGTCTCTTTTTACAATAGTTTCATCAAAACTTTCTATCATCCATAAAACCTTTATGTATCAGATCACAAGACTGTAACTTGTTCTGTTGACATTCCTCTGGTCATACTGTTCATAATTTTACTTTTTATATCAAGATTAACTGAAAATGTACTGGAGTGTGTATCTGTCCTGTCATACACTGTAAATTCACTTGCACCACAATACAATGTCTGGCGCCCTCTCCTGTACATACATGCACACTAGTGTTTGGACGTGAGATACTTTGCAGCTTTACTGGAGTGTGCTTCACAGAACCAAGTGGGAGGGTGATAATTGATGATTTTTTTGCTGATACCTCAGTGCCTGGTCTCCCTTTTCATCTGTGAAACACACAATCTCATGTTTTCTGATGTGGAAATATGTCTCTGCAGTCGAGGGTTTTTTTTTCATCTAATTGGAAAGCACCTCAAAGCCTGTGAGTACACTCTGAAAGTCACATTTAGCATTTTGTCTAAGTGCATACACATAAAATCCACTACTTTTAAGCTGTAAAACACATCAAACACATTTCACACTCCTGTCTGTTCCACCACACAAGCTTGAATGAACGATGCAACATTCTGAAGAAATTATTTCAACACGTCATTACATCTTTTTTAGCCTTTATTTAGTTTTTTATGAAACAGTACAAAGTTAAAACTTTAGTGATGCTAAAGGAATGTCAAAAATGTTAATTGTACTCGCTTTATCTAAATATACCCAGCTGCAAATGTGTAATATGAGTATGGGTATCAAGTGAATAATGTGATTTTGCACCACAAAGAAATGTCTGAAATCAAATAGCACATCTTTGTGACATTCACCATGCAAGATTTTGTTTTCTGGTGAAGATGAGTGTGGTCTTGTGATGTATTGCTGCCCTCCAGGGAAGGCAGTAGGTTGTATAGTTAGCTCCTGATGGGGTAAAATCACAACCCTGAAACCACACAACCTACTACCTCACCCTGTACGAACATCATAAGTCACCTGGGTCGGTAAGATGATCTGGATCCTTGGGTTTACGCAGAAATCTCACCTGATCACTCCACAAATGAAGATGCGAGTACTTTATCACATTGTAGTCTGTTTTTTAAGACATTGGTCAGTGGGAACAAATATAACTATAATACAAATAATATAAAAAAAATAACATTTTACTCATAATAATTTCAATTTATATAAGAGACTCGTAAAGCTGCTCTTACCTTCATATCATAACCCAACCAATACAAGTTTTCTTTAAATATAATTTCATTCAAATAAAAAATAAAAATCAGGAGATATATCTTTTAGATATTTTACAGAGGACTCTGAAAACGATGGTGAGGACAGTGACGCTGCTATCACAGTCGCTTCAGGAAAGACAGTAAGTTGTATAGTCATCTGACAGCTTGGGAATGACCCTAAAACTATACAACCTACTACCTCACCCCAAAGGACAGTTTATCTCCTGCAGACGTCCTTCGTGTCACTATGTGGATGGTGGGTCCTGCGGAAACACCGATGCAAGATAAAGAATTCCTCTGGAAACTGGGAAAAAATATGAGAGAAATAATGTCAACTGCTCTTTTCTGTTGATTACAATCTGACCTTTTCCCAGATGATTCAATGCATAAAAGCTCACAATTACCATAGTAATTTTATCAGATGTATTGTTCCCAACATTAAAAATGTATTTCCATATTTTTATAAAAATGTGGGTTGTTTTTTTTTTTTTTCTTTGCTAGAAGGATTCTTTTACTTTTATGCCATTTGGATTAACTGAGGATAACTGAATAATCAAGATGCAATAAGTCCAACATTGACACTAATAACCAGTACATTTGTAATTTTATTTTAGACATTTATTACTTACTCAGCATGTTTCTGAAAATAAAATTTTTGTAAATGACCAAAAAAACTGATTTTTTTTTTTTTTTCTTCATATTTTTAAAAGGAACTAATTTGGTGAAAAAGTAGAGAAAGGGTGAATCTAATCCTGCTTCATAAATAATATTTCATTATTTACCTTACCTTACCCTATCCCAGCACTTCCTGTACATCACTTACACCCGACAGTCGCCTCTGCCTGATGGAGACAAACAAAAGGAGAGTGAGATGCTGTTACTGTTCAGATTTTAACCTCTTGTTTTACTGATGAGCATCGTCTAAACACACCACCTCTGTAAATGTACCTGCACACACAAAACACCACAGTAAGAACCAGACATGCGCCTGCACACAGCTGCCTGTTCATGTGTTCATGTGTGCACATTCACACATAGAAACAAGAAGGCAGTGTTACAAGAGTGTTACACAAACACATCCACATAGTCGACTGTGAAAAATTACAATTTCATTTTAAAAGTGGTCCACTGACATGTGTTCTGCCTCATCTGTTGTTCATTTGTGTATGGAAGAGGAAATCTTTGCGCAAATGAGCATACATTTGAATGTCTGTGTGTGTTTGGTTGAGGGGCTAAAAGGTCAAACAGACAGGTTGTGGTTGTTTCAGGGAGTTTCCCGAGTGAGACAGGAGAGGCTGCGGCTCCGCTGTGGTTTCCCCTCAAGCTGAAGAGCGACGGGGGAGACGTGAGGAAGCGAGGAGGGGTCAGTCTTATAAAAGTGACTCACTGCCTTCACTTCTCACATGTACAAATACAAATATAGGCACACACACACACATTCATGGACTAGATTGTGGTTGTTTTATTGTAGGCTGGTTATCCCATAAATGCCACACAAATCTCCCCACGAGCTACAAACTCCTTAATGTCCAGGCCTGGCTGTGCATCGCCCTCCTTCACTTACATGACTAATGTGCTGTAAAGCCAACAGCGAATAAGGTTGTCAAAGCACAAGGCCACTAATTTTCAGACACACAAAAAGTTGTGCAGATTGTATTTTATACACTAGGTTTTAAATGTAGGTCTCTGACATTTTTAGAAAGGATTTAAAAATTTGGAAAAATGGAAGAAATTAAAAATGGCAGGATAAAAATTCTACATCAACATCTTTTCTGAACCAGCATTGCCATTATAACATGTTTTAAAACATGTTTCTAACAAAGGCCTAATAAAAAAAAAATAGGAATGTGTGTCTGTGTATTATCCAGAATAAAACTGCAATATAACTGCATTTTAAAGAAGTAAATTCTGTTCATCTCAAATGAAAAGAGACAGAAGCAAAAATCTGTCTATTTTTTATTTCTGTTTATTTGTAACTTGTGTGAACCAGTCTTTAAAAAGTCTTTAAACACTTACATTTTTTTTTTTTTTTACATATGGTAAATTATTCCTTTAGGTGCCTGAGTTGTTTTTTTAAATATTTGGTTTTGATATTAAGATTTCAAAAAGATGTTTCATCCAGTTACGTTGCTTGTCCCCATATTGTGACTTTAGCGCACAAAGTTATAACACTTATTTTGCAGGGTTAGATCATATATTCCCTCTAACAGTAATATTTTTTCTTGAGTCTATTCACTATTGCAATCATTTTTATTAATTATGTTCCTTGATGAAATGTACTCATCATCATTTAACTCTGAAAAGTCCATAAAAAATAATTAAATTAACTAATGAGAGGCACTGAAGGAGAGTGTCCTGTCGTGACACACTCTCACACATGTCCTTCAAAGGAACATTTACTTAACATTATGGACACAAACGGTGCCAAAAACAGTAAAACCCAGTTAAACTGTCAGGGCTGATCCTTAAAACGATGTGAAAATAACCACTGCACTCTTTGAAGTGATTGAAACCTAAACATCTCCAATACTGAAATGACACTATAAAATAAGCATGTATATAAATCAAAAGCAATTACTTCCATTTCAGTTTTATCATTTTTATTTCGACGTAATGGCCGTCTCAGTCACGCTGAGACGAAGGACGAGACATAAGCAGAACAGGAGTTAAGACTAAAACTCACAACCCAGACTCAGACCCAAGTCTGCGGAGTCCGGCAGCAATGTACCTGTGAAATCGTGTCTGTTAATTTAGTGTCTTTGAGACTAAAAAGTGAGAAACCCTTAAACTTCCGCTCTAGTCCCGCCCTGAACTTGTGTCCCATCCTCTGGCCTGCAGTTGACAAAAACCACCAACAGGTGTCATGTCTCCCCAAGTCCACAGTGAGAGTCTGTGCAGGGCTGAGGGCTCCTGTGACAATGAGGCCTTTGTGCAGTTCCGGGTGCCAGCCGGTGTGTCCTCGTGTACTGTTTCCCTCTAATCTTCATTTGACCTTTAGGCTGACGGCTTTTCTTTCCCTTTTTCCCAACTAATTTCCTTTGAGGAGATTATCTTTGAGCTGCAGCAGAGACTTACTGATTCAGATGACATGACACATACAACACACCGGAACGTTTTTGATGGAACATGTCGCTCGCTGCCACAGTCATTGCCATGTGCCGGGAACAATGTAAGCCAGACTGCGTTCAATAAACTAATGACAAACTGCATGAATTATGTTGTTGTGTGTGCCTGTAGGCCGCTGAAAGAGGGACGCAACAAACGCCTACGCTCCGTTAAGAGACAAACGATTTGATTTGAACTTTGAGGATTCGGTAGTTTGGTGCGATGTGCGGACACAGACACAAACAGTTAAAAATGCTCACAGTCCAAAGAAAATTTAAGCTTGTATTAAATGTTGAATAAATTGAAAATAAAGAAAATTTATAAAATGTGGAAACTTACTTTAACAATGAGGTGTGAGGAGGTAAAGTTGCTTCCAATTGAGATGAGAAGCCTGCAGATGAAAGAAAGAAAATTATGTAAAAGAAATACATATAATTATTTTAAATATAGTTATAGTACACACACACGCACGCACGCACGCACGCACGCACACACACACACACACACACACACACACACACACACACACACAC
>JAPSES010000120.1:3651925-3668620 GCA_029822895.1 Maxillicosta whitleyi | reverse complement strand
CCACTGCAGGGGGGAGGGGCCGGCATGACCCCCCCCCCCCCCCCCCCCAGAGCCACGTTTCATACAAGGAAAGTGCTGAAGGGTGTGATGTGAACCTATGTTTTATTTTAACTGCAAGTGCAACCTCCCTGTCCTTCTCATCAGGAAACTGCCAAATTGAGTGACTGCCACCTTCATCTCAGCCACCCGTATCCAATTCAGCTGACTAAGACTGGAGGAAGACTCCAAAGAGAGTATTTGTTTGATTTCATATTGATCATGAATCTGGACACACGCACTGGCAGATGCTCTCACTCACTCTGTCTCTCCATCACTCACTCACTCTCACACACACACACACACACACACACACGTTTAGAGTTGTCTGCTTTACATCGAAAGCACATGAGTATGTTTCTATATCTAAATCAAACCCAGACTATTTATGCCAAATGTAAAATATCTGAGCTTTGCTGGTAATCTATAGCATTATTTAATGCTACATTATGATGGCTGAATAAGAGAGAGAGAGAGAGAGTGTGTGTGTGTGTGTGTGTGTGTGTGTGTGTGTGTGTGTGTGTGTGTGTGTGTGTGTGTGTGTGTGTGTGTGTGATTTAATGCTGTACTCAAGGACATCGATGAAGCATGCTAAAATTGAAAAATGAAGAGTGCTAATAGTTTGGAGTGTCTTCTAACTGCCCCAGCCAGCAAGTCTCGATGCTAGCGATTTATCTTTAATTGGATTTTACACAGAGGTCTCCCTATGGGAACTGGCAGTCTCATTTTTGAACTGTCCCCGCAAGTTTGTGCAAGATGTTCAGACAAATACAGAAAGTTGGTTTAGGACTAAACAGAAAATACAATTATATCTTTTTTTTTTTTTTTTAAATAATTCGATACAGATACAGCATACATTTATATATATATATAACTTAGTTAAAATATACACTGCAGACTGTTTTCACATTTTATTGGATCAATTTTCTGGTTTTCTCTATAAGGACTGACCTCAATCTTAACCGCAAATCACTGTTTCAAATGATCTCATTCTTCAAAAAACAAAAAAGCAAACCATAGAGTAGTATTTAACTTTTCCACAAGGTTAGATTGAATATGGACATTAAGCAGAAACTGAAATACTAAAATTACACTTTGATGTTTCATATTATATGATTGCTTTTATTTTTAAGGATATTTCCCCTTAAGTTATTAATCAATCTCTTCAAATTTACTAAACTCACCCATCAGTCAACTCTTACTCTGAGTCGAGTGATCATGTACTGTTTTTGGTTTTCCCCATTAAGTCTGAACTCACAGTGGTTTCCAGTGCAGTCTAGTGTGAGGGGAAAAGAGACGCTGGCTCTCAGGGGTTAAGATGCTAGCAGTCATGTGCCTGTCGGCTGCAACAAAAGCCTGCCTATGTAGGGTGCATACAGATGGAGCGAGCTCCTTTGTGTGCAGCGTTTCACACGTCGCAGCCTCAGAGTTGCCAGGTCTGGCTCTCTGGGCCTGGCTACAGGCCTAGCTAGCAGCTTGTAGCACCTGACGCTGGGCTCTCACTCTGCTATTCTTTGCCTCAGACCCAAGTGCAGCAAGTTTGAAAGATAATGGAACAGAAGTCCAAATAGTGGGTCACACAGCTCAACAGAAACAAATGCAACAAAATATGGCAAAGCAAAGCTCGGCACTGTAGCGTGGCGGGCTCAGATCCACATGACAGGGGCAATTGTACGCATGCTCCCACTGCCACAAAATATTTACTTGTATTCCTTTGCTGTCTCAACGGCTCCTGTAAAATACCTACCAGGACTTGCAGAGTACTGATAAAAATACAACTGGTGCCTGTTTGGGTGGTGTGTACAGTGTGTTGTGTATAATGTGTGCATAGTTTTGTATCCTACTATATACACTGTCTGTGTACAGTATGTCTGTATATTCTGCTATATTTATGCTACAGGAGCCAAGTCACTAAGGCGAATTCCTTATAGTGCAGATGTTAGTGTACACAGTGATAAAACCAGCTAATGTTTAGAAACAAGTTTTAAGGTGGGAGAAGCTCATGGGTCAGATAATTGATTTCTCTGCATTCTCCTATATATTACAGAAAGCAAACCCTCTGATCTCAGTAGAGAGAGTACAGATATTTTTTTTTTTTCATAAATATATTTTGGTGCTGGGTGTTTTTCCTGTATCTATGTGCTGCATAACTGCTGCACAGTAATTATGACACAACATGAAAACATTTCTTTCTTATACTTTCCATGGAATCAATTCTTTCAGAAATAATACAGGAACTGGGACTACACAAATAGAGATTCAGCTGTTGATGTAAACAAGCCTAGATGTATAAAGCCCAGTCTGGAGCATCTGTAATTAGCCGCCTATATTCGATATGTACAAAGACTAAACTTTGAAAAGATCAGTGCATTTCATTTCAGCTTAGAAGTAATATATGAACACAAATGTCTTCGTGGCACGTCATTGTGATACAAACAAAGGTCATTCTGTTTGTTGCAGAAGGCTTGTGCATGTTGATATAACTGCACTGTAAATAAAGCGATAAAGCAGGCTGATGCTGAGAGCTAAAAAAACGTATATAGGCAGGTACTCAACACTGCGCAAAGTATTACACTACACATTTATAGTATGATCACTCATAAGGCACTCTGGTGGAAGCTTTTACCCAGGCTGACCTGCAGTGAGTGAGCAGGTGGGAGGTTCCTGTCCTGCATGAGAACCCTTCAGATGCACACCTGGTTGTTATGGCAATTGACATTTCAAAAGCAGGACAATCTCTCTGAGCACCGGGACAGCCTGCTGCCATGACTACACTTAAAACCCACATAAAATGGATGGAACAGCCATGGTGGAAGTGCATTACTGCATTACTTCAAGTACGTAGTCTATTGCTCCTGTTCATCAAAAAAATATCATGACAGATATAAGCCCACATTCAATAAAAAAAATAATAAAATATGTTCACTGTGCTGTTGATTTTGGAATGTGAAAGTCCCAAATGAGAGGAGAGTGCAAAGCAACACTATAAAAAATAAACCCAGTAAAAGTAAATCATGTTATCCTACTAAAACCCATAATAAATCTTTGATGAAACAACACTCTGCTCACTCCAAGTACTGAACTCAAATAAGCCAAAAGGCACCAAACTAACTGGTCTGGGGTTATCGGTGTTAAGACTAATAATGGATTTGAATGAATAAAAGCAGCTGGTTGTGCCTTACCTACGAAATGTTTTATGTTACCCATTTGAGGCAGTAACAATAAATGATGGTCATCAGAAAAAGTGTTAACTGATATTTTGGTGTTGTGTAGGTACTTAGTAGTCCCATTTGAATTTCATACAGCTAACTGTAAGTTAGTTTGCCTAATTCAAGTTAGTAGTGTCCTAGTTTTTAGTTTGCTTCTAATTACAAAACTAAATAGGTTTCCAGAGAACAAAAGTAACAAACTAAAAGCCCATCAAGCAATGTGTTACTTTACTCCTTTAGAAGTGGCACAATGGTCATTTATCTTGCCAGCACACTTTACAGTGAAGCTAGGGAGGTGCAATTAGCTCCCACATACTGTCACGACGTGTTCAACACCACATTTTGAATTTTATTAAGAGTGTAAATATTCTAGGATCAGGAAATAGAGGTCAGCAGGCATACACAAGTACATATAGTATAGTATGTGTAAAAGAAAGTCTCAAACAAACAAAAAACTCTGTCACCAATCACACCCTGACACACATACCGTCCTACACACAGGAACCCGTGGTTATACACCATATGCTTACAGTTACATACACCAGGACGGCCTGGGTCCGTGCCTGACAACCACAGCGGCAGAGGAGACGTGAGGGAGGGAGGGAGGGGGGGGAAAGGTACCCTAGTGTGTTAGTTTTCTGCCAGGGAGTCCCTATTGACCTGTTAAACCTTTGTGACTGGAACAAATGCAAATGGCGCTGACTTGTTCACACAAAATACTAAAGACCCATTCAAATGAGGCCCCAGGCCACAATGCAGCAGTGGCCGAGCGCTCCGTGGAGGCAGGACAGCCCCCAGTCTGAGAGAGACACACACAGACAGAGATTCTTTTGGCCATTGCACACGCTATACTGGTTGTTTGGTGAAGAGCAAGCATCCACTCTCCTTACCTCTCCTTCGTGAACACAGACACACACTCGAACAAGATAAAGTTACCTTACACCTCTTTGCTGAGTCTCCACTTAGTACTATATCACAATTACTGTTGCTCTGCCCTGAACTTTACCCAATAATTACCTTGTATGACATACTTTGTAATTGGACACCAGTGGACCTGAACCGTGTCTGGTATCAAAGGTGACACCAGACATGCTTGATAATGGCAAACTGCTTTATTCACAGTGACTTTAAGGGAACTAACTATGTGGCTACTCATATCCTCCTATCCGTCATATCCTCCTTTTATAATTGTGACCAAAGGGGATTGAACTGCAAGTGGAAAAGAGACAAAAAAAAAAAGAGGTTAAAAGAGACACACACACTAGTAAGTACGCATGACACTAAATGCAAGTAGGGCCGTCATAATATAGAAGTTTGAAAAGATCATTAATCGTCATAGAAATAATTGCAATTAACAATATTATCTGTCGTTTATTATCTTTATGATACTACTCTGTTTAATTACATACATATGCTTTATGTAGAAGACGCACATATTTGCCACAACAGTTATTATATTTCTATTTGTCTATTTTAACAAAAACTTATATATCAGGCGAAAATCAAAATATGGACAGAAATGATCATAACTGAACATTTAATTTGGGCAGAGAGTGTGAAACTCAAATGGATGCGTTTATGAACACAAAAAACAGGACAGAGGGACTAAAAATTTAGACTAACGTTATGACGCACGTTTGGAAGCACTTTGGGTCTATTTTAAAAATAAATACTTACTGAGATAAAAGAGAAACTATTTTCAGATAGAACACATTTTTATATAATTTTACATTACATTTAACACAAAAATCTGCATGTAACACAGTCAAAATGACATGAAAATGATGCGCTACTATTTTTTTTAATATCCTTTTATTTTCTTACAGGTACATTTTGGGAATTGAATAAATTATGCAAGGCAGAGTGTTTCACAAAAATGACCAGTGTCGCAAAATCAGTCTCAATTTATGTTTTTAAATGGGCAAGTACTGCATATAACACCAGTGGACACGATGGGTTACACGTGAAACCTGGAATGAGACTGCTGATTCATGAAAAACCCGCATGTCTGGATTAGAAAAACCATTAGGATCAACAAATTTAACACAGTGTCTTTATTTATAGTGTTATATAAGACCGTTTACAGCAATATTTTCCAGACCAAATGCACTGACACCTAGATAGCTTTTCCTGTCCCAATTTTGGTCCTATTTTTGGTCCCAACATTTGATTAAAAATGTTTTAATTATGGGATGGCTCAGAGCAAGTGTAACACAATTTTTGCATTTATCTGAGGTCATCATTAGCTACATCCTGGGGGGAAATATGTCTAAGTTCCTCATGTATTATTGGTTTAAAAAGCTGGCAATGTGCCAGGTACCAAAATGTACCCTGTTTCATAGACACATCCAAATATAGAAATGTAATTACTGAAATATTGGGCTAAGCTTGATCACCATTTAACTCATAAAAGAACAATTTGTAATAATGAGATAAGTTCACTGAAAGAAAATGATGCGGAAATAATGATAAAATATATAATTTCTGTTAGTTTCACCTAGTTGTTTTAATATATGGAGATACTTATCAACATTTCATATTCTGTGGCTTTCTTTTTTTTCTTGATTTGATAAAAATTTTATGTGCATCTATATGTGTATATAAAATAACCAGGATTCATTCATCTTCTGAACCTGCTTTGTCACTTGGAGCCTATCCCAGGTACTTAAGGGCGAAGGTGGGGGTACACCCTGGGCATGTGACCAGTTCATCACAGGGCTGAACATATAGAGACAAACAATCACTCTCACATTCATACCTATGGGCAATTTTAGATTAATCTATCAGTGCATGTCTTTGGATGGTGGGATGAAGCTGAAGTACCGGACAGAACCCACACAGACATGTAGAGAACATGCAAACACAGAAAAGTCCCACCCCCAACGACAGGTGTTGGAAGTGAACTCAGGACCTTCTTGCTGTGAAGCACAAGTGCTATCCACTGCACCACTCATAATTAGGATTATTTCTAATAATTCTAATAGGGTGATCATTTCATTATTGTGACAGGTCTAAATGTAAGTGAATTAATCATTCTAAAAAAAACTAAAATCACTTGTGAAGACTTCTCTGCTGAAGTTAACACATAATGCTGAATGCTAGGAGTTCCTGTGTATGTAAAGACAAAAAAAATGCAAAAATGAGGTGTTTACATGTCAGAGACATGGAAGTAAGCCAGACAACCCTGCTGAGGTTTTCTATAATCAGACTGTGAGCCAAACTGAGCTATTCAAACGGCGATATGAGATTTGTATGAGTCATCCCACAACTGAGTTAACAAAAATAAAATTCCTCTGCATGTAGATGTACTCACTGGTGCTAAAGACAAATTCAGCTAAGGCACTAGTGGAGGATTTAGGATTAAAGTGTCCATCACTGTGTCAACAAATCAACTGTGAATTAAAGATGCAAAGCAAAGTGCACAGACAGGAACTGAGAGGCTGGAGACGAATGGTTTTTGATTGGACTGTAAATGTCACACAAGGCTGGCATTGAAATAAAATGTTATCATCTGATACTGAGGCACACACATATCTCTCTGAAATACAGAGCTTTGGATGTCATAGTGGGCTTTTTTGTTCCATTCATTTCTTTCCAAAGAGAAGATTACCAGGAGCCTGAGGATGGCTCTCACCAGCACATCTGGACAACACCTGATCTGTGGGACGTTGCCTACTGGACCTGCACCAGACTGATTTTATCAAATGAGTGCTTTTATCCCAAATGTACTGATGTGGTGGGAAGTCAACCTACCACCCTTAATTTTATCCAGCTCATATATTGCAATTTTGTGACTTATAATTTCATATTGCACACATTGAATATCATATTCCTTGTATTATACTGTGCCTGCTGGTGCAGAGTTCCCTGAAATTGTATAAATATGTTTCAGACTGATTTTATTTTTTTCCTTCTTTGTAACGTTCACAGCTGGAAAAAAAAATTGCTGTTTGATTCATCTGCTGAAGTTTGTGCACATTCATTTTAGCTATGCATAAAATCCACACAGTTTAATTAAATATTAGTTTATATGTGTTTTGTTTATTTCACACTAAAAAAACAAATGTGCGTGTATGTATGTATGTATGTATATATACATATATATATATATATATAAATCCTCCTTAACACTACTGTTTTAGTTTTAAATAACAAAAGTGAATAAAAAGTGTTTTAATTGCTGTTGCTTTTTGTGCAAATTTTTCTTTTCTTTTTTTAAAGTTCTTAGAAATTCTGTCAAATTACTTTCATGTTTTCAGTTTAGTTGAAGTGAATTGCTGAAGGACTTAGGGTTTTTTTTTTTTTTAAGTTTTTTTTTTTTTTTTCCATCCTCAGTCGTGGGCTTTTCTGTGGCTGTTTGCTGTGTGCTGAGTGACACCTGCAGAGGTCACACGTGAGCTAAAACTCCACAGGGAGAAGGGCAGAGGAAGTGGAGAGGGAAGAGAAACACCACAGAGAGGCACAGGGAGATGACGAACCAGACTGTGGTCAAACTGAATTTGCAAATACTTTTTTTTTAACCAGCTGTCTAGTTTGAAGGAAAGAACTTTTCGGCATACACAATTATACAATAACTACAGTAGGACACAATACACACTAAAAATCTCACATCTTAATTGTATATTTTCTATAAAGTTAATTGTAAATTTAAAAAATACAAACAAAATAAAATAATGAGATTAATATTTAATGCTATTGCTACAATTCTTCTACTACATTGTAGAAAATATCTCTATTTTCACTCCCCTACGTTTATTTCTGTAAAATAAGCAGTTACAGATTAGAGTAGGAAGCTTAATGCATCTGAATCCAATTAGATAATGTTCAATATGAAACTGCATACATCACCAAACTGCACATCCATTACTTCATTCATCAAGGACTTTTAATTGTCACACAGCATTTTGCCTCTATGTGTAAATGCACACCTTAAATGGAAAAATATGACCTTCCAGTGACACTATTCAGCATTTCAGACGTTTTTGTCTTGTAGTGACGAGTGCAGAGAATGCGCTAACATGCATTGATTGCCATGAACTAAATCTAAATTCTTTTGTGAAATAACATACTCTGCACTTTTAATACCCTCATCCAAATATAGTGTAACATTCTGTTGAAAGTTACCACCCTATAATTTACATTAGATATTCTTTGTGTAAATTTAGTGCAGATGTCTTAATGCACACTTCAGATAATGTAATTATGTCATTGAAAGGACATGTCACTATTTGACCTTGAAAAAGTAAGCATTTGACCTTAAAAAAAAAAAAAAAAAAAAAAAAAAGCTCTGTGCCAAGATGCATCTCCAGTATAAATTTGGTGCAGACAACTCAATGTTAAATAGACAGACGGACGGACAACAAAATGATTACAATACCTCCTTGACCAGAAGTTGGATGAGGTGTAAAAAAAAAAAAAAAAAAAATCTATTCCACTCTATCAGTAAATCTTCCAACATTGTTCATTTTTCCGGCCACCAAACTTTATTTTATATTCTTGTAAAGTTTCCAAATATAATGAAAATGCCATGTTGAATTATAGGCAAATCTGTAGACATTAACACAAGGGACATGCAAAATATTTCCATTTCCACAGTGGGGCTGAAAAATGCTGTATCTTGAGGCTGAATAGTTCCTTGAGTACAAACAGTGGCTTCAGTGAAGCTCTGAGACAGAGTGCAGTTTGTATGTGACATCATGTGTCTGTCTGTGGGGAAGGTAGGGTTTTTTTTCTCTCACTTAGGAAACGGTTTAAGAAAACATCATGTTTGAAACCGTTTAAGTGAACTCACTGAACTTTTCCAACACTGATAATCATCATATTTTGCAGGAATTACGCTGATCCGCTATACTTCGTGTGTGAGATAAAACAGCTACTAAAAACAAGTTACAACTGCGGACAGCAATACTGCTCAATCGGTTCCAGCTATTGTTTCACTATTTCTACTCTAAAACAAACCATAAAACATTTTCTCACCAAAGTGGATTAAGCTAAATGAGCACAAATGAGTAAAAGTTCACTCAATCACTGTGCACTTCACTCAAAACACAATGTTCTGATATATGAGGAGTAAAACGATGTCATGTCTTAAGAATCAACCTCAAAGAAGAAAATAAGAAACTAAATTATTGAACAACTGTCTTATTTCTCCCCAGAGGTTGTCGTTAGGATCATATCCTGCTAATTCCCTAATATCATTAGCACACTCCATACCTAAAGCCAGCTATCTTTCGTAGTCACTGCAAAAGTCCAAACGCTAGCAAATCTCAGGCTCATCACTCCCATCTGACAGTAATTATTATGATTGATTAAAATAGTCTGGCTTTAACCATAACTTGAGTATCAATCACTGTGTTTTTTGTCCTGTTAAGGAATATCTCCATGTTATTCCTTAAATGTTCTTTAATCAAGTTATTCCCCTTTTAATTAATAAGTATTTTTCAGGAGATACAGAAAAATTATTTATGCATTTTGTCTGACATTTCAGCTACAAAACAGATACATCTATTTTGCCTTATTGTGGAGACATGAAGCTACAAAAATTAGTTTAAATCCAAAGTGACGTAATACTGCTGTATATTCCATCGGTGTTGCCATGACCTTACCTGTTTTGCAGTTTCTCGGCTTTGAGTTTCCACATCTGTTTGTCTCCGCTGTTGCCCTGCACCGAAAACAAAACAAAACAAAACAATATATTGAGAATCATAACTCCACACTAAATGTCACTGCTGCGAAAAATGTAGGAGCTCAGAAATTGATTAGGGCATGTTACACAAGTTCCTGCTACGTGTTGTTCCCCCACACTGTGCTAGTACAAGCTGAGGACAGGACATTCTTCCTGGAACATTTCTGATGTTACATATAAATGCTTTCAGGCACACACCAGACTAGATGGATTTTTTTGGTATAATTTTTTTTTTCCATAAATTGCTTTTAAAGATAGAATATTCGCATCAATAATAATTATTAGTTGTGGCTGATAAACCAGCTTCTATTTCCTGTAAATTGGTCAATTTTTCATATACTTCTGTATCATAACTTTCAAAACAGCAGCAGAAAATTGCTAAATTGTTGTCCACTAAAAGCCCAACAGGACAACTGTACAGTATATATTGATAAGTCCCCTCTTTACATTTAAAAGGGAATGATAGGTTTTGGTACATCCATGTAATATTTTATGTTGCAGTTTGCACAAACCTATTTATATTCTTCAGCTGTTACAAGTATATGGGTTATTATAGAGAAATTAAAATGCTTTTATGATCTATGACTCATTTCTAGGAGAATAAGATGGAAATGTATCAAAATTCCAGTGAAATTTAAGTTATTAGAGTAGAGTGAGCACTACAAAGGCTGAATGAAGTTCGACCCATGGTCCGTGACTATTTTGATTCATATGCACCAACAGCGATGGATTTTTATTTTGGACCCTGGGGGAAAAAAAAAGAAAGTCCTTTGTTTTTATTTTTTACTAAGTTGCTATGCTGGTGTATTTACATGTACATTCCTAATAAAGATAAAATAAGAAACATAAAATAGAAAAGAATGGAAATGTATGTAAAGATCGAGTCAGGTAAAAAAAAAAAAAAAAAGTAAATAAATAAATCTTATGTATATAATGGTGCACATTTTGGGTTAAAACATCCATGAATATACTAATAAATTATTATAAACTCCTTGCAAAACTTCTGCAGTGTCAAAAAAGAAACAGTTTTAGTTAAGTTTTCTTTGCTCTGACTCTTTCAAGAAGATGCATCAAAAATGTTTTACTTTACAATAATACAACTCCTCATTTATTCGTTTTACATGGTTCAGAGCACAAAGGCCATCACTACGACCTTGATACGAGTGGGAAATGTAGCTTGGTTCAAGGGCATGTGGACAGGGTGGAGGCTTAAAGCAGCCCTTCTCTGGTGATATGAGGAGAGCAAACAGTGACAAAGCATGAAGACAGGAGTTAACCACTAAAAGTGATGCATCTTCTTTGCTGAACGTGTATTCATGAATCCTGCTGGGGCTGCAGTATTTCCTACCACAGCATGTTCTAGTTCAACCTTGTGAGCATACGACTTAAACAGTTAAAGTCTCTGCAACATCTGAAAGACCATGAGTAGGTGGTTTCCGTTACAATACGTGACTTCTATTTTCTTATTTAATCAATGAAAATCCCCATTTACAGCAATAGATAAGATTATCTCAATTAAGGGTTAGGTCACAGTGTTTCAACTTTTTAGCATCTGACATCGGTTTTGAGTGTAATAAATGTTATATAACATGAAATAAAAAATTAAAAAAAAACTGATAACCTTCTGGCTACATAAACCTGATGAAAAAATTATTACAATTTAAAAGACGAGATTAAGATAAGACATTAAACAGCTTTCATCTTGTCCTCCAGTGCTGTTGTTTTGGCAGGTAATTCACTTTAATATTTCAGTCATTTATCTGACGCTCCCACTCAGATAGGTTTATCAGCTATTTTTAGTTTTGGATCCATTTGTTCCTTCCATATAATCTCATATTAAAGCTATACAAACATCCAGAATTTAGCAGTAAAGCTCATCACCAGGCTGTGGAGCACGAGTGGGTGTTTTACATGTCTTTAGCCTCCTAAGTACATAATACGGGCAGCCTCTTTATGCTGTGTGTATGTTAAAACTGAACCGGAAGAACCTGCACTGCTCCCCGCAGAGCACTGCTTCATTTGCTTTTCGTCTCTGCTTTCCTCTCCCCCTCCCTATCTTCTCACAGGACTTGTGAACTCTCCATAAACCCGCTGATTCCCTCCAGAACGCTGCTGTCTATCCAACATCAGTAGAACTAGAAATAAGACAAAAGAATGAGGAAAAAAAACTGCACAGACAATAAGGCAATGAGAATAAAAGAGAGCGAAAGAGATAGAGAGAGACAGAGACAGAGAGAGAAGCAGGCCAGATTGCGATGGGTTGAATCAATGCAGCAGCTTGGTCTTTTTTTTTCTTTTCTCTCTCTCTCTCTCTCTCTCTCTTTCTCTCAAATGATTCACAGTGGAAAGAAAAGGCCTATTCCTTGTCCTCAGTTGAACTCCACATCAGCTTCCTGTTAGAAAGGCAAGGAGGAAACACCCAGAGCAACACGCGCGTGCGCACACACACAAACACACACAAATACACACAGAGGAAGGCCTTCACTAGTGGATTCTTCACTGCCAGAGAAATTAGGTCAAGCACTTAAATGCCCTGCACTGAGATGTGCAAAGATTTAAAACGTGTTTGGTGGGGACAGCAAAAGCAACTGACAAACATGTGCGCTAATGCTTGTTGCAGTTGCAAACACACTAACCACACATTATAGCATCCATTCATGGTTTGCCACATTAACAAAACCAATAAAAAACTCTGAAATTATCGTTGACAGACACCCATTGCTCTCATGGTTAATACAACATCCATCTGTAACGATCAAAACCTGATAACATGCCTCCGACATACAGAATGAAACACAAATGTGCTTAAAAAGGTAAAGAACGTACAGTATAAGTTCCCTGATAGATAGGCTGAAACTAAAGCAGCTACAATGCATGTATTCTCAAAACAGCAGATGACCTGATTAGGGAGTGGCAGGAGTCTATGTGCGTCTCTCCAACAGTTCTGGACAGGAAGGGACAGCAGAGCGCGCCACATTGCAGTATCAGCCGTGCACGCCGAACCCCCCCCTGCACACACACACACACCACCACCTCCTCACTGTCCCCACCGCCTCCCGCCCTCTGACCTGAAATGCCCTTAAAGAAACAACACACCACATCGCCATCACATCCAATCAACTATTCATAGAAAGGGTGGATTGCACTCGGACTGATCTTGCCGTTTAGGGTTTCAATCAATTGCGTGAGATATGAGAGAGCAGGAGGGGGAATGGAGATAGAGGATGAAGCTGTACCGAAAGTAAATGGAGAGAAAATTTGGGTGAATCCAAGCCTTTCTCCTCTCCATCCTGGCATATGCCAATATGGTCCCCAACAGGGCTCAGAGCTATAGGGTGGCAGGAAAAATATCCAGACAATAATCGGGCCAACTTTCACTCCGCAGCCATTTGCTTTCTCCTGTCCCACTGACTCACACTGAAGAAATACTCCCAGTCCATTGTCCGAGAGCCACCTGTGTTTCTGCTCCATTTTTTCGAAATCACAATGGCATTTTCCTGTTTACAGAGACGACGCTTTCTAAACATGCAACATGAGGAGCGATAATACCCCACATTGGAGAGCTTGTTCACGATTGAGAACTATGGCTAAAAGGTCACACGGCCCCTGTATGACAGATCTGTTCCTCTTTCTAGTGAATAAATGGAGATACAGGAAAGGACGAGAGCACGGTAGAAAATATATAGAAGTTTCTGTAAGTCAGCGTGGCTCTTTTCTGTGAAAAAGCTGCTGCCTAGCAATTTCCCTGACACTCCAGCATGAACTAAATTTTATCCAGACCACTGTTGAGAGTACATACAAACAAAAAACAACATATTGTAAGATGTGCGGGATGTCACAGATGAGCAACCGCTCAAGAACAACAGATAAATCATGGTGTGGATATGTGTTAAACTTTTGACTTAAACCAAGTATAAGGTGCCAAAGTGCGCTGCATTACTGTGGGTGAAACATGAATGATATCTGTGATATGGTCTGAGACAAGCTAGGTCTGTACCTTGCACATAATATGGCGGTATATTACAGGTGAAAATACACAGTAAAGAAATACGGAAAAAAAATAAAGGATGAATTCTCATGTGGTGTAAACAATAATGTCAATTCACAGTATAGGAATCATTTTAAACAGTAATAAATGCTATTGTTATTTAGTTAATACTGAAAGATGCACAGATTAATTGATTATTTTTAGGAAAATTTACATTTCTATGAAATTCTTTCATAGCCAAAACACAAAGAAATGTTTCCTATAAAGTAAATGTTCTATAAACATAGGTTTGTTCTCTTTTCAAATGTTTTATATATCTACATGTTGCTTTTCTATCCGCATAGTACACTCCCTCAAACACACATTAAATAAATAGTCCTATTATCACATGCACACACTTTTAACTCCTCAAACCTTTTTACTTTGATGCCTTTCCTCTGACACAGAGGCTCACAGTGCACCTGAGAAACAACCAGGGAACCCATCCAGGCCTTTTAACCATTAAAAATACATCCAGCTACTGCTGAGTTAACTCCTCTCAGATTTCAATGAATTAATTTCATCAAAAACTTCTCTGAGGGAAGCCACAGTGACACATCAGGGGAAACCGCACAGCTCTCCCATATGTCCTCGTGTCTTACATACAGCTCTGGAGACGCAGCTTTATTAAATGCACATTGAAGAGAAATCTTACAAATTGCTCGGTCAGGAAGCAGGATGTTTTCCGGCGGACTGACGTGATGTGTCCGCTGCCTATCTGTGTTTGCATCGGGACAACAAAGAGGAAGATTATGCCTCTCCGCCGAGGGAAACTAGGGCACGTACAGGCGACCTCTTTCCTTGCATTATGAGAGAGAATTTACAGACTGGTCACCGAGTCACCGTCACCTAAAGCCCACCACATGTTTAAGTCTTATTTTGAGATTTGATGATTATGTTAAGCTGTTTCCATAAGCGCTTTTTAAAATGTATTTATTTATTTATTAATTTTTTTTTTTTTTTTAAATCAAACTGTAAACTTACCCTGTAGATGGTTTAGTCATAACAGTGTCCATATCCAGTGACACAACCAGTCAACACTGAATATATCGCTAAATGCGTTACGCTCAAAAATACCACGTCGTTGTCATTATTGCGCTTTTTGCGCAAACGTACAACCTCGAAAACTCGCCTCACGGAGACAAAGGGTACATTTCAGACTACGCACCCAAAGAGATGAAGTTCAAGTTGGAAGTGGTCTCCCCCTGCGCCGTGTTCAACTCCAAGTCCGCGGGCTTTATATTTCCCAGACGGTGGCTCGTGTTCTTCTATTGTCTGGACGCAAAAAAAAAACAAACAAACAAACGGCACAAAATAAAAGCGACAAAGCGGTAATATCGGCAGACTAGGAAGTGGCAAATGTCGCCGCGTTTGTTGCGTTGAAAGACAGGCTTCAGGAACTGCCACCAGGACACCGAAGAAGTGTGTTTGCCCCCCTGTGAGCGTGTGTGTCCGCGGCCATCCTACTGGGTTCAGTGGGGACAGACGGGCTGCAGACTGCGCCGTGCGTCCTGCGCCGCCGATGAACCAGATGCGTCAGGTTCAGCTGAGGTGAAGCCCCGTTATACAACCAGCCTGTCTGTGCAGCCTGCACCACCGCGCTGCTTATTTAATGTCTGCAAAAAGGAGACCAAAAAAAAAGAAGAGAAAAGAAAAACCAAATCACAGTGGAATATGTGCAAAAGCGGGTGTGTTGAATTGATTGTTAAAGGCTGCCTGCTTCACCCCCCCCCTCCTGCCCCCACCTCGAGTCTAAAAAAGCAATTTTTTTAGTAGACTTGCTCAATGTCTATGAAGTATGCGTTTTCATTCATTTTACTTTTAATAATAACTACTATAGATGTTCCGCTTGTACCCCGGTATTATAAACAATGTAATGAAATAGTAAAGTAATAGGCTACAAATTTTTTTTTACCATTGAAGCATGTGAATTACCTTTTAAGGCAGCTTCTATGTAATTTTTTTGTTTCTTTATTTATTTACGAAAGTATTTTAAACAGTCTATTCATTTTTGCACAACTACTAAAGTCGTGTAAAATAACAAAAACAAATTGTCAATAATGGAGAGCTATAATGACACATTCGTCTCTATCACATTATGACACTGCTGAAAATGCTCTGGTAACAGTAAAAAATAAATTTAATAAAAAACACACACACACACACATTTAAATTCATTTCTCAGGCTACCCACGGTAGTTCATTAATTTCTTCTCACTTGTGATGCAAAAATATACATTTTACACACCTGTCTGCCTGCGTTAATGAGCTTGATTCAGTTTCTCCCAATTATAACTTGGAGGATGCGTCGTCAAAGCCCCCTCTCAGATGACTTAAAGACAAGCCCAGACTTGTTGAGTCCTCTGATTGGCCTCACATACACCCTATTGATTAATCAACTTATTACTGTGGAGATGCAACCAACCCATCAGTCCGAAGGTTAACAGGAAGAATAGTCCCTAGTATAAAACACCTCCGGCACTGACATGCAGGTAACTGTAATACAGAGACAATACAGCATTTTTATTCCAACACAAAAGTCTGGGCTTTTTATATGTTTGTTTGTTTGTTTGTTTAGGTTTTGTTTTTGTTTTTGTTTTGTTTTTTGCCAATAAAGGAATAACAATTAGTAGTGTGTTTTTGAAGCATCTGTAAGAAAATTAGATAGATAATTAGATAGATAGATAGATAGATAGATAGATAGATAGATAGATAGATAGATAGATAGATAGATAGAT